>JANATF010000001.1:3600000-4200000 GCA_029449245.1 Mortierella alpina | reverse complement strand
TAGAGAGGCCAATGAAAAGATGGTGTTGGAGGCTCGTGGAAAGACAAACCTCGCTGGTTTGCGCCTGTGGGCTTGACTTTTGCGCATCGGCGAGGATGATCCTTGCACAGCGCAACAAAGATTTTCCCCCCCACACGACCAAAGAGATTCTTATTTTGTGCTCGCGCTCGGTAACACTGTGCAGTTGCGCTGTGCAGCTGCTACTTGCAGTAAGTGAGAGTCGACTTCTCAACGGCTGATGGTCAAGCTGCTCGACATGATTCAAGTGATTTATGAAATGCTGGACGAGACCTGCTACAGTGTACATGAGACACTTTACCTTCAGTCTGCAGGGCGTACTCAGGGTGTGCGCCATAGCCACCACGTTCGGCGAGCCCTGCAACATCATTGGCCGCCGCTCCTGTGTAGTCTGGAGGTTGTGCCCGCTTCTTCTCGCGTTGCCTGGTAAAAAGAAATACTTTCTTTTCACCCTAAAGCATATTTGGGTCGGAAAAAACAAAACGCGCGGTACGGTGTAACCAGTGTAGATCCTCGGGTGCTCAGCTCGCCTTGTCAGAGATGCCTTGCTGAGATGCCTTGCTGAATGTATTCTAAAACTACAGTGCATTTTGCAGACTACGAGGCAGGCAAAGTGGGTTTCTTTTTTGTCTTGCGTGCCGCCCCTCCTACAGTGGAACAGTTTTTTCTTTCTTCTCGAGCGTCTGATACTCAGAGACAGCTTCGTACAGCAGCTTGGAGCTGGCTCCCAATCGCCAGCCCGCTCGACTAATCGCTGGCCCACATGGGCCTGTATCTCGCTCTCCATTCACTCTCGCTGTCCTTCCGCCCCGCTCAAACCAACTTGCTCGGTTTCGCCGCTCCCGCCACGTTCTCCTGCGATGTTCGACCCCCTCAGCGCGATGGGCTACTGTCAGGTCCTCGAATGAACAGCGTGCATCGAATCAACTCATCATCGAATACATATAAATACACGCCCTGCTGGCCCCCCTCCGCCTTGACTCTTCGTTCCTTGCACTCCACCCACCAAGACAGGCCATCTCCATACCCATTCCTGAAGGACATCCCCCATCCTTCTCTCATCCCCCCCGAGTCCCTCCACCCATCCTCGGGACCCCACATAGCTCACTTCATCCAACAACGCATTCCCAGCATTAGTACCCTAAAGCATAATCACCGAAGATGATGCAAGTTCACGACTACACCTTTCTCTTTGGGATCGGTCTCTTCTTTGCCTTCATGGATGCCTATGGCATTGGTGCCAATGATGTCGCCAACTCATTTGCTACCTCTGTCGGCTCTGGCTCCATCACCCTTGCCCAAGCTCTGATCATTGCCTGCTTCTGCGAGTAAGTTACCCCCCCACCCCTGGCCATACTTCCCCCTCTCGTTCCACGAAGAATCCAAATCAACAGCATGACACAGATCTAATCCTCCCTTCGCTACGTTCTTTCTGCGTTCCCTAGGTTCGGTGGTGCATTCTTGCTCGGTGCCAACACCACCGAGACGATCAAGGGCGGTATTGTCGAGACCTCGCTCTATACCAACAACCCCGAGATCCTGATGTTGACCATGGTCTGCGCCTTGATCGGTTCCTCCACCTGGGTCTTGTTTGCCACCTCCCGCGGCTGGCCCGTCTCCACCACCCACGCCATTGTCGGCGCCGTCACCGGTGCCGGTATCTCTGCCTTTGGTTTGGATGGCATCCAGTGGAGCGGCATTGTCAAGATCGTCCTCTCCTGGATCATCTCTCCTCTCGCTGCTGGGTTGGTCTGCAGCATTATTTTCCTGTTCACCAAGTTTGTCGTCTTGGTCCACGACGACTCGTTCCGCCGTGGTCTCATTGCCATCCCCGCCTACTTTGGCATTGCCCTGACCGTCAACGTCTTTTACATCATCTACAAGGGTGCACCCAACTCCTCGCTCAAGAGTGCTTCCACCAACATTGGTATCCCCGTCGGTATCGCTGTTGGTGTGGGTGCTGTTGTCTTTTTGTGGTGCTTCTTCTTCCTGAGCCCCTTCCTTCGTCGCAAGATCCAGGACAACGAAGACCTTCGCTGGTTCCACCTCTTTTACATCCCTTTTGTTTCCAAGCGTGAGAAGGCGGCCGTGGTTGAAGAGGAGGAAGCCTCTCAAAAGAACGAGAAGGGCGATGGTATCAACGCTGTGATCGAGGGTGAAGCTGATCCTTCCTTGGTCAAGCTGGAGGAAGCTGAGAAGACGCTCGGTCAAAAGATCAAGGCTAAGATCTTCCACGGTCTCCACCAGGACGTCAACAACGCTGCTCACGACGAGCGTGCTCAGGCCGTTCACGACATGGCCACCAAATTCGATCCCGACACCGAACGTTTGTTCTCGGCTGTTCAGGTCATCACTGCCTGCTTCACCTCCTTTGCGCACGGTTCCAACGATGTGGCCAACGCGATCGGTCCTCTTGCTACCATCTACTACATTTGGGAGAACGCCAAGATCGATTCCAAGGCCCCCGTCCCTATCTGGATCCTCGCCTTTGGTGGTGTGGCCATTGATCTCGGTTTGATGACCTATGGTTACCACGTCATGCGCACTCTGGGCAACAAGATGACCTATATGAGTCCTACCCGTGGTTTCTCGGCCGAGATGGGAACCTCGATTACCATCTTGACCTGCTCCAAGTTGGCTCTCCCAGTCTCCTCTACCCATTGCATCACCGGTGCTACCACCGCGATCGGTCTCTTGTCCGGCGGTGGATTCAAGTCCCTGAACTGGCGGCTACTCCTTGGCGTCTTTGCCAGTTGGGTCATGACCCTGCCCGCTGCCGGTCTCACCAGTGGCATCATTTTTGCCTTTGTCTCCAGATCCCCCCAGCTGGTTTAATACTGAAAAGAGCATTGTGCCGTGTAATTATATACATCTCATCTAATAAAAAAAAAAGAAACACAGACACGAAGGAAGAAAACATGCAAGAGAGAGAGAGAGAGAAAGCAAAGAACTATGCAACAAAGCAAAGCGATACAAGGAAGGAAAGAAGAAAACAAAGAACGAGGGACGTGCACAGTATCTTAGGCTGCTATATAGTACATTTTAGGAGTGAAAAAAGTGGGACAAGCGACTTAGAGGATCGTAACGCCGTTGGCTTCCTCGGTAAAGATGCCATCGAGTATCGGCTGCAGCGGAAGACACTGACGGGCTTCTTCATAGAAACTGCGTAAGAGAGCGGCCAGGAGAGTGAGGGCGATTGTGCGCTTCTCCGAGTTGGCCAGCATCTTGACCAGACTGGTTTTGATATACTTCTCAAATAACTCGGCCCAGCTGTATCCTTGGACTAGCAACAGCTCCAGCGCCTTGCGGTGCGCAAACTGAACATCCGGGCTCATCCGTGCGTACTCTGGTTCTTGAATCGTAGCCATGAGTTGCTCAGTCAGCTCGTCCACGTACGGCGCTTCGTCAAGCGTTGGCCAGTTGCATTTCGTGACAAATGTTTCGTATCCATGGGCCAGAACGATCTAGCAAGGTAGGTAAAGATTCAAAGGTGCGAGCAGGTGTTAGTCTTGTCTTCAGTCGAGGCATCGAAGGCCTTCTATGTAGATCTTTAACTAAACATTCAGTTTAAAGGCTTGCTCTTATTCCTCTTTTGTTCTTCGGCGCTCTTTTTAGCTATATCTGTAATGCTACCCTCTCTCGTCTTGTCCGTTGAAAAGCTCTGGACCTATCCACGCCTCTTCAGCTCAAACTTTTAAAAGTTTGAGCGGAAGGGGGGACCAGTTCAGAGCTTCTGTCCGTTCCACTTTCGCGTTTCGAGGTCGTCCGCCCTTAAATACTCTTCACACGTTTTTTGGTGCGTCCCGATGCCATTACCTCGTCCTCGTTTATCTCGTCCTGAATCGTTCCAACGATGGCTTGAATCGCGTCCGATAAAACGCGTCCAGGAGCTAGGCGTCAATTTCAATGTGAGTGCAGGCTTCGTCATGACAAACATACAAGTACAAGAGCAACTAGCACGAAACATCATTCAGCAAGTTGCAGCATACCACGTCCATTCGGTTCTGAAACCATGAAGACATCAGGCCAGATGCTGGCCAAAGCTTCACAGAGGATAAGCACTTGCTCGCGCTTCGATATCTCGCGGAGTATATCAAAGCCGAGAATATATGCTTGATTAAATTCGCCTTGTGCTCTGCAGATGCCCGTGGTAATTCGAACGAAAACACTACATACACATGGTGACAATACGGGTTAATACATCACCTGTCACTCACAATAAAGTGAAATCGAACTTCAGGTGGGCAGCGATAAATAGAAGCCATATCGTGCGCACTCACCTTAGGGTATCGATGGGAACGTTCTTGGAAGCTTCCTGTATGATAGTTTTGAATGCGAATTTCAGGAACTTGGGTATTATTTCCATCTATCACAACGAGGGAAACTCGGAGTCAATTAGTCCAAAGTCATGGTAGCAGGCATCGGGGGGAGTTATCCATGGGCTAATGCCTCTGTCCTTACCTCATGGAAGTGGGCTGCAAGAACGCACAACAACTGTACAACGTAGATCTCACTGAGCGAAAGCGACTCTGAGATGCTGATTGGGTTTTGTCCTTCCAATATCCAATTCTTGCAGTTGTCGCGTAAATTGTCGTGCGATGTTCGGAAGGCAAGGACTTTGGGGGCGATCTCCTTTGCTTTGGCGTACACGGCTTCAAAGAGGACATCCAACTTCTGAGGGAGTACTGTCGCCACGGTACTGAGTTTGGTATTTGGCTGGCTGTCGTGGACAATGGCGGAATTCATAAGCACGGAGAAGTCTACAAAATAGAGCAAGTGAAATTAGGTGTTAGATTTCGGTCAAGAGTAGCAGCAGTGGTGATAGCAGTAGTAGCGCCTCCTGCGCAAGGCATATATCACCTACAGATATTCGGGTTTGCGATGTCAGGTATGAATGGGTTGGTTGAGATGTTTCTGATCTCAACGTGTAGGAGCTGGTCCAGCTTGGAGCTGGCTGCTTTCTTCATCGGCCGTGACTTGGCTTGTTTCCGCGCTGTTGGCTTGCTGCTCCCTGCCTCGATCAAGTTCGCCTGCTCTATGCTAATGAGGTTGGGTGGTTGCAAAGGAGCTTTTTTGCCCAGTTTCTTGGCTGATGTAGATCGCGGCATAAACATAGATGGTTGTGCTGTTCGTGCAGTTGATTCTGAGGATGATGACGTTTTGCGCGGGGATGGTGTGATGATACTGGGTCCTGGAATTGACTGTGTAGGTTCTTCGACGCCCCAGTTAGATTGCAGTCCTCCATCTAGGTCCAGTGGATGCACGGCAGATTTGTTGGGGGCTCGACGGGGTTCCACCTCCGTGAGATCAATATCCATGTCAACAGTGAGGTCGAGTGCTGGCTCATCGTTGGGTTTCTCAAGGTGCTTCTCGGGCACTGGGTGTACGGCACTAGGCGGAGCGATAGCGGATTTAGCGGCTTGTGGTTCGACGAATCGATGAGTTGGTTGTGCGGGTGACACCATAATCCGCTGCACCAATTCCTGCTGGAGAGCCTCCTTCTCTCTCGTGAGCTGCAGGACTTTGGCCTCCAGGTTAATGGGTGCTGGCGTCATGATCCGCTGCAAGAGCTCGTGCTGAAGAGCCTCCTTCTCTTTGGTTAGCTGACTGACTTTGGTCTCCAAGGCGGTGGGCTGTGCCATGACTCGCTGCAAAAGTTCCTGCTGAAGAGACTCCTTCTCTTTGACCAGCTGATTGACTTTGGTCTCCAAGGCGGTGGGTGGTGCCATGACCCGCTGCAAAAGTTCCTGCTGAAGAGACTCCCTCTCTTTGGTCAGCTCCATGATTTTTCTCTCGAGGGCGGTGATCGTCTGCTCGCTGGCCGTGCTATCATGCGTCCAGGAAAGGATCGAAAACTGAGATTTCAGGTCGTCCAAAGTTCGAAGCGCTGAATTCATTTGGTCCGGTGATGCCACTTGAGCGAGAGTTGGACGCGGTGGTTGGACTGGTTGTATCATGGGCAAGGGGTGAACCTCTGCGGATGCCTCCCGATGCAGAGTCGTAGCAGCTGAGCCGGCTGACTTTTTGCCAGGGATGACCTCCTCAAAGTCGTCTGTCTGGTTTTGCTCCAGTGCCTCGATCGTAACCTTCATCTCATCCATGATCTCTTTGGCTGCTCTAAGCTCGCCCGCGGTCTGCTCGAACTCAGTCGTCTTGCTCCTGAGTTGGTCGATCTTTTGTTCGAGCTCGGATCTGACATCGGCAAGCTCGTCCTTGATCATAGATGCCTCCAGAAAGTCGACTGCCATTTCATCGCCGTGACCATTCTCCTTCAGGTCCTCTACCTCCTCCTGCAGTTCCTTGATTTGGTCCTGCAACTCTACTACTTGCGTTTGCTGCTCGTCCTCCCACTTCTTCTTCTCGCCTTCAAGCCATTTCGCTCGGCTCATCTTCTCTGCCTCCATCTTCATCACGGCCTCTCGAGACTCGCTCCTATCAAGCAGTCGACAAAAGAAAAAAAAGAGGAACAGTGATTAACATGGACGTTTGAAAAGTGGTAGTCATTTGAACAGAGGGACAAGACTTGAAGGTAACTCACAGTTTGCGGTTCGCTTGATCTCGGTCTTTGTTTGCCTTGGCCAGGTTCTTTCTTGCTTCAGCGAGCTCTGCTTCGAGCTTGTCGGCGGCTCTGGCCTTTTCGGTTAGCTGGGTATTAAGCATGTCCATCGCCTTACTCTTCGTCGTCAACTCTGCAATGCTGCCCTCGGCGACTTGCAGCTTTCTTTGCAGAGCCTCGGTTTCCTGTCTAGCCTGGGCGAGCAGTTGCGCAGTATGGTTCGACGCGTCAATAGCTTGATCGTCCGCGGTCTTTTGGGCCAAAGCTAGCTCGAGCTGCTCTTTCTCGGATTCTACAAGGTCGAAGCAGCAGAGTGAGAAACCATGTGCTTTTGGCGTAAAAGCAACATGTAAACATCGTAAACAAAGAAAGCTTACTGGCGTTTCTAAGCATTTGAACGGCCAGGTTGGTGTCGACGATACGACCCTTGACTTTGAGAAGGTTTTTCTTCAAGGCAGTCAAGCTTATGCTCTTGTCGTTGCCGAACGCCTCATTGAGCTTGCGCTTGGATTTGGCGCTGGAGGATGTTGCAGCCATTTCAGGACCGGCGCTTGCAGCGGGTATGGCAGAGGAGGTGGTATTTGGAAGAGCCCCTGCTTGGGCGGGAGTGGGAGCCATTGCAGCAGGAGTGGGGGTCGACGCAGGGGTGGCCATGTGCTGTGTTCAGAGACGACTGACAGAAACGCGTCAACAGCATGGTTGGAGAGGGAGAAATGAAAAAGAAAAAAAAAAAAAAAGAAAAGAACAAGACGAAGAGAAGAACGTGCACGTGAGATAAACCCAGTGACGTTGAGGAAAAAACTTTTTTTTGTAACGTCCAGGAGGTTACGGGGCGCGTGGTGTTGTGGCTCGATAAAATGCCTGCTCCCGGTTGTTGTTTTGATCCTCCTCTTTCCCCCTCTCCACTCTTCATATCATGTCTGCTGCCCAGACCAAGCCTAAGAAGGACGCCAAGGCTTTCGCCGCCGATTTCCTCATGGTGAGTGATCCATCCGAAGACAGAGCAATCTGTCGCCGCCAGCCGTTGCAAGCTACACTCGCGGAGAGACGTGATCAATAGCAACGGCTCTCCTTTCAGTCATCATCATCTTCGTCATCATCCTTTCTCATATCCTCATCTGAAGAGATCTGGATCCTTCGATCTCGGCTTTCTTCGGGATGAATGCACCTCGACCAATCTCGACCAATCTCGGGTCTCATACCCTGCATACTATCCCAACGACTCTAAAGTTCTTGATCGTCTCGAACATCTCCTTCTGCCTCCCTTTCCTACGTTCTCCGTGTTATTGCCCCTGTTCCTATTGGTCACAGGCTCCGCACTGGCATATTAGACCTTTTTCTTATCCTGGCTTTCACTCAAGTTTTCGTTGCTGACCATGTTTATATCTTGCTTTGATCTTTAGGGAGGTGTTTCCGCCGCCGTCTCCAAGACCGCTGCTGCCCCCATTGAGCGTATCAAGCTTCTCCTCCAGAACCAGGATGAGATGCTCAAGACCGGCCGTCTCTCCCACCCCTACAAGGGCATCACTGACTGCTTCAAGCGCGTCATTGCTGATGAGGGTATCAAGCCCCTCTGGAGAGGTAACACCGCCAACGTCATCCGTTACTTCCCCACCCAGGCTTTGAACTTCGCCTTCAAGGATTACTTCAAGGCCATGTTCAACTTCAAGAAGGAGCGTGACGGTTACGGCAAGTGGTTCGCTGGTAACATCGCCTCCGGTGGTGCTGCTGGTGCCTGCTCCCTCCTCTTCGTCTACTCTTTGGACTATGCCCGTACCCGTCTCGCTAACGACGCCAAGGGTAAGAACGGTGGTGCCCGCCAGTTCAACGGTCTCATTGATGTCTACAAGAAGACCATCGCCACCGATGGTGTTGCCGGTCTTTACCGTGGTTTCCCTCTCTCTGCTTTCGGTATTATCATTTACCGTGGTCTGTACTTCGGTCTTTACGATTCCGTCAAGCCCTTGTTGCCCGAGTCCCTCCAGGGCTCTTTCTTGGCCTCGTTCATTCTCGGATTCGGTGTCACCAACTTGGCTGGTCTCGCTTCCTACCCCGTTGATACCGTCCGCAGAAGAATGATGATGACCTCTGGTGAGGCCGTCAAGTACAGCTCTTCCTTCGATGCCTTCAAGCAGATCGTCAACAAGGAGGGTTACAAGTCCCTCTTCAAGGGTGCTGGTGCTAACGTCCTCCGTGCCATCGCTGGTGCCGGTGTCTTGTCTGGTTACGATCAGCTCCAGGTCATCTTCTTCGGCAAGGCCTACTCTGGTGGCTCCGGATAAGTGCTCTCTGTCTTCCTGACACAGAATGCTTGTATGAAACAACTTTTTTAGAAGTCGATTGACATGACATGAAGATGCAATAAATACTTTTTTTTTAAAAAGAGTCAACCTTGTGTGCTTTCTGCTTGCTTTGATTGTTTTGATATTTCTTTGATCCGATCTTCTCTCTATGAAAGTTTTTGGATCCTTGTTTACCGCCTCATGCGTTTCTTGAACCGTTCCATCACTAGGTCATCCGTGGCCATACCTCGACCTGCGCCGCCTCTGCCCTGATTCCCGCTAGGATTACTGTACGTGTTCTGGAACCGGTGATTGGATCCTCCTCCGTCCTGATAGTTATTATTGCTGTTGTTGTTGTTGTTGTTGTTGTTGTTGTTCTGGCGCCTGTTCTGCTGGTGGTGCGAGATCCGCTCACTGTCCGAAGGCACGTAGGCTGGCTGCGAGAACTGTAATGATCATGCAGTATCGAGTATGTGTTTAGTGTGGATGGCTCAGGCCTTTGCGCATGGTGCCACAGAGACAAACGAGTGAACAAAAGGACTTACTCTCTCAGTGTTGATCCTTGTGGTAGTTTGGGTCTCAAACAGCTTGCGCTTTGCCTTTTCTGTTTCTTCAATGTTCCTGAGTCTTGCACTGTTAAGATGATAGAAAATGAAACGCGTCAATTCTGCGTAACGCGAGCGAGACCTCGATCAGGAAAAACAAAGGAGCGTCAGAATGGGCACTTACTCCATGCCAAGGTCAACTTCCGGGATGGCCGTCAACATTGTGGTTGAGAGCTGCACGTTGCCTTCTTGTTCGGGCTTAGGTGCCGTTTTCTACGATCAGAACACAGCAAAATGCGGAGAAAATTAGACAAGGGGTTTCTGTAGCTCCATCACAAACCTGCCAGCAATAACCGTGCCCTGTTAGATCTCCTATCGACAACGCAACTCACCCTGATACCAAGCTCGTCCAGGATATCTGCATCTCCATGGCGATCTGATTGATCCTTTGAATTATCCTCAGATTCTCCTGTTTCGCCTCTGCGCTTCTTCATCTCCTCTTCAATATACTTCATCATGTGCTTGTCCACGTCCAGAACATTAGTCTGCTTCGTGAACGAGTTCAGAATCCCTGATTTCGTGCTTTCACTATTCCAGAGCAGAGAAAAGGCTATCAGTGACAAACGCGACATATCGATATCTTTTCTAGCCCCCAAGGTGCGATTGCGACGATTGGTGTCGCAAGATGAGATCCATCTACAGAACGTACCCATCCTCTTGACGCCGGACTTCATCAAGGTCGACGAGCCCTCCTCCCGAGGAAAGCTTCCATGGATCAGCAGCGACGACTTTATCTTTCTTCTTTTTCTTTCCTGTAGTGTCTCCTGCAAGAAGATCTGTCGCCGCAATGCCTGCAGGCCGCTGTCGCAGTCTGCGAAGTTCAATCAGCTCGTCCAGACTATGAAGAGATCAGAGGTCCCAATTGGTCAGTCCAAAGCGTTCCTCAATCCATGAGCACAAAGTTTAAACACGCTGCAAAGTGGGTCCAAGAAAGCCATACGTCAATCCTTCAGGCTCGGTGTCCTTGCCTGCTTGCGCTATTGAGTCGTCTCCACCCTCTGATGGCGAGCCGTCGGCGGTGACAGGCGTGTCCTCGGGCGTAACCTCTCGCTTGCGGTAATTCCTCCTCTTGGTGTTCCCGCTCATTGTGGCTGGCTGGCTTTGTCGGTGATGCGTGTGGAGTGGGAGTACAGCCTGGGGATTGGCTGTCTGTGCCTGTGTAGGTAAGCTGATCTTGGTGGATGAACAGTACTCGTGGATGAATGCGACTTTCTCTGTTCGCTTGAGCAATGAGGCAGCTCCTTTTTTTTTCGCTTTGCGATTTCGAGTGTGGCTTTGCCTCTTGATGTGTCTGACTGTCTGCCGGCTGCTGCGACGCTCACAACGTTCCGTTGCCTCATTCCTTTTCCCTCCAGCCCCTGACCAACCTCCATCCACGACAGCTGTGGCAAATCATGTCGGATTCAAACAGCAGCCAGAACCAAACTGCGCGGAGAGTCCCAAAGGTGGGCGTCTACGTCCCACGACATCGCAGAGGCGCGGAGGATGTCGCCCCAAACACAGAATCCGGAGACTCTGGAAGAAGCTCCAGCGCCTCCTCGCCGCGAATGCCAAGCGGGAGTGGCCGGGCTTACAGGCATAACGACACCTCACGGGAAGATACTATGGACGGCGCTTCGTCTCCTCGTTCAGGCACACCCGGTGACGAGGTTCATAGGCGTGGTCGAGGAAAGTTTATGGGTCCAGGAGGCAGCAGCGGACCAGGGACCGCCAGCGGAAACGGAGGCGCTCGAAACAGTAAGGATAACAGAAGCGGTGGGAATGCATCACCTAGTCAAAGTACACCACAACCATCCTTGTCAGCCACTTCTCCCTTATTCCCGCACTCTGTAACACCACGGCATCCTCCTCGAGGACGAGACTTCGATGCGACAGTCCTTAGGCGATACAGCGACGATGAAAACCGACCCAACTCGGGATTCTCTCGTTCGAGCAGCTACGGTTCCCTTAGATCCAACAACAATAACAACAACAATAACAACAACAACAACAATAACAACAATAACAACAACAACAACAATAACAACAACAATAGCTCTGCATCATCAAGTCATTCATCCTCAAACGCACGGTCGTCCGCTGGAAGAGGGCAAGATGCATTTGAGCGGAGACCTGATAGGGCAGAGGAAGGGTCATGGCGGCGGACGAGTCCCAAGATCGCAGATACCCAGGACCACGAAGGAAAACCGCAGGAAGCTAACAAGGCGGAAGGGGCTGAGGAATCCGACGTCGCCTCGCAGCTGGAACGCATGCACATCAATGCAACCTCTGACGATCAAAAAGACGAAAGTGCTGAGAGCCCAGATGAGCTTGAGGAATGGGAGCTAGCGCTTGAAGATTCGGACGAGGATGCCATCCCACGCTTAGGCACCTCAAAGAGTCCTGGCTCCTCAACGCCGCCGCACCCGGCAGAACATCTGTTGGGTTCATCAAGTCCAAAACCCGCCTCCAAGATCGGCAACTGGTCAGACGGTGCGTTTCTATCGTTGTCCAAAACCAATCTTACTGCATAACTCTAAGAATGGAGGAGGATGCTGACGTCCTTCATAACCGTTTTCTTCCTTCTAGTGTCGAACGACGATCTATACATCTTGGAGCTGTACGGCTTTTCACCTTCCATCAAAACGATGCACTTGACAGACATGTTTGCGCCGTATGAAAACCGTTCAGGAGGATTCAGGATAAAATGGGTTGACGACACAAAGGCCCTGGTGATCTTTGAGTCTGCTGCAGTCGGTATGGGTTGTTTTCTCGGCGATCTGTGTGATTCTTATCGTGCTCTTCAGATTCATATTGACAAATATACAATTGGTCTTTTGATTTTTCAGCCAAGCAAGCATATATAGCTAACTTGACCAGCCAAATAGCAAAGATCAAGCCATACACTGGTCCAGATAAGGATAGTATTCGTAATGCAGGAAAGTCATCCAGTGGGGCCTACAATGGTGCGCGACCCGCCAAGACCGACACTGTCGCTCGAAGATTGGTTCAAGGTGCACTGGGTCTTCGAGTGCGGAGAACTCCTGAACAAATTGCGGAGGAGAAGGCACTTGTGCAGGCTGCTAAAGGTTTGTGCAAATGCTCCGTGCTTGCGGATGTTGTCTGTATTGGGTATTAGGCGTACTGATATCGGCTACGCTTTTCGCTTAACAATCCATAGAGGCTCGTGAAGCACAGCGGCAGGAGCAAATGAAGCAGCGGCAAGAAATGGACGCCATTTTCGATTCTTGACGATTGATATCTCCTAATCGCACCAGCACCCAAGACTCAACTTCTCGCCATCGCACTTGTTCGTCGGCTACATACCATTCGTTGCATATAAAACCCCCGCCATATCGATAGAAGCTCTGTATACTACTCTGCGTGTCTGATGATTTGAAATTACTAACTTCTACTCTGGAGATCCAGGAGCAGGACCTGGAGATATGTGCTCGCTGGATGGATATATGGTAGAAAAGGTCCTCTAGAATGACGAATGGCGTTAGAATGAATTGGCATGGTGACAAGTTGTGTCCGCGCGCATGCCAGCTGACCAAAACTCACCATGTCCCAGTGTCGGAATCCGTACGAGCTCGTCGATGCGTCCCAGACGACCTCCCAACCGTCCGGCGCTGCAGCCTGCTCCGTCTTGCGCATGAGCTCCAGCATCTCTGCAACGACACCCCCATACGGTGGAGGATCCATGTCAGCCGTATCTTCGACTTCACCGTCGTTGTCACTGTCCTCCTCACTGCCATCACTGCCAGCGGAGTGGCCCATTGATCGATTCCGGTTCTTGCTTTCGGCTCTTGTCTTTTGATGCGACAGAAACTGTGCCCGCTCCTCGCCCATAAAGTACGCTGGTTTCATGCCGCCTTGATCCCAATCCAGTATCCGGATAGCGAACTCGATCAACCGATCTTCAAGCATCTGAGAGTCGAGCGTCGGACTCGAGAGTATGGAGAGCTGATGCAATCGACTGTAGATCTCCTGAACGGATGCAGACCGCTGCCACATCAGATCCGACAGGATGTGTTCCTGCCTTTCGTCTTTTGATACTGGCGGGTCGGTTTCTTGAGGAGGTAACGATTGATCTTGGGAAACGAGCGGAATAGCGTCGATTTTGAGCATGAATGCGTCAAAAATGGCTTGCTGTTCGCTCGTGAGCTCTACGGGGGTACTTGGCTGCGATTCTGCTTCTTCCACTGCAGTGTCCTCGGCCATGATGATATCGTCGTCTGGCATGTCTGAAGACTCCTGATCTACATCCATGTCCAAAGATCCTCGTTCTATCGAGGCGCTGTCATTCAGCGAATCCAGAGAAGCCGGCGGCATTGGGATTTCGGGAAGGGCACTGGTGTCATTGCTAACGGAGGCGGCAAAGTTTTGTAGATCCTTGAGTGCTGCTGACACAAAGTCGTCCTGACCTTGTTCTGTGTCCTCGGTCAGGGAGGCGGGTGCATTCTCGTCTGGATTGTGAGGGGCATTGTTCCCTGGCAAGGAGGGTTCCTGTGCTGTTGAAATTCCTGCATCGGATGCTGCTGATCTTGAAGCTGGCGGAGGAATGATCTCGTCCGCGTCGGATTCAGAGTCGCTCGCGTAGCTGACAAGAGTGTTCATGAGACGCCCTTTTCCTCTGAGGGGAATTGATGCGACGAGAAACAACAGGCGGAAAGATTTCAAAAAAAAAAAAGAAAAGTGACTTGTGCCGTAAAGCTCATCATCACACTTGAGCTCCATCCGCACGCTCTTCTCATCCCAGCACCCACAACTCACACACACCTATTCAACACTCACGCACACACACACGGTCTCTCTCTCTCCCTCCCCCTCTCTCTTTGGCGCAGACACGCACAGACACATCTAGACACTCAGAAGGCGCAGACATCACTCCCAGAACAGGACACACACAGAGCTCAGGAACCAATGGCTAAACCCATTGAAAAGATGGCTCCAGAGGAAATCCTCACCATCAGCAAAAAGCTATTCTACGGCGGATTCGGCCTTCTCCCGTTTCTCTGGGTCTACAACATTCTCTACATCTGGCCTGTTAGGAATCGGGGTGACCTCAGTCCTCAAGTGCGGCATTGTATGTCCTTGGCCAGCTTTGTTTGCCTGCTAGGCCTATAGTCAACGAGTCTTGCCCTGCTCCTAACCGTGGCTGTACTGTTGTGTTTTTCTTCATGGCTAGACCTCCTCATGTCCGGAATCATGTCTACAGTGTTGTTTGTGGTCTTCTCTGTGTGGTTTGGCATCTTTGTCAACCAGCGACTGGGCTGGGGAACGACGGGCGATGCCCTGACTGTCGTCCTAGTCAAAGGCGTTTAATCGTAGCTCAATCTATTTTGTCAGTTCAATATACCCCTGCCCTTCTCAATGCATACGAACTCTATGATGTGCCTCGCTGTGTTGCCGGCAGTGCGCTATGAAAAGGAGGCTGGATCAGCCACTGCATCTGAGTACGGTCCACCTGCGGGGCTGCTCCACTGTCCACTGCCTGGCAAATATGGTGGGACAAGCGGTTGGTCAATTTCCCCCACACCTCTCACTCATAAATGAGGAAAAGAGAGCAAAGGCACGGGAAAATCCGTTTTTGCATCTTTTTTTCCCTCTGCCTCACCCTTTACGCTCATTCCAACACCCACTCGCTCCATCCCTACCCGGATTCATTCCATCCCGCGAACTGCCTCTTCGTCCTCATCTCAAGCGACCATCTACGCATCATGTTGAAGTGCTCAACCCTACTCTACTCCTCAGCAAGAGTCGCCGCTAGAACCGCAGCTGCCACGTCTGCCGCAAAATACAGTGCCGCTGTAAGTTCCCACGGGTGTTGACAAGAGAGCAAAAGAATGAGCGAAACCCTCTCAGGTACATTCTTGAAGAATGCGTGCGTGGTTTGCTGACTACCTCTCTCTCTCTATCTCTCTCCTTCTCTATAACCTATATGACCGACTCTGCATTCTCCGTCTAACAGCTGGCAGGATGCCCATCTCGTTCAGCACATTCATTGCTTACATCCAACCCTGCTGCATCCTTGTCCACCCCAACCGAGACGCTTGACATCCGACAAATCCACCGCCAACAACAACAACAAGAACAGGAACAACATACCAATCTGCCTACGGTCCAGATCACCAAAGACTCGACCTCAGTTCTTGTCACCTCCCCCAAGGGATCCAAGTACTACCGTCCAGATCGCCCCACAGCGTCCCTCAACTCTCTCTGGCTTCGCGATAACTGCCCTTGTCCCAAGTGCATAGACCCTTCAACACATCAGAAGCTCCATGCGTCCTCACAGGTACCGGCTGACATCTCGGTTTCATCTGTACAGATCTATCCGGATGGATTAGAGTTGACATGGTCCAAAGGCTTGTTGCTGGATGTGGCAGTGGATGTGGATGGCGGGGCTGTTGTTGTTGTTGGACAACGGGACGAGGAGCTGGCGAAATCAAGACCGGGTCACAAGAGCTTGTACCCTTGGGAGATGATCTTGGGATCGCGTGCAGGATCCGCCTCGGAGCTCAACACGCATGAGGCACGGGCGAACGACAAGCAGACGACAAGAGATTTGTAGACCTGTGTCGGATCGGTTGTCAAGAAGGAAATTAGCCTTATGCCACCAGGCAGCCGCTGTGCCCTGAGATCTCACAAAATATAAATCGTTGTACTTCTGTTGCTGGAAGCTGTAATGGTTTCGTTGTGCTTTTGGCGGTTCCAATGTTGAATTCGAAGCCCACGAGTGATCTCCAGGTGTATGGGATCGAGGTTGATGAGAACTGGACCTGATGTCGGTATGTGAGGTTGAGATGAATGAAGCCGTTACGCATGTGTTGGGGATCCAAGTAGCTAAGAGGGCAAGAAGGGTCCTGCGTGGAGAGATTTAAAGATGCCCGCTTAAGGTGCTTGGTTGGATGGAGATGGAGCCCGCTGGTCAAAGCGGTACAAACTTTAAAAGGCGGTTACTGAAATTGCAACGCGCCGTGGTGACTACCACCTCACAATCAAACAGGCCTAGAAATTCAGCACAGCTGTTTAGCAGTTGTGCACGAGCACACTTTTACTTTTTCTGAGGTGTGGTGCTTTAACAAGCATCGCCATGACATTCGAAAGTGTCCGCTACCAGGGGCTCACGGTTGGTTTTCATATCGTACTGTGATGTCTCTGTGGTTTCCACTAGTCCTCTGGGAGGGAAGGAGCCTATGGACAGTAGTTTCTCCCTATTCAGAATTCAGACAAGGACAGCCTTGTTGTCACCGCTCTGCCTGCACTGCACACCAATGCACGGCTTTGTCTGCAGGGTCTCTTGGAAAGCGAGGCTTGTGCATAGAATTAAATCCAGCTTGCGCCACCAATGGCCGAAATATATAAAAAGGCAGCCCCTTGCGCGCGTTTCTTTTCCTTCTTGTCTTCACTCGTTACAAAGTTACCTGCCAACAAGACAAACTCGAAGCTGACCGACAGTTAACATCCCTCTGCAAGCCGCACGTACAAGCCTAGGAGCCCTCACTCCAAACCCACGCATACTGCTACCCTTTCGTTACTCGCTGGCCTTCACTCTCCCTGGCCCCTCCAAGACTTACACAGCTTGCTGATATGATGCCAAAAACTGTTACCAACTCCAAACGTCGCGAGTTGGCTCGCCGGCTCCAGAAGAAGCCCCGAAGGCTCGACAAGATCTTTGACTGCATCAACTGCTCCCAAAGCAAGACTGTCCGCTGCAAGCTGTAAGTCGTCTGTCTATCGAAGGATACACTCACCTTGCTGTAAGCTCAGGCGAAGGTCTGACTTCTTCCTTTCTTTTTACCTCTTTTTTTTTTGTGTGTCTGACTCCTCTCCATAGAAAGCTTAACGAGAGAGTTGGCTCTCTTGAATGCGAAAGTTGCAAGGTGACCTTCTGCACGTCCATTCATCGTAAGTGTACTTTCCGTTCGTTTTGCGCGTGTCCAACCTCTTTTGGCGGTTATATCAGTGATTCTATGAAAGAGGCTTCCAACAGTCCATGCATCCCAACAGCCCCGTTCTTCGTGTTGTGCTCCACTGTGATTAGATTTGAGCCACGATGTCGATGTCTACCACGCGTGGGTTGATGCCAATGAAGAAGAACAGACGCCTTGTTCTCGCAGCAGCGTGACCTCCCAAGTTCAAAAGGCTCAGGACACACAGCGACAGCAGAGACAACAAGAACAGCAGAGACAGAAAGAGAAGCAAAAACTGCAAGAGCAGGAGATGCTGCAAGAGCAACAAAAACAGCAGGAACAGCAGGGACATCGCGCATCACGATACGCGACCTCTTCATTTACCTCCCGCCAGTACCAGCAAAAAAAAGTCGAGTACAGTCCGCAATATCAGCAACAAGACCTTTCGTACAGTTCACACTACAAGCAGTGGGAGGAGGAAGACCAGGAGGGGGCTTACCCACAACATGGCGCCCGTCAAGCCAATCAAGAATTCTACGACTATTGGAACCAAGGGTTAGGATCTAAAGGGAGAGGAGCAGGAGCAAGACGAGGCTAGCTTTTCGATAACCGTCTCGCTGCTCTTGCCTCGTACAAAGCGACAATTCCAAGCACCTGCCACCTACTCTAAGCACAGCACAATCACCCAACCTCATTTTTTCCTATCTGTCTCTTCCCTTACCTCTTCTGTTTCTAGTCTGACTTTCTCTCCCTCTCTCTCTCTTTCTCTCTCAGGAGGACGAAAACAATAAAGAGAGGTTATGTGCGCCGAAAAAGAAGCAATAGATAACTCATTGAATGAAGGGTCTTTAGTTTATTATACTGGATCTGCGATCGCCACGTCCCTCTATACTACATCGGCAGCCGCCTAGACTGCAGATCCATCGTCGATAACGGTACCGGTCAAATACATCACGGTAAAGCACTGAAAGTCCTACGAGTTAAACGAGATATCGTCGCGAGACTTGTTGTTGGCTGCAATCGTTCTCTGAGCGCGACTGGATCCTCCATTACAACCACGGATGTTGGATCGACGGTTATCGTGGTACTTCACACACTGGTCGTTTTGGCCACGACCATAAATGGGCAGATTGGTCTTGGTCACCATAGCATAGAAGATCCCTTCCCCCGAGACTGAGCATGGAAAGCCCCCAAGAGGTGGGGCTATCATAGATCTCGATCGTACCTGAGCCTGCCGTCACGCACGCCTGTTGCCGAAGGCTTCCACAGGGGACGACCTCTTTTCTTCCATACAGGGATTTGAGCTGGTCTAAAAGAAGCACGATTTCTTTGTGTTCCCACGCACGTCTTGCGCAAGCAGCACAAACCTGTTCTGAAGCAGCACAATCCCTCTTCCGAAGCAGCACAATTTTCTTCTAAAGCAGCACAATCCTCTTCCGAAGCAGCACAATTTTCTTCTGAAGCAGCACAATCCCTCTTCCGAAGCAGCACAATTTTCTTCTGAAGCAGCACAATCCTCTTCTGAAGCAGCACAATTTTCTTCTGAAGCAGCACAAGCACTCTTCTGAAGCAGCACAATCCCTCTTCTGAAGCAGCACAATCCCTCTTCCGAAGCAGCACAATTTTCTTCTGAAGCAGCACAATCCTCTTCTGAAGCAGCACAATTTTCTTCTGAAGCAGCACAAGCACTCTTCTGAAGCAGCACAATCCTCTTATGAAGCAGCACAATCCCTCTTCCGAAGCAGCACAATTTTCTTCTGAAGCAGCACAATCCTCTTCTGAAGCAGCACAATTTTCTTCTGAAGCAGCACAAGCACTCTTCTGAAGCAGCACAATCCCTCTTCTGAAGCAGCACAATCCCTCTTCCGAAGCAGCACAATTTTCTTCTGAAGCAGCACAATCCTCTTCTGAAGCAGCACAATTTTCTTCTGAAGCAGCACAAGCACTCTTCTGAAGCAGCACAATCCTCTTATGAAGCAGCACAATCCCTCTTCTGAAGCAGCACACTTTTCTTCTGAAGCAGCACAATCCTCTTCTGAAGCAGCACACTTTTCTTCTGAAGCAGCACAATCCTCTTCCGAAGCAGCACAATTTTCTTCTGAAGCAGCACAATCCTCTTCCGAAGCAGCACAATCCTCTTCCGAAGCAGCACAATTTTCTTCTGAAGCAGCACAAGCACTCTTCTGAAGCAGCACAATCCCTCTTCTGAAGCAGCACAATCCCTCTTCCGAAGCAGCACAATTTTCTTCTGAAGCAGCACAATCCTCTTCTGAAGCAGCACAATTTTCTTCTGAAGCAGCACAAGCACTCTTCTGAAGCAGCACAATCCTCTTATGAAGCAGCACAATCCCTCTTCTGAAGCAGCACACTTTTCTTCTGAAGCAGCACAATCCTCTTCCGAAGCAGCACAATTTTCTTCTGAAGCAGCACAATCCTCTTCTGAAGCAGCACAATTTTCTTCTGAAGCAGCACAAGCACTCTTCTGAAGCAGCACAATCCTCTTATGAAGCAGCACAATCCCTCTTCTGAAGCAGCACACTTTTCTTCTGAAGCAGCACAATCCTCTTCCGAAGCAGCACAATTTTCTTCTGAAGCAGCACAATCCCTCTTCCGAAGCAGCACAATTTTCTTCTGAAGCAGCACAATCCTCTTCCGAAGCAGCACAATTTTCTTCTGAAGCAGCACAAGCACTCTTCCGAAGCAGCACAATTCTCTTCTGAAGCAGCACTAGCACTCCTCTGAAGCAGCACAATCCCTCTTCTGAAGCAGCACAATCGAGAAGCACAAGCACTCTATGTGGCCACGTTCTCATCGTCATCCCCTCACTCCCTCACCCATACCATCACTCGTCACTCGCACTCACCTTCCTTCCCACCCCATTCACTCAACCTTACGCTCATCCTCACTCCCATCCCCACTCCCCCCCCCTCCGTACCGTGCATACGCATGTCTTCCCAGCTGTAGTAGTCATTTTCCCGCCGCACAATGCGCTCTGCATTGAGCAGTGCGTCAAATCAAACACAACCATGCTTGGAAAAGTTGTATGGGCTCGAACCTCCTGAGAAGGTCAGCCCCCCCCCCCCAAAAGCAGATGTCTCAAGGGCTTGGGATTTCGCTGGGAGTAGTCCTCTAGTGTATCCATTGCCAAGAATATCCGTGTTCAAAAAACTTGCTGTTGTCGTCGTCCAAACCAGCCACATCGAAACGGGGTGCCTCCATGGCTCTTTCCAGACGGATATCAGGATCGGCCACAGAAATAAAACAGATTACCTGTGGTGTCTCCCCTGCGAGCCTCCTAGTTGAACATGCTATCCTCCCTGGCCTCCAGGTATGCCTCAATTGGATCAAGGCACTCCTCCGCAACTTCCAGATATTCCGCCACAGCCTCAACCGCAGCCCGCTTGCTGGAACGTCAACTACGACTTGACTCCTGATCGAGGTGGTTTCGGCTGTCGAAGAAACCGTTTGAGAATATTATGGTCCTATGGCAGCTTTAAATTTACAGCAACGGCCTTACTCGAAAGCAGAGCGGAGAGCTGTTGCGCGCAGGCGCAGGCTCATCCGTCTGATCGAGGCAGAATCCAAAGTTACAGGACTCAAGCATCATCGTCACTAAGGTAGCATGGCCAAACAATAACTAGCCTTATCATTGATATGCTGGAGCTGTGCCCAGAGTCGAAAGGTAGCAAAATACAAAACGAACAAGACAGAAGACCTGAATTCGTTGCTTTCTGTCTCGCAGTTGGATTTCTCTGTCCATCCAGCGGTTCATTTCCCTAGTCGGGAAGTTTGGTTCACAAGTCATATACAGCAGGGATGCGACACGGGATGAATTGGTGTTCTAGTCTATAACAGATTACGCGCGGCTATGGCACAGAAAAAATCACCTCGGCAAAAGATTGAAATATCCATTTTCCCATGTGGCCTTCAAGCGTCGGAAAAATAAAAGAGGATCCTGTTGCCCATGGTAATACCTTGTTTCCAATCCTTTGTTGAATAAAAAAAACTCGTTTCTCTCCTTTGTGTGCTCCTTGTCAACCTCAAGTCTACAAGAATCTAACTCCAACAACGCGTTGAACCACTGCTTGAACCGCCGCTTTTCGATCTTGAGACTGGTAGGCAGCATGAAATATAAAATAAGGCGTGTTTTGACCATGTGCGGGCCATGTAGGACTTCGGGATGCTCTTCTCTAATCACCGCATACATACACCTCACTTTCACAACGATACAGAACATCCAAAAAAAAAAAAAAAAATGCTGGCTAGGTTGGAGTTGGACGTGCTAGGCAAAATAGACGTCGCCGAACCTATCAACTGTCACACCTGTTGCTATGTGATGCCAGGGAACGCTACAAACCTCCAACCCATGAGTCCCAATCTTCCCATCGTCAATGGCACCCATATGTTTAACGGAACTGAGGTGGTTCCCGTCACTCCGGCGAACTTGGGCTATATTATCAACGGCAAAGACCTTGTCCTTCCGTGTAATATAAGCAGCATCGAAACGTGCGTCTATTGCTACAAATCCCCATCCTCCTCCTCTACCCAACTACAGTTGCCAATAGTGCTTTTGCTTATTCTCCTGTTGACCGGCTCAGTCCTCCATTTGTAGTCGAAGGGTTCAGTAAATAAAAGAGTGAATTATGTTCGTGCTGGGTGTTGTGTTCAAAATCTGGCCCGATCGATCGACTACTTCGGCCTCTGCTCACTATAAGAGCCACGCCGAGAATGCTGCTGACCATGAGAAGGTTGGGTGTAATACTGACGGGATGTTTGCCGTGCGTCGTAATAACGGTGATCGCTCGGAAGAGATTCCTGCCCTTGCTGAGGTGCTGCTTGAATCTGTCCATGACGTGTGTAGCCTTCCGACTCGTATTGATCCGAGCCTACTCTTGCATGGCCATGCTTCCAATGAGCCTCCTCGGGGTGTGCCTCGTAGGTGTGCAATCCATTCATCGGTGGTGGGCCACCCGAAGGCCCATACGCTGAACTAGTGTGAAGAGCAGAATTGGAATGCTGATGGTGCTGTTGAAAAGTATCGGGAGGGTATTCCCGATGAGAAGAAGGGTGGCGATGGTGGTGTTGGTGGGACGGAAGATACTCACTATTGGAGTAGTGTTGACCGTTAGATGGGTATGGCGCCTGTGCGTGATGCACATGGTGTTGAGCTGCAGTCGGTCCCGCCTGACCGTCCTGGCGCTGATTCCGAAGCATGGCCAAATCTCGAAAACTGGCCATTGTCAGGGCTGCCTCCTTCCTCTGTCGCATTTCGTCGCTCTCTTCGTCTTCCTCGAAATCCTGTTGTGCCTCTGGGCTATCCTCTCGCTCAGTCTCTGGCGCAGATGTACTTCTTGACTGTTCTTCAGAGAGGTTTCCTTGAGAGTCCTGGCTTTGTGGGCCGGAAGGATCAGCGTTTCCAACGGAGGTCATGGAGGCACGCGTTGATAATGGTCGAGTCCGTTGCTGGGATTCGGCGTTGTCCACTGCGGTGCATGTGGCTGTCTCATCTCTTTGTCCCTCTGAACGTGCACCTTCCATGCCGTGTAGTGGGATGTCATCCTCTATAGCAGTGTCGCCCGCTGGAGGTGTAGCGGCTGGTGGGGCGTCTTGTTGATAAGAATTTGGGACTTCAGCGGCGATAGTTGTAGCAGCAGCAGCAGCAGCAGTAGCAGCAGCGCCAGGGGTATTAGCAGCGAGCGTAGGAGACTGTGATGGCGGAGTGTGGGCTTCCTGATTTGATCCGGTTGGCGTGGTGGCGGTGGTGGGAGGAACGTATTGGTGAAACTGATTCTGAGGATGGGAAGGCGATGAGGAGGTAGAAGAAGACGAGGATGATTCCTGTGGGATAAAGAGGATCATGCCACTATGTGTTGTCCTTTGGTGCGTGATTAATCTGGCCAATTGGGTATAGGTTGCTCCACATCGGTTGTGGCGGCAGACATAAGGCCGTAGACTCTGATCCGTGTGAACAACTCGATGGTGAGACAGGGAGGACGACTATGGGCAGCGTGATGAGGGTCAAAGTTCCTTAAACCGTTAGCATCCGTCATGCAAACCAGAGAGCCTCTGCGAATCTCAGAGGCAATGGCATATAGTCTGTCACGGACGTACAGTGTGAAATGCCTTTTGGCAATCCTTGTATCCACAAAGATAGGGCGGTTTGCCAGAATGAATCCGAAAATGTGTTGTTAGCCGAGAAGCGACTGTAAACTCTTTTCCGCATCGGGGCCAACTGCAACGGAATCTAGATCGAAAAAGTCAAGACGAGCCATATCAATAGGCCGGCTCAGCCGGGAGGACGCTAAAGCAGAGGCAGCTTGTTTGGAACCAACTTTTAACAAATGCAACGTACTTTCCGTCGGCATTTCTCTCAAAGTCTGGTGTAGGACTAGACTCTTGCGCCTCCTGATCCATTGCAGCATCCCCTTGCGTGTCTTGAGATGGTGAAGGAGTCTGGGGTGGTGGGGACAGTGGCTGCTTCCTGTTCTTGAGCCTGCCCTGACCATCCTTTTCCGTCATAACGAATCGAATCTCCAGTGGGTGCTGCTGGATATCGATATCGCTTGCCTTTTTGACAAGTTTTTTCTTGGCCGTAGTTGTCCTTGGCTCGGTCGAGGGACTCGACTGGAATGAATCTTGAAAACTTGATGATTCAGCTGTACTCGAACCTATCAAGACAATCGCAAAATGCAGAATGTTATAGTCTCTCCGATCATCCTCTGCCTTCGGCTTTGCTTACGAGTAACACAACAGCGAAAATATTGTGCTAACTTGATAGCGGTGCTTGCGCACTTTTTGCTGTGCCCAATAGTCGGGCCATAGAGGACGGAAGCTTACCCTGAATGCGCGGCTTTTTCTTGGCGGCGGATGCGGACGAAGGCATGGGTTGCATAGTGTTGCTTCTCATAACGAGTTGATTGCCCGTTCCTCCTCTTGACCCTGCTGCCCCTGCTCCGCCTCCTCCAGCTGTAGCTGCAGTCGCTGTGGCTGTGGCTTTGGCTGCTGTGAAAGCGAGGGTGGCAGTAGCTGTAGTAATTGGAACGGGCGACGTCTTTTCCTTTGCAGGCTGAATCGGACCATTGGCGCGGAAGGTGTGGGTGCTGTAAACAGCATTGGTTTCGTTTGGCTTGATTTTCTGATGAGATCCACCGGTGCTGCTGCTGGCGAGGTTCAGTTTGTTGGTATAATTGCCAGCTGTGCTGTTGCCACCGGAGCTAGTGGTCATGGTCTCCTCTTCCAGCCGGGCGACCGAGACGGAATTGGGATGTTTCTTTGAGGAGCCTCCTGACGAGCCGCTGGGCGTGGATCCGAACCGGATGACATTAGTGACGGAGGCGAGTGATGGTGCGGTTGAGGGGAGAGGCGAGGATGTGGTGCCGGCAGTGGGGAGTGGGGGCGACGAAGCCCTACCCTGGCGGTGGGTATGGCTGCTGGCTGGTGGCAGGGGCGATGATGAAGGCGCGGGTGGATTCAGTATCTGTGACAGATTCATCGTGCGGGGAGAAGGGTCGGATTCAGAGAGAGAGGAAGAGAATGAAGGAAGGGAATGAGGAGATGAGGCAATGGAGGAGAAGACGACCGGATGGAGGCGAGGACGAGAGGGAGAGTGAGAGTGAGCGAGAGTGAGAGAGTGAGAGAGAGTGAGAGGAGGAGCGAGAATTGGATTGGAATCAGAAACACATGACGATTGTTTGCCTTTTGTACGGAGATGCGACAGCAGCAGTAAACACTTTTGCGGTGCCCTTGGCTTCATCCCAATATGGACAGCAATGCAGTCGAAAATGGCAGACAAACTGACGCACCCGCTGAGTGGCCCCCCAGCCCACGTACACCCACACACCCTCACACCCAAACCCTTGCTCTTGCTCGTTTCTCGATCCGCACTGCAGAAGCACCATCAGGTTTGAGTAGAGCACACCCCACAGTGCACTTGCCCATCGACTGGCGTTGACTACTTTGCTCACCTGCAGTAGTCCACCCCAAGTTCATCGATCCGGCAATCCTTTTGTATATTTTTGCCATATTTGTCGGCTACCTCAACCGCCATTGGTCAGCACCCCTTGACACGCCTCGTCTAAGCGTGGGGGTGGCTTCGCGATCTCCCCCTCCTCGCTCTCACGCTCTGTCGCATACACTCCGCATGGGTACTCAGCAACACCGAGTTACACAGGAGCGGCTTCTCAACGTCTTCTCAGCGTGCCCCATCGCCCATCTAGCACTGCTGGCTCCTGCTGGCTCCTGCTGGCTCCTCCTTCATGTCTTTCGGTTGTCAATCGCATACAGCGACGCATTTATCAAGAAAAAACATAGAGTATCACTGTACCTCACAGTCCGACTATTGTATATACATGGCCTGTCTTCAAAACTCCATCAGTAGCTGCCGTCCGCTCCTTCAGCCAGGGTATCTGATTCCACATCCTCCGATGGGCTCCGTCCAATGCCTGCTCCCGAGGTCGATGCTGCGCCGCGACTTGCGTCATCGCCTCTTTGCACCTCCGACCACGTCCAGCCGCCAAACCCATCAAGGTAAATCCTGTGTTGGTGGTCTCGTTCCAACGCCTCGTTGTGGCACACAGTAATGCATGTAATGTTGAGCAATCGACACTGCTTAAACATCTCAATCTCCGAGGGCGTGTCCATCGAGCTAGTGGCTTCGTCCAACACTACAAAGACAAAGACGACATAGGCGTCAGTTCAGAAACTTCGCACTAGTGCGACTTAAAAATATCAACAATGCTCCCTCAGAAGTACAACACCTTTGCCAAACTGCCCAACGTACCTGCAAACACGGGTCGTGCATAAAACAGGCGCGCAAATGCCATCTTTTGCTGCTCGCCTGGCGAGAGCATCTTGTTCCAATCCAGTGTGTACGCGGTGTCAAAATTATCGACCACGGTTACAATGTGATCCAGACGCGCCAACTTCAAGACTCGATGCACATCTGCATCGGAGACACTTGCTGCATTCTCCTTGTTGGGATACACAAGCTGCTCTCTGAGCGTGCCATAGGTCAGGTACGGCGTCTGTGGCACGAAAATAACGTCTTTGCGGTATCGATGAGGGAGGATGATTTGTCCTATATTGTTCAGAGCAACCATAAAGGTCGTGATTGGTCAGCAAGCGTAACAGGAGCTGAAATTCCTACTCTATGCGCGGGAGTGTCAGGGTGGGGGGGGGGGGGTTCAAGTTCTGTTGGCCATGCAAACTATTGCTTACCTTTTGTTATGGGCCAAAGCCCACCCATGACTCGCAAAAGGGAAGTCTTTCCCGCTCCTAATGAATCAGAGTGGAACAAAAAAGGGTTCAAAAACCTTATCGATATATCATGTCGGTGACCACTTCCCGCATCTTGTGTGCCATAGCTCTTACCATTCGGCCCAACAATCACAGTACTGACACCAGGCTCGAATCGATGGGTAAAGTCTAAACAAAGCGCGAGATGTATGAGATGTCTGTACACAACACACACAACTGTAACTAACCCCTACCTCGCTGAGTCCGGCTTACCTGTAATGACAACATCACCAGAAGGAGTGTCAAAGGAGACGTTCTCAAAGCGAATAGACGTATCTGTAGACACGGCCTCCTCATGAGGAAAGTCAACGGCGATGTTTTCCATCTCGGTGTTGAGGTGGTCAAGCACCTCCAGAAGCTGGCCCAAACGAGAGGTATATCCTGCGACATCTGAAAAGTCTGTGCCGCAATTGATAACCTTGGAGAATTGGAAAGTCAAGTACATGGACACGAACGAGATCTATCACATAAAGATGAAAAAGGGGCGTTTAGATCTTTCATGCCACTATGGAGTCAACAAAGGGCCGACTTTGACATGCACCAGGCGGTTCAGTGGCTCTACCTTGCTAATCACGGCCGATATGTCTGGTGAGGGAAGGTCATCATATACGCCCATGAAGATGGGGATGGCAATGATCACATAGCTTAGGATTGATCCGAAATAGGACACACTTTGCTGTAGGACTACACCAAAACAAACGAGGCAACGTGTGAAAAAAGATTAGCTGTATGGCATTGGCATTGTGACACTACATGGAGGCAAAATAGTATGAAACCACTTACACTTCAATGGAAGTTCCTTGTAGATGATATCGAGTTGCGTCAACATCAGCACTTCCAGAGAGGCGTCCGCACTGTCTTTTGCCTCGCCCTCGCCTCTACTAAATGTGATGGATTCTGCAAACTGCCTAAACCGCACATGAAGATATCTATGGAACCATAACAATAGTGTGAGCAATGGAGATACAGTTGACCAACTTCGCCAGGTCAGCCAATATGGATCAAATCCATACCTGAAGTAGCCTTCAGCCGATTCTTTGTAAAAGATGGAGTCGACGATCGGATTGATCAGCATACGACTGGTAGCGCAACTGAGCAAGAAATAGCCATAAATGCACAGAGGTCCAATATAGCCTGCCATTTCCCAACACTGCCACGTGTAGAACGCGATGAGTAGCGGCATGATGTTCAAGTCTTCGGTCATCTTCCTGAGTGCCTCTGTCAGTTTGTCGATATCCTGAGTAATACGTTGATCTCTACGCAACGTCGAGCCACACAAATTGAAAGGGTCGAGTCAAAAACACAAACGCACAAAAATAAAGCTCGCAGAGGCAGATCCACAGAGGGAGCAAACATTGTGAAGCTGCGTAAACTTACGGATTGTCCACTTCATCCTCGTGTATCATCAGAATCCGATAAAACAGCTTTGGCTGGATGTATATTTGGTGGAAATGCAATGTCAACGCCTTCCGCGACTCCAGCGCAAGGAGACTTCCAAAGAGGAAGATGATGCTCTTGCCCTAAAGCGCCCAAGAGGATTGCATAATATGCCGCCGCGCATGCATTGCAGGGGTAGACCAAAGTACATTTGTGTTAGAGCTAAATGATAGGCGTGTGCGTGTTGCCATACAAAGATGGATGAGATCGCGACGGGAGCAGACTGGGAAGAGGGAAAAAAAAGGCAAACACAAGTAAACAACTTACGAGACCAGCCAAGAACACAGTGCCAAGGGACACAAGTAAAAGTCGCAAGAATCCCGACGAGTCCTTGTCGCCTAGAACCTTGTAATACCTTGAGGGGATGGTGCCGACGTAGTATACGACAAACTCGTTCAAGATGCAGAACATAATCATGCCTACATACATCCAGGTGATCTTTGAGCGTTTTCCAAAGAGGACCTTCAATAGCCTCTGCAGACGCCTCAGGAACACCCTGTCAAGGAGATACTCCTCGTTCCTCTTTGGGATCGTGAATCCGTTTCCGGGTGCGCCGGGGGTTGCTCCAGTAGCCTTGCTTCTCCAGGAAACAGGACAGGGGTCGGAATGGAAAACGAAAGGCAGCATGGATTTGATCTTTTGTCTGAAGGATTGGAATCGGCCTTTGGGTTTGTCAGCCTCTGTCTCGGAGATGAATCTGTTGTGGGTGCGGACGGAGCCAGCTTCGGTGCGCTCCTCATCCCTGGTCTCCTCTTCGCTGGGGATTAAGCGATACATCGCTGGATGAAGCAGGAAGGTGAAGCTGTGGTGTGGGTGCGGAGGGAAGAATGGGGCACCCCACGTTCAAAAGCGGATTTTAACAGTCCTACGAGGAGATGCGCATCTCTGTGGGACATTTCAGAGAGCGCGTGCACTATTCTGCTTACCGATCTTGTATGTGGGGGTCGTTTTGGTTCTGTAAAGGGAGAGGCAACGAAAGGAGAGGCAACGAGGGGAGGGCAGGAGGGCAGGCTCAAGAGGCAGACAGAGCATAAGCATGCCATGTTGCTATGAGCAGCCAGACAAGCAGCCTCTCACAAGCAGCCTCTCTCATGCACAACATGCAAGGGCAGCAACTGGTCCTAACGAACGTGAACGTCTGGTGCAATGTCTTGATCCAATGGCTTGGTCCATGAGATTTGAGGCCCTCGGGCACCAGGCACTGAGTGCCTCCTGGTTCATTAGCTTGTATCATCCAGATTACGGACCAAAATAGTACTCTCCCATCGCTTGCAGGCGCTTCTTTTTTTTTTTTTTTTTTTTTTAGCAAAACGACCATCGTAAACGCGGCCTGGATGGGGTTCAAGATCCTATTTCTGTGAGGAGGTGTCAACGATATGGGCAGAGATGGAGGATGAGACCGAGAGCGAGAAAGGGGAGAGATATGAAATGGAGAGTACTTTCCTTTGTTCTTTCCTCCCTTTAATTGACCGTAATGAGCTGCACCACCCGATCTGCGTAGCCCCATGCTCAAATTCGCCCCCGCATCCCTCGACCGTTGCGCGTGCTGGATTAAAACGGCTCTTTTTCCCACTCTTTCTTTGTCTTGTCTCTTCCTCCCTTCCTTCATTTGCATTCTTCCTTTTCCTCATAACACTCCCTCCAACAGCCTGCTCAAGATGGAGTTCTTTTCAGTGGTAATGCCTCACATGCATTCATGCTTGCTCACTGCGCCCATGAGAATGGCATCTCAACTAAGGTTCCACTTTTTTTTTGTGCTACCCAGAGTCGTCGACTTCGTGGAAGGAAAGGGTGTGGCCAGTTCCCTCCCAAGGTCGAGCTCACCGACAAGACCGGGTTCGTAGCCCACACCGCAAAGCTGCAAAGCGCAACCACCACCAAGCATGCCGATATCGACATACACTCTCTTTGTGTTGCGGAACTCCTCAGCGAGGGCCAAAATACCAGCCAATACACGCGCCATTTTGCCGAGGGCCTCGCTGGCAATAAGGGTCTCCAACAGCTTGCCATTCATCTCGTCCAGGACTCTGTTACCCAACAAGACGACCATGGCCGACAGCAGCCCCACTCCGTCCTTGCGGAGCCTGCCATCCTGGCCGAGTTCGCCGTTTTCTTCAATTTCAAGAATTTGGAAATGCTCACGCTCACCGGATTCACATTCATCATGGAGTATGCCCCCATCGACATTTCACTCCCCAATCTGAAGACCCTGCATATGGACGGCGTGTCCTTCAAATCGGAGAAGAGCAGCAACTCACTAAAGAGTCTTGTCAAGAGCGCTGACCTCAAGACCTTGACGATTGTCAATGCACCCCAGACGAGTGGTGGTCTTGCCCAGGCTATCGACGGTTGCGTCAGAGCCAAGGATCTCAAGCACCTCCAGGAGCTCGACCTCAGCAACAACAGCCTAAGCCGCGAGCAAGTGAACATGGTCTTTGAGGGCGTCCTCAGCTGCTGCAGCAAGATTAGCAAGCTCTCTCTTCAGGGGAATATGGGCCTTGATTTCTCTGCGATCCCACGGATGCCCAGGCGCAGCGCTCTCACCGCCCTGGATGTGTCACACGTTAGCTTTGAGTTTGTGGAGCGTCTTGTCAAGGCCGCCTCCGTTGCAGGATCACTCCACGCCCTGGTGTCTATCATTGTTCGCTATATGACGTCCGAGGGACCAATGGGAACGGAGAGCTTTTACAGCTTCTGTGGAGCGCTCAAGGAGAAGAGTGTTCTGAAGACACTACTCATCCATTCTGAGGATTCATTTTGGAAGCATACGCACTACGCCTTGGAGTTCAATCCTTCAAAGATGGGGCCTGAAGAGATGTTATGGAATGACGCGGCGTCTTGGTTCGGGTGGTTGGGCGATGGCTTGGGCAAGAACGGTTCCCTTACTAAGTTCTACCTGACGGGCGTCTCGGACTTTGAGAGATATCACACTGACAATCCGATTGCTTTCAGAATCACTGAACTCGCACCAAGACTACTGGAGCTTGCGCCGACTACAGAGGAGCTCGAGTTGATGATGGCAGAGGAATAAGTCCTGCACTCTGGAAACATGTTGTGGTACAAAAATAGTCAAAAACCATTCGTAAATAGCTGTCCATACACGCAGAGTTCATACTCTGCTCAATTAAAACACTGCGCCTGCAGGCGGGTCGCGTACAAAAATACATGGTCAGTGCAGAGGCAATTTATATTTAGATGCGATAGAAAAAAGGAAGGATGCTGGGTACACAAAGGAGAAAAAAAAAACTAGCGACAATGGCAACCGTCTGGATCCCTTTTGAAGGGGTATCCACTCTATAGGGCATTAGGCAACTTCTTGCCACCATCCTTCTTGTGTTTCTTGAACTTGGGCTAAAATACAGACATCAACACACTCAGCCATTGTATCATTTCTTTTTCTTTTTCACAAACGGTTGGGGGAAAGCATGAACACAACATTACCTTGACCAGGTTTCGCACATCCTGTTCTTTCTGGAACTTGTTGGAGGGCTTGGCTCCGACACCGAATCCGTCCCCGTCCGACTTGGTCTTGACCTTCTTGACCTTTCCACGGTCATAGTCCACGTCGTATGCATCAGGGCGGTGGTGCTTGGGCTTCAGCGTCTTGAGGACAGCTTCACGGGCCCTGGTGAGTTCATTGTTGTTCTCCTCCCAAGTCGACACTTTGCTGCCCAGCATATGTCTGGCTTCGCCCAAAATCTCATCCTTGGCGATGGAGCTCTTTCCTGATTCCAATTGGATAAGAGCCTGCAGCTTTTCACGCTTCGAGGCCGAGGCTTCATCGTGAGACACCACAATGGCTTGCACAACCGTCCGGGGCTTGACAGTCCATCCGTCTTGTTCTGTCTCATCCGCTGATCCATCCTTATCTCCCTGAGCGTCCCGATCGTCGTCAACTCCAGCTGTAGAAGATTCGTTCCTTTGACGCGACTGCTGCTCCTTCATCTCCAGCTGACGGAGCTCCTCTGCCGCTGGCGACTTGATCACCTTATCCGAAATGGTCCAGTCCACATTAGGCTTGCTGGGGATCGAAATAGACATTGGTTTGGGGGCCGAGGATTTGGGTACGGCGAGGGCCTTATTAAAGATGTCGTCCAGATCAGCGAGAGGGCTTGCATTCTTGGACGGAGAGTTTCCATTCGCATAAAGTGATTTTGATGATGATGATGATGATGATGACGAAGAAGACAAAGGTGTGGATAGTGAGGATGATGAAGATGCTGGAGATGATGAGGTGGCGAGGTCGTAATCGTTGGTGGCAGACTTTGAGGAGCCGTTCAGCTTCTCTAGCTTTTTGGCCTTCTTGCGCTCCTTTCTCAATCGTCGTCTCTCTTCCTTGGAGAGCTCTTCTGTGCTGTTGGTCGCCACCAGCTCGCCCACCTTGACGCGCTTCTCGCTACGGTTCACGGACAGGCGATCCACTCTGTCGCCAGTCTCGTCGTCATCCAGTCTCGGCCGCTTGATGGCAAGAGATGATGCGGATTTGATGCCATTGACCATGCCGTTTGCTTTGATGCCGTTCGCCTTGGCGCCGCTGGGTTCCTTGGTTCCGTTGACCGAGGAGGAGCTCTTCTTGTCCTGACTGTAGAATAGCATGTATGCGTTCTGGCTCAGTACGGTCTGAAGACTCACAACGCTGACCTAAATATGTGGAAATGAAAAGCTTGTGTTAGAAAACCGGGTCATGATAAGATACCTAATAAGCAATTGGTCGTATTCATGTTGGGGCTACACCTACATGTGAGTCGTTCATAGAGTACCAGATGCCGTTGGAGCTCTTGACATAGCAGTAGTAATGTCCGCTGTGGCACGATCCTCCCGCATGGACGAGGACGGCGTATAAACTATAAGTGAGGTCGGGGTGCTTCCTGTTTGAACTCATGACAGAGTTGAGCTCCAGCTTGGTGTCAAACTTGACGTGTCGGTTGATCTTTTGACCTGTGAATGTGAAACGCTTGAGATGCACACTGAGAACCTTGGGTGCTTCGTAGATAGTCATCTGTTTCCTGGCATCCACAAGGACCTTGCACCTGTGCGGAGGTTAACCGAAGAGAAGTGGCCATGATGAGTATTCCTGGGTGGTGTTCCTTGTCAGCGAGCCTCGCGTGTTGAGAGATAGAGTCGAACACTTACTTGTCACACTTGTACTGGTTATCCTTCGACAGGGTCTCTGGTTTGGTATAGTCACGGAACGCTCTCTGAACACTCTCAGCGCCCCGGATGTCCAAGCTGACATCTAGATAGGTCTCGAAGGTGTTGGATTCGTAGCCGCAACGCAAGCACTTCACTTGGCTTTGAAAGTAGCCTCCAAAGATCTGATGCACAGCGGTCGTCTCCTTGATCCGGTTGTCGAGTTTACTAATTCGTGACAATAATTTTTTTGAATAAGATATTAACAAAACTTTTCCTTCCAGCGAGCGGCATTTTCACACGCTGAATGCTCAATATACCTGTCATATCCAGCGAGGCAGCTCTTCTGCAGAGCGTCGATGAGGTGACGAGCAAACTCATGAGAATCCTCCTGGCGTCCGATCCTGAACTGCTTTCCGATATCTGCGATGCAACCATGTAACGATCACGCCAGTCAGAGGACAGTGATACTAGTGTGCAGTACAACATTGAGCCCTGTAACTCTATTTCTTCATCACTTACTCCGGAGCCTGCCAACAATGGCTTTTGGCGTAATGGCATCGTTCATGCTGTGCGTGAAGCAGCGAGAGACATGCTTTTCCATCAGGCACATCATGCAGAACGTGCCAGATTTGCCTACGTGTAGACAGATACCAGATCTGGTCAGCTTAAAACATACTACTGACTGACACCGATCAACGCCCAAAAAAAATCGTGGGGGCTGTGCGACGAGCAAATAGTTTTTTTACAGGAACTGCTGTGCCGGTTGGAGAGCAAAAGGTTGGCAAGAGGCGCAGTGTAGGTCAGGCACTGAAGAACAGAATTGAGGAAGCAGGTGTTGCCGAGATTGTTCAGTCCGGGTCCGATGGGTCGAGGCTGAGGCCAGGCTAACTGGACCTTCTCTTTGCTGAACAGGATCTTTGCGGGCAGGCGGAAACCGTTAGAGTCCTCGGTCACTGTCGAGGAGGAAGTGCCGGCCGGGTTCCCAGAGTAGGAGACGGATGCTACTGAGGGCGCTCCGTTGGCGGCAGAGCCGTTGAGAGGTGCGTTGACGGGTCGGTACTTCTTCTTCAGACGTTCCTGTTTCAGGTCCAGGCGAGTGGATTCTTTGAACTGAATGCGTCGTGCATGGAATGCAGAGTTACTCTTCTGCAAGAGGCGGGAATCAACGGTTGTTGCTACCATTGTTGAGTCCCTTGAAGAGATGTATTGTCGGGAAGGGAATCAGACCGAAACAGGGAAGAGGAAAACTTGTTGCAGGCCAGCTACAACGGTGGGTGTCGTCAAAAGAAATTAGAATTGAGAAGGACGACTCTAAAGTTCCCTTCAGGTGCGATGTAGGATGGCCTGAGTAGGGAGGTCTGTGGTGCAGAGCAGGCGCTGAAACAAAGAGAAGCGACGCTGCTTCAATGGAGAGACGAAGGGGAGGTGGGGAGAAGGGATGGGAGGTGAGGCAGGTCGACAAGGAGCATAACAATACAAAACAAAAGGCAAAAAAAAAAAAAGAAAAACATTGTGACTACTCGTGTGCTTCCCTTGCCTTTCTTTACCCTTAAGGTTCTTTGGCACCCGGGTTTCCTCAAGCTGTAGGCTTGGTCCATGGGGTTGGTTGTTCGCATTGATTTTCACTACACATCATTGAAGCAACGCCATTCAATCCAGCCAACATGTCGGGAGTGAACAACAACAACACACAGGAGCCATTGCCAGAAATCCCCACGCCTGTGCTCAATGACCCAAGGCCACAGCCTGATCGCGATCAGGTCGTGTCAGCATTCAAGGTAAAATAAGGAAGAAACAACCTCGCGACCCTTGGTGCCAGGAAGGTATCAGGGACAAAGCTCCAGCAAGAAATGCATGGATCCCGATGCGACGTGACGATGCTACTCCCATGGAACAAGAAGCATTCGGATGGAGTAACTCACATGCAACTCGACCTCACTGCACCGTTCTCTAGACGCTCGAGCCCACGCGTGACTTTACGACAATGACCAAATCACCCTGTACAAAAGAGTCCTTTGTGGATGGGGCTGCCGTCGGCTTGGGCGTAGGGTTGATGAAAGCACTCAAGTCTGGTACGTATTATGCAGGCACCTGCTCATGTGCCCATTGCCTTACTTAGGCTCTCCTTGTGGACTCATTACGCTTGTTTCTCGGACCGCCATAGGAGGACCAACACGATCGGCTGCCAACTGGGGCTTTGGCGCGTTCGTTCTAATGACTGTGGGGACATGGTAATTATATCCGGTGCATCTTCTGAGATAAGGCTTCTTTCATGTCACGAGCAGAATTGACTCAACTAGTGCCCTTTACCCTATGTAGGGAGTATTGCCACTACAAGATCCGGCAAAAGCGGCAATTAATGGCTTCAGGGCAGATGCCAGTCGTGAACACGATCGATGTTGATGCTGCAAAAAGACGCGAGGCTATTGCAGCACGCCAGAATAATGTCTAGTCGATCGAAACCATTGTAATTATGAATAAAAGGTACGAAAAGACGCCATTGAGAATGCTGAGACTCTGCACATTCGAGTATGAGTGCTAGATTGATAGCAACCAGCTGACAGATGGACATGCTTTGCATTATGTTACGTGCAAGGGGTGACCTCTATTCTTAATGCGTCAGTTTGGGCTATGGTGACCCTTCCAACGGGCGATTGGTAAGTTAGGAGACGTCCCTTCGCCCCCCTCGCTCCTTGCTCCTCGTCCTAGCTAATTGGTCACAGGCGGTGCGTGGTCATGCAGCGAGAACGATTGCAATGCCTTGGGACAACATCTCCCGCGCTTTTTTTTCCTTGACTTAGAGTTGCTCAGATGGCCAAAGCTTATTACGGTCTCATTTTTCAATCGAATATCTCGCTCCATGCTGTCATACGTGAGAATAGACATGGAGCGAACATCGTGACCAGCGAAAGAACCCTGTGGTGGGCCAGCGCAAGGACCCAAGCACAGACATGTTGCAGTTGCGGCTGTAGATTGGATTCAAACGCAAGGAAGGAGTGTGGGATCCAAGTCAGCATGTCGAGTGGCACTTCAGTTTGCGGTTCTTGCAGGCCGGTGGTATGGTCGAAGCTCTCTCCTCATTTTTTTCTGTACGACATGCAGCCAGACCTTCCACGGATGCCCTTGAGCGGAAGCTGTGTTTTCAGGAACATTCGAGCGGTGTGTAACAAAGGAGGGCCGTTAAAGCGGAGACGGAAACGAGGGTATCCGCGTGGAGTACGCGGTCCTTGTGACCCTATTCTCTGTCTGTCGCTGTTCGCTGATTTTCCCTCCAAAAAAAGAGAGCACGACTGTGCCTCCTCTTTGTGCCCCTCCTGTGCGTTGCCTAAGCCTGTGCGGGTGGAGGGTGTGTAGCTCTTCTCTGGAACTTGATCTTGTCTCGTTGCCATCCTATTTTCTCTCCTCGGAAGAAAAGCCCTTTGCGCCTGTCCTCTCTAGCCCACAGCCATGGATGAAATTCCAGGCTTTTTGAGCCACCAGATCCTCAGTGGCCTGTTGCCACATGTACCTGTACACAGGCAATACAAAAGGTTTTTTACCCCTGAAAAAACATTGGCTTTGTATATATCAAAACACTCGTACAGCATGCAGTAGACAGCAGAATGCTGCGTGAAGGACGCAACATGCACAGGCATGCCATCGTCGCTAAGCGCCTCTCTGTCCTCTCTACAACAAAGCCTTGCAGTCGTCTACAAGTCTGCCGTGTGGTCGACATACTTGGTCTGCGGCCAGCCTCTGCCAAATGGCCGTCGCAGAGGCACAGGAATAGGCGAGGCAAAAGGGGCGAAGACTGGGTTGCCCCTGGTTGTGTGAGTTTTCTTTTTGACGAGCGGCGGAGAAGAGTGCGTGTGTGTGTGAGGAGAGAGAGGGTTGGACACGGCTACGTGGGAGTCGATGGATCCATGGGTGTGGATGTGCCTCTGTGAGAGCCGCGCACACACACACGCGGCCACACTCGTCTTGTTTTTCCACACCCTTGCAGCCTTTTCTACTTGTCTCTTCACATCCCTTGTTTCGCTTCTTAGCTTCAACTCCATTGCATTCATTGTCATTGTCATTGTCATTGTCAACATCAGTGCATTCGTTCTCAGGCACACACACACACACACGCACACACGCACGCACGGTCGACATCCACTCACTCTTGCTACTGCGTTCCGCACGCCTCTCTGCACTCTTTTCTCATCCTACGCCAGTCTGCTCTCGCTCTCGCTCTCGCACGCTCAAACTTTCTACAGTTCCTTCTTTTGGCTTTACTCGTGTCCTCCCCCACCTCCTTGGCCACCTTCTTCAAACCACGGCCGTGGCTCACTCTTGGCTCTCTTCTTCTTCAACAGTGCCTGCCATTTCCTTTCCTCTGGCTTCCCTCATCGACCTGTATCCCTGTTTCCCGCTTGATCTCGCCTTGTACCTTGGGCCCGTATTGTTCTCACAACCGTCCACCACGGCCTTATTCCTGCACTCGCTGCTCTCTCCATCTAACAAACGCCAAATATTATTCTCCGAGCGCTATTCCCAGCATGACCTCTGGACCCACGCTCGTGGGCAATATCGTACGACCATGTCTATAATGATGATGATCCATTTTATGCTCCCGTAAGACCTCTGCGTTTTGTCGACGTGTTTTCCACTGGACTGACCATGTTAAGTGCTATCTTTTGCATCTCCATCCATCTCGCCCGTCCGGTCGTATCCTTTGCCATCCTGCCCTTGACGATCCGATTTAGATGCTCGGAAACTGCATAGGCAAGGGCGCTTTTGGGTCTGTATGGCGCGGACTGAACCTTGAGACCGCCACGACCGTCGCAGTCAAACAAATCAATCTCTCCGACATTCCCTCCTCAGAGCTGGCTAATATCATGGTATCGATCTTGAAAACGAGATGGAAACGACTCATAGTGGCGAGGCGCGCGAACAATGCGCACGCATATATCTAACATGCTACCGCGTTATCTGTTCTGTCTCTCCCCATTGTGTGCTGCGCTCGCGTCCTTGCGCCTCGATAGATGGAAATAGACCTACTCAAGAAACTGAATGCAAGTTGTGCCTCTTTCTCCGGAAAGGAACTGCGAGGCTGGTTCAAGATTGATGCAGGATGACAGCACATGATGTCTAACCTGTTTGTCCTCCTCTCTCCTACTCGCACTTTTCGCTCGCTCTCTAATGTTACCCATGGCCCCAATAGCATGCAAATATCGTCAAATATTTTGGGTTCGAAAAGACGAGCGAAACGCTCAACATTATCCTAGAGTAGGTTAAAGGGACACGAAGGGGGGGATGAAGGCAATGCCAAAAAAGCAAGAGCATTGACGGCAGCTGACCCTTTTCTGAGCACGATGCCATTTCTTGAGAGGACAAACGTCCAGGTTATGGCTGGTCATAGCAACACTGCTGACAGTTCTCTTGTGTTCGCTAACTTGCTCGATAGACTATGCGAAAATGGCTCCTTGCGGAGTCTTTGCAAGAACTTTGGAAAGCTGCCCGAGCATCTCGGCGCCATGTACATAACGCAGGTCCTGGACGGCCTGATTTATCTCCACGACCAAGGTGTTATCCACCGGGACATCAAAGGTGCCAACATCCTTGCCACCAAAGACGGGCTGGTAAAGCTAGCCGATTTCGGAGTGGCAACCCTCTCAACCGACGTTGGCGACTTGTCCGTCGCGGGCACCCCTTATTGGAGTATGTGAACCTGAATTGCGAATGGCGTTCGTGCTCTCAACGCAACCACGCGAACTACGTGCCTAACCGGAATCTGAACTTCTTCATACTCTCCTATCCTCTGTTAGTGGCACCGGAAATCATTGAGCTCTCAGGGGCTACAACTGCTTCAGACATTTGGTAACTGCAATTGCGTCATCACATCATCGGAATTCAGAGTGTTTTCAACGGACGACCAACGGCAAAGGGGTACAGTGCGAGAATGAGCTGTGGCTAAACGATGACCTCTCTCTTCAATAGGAGCGTCGGTTGCACAGTCATCGAGCTGTTGGACGGAGAGCCCCCATATCACACACTACCGCCTATGGGGGCACTTTATCGTATTGTGCAGGACGACCACCCACCTATCCCAGAGAGCGTGTCAGCGGTAAGCGACAGAAACTTAGGTCCACAGCAGCCTAGGCTCTAATGTACCGCGCTAACATGATCGTGTCAACATGTCGCGTTAATCCGTATATAGATCGTGCGGGACTTCTTGATGCAGTGTTTTCAGAAGGATTGTAACTTACGCGTGTCTGCAAAGAAATTATCAAAGCACCCATGGATTCAAATGTCCAAGAAGAAGGCGTCAGGAAGTCAGAGAAGTCGCGAGAAGGCCATCCCAGCCTATGACGAGGCTGTAAAGAGTGTGCTTCAGTGGAATGAGGCTCTCAAAGGATCATCCACCATGTCGATGAATAGAAACTCTGGAAACATTCGTAGGATTTCAGGTGCGGTGCAATGAGGCAATGAGCGCCCAGGTCTGTTTAATGTTCATTATCGACACAGACTTAACCTCATACTCGTTTTTGACTGGTTATAGGTGGAAAGACGTGGGACCAGAATGCTCCCGCTATTACCGACCTGTTCCATGCCCCCAAGCCGCAAGGAAGGGAGACCTCTGCGGCACCGATTGTGCAGCCACAGCCAGAGAGGCCAGTTGCGATCGCACCACCACCCCAGTTCCATCTGCAAACAAACAACGCAAACAACATTAACACGGCCACCACCACTAACAATCTCGAGCCCGAGGTCTGCACAGACAACTGGGACGACGACTTTGCAGAGATCTCATCATTACAATTGGCAGCGCTCGAGTTTCGGGATCAAGAAGATGAAATCTCGAAAACAATACGAGCGACACCCAGACTCCCCCAGCCTCAATCTGCAACCGTAGACAACGATATCGACGAGAACGACTTTGAAGACGATGGTCAAGATTTGAAGCTGAAATTCAAGGTAAGAATGCTAGAGATTAAGATTGGATGGCGTCTTTGTCCCTCCTTTCTCCGCTAGAGGCGGTCAGTGTATCTTGTCCCAAGTCTGGGAGGAGGCTTTTACTAACTACAGTGCGATTTAAACATTTTAGAAGCTCAAGCACGCGTCTGCGAAGCAGCAAGAGAGCACAGTGAAGCCAAGTGGGTCCCTCGCTTCAAGGCCCAAAGCGATATCAGCTCATGTCCCAATTGACTTGGTACGGTCGCGATCTGCGCCTGGGCAATTGCTCGTGTCGCCTTCTATGACAACGGACGAGCTCCAAGGCTATCGCGAAGAAGAGGACGACGACGACTTTTCCGACCTCTTTGAGGGAGTCGAGAACAGGAACATGATGTATCAAGATGAGGGGCTGACCTTACAGACAAGGCTGTCTAACCACAGTTGGTTTGGAAACGATGCAGGATCAGACGAGGACGATCCATTTGCGGAGGTCGATGAAGGGTTTGATGAGATCGATCTTGAGGCCAATATTGCGAGGGAAAAGCATGCACGAGCATGCGCTAGCATAGCAGAGCAGTTCCGTCTCTTGGAAGGCTCACCCTCGGACTCGCAGCTGCAGGCCGTGTGCGATCGTCTGGTGAGCCATATGGGTCTTCTTTAATATTGCTCATGTCGAGTTAACTCTTACTTTTTGACCTGACCTCTAATTCTCCCATGCTCTATGAATTGTAGACGGTGCTCTTGACTGAAAATCCTGATATGCGAGGACCAATGATCGCGAATCACGGTGCAATTCCCCTCTTGGACTTGATCGAGAACTGCGAGCATGAGAGTGCGGTTCTAAAGAAATTGTTGAACATCCTTAACCTGGTAAGTTTCGACCTTCCATGCGACGAGATACGTTCATGCAGCAGGCATATCTAAACTCACATCCTAAATACATGGTTGTTCGTCCTTAGGTCATTCGCAATGACTACGTGCTCCAGGAGAACCTTTGCCTTGTAGGTGCCATCCCAGTCTTGATCCGGTTCACATCCAAACGATTCAGCAAGGAGATTCAGCTAGCGGCGGCCGTTTTTATTCAGCAGATTTGCCACACCAATCCTCTGACGCTGCAGATGTTCATCTCGTGTCGAGGACTACGCGTCCTTATCAAGTTTCTACAAGGAAATTACTCTACGCAGAAGGAGCTGGTCTGGATCGCGATCAATGGCATTCACAGCGTATTCAACTTGCAGGTATGCTCATCATATTTTCACTACTTTTGCTTGATGTTATCATTTGCCTCCACGACTTGTCTTTAACGACTCCTTTATGGTCATATGCTATTGCAGAGTTTGACACCAAGGAACGACTTCTGTCGGCTGCTGGCTAAGCAGGGACTTCTGGAACCACTATCCTCAACTCTTTATAACACCATCCATGACCCTAATGGCCTACCGTACACAGAGAAAATCGTCAACGTGTTTTTGATCTTTTCTCAGGGAGATTCTCCGGTCAAGGAGCTACTGGCAACTCATCGGATCGTACACTGTACGTTGATCTAAAGTACATGACCATGTTGGAAGCTGCTTTTCAAAGACTTCCCTCTCATACATTGTATTCTTTTTCCATGATTCTTCTTTCTCCCTAGGCATGCTGGACTCCTTGCAGAACCTACCACCTCATCTGTGTGTGGCAATGTTGAAGTGCATAAGAAACATCTCTATGAACTCTAACACCTTGGATGTCCTTCAAAATGCAAACGCCATTCGCACACTTGTTAAGGTCCTCGGCGAGCGCACAGGATCTATCGCAACGGTAACTTTACACTTCCGCTTCTACTTTGGTTCATAGCTTGAAAGCCCACTTGACTGACGACCCTGTGCTAACCTACCCCCTCCATCTTCACTTTATTCGGGCCATGTCTCTTCATTAGGATGTTTGCAACCATGTATTCACAACGCTTTTCAACCTTTGCCGAATCAACAAATCACGTCAAGAAGAAGCAGCGCAAGCGGGACTTATTCCTCACCTGCAGCAAATCGCAGAGTCTACATCGCCCTTGAAGCAGTTCGCACTTCCAATCCTATGCGATATGGCACATGCTGGCCGGGCGTGCCGAAATGCTCTTTGGAACAACGACGTTCTGCCGGTGTACCTCCGCTTGTTTAAAGATCCCTACTGGCAGGTGAATGCCATGGATGCCGTCCATGTCTGGTACGTATGATTTTCGCTGGTTTAATGGATTGTGCATATTGCCGAACCTTGGTTTTGAAAGTGCATCAAGATGACACTCATTGATTTCATCCTTGAACGTCCAAAACAGGCTGCAGGACGAAAAGTCCATGCAAGATGAAGAGTCGGATGTCGAGCAGTTCCTACTGCTCAAACCCTCTCTGAACTACTTTGTCCAGGCTTTCCTGACCGCCAAAGCAAATTCGTTTGAGAACATTCTTGAGCCATTCCACAAGATTATCCGACTCTCGCCCAGCATCGCATGCGGAATCGCAGTTCCAGGGCTCTTCCCGCGACTTTTGGACAGGCTGGCTCATCCCAAGGCTGTCGTCCGACTCAACTTGCTTCGTATTCTACGTGCAATCTTTGATGTCCACCCCGAGAGACTGAAGCTCGTCATGGATTATGGCATAGCTGACGTGGTCAACAAGATTGCAGAAGAGGACTCGGGTCTTCTTGTCAAGGAGCTGGCAAGAGAGATTTTGGAGGCCTTTGAGGAGAGCGATTCTGAGGCAGCATTGAGTAGCAGGGAAGACGATGGCGATAGCGAGCACGGTGGCAGTTCCTCGAACCGCTACAACAGCTTTCCATCCTCGTCCAGCGATTTCTTTGGACTTCGACCACTGACGGCTCTGAGGCAGAGTAATGACGACGACGAGGACGAGTCCGATACGGTTGTGCGATGGCAAAAGTCCAGCATGAGTCACCATGCGGGAGATGCCACCTCTCCATCGAAATTTCCTATTGTCAAGCGCCGGCTCAAGAGTGGTAGCCACGGGTCTCCGACGGATTCCATTCATGACGTTGACGATCTGTTCCTAAAAGAGGTCGAGGGGCTCGAAATCAAGACAGGCATGGATCCGAGGACGTCCTCTCATCAGCGGCCGCACGACTGGGTCCGTGAATCGCACGGATCGTATGAATCGTATCTTGCGCCAAGCGCTCTCCGCTCAAGCAACGGCGAGGGATCTTCAACCTCTGCTGCAGCACTCAGAGGCCAACCACCACGACGTCGCGTGTCCATCAACGAAACAACCCATATCAACCCTACTAGTGACAGTGGCGATTCTGAAGATGATCTATTCGTGACCAGCCGAGGATGGCTGGACCAGCAGGATGACGAACAAAGCGGTGAACAGGAACTAGACTGGGACCAGAGGCAGCTGAAAGTGTCACACGCATTCAAAGCGTTTTCTCAGGACACTGGCGATATCTTTGACGGGATCGACGATGACGACGAACCCAAGACCGTGAAAATGATCCCTCGGCAATTTGGGCACAGCAAGAGTCGCAGTTTAGGCGAAATCATTGAGACCTGTCTGGATGAGGACTTGGAAAAGAGACAGCGGTTGCTCCAAGGGCTGCAGTCTCACGATCTGTCAGAGAGTATGATTCTCCGGAGCGAACTTCCCAAGATTCGGCTCGAGCTCCTGGATATCGACCACTTCCCAGCGTGGAACCGACAGGAAAGCGACGAGAACGATAGCGGAAGTGAGAGTGATGAAGGTGACGGTGGGCACCATAGGGACAAGGACGATTCCGACCACGACAGTGATAGACACTACGGGACATCTTCGTCGCACCCCGATGAACTGGAGCGCCGTATGAGCCCGCGCACTTCGAATGAGTATGGCAGTATCACATCTGCAGAGGAGCTGACCAGGATTCTGGAGGAGTATCATGGTACTCGAAGACCCTTGACGAGCGAGGGGATGAGTCGAGGTGGTAGTCGTAGCGGCGCGTCGAGTGGCAGCAGCTCTGGCGACCCTACCCTACGACTGAGGAGAGAATCAGAATCTACAGCCGAGGCGACCGAGGCTTCGGTCTCCACAAGCCTATTGTCATCGTCCTCGACCGAGCTACTTGATCGCGTAGCTGGAGTGCTGGGACGAGGACAGCCGCGACGGGCTAATCGTGTCGTTGGATCACTGGCCTCCATTGCAGCATGGAATGCCGAAACGGACACCAACGAAGATAACAACTCGGCGCAGCCAACAGTCACGAGTGAATCTGCCCCACAGACAGCACCATCAGGATTGATCCTCGCCACCAGGCAAGAATACGACTCGACACTAAACTTTAGTGACGACGACGACGACGACGACGACGACGAGGATGAGGATGAGGATGAGGATGAGGATGAGGATGAGGATGAGGATGAGGATGAGGATGAGGATGCGGATGAGGACGAGGATGAGAAACAAGAAGAGGAGCAGGAGGGGGACGAGAAGGTGAAGGAGGTCATTGCTGAAGTGGACGACACCAGCAGCATCCAAAGGGTCGATATCGAAGATGCTCATAACCTCAGTACTATATTTGCCAGCAAACTCAGCGCCCGCAACGACTGCAGCGATGACGATAATGACGACTATGGCCTCCATATCAACGGCAACGATGACCAAGACGACAATGGGGGGTGGACTATGAAGCTGCAACGACTCCAGCCCGTACTTGATGGGGCGACTGCAGACGAGGAGGATGATGATTCTAGCTGGGATCATGAGCAACGATTGGGATACGACACACCTCGGTACCAGTCGATCTCGGCATCGGCCCCGCTGTCGACTCTGCGACGGCGCAATTCACACCTGAGATCAGAATGACAATCAGAGCGGATGCAGATGAAGCGTTTCGATGGTTTGGGTCAGGACAGGGCAGAGACTGTGGCACTTGAGGCGCAAGAACAGAAGAGCCGAGAGAGCGATGGAGAATGCCCTGACAACGACCAGTATGACGATGGAGGAGAAATGGAGGAGGATGAAGAGGTAGAAGAAGACGGGGAGGGAGAGGAGGAAGAGGAGGAAGAGGAGGAAGAGGAGGAAGAGGAGGAGGAAGAGGAGGAGGAAGAGGAGGACGAGGAGGAGGATACTTGCATTGGCCACGTTACACAGACACGCGAAGTGGAGAGGTGTAGCAATTGCATTATCTCCTGATCCCTACTCTTCTGTCGAACACGCACGCATCCGCATCTGCATCTGCACACAGGATTTTTTTTTTTTTGTATTGTAATAATTATAATGGCGAAATCCATTGTACGCGAATGAACATTAGATGTAATATTGTAGAAAAAGAGAACGAGAGATAAAGGAAAGAAACAAAGAAAAGCAGTGCATGCTGAAGGTGGTGGGTAATGGCCCTATGGAAGGACATTCGTAAGGGTATCTAACAGTCGGAATCGACAACAGGGAGGGGTATGGGGACGGGAGGGGGGAGGGGGAGATGGGATGGGATAGAAGGAAGGAAGAGAGAGGACACCGAAGAAGCGGAGGAAGAAAGAAGACGAGGCTGTAGGGGGAGGACAGAGAGTAACAAGAGATCTACCAGCGAGAGTTGATATCCTCCTTCCACGCGTGGATCACGTCCTTGTCTCCTGTGAGATAAAGGACCATGGCATCGTCGACCACCCGAAGAACTATTGATGGATGCACAAATTGAAGAACAAAAAAAAAAAAAAAAATGCAAAGCGAACAGGTCAGTTGCCATGACAACCCTTTCGAGTAGTTCAACATCGACTACTACAGCGGCTCGAGAGTGGGGGCTCATAAAGGACGAGACATTTTTCATTTCTTACCATCTTGTCCAACGACTTCGGCTGGGTGGAGACGCGACTCCAGCTGGAGAACGCGGCACAGCTCCAGGTTCTTGGTGCGACCATCTGAAGCACTACCCGCTGCAGATCCGGACGTGGCAGCATCCGTGCTGACATGCCCATTCACGCCACTGCCGCTGCTGCCGTTGTTGCTGTTGATACCGTTCATTCCACCTCCCACAGCCTTGCCCGTGACAGGATTGCACTGGATCATAATGTCGTTAAAGAGGATGAACAAGAACGATTTCTCGACCGTTTCCTCAGACAGGTAATGAACGGTCAAGTCGCCATTGTTCTGTTGTTGTTGTTGTTGTTGTGGTTGTTGTTGAAGCGATGGCTCCTGGTATTGGTCGTTGATCGGTACCACCTTGTCCAGGCTCATCGAGACGTTCCTGGTCACGATCCGGATCAAATGCAATACGCCCTCGCGCACGACCTTGCGGTGAGGTTGGACCAGCGGCGTCTTGTACTGTCCAATGATCCGGTTCTGGACCAGGAGCACCTTCTCATGATTCTCATACTGCCGCTTCCGCTCATTCATCTCATCTGCCCTCGACGAAATCTTTTCCAACGCCGTGGCAATGTCTTGATAATCTACATGCTCGGGCCATGTGTTCTCAAGCAGGTCCTGGAGCAACAACTTGTACCGAGGGATCCGTTGCACGGGCAAGAGCAAGTATCCCTGAAGCGCCAGCTGTGTGTGGTTCGGGTGTTTGGCACATCGCCTCAAAAACTCCTTCATCTTCTTCTTGTGCTTGGCCTGGGTCAACTGTGTCTGAAGCACCCGGAGCGCATTGTCAAAGTTGTTGATGTAGAAGCTGTACATCTTCATGTAATCGACGTGTTCTGCAAACACTCGGCCGATACGGTCCTCGACCGCGGGCTTGGCAGCAACCTCTGCAACTTGTCCTGTCGTGGAAGGACTCTTGCTGGCCTCGGAATCCGCCGTCTCAACAGATGTCTCGTCCTTGGAAGACGAAGACACGTTCGATGCCTGTCCTGAGGACGCAGAGATGGACGAGGTCGTCAACGTGATGGTGGTGGCCGAAGAAAATGGTCCAGTCGAGGGAACGGGGCTCATCGGGCTGGTGACGGTCTGCGCTGTTTCAGAGTCCTGTTCCTGTCCGACAGCCGTCGCAGGCTCGGGCGTGACACGGAACGCCTTCTCCAATGCAGGCAAAAAGTGGTCTGTGTGGAATGTATAAATGCTGCGGGCATTCGAGAACACTGCCTTGTGGTCGCTCGAGGGCATGACCTGAAGCGCCGGCGTCAGGTAGATTTCAACCAAACCCTTCAGACCCTCCACATAGGTCCGCTCTGTCGTCACAATCTCGTCCACAATGCGCCGTCTGCGTGATGCTTGAGCCTGCAGCTTGGCGAGTCGGATCTCTTCATCCTTGGCTTGCTTCTTCTCCTGATCCTCCTCGTCATCTTCAACTTCCACGTCATCCGAGCGGACGCCCAACCCTACTGGGGTCGAACGCTCTGCATTCCATACACGCCTCCAGGCATAGACCTCCTCCCATTCGGACGAGTCTGGGTCGAGGTCATGGAGATCCCTGAGATACTGCATCAAGGGTTTGATGGCAGAGGCACTCTGGCCATATCGTGGAGAGCCTGCATTCCAATGGTTCAGATGCGATCCGTTGCTGTTGCCGCCACTGATAACGGGCGAGGAAGGCAGCGGAGTAGTAGGCGAGTGCATCGACGACATGCGGTGCTGATGGTGCTGATGCTGCTGCTGAATATGACGTGCAATGGCCGAGTCCAGTTCGACAAGATCCGAGTCATGCTCGGTGCCTTGGGTGATCTGGCTTTCAATACTCATGCAGCTGTACCGGTAGTTACGCTCCTTTCTCTGCGCAGGATCAAACGAGGATGACAGACCTTGGCTGTCCCTTGCCGAGGTGCTTCCGAATGGCAAATGGCCCGTGCTCTTGTTCTGATAACGGTTTCCAAGCAAGCCGTAACTCTTGCCCTGCGAGGACGTCAGGGCCATGTCCGGGGTGCTGTTGAGAGAGGGACTTGATTGGGATCCTGCAGAGCCACTAATGACTCCATATCCAGAGTCCCGCACTGTATAGCCTTCGCTGGACTCCATTGCTTCGGTGCTGATCGACGTAACCGAGGCATGACCACCCGAAAGTGCTCCCATGTCGTTTGAGTTGGTCCGCTTGTGGAAGCGGTCCCGCACCCATTGGTTGATGCCTCCTGCTGGGGCACGTCTCCCGTTGACTCCACCCATTGACGAAACTGTTCCCTTGGAGTTGAGTCTTGTCTCGGGATCCTGATGGTCGGATTCAATGTCGCCCATCGGATCGACCTCGCTGCCAATGGAGAACCGCTTGGTGGCGTCACTCCTTGTCGAGAACTGCGATTCCCGAAGAGACGATTTGCTACTCTTCCGGATCGACTTCAAGAACTTGTTGAGCGACAGCGGGTGGGAGGCTGATGGCGAGTTCGAGCCTTGAGAATATGCATACTGCTCCGCCGTAGCTGGGGTGATGGTCGAGGTAGAAACAGATCTCTCTCTCCTCGAGCTCATGGTTTCTGCACCCATCATCGAGGCGATGTAGGCCCCTGATGAAACAGAGATGGTGTTGGACCGAGGGACAGCTGGATCCGAAGTCAGCGCGAACAAGTCCTCAGTGGATGCGCCTCCGTCCTTCCTCTGTAAGCCTATGAGCGTCATGAGGTCGCCATGCGATCGCCGTTTCGCCATGGCAGGGGATCCCAAAGCACCACCAGCGCGTCTAGTGGAGATGGGTGCTGCTTCCCTGCGCCAAGGTTCGTACACGGATACAGGTCTCGCCGCCAACAAGGGTGCCTTTTTACTGTTTGGTTCACCGTAAGGGTCATCACCCAGGAAACTCTGACGGCCAGACGTGATGGATTCGCTGTCATCCATCATGAGGGGCTGAAGCAGGTCAAAGAAGGGTTGCACAAACTGATTCCCGTCCACCAACAGGGCTGTCAAAGTCGTGGACAGCATGCATAGGGGAGCTGGGATCGCATTGAGGTGGTTGTTTCGGACATCCAGCTGTCGCAATGCCTTCATTTTTGCCAGCGCAGGATCTATACGTGCAGTTCAATGGTCGGGTTAGTCCAATTAGCACGGAATAAGCTGCCAGAAAGTCTCCATGGGTACCTGTCGCTCGTTCAAACTTACTAAGAAGGTAGAACTGGTTGTTGCGGATATCGAGCACCTCTAACCGAGCCATCTTCTGGATCGTGTCGGGCAACTTGGACAACTTGTTGTTGGACAAGTACAGTTCCTTCAGCTTGGTCAATAGTCCAATCTCCGATGGTAAGAGGACCAGTTGATTGTCGCAGAGATCAAGGACCTGCAAGTTGTTTAGAGTCGTGAGACTGGAGATCGGCGCGAGGACTTGGATCATGTTGTAAGCCAGGCGCAAATGCGTAATGGCTATTATTCGTGTTAATGGCGAGTCATGAGTGAAAAGACAACAAGGAGAGAGAAAGAGAGTGAGAGAGCGACAAGGGTGAGTAAGTGGGTATGTGTGTGAGGGACCAAGTTGTTTCTCATTCAGCGCGCTCGTGGTCATATCATATAGCGAGGCACTAATAGCCATAGATGAGCTTACATTCCGGCAGACCTGGCGGGATCTCGGTCAGCTCCCTCTTGCTGATGTCCAGAATAGAGACACCTTGTTGACTAGGATCCACTGTCAGCAAAGCCGCGTACCCGTCCGCATCTGAAACTGCCGCCGACAGCCGCTTGGCAGATGCATCCTTGTTCCCCACTTGCAGGTGTCCTGCACTTTGCGCTGGTCTCAGGTTGTTGTTGCTGTTGTTGTCCTTGAGCGCAAACAACGGCTCAAAGCTCAGCGAATTAGCGCCTACAGAGCCATAAGGCCGACTACGATCCTTTGGAGGCGGGTGGTTGGACCGCACGATCGACGAGAGCGTTTCGGACGCAGATGCGGCACTGTTGGTCGCAGCGGTCAACGCTGCAGAGAGGGAAGGCGATAGTGTTGGGAGAGTCGTCGAGCCCATGGTCGAGACCCTCTTCCTCTGCGAACTCTTTTCTGGTACTGGAGGCACATCGAGCTCGTCCCCTAGAGACTTTCGCTGGGGTTTCTTGGAGATGGGAGCACCTTCCTCTCCTGCCTCTACTGTGGATTGGCGGCTATGCGACCTCTGCAGCCTCGAGTACTGCTCCTGTAGATGCTGGGAGTGAATCTGGGCATCCTCTTGGTCGCTATCATCATAGTCCTCGCTCTCAAATTCTGCACTGGACGCATTTCGATCGAAAGCATAAAGCAAATGTCCTGGACCGCCACTCTGTCTCCGTGGTTTATAGTCGGGTCCGTATCCGCCATTTCCTTGCCGAGGCTTGGGCGTGAGGGCATCTTGATCATAGTCTGGAATCGACATCCGAGGGAGTCTAGATTGCCGCTTACTAGAGCTGTTGTTCCTGGCGAGGCTCTTGGGTGGTGCGATCGGCGAAGGTGATTGTCCATTGCTAGAAGGCCGGCCAAGTCCTGACGCATAATTTCCAGAGGGTAGTGTGCCCACCGCCTCTGACATCCAACTCTCGCGTTGAACCTTGTCCCTAGCAGATGTGTCCTTCAGAATGGGTCGAGGCATCACTGGCGGCGTGTTACAACCTGAGTTGGACGAGTTCTCGCGCCTTCGTGCAGGCGAGAGGTCTCTGGAATTCTGGAAGGCGCTCAACAGTGAACCTTCCGTGTTCCTTCGCGCAAGCATACTTCCTGATGATCCTGGACTGTCGGCTGATGAGGAGGGTGTTGGCAAAGGTGGGGGTAGGCTCGAGGGAGGCGATCCTGTACCTGAGCTGTCACCTCCAGAGGCAAGTGCCGAGTGGGTTGCTTTGGGAAGCGAGTTCCTGCGAGAGCCAGTGGCGACTCCGATGTGGGGATCTTGACGCAGCTTGCTCTTTGACTTTGCCAAGCGCACGCTTTTGAGAGTGAGAGGCGTGTAAGACTGAGGCGGCGTGGTAGGCGGGGCGTGGTTCGTTGCAGACGTGTGAGGGGGAGAAGTAGGCGAAGAGAGTGGTTTGTAGTCGTTCAAGGATGGGAAGGAGAGGCGATGGAGTGCAGCGGTGGATGGCTCGGTACTGCCCGAGTTTGGCCGCCTCTTTATGACAGGTTCGTATTCGTCTTGATCTGCGCCCTGAAGGGCGGAGGAGTGCGTCGAGCTTGGTGTTGGTGGCATACGCGGTCGTGCGTGGAAGTTGGAATGATCGGCGGGTGTGCTATGAAGAGAGGACGAGGCTGACAAGACGCGAACAAAGGTATATTAGCAAGGCGAGAGGTCGACGTCGAGAAGGTGGGTGGGATATGAGACGGGAAGGTGGGGCCGGACACAAAAGGGAACGAATGAGAGATAGAGATAGAGATAGAGAGAGAAACTGAGTGAATGAAAGGTGCGAGTGAGTGAGTGAGAAAGAGACAGAGAGAGAGGGGAGATGAAGTGAGCGATAGCGATAGAGAGAGTGAGAGAGAGACAGAGAGAGAAAAAAGGGATGGCGATGTTTGGTGTGGGGTGGTTAGTGAAGTGAAGGGCAAAGAAGGTAACGCGAAGGGGGTTGCGGGTTGAGGACGTGGGTGGATCAGAAGATGGAGAGAAGAGAGGGAAGAAGAAGAGAAGCGAGGAAGAGGTGCAAAGACAGCGAGCAGGCGAAATAAGAGATGGAAAACGTCAGGCATGCGTTCTAGCATGGCACGCCTGTCCCACCAAGACACAATGCACACCTCCCTGACACACCCAGGTAGCCTGGCACATACACTAGAACTGTCTCGTAATCTACACAGCAGTCGCGCACACTGAAGTGGGGGTCGTAAAAATAGGGAAATGAGCTGGAAGGAAGATGGCAAGGGAAGAGGTAAGCAGGAAGAGGAAGAGAGGGCGAGACCCGCGCTTGGTGATCGTTAGCGCAAGAAGGTGTAGCCGGGGTGGTGGATGCTCGTTCGTCAAGGTTCAGTTCGACACGGTGATAAGGGCGTCGTTGGAGCGAGAGTTGAAAGTGCCAATGAGGGACATCAAGGAACGACTCAACGGCTCGGATGAACAAAAGATAAAAGAGGGGAGAGCGGAAACAAGAACGAGAACAACGAGACGAGGACAAGGGAAAGGGGGGGAGTAGCGCTCTTGGGGTGGTGTGGAGTCAAGCTGCTCAGCTACCCAAGGACATCTCACGGACTCGCGCTCTTTATTCCTTGTCTGACCTTCGAGGCTCACTTGCGCTTGCTCCCAACTCTTTTTATGGCTGACCTCGAGTCCGCGCACCCACTCACATATTCAACCACTCACTCACATACCTTCACTTTCCTCGCCCTCGCTTTTGCTTCTCTTCCAGCTCTTTCGTATATCAAATTCCCCATTGCCACCCTTGCCTGGTTGATAACTGTAATTGTTTCCTATTTTCTTTCCTAGCACTTGGCTCTTCTATACAATCTCTTTTCTTGCCAACTCCTTCTTTCAGGTGCGGTTGTTAACGTCGTTTAAAAAAAAACAAAAAAAAGAGATCCTCGCCAGCTGCTCAATGGTTGCAAATGAAAGCCAATTAAAGTCTCCCCCGCATTTCTCTTTCTCTCGCTCGCTCTGTCTGTCTGCCTGTCTGTTCTTCGTCGCTCTTGCCTTCTCCTCCTGAATACTTAGGAGTTACTCCTTAGCATTTTGTATTCATGTTCTTCGCTTCGCTCCCTGATCTAGTTGAAAGCGTTGTTAAGAGTGCCATGATCCCTACCCCTCCAGGTTCCAGCAATCCCAAAGCGCTTTCAGTAATAAGTCCGTGCTTTTTTTTTTTTTTTTTTGGTCCCCTTCCTTCCTTCCTCCCTCCCTCACAGATTTTTGCCTGATCTCCTCTCTCTCTCTTTCCTTCGTTTCCTGAAAGTAACTCTGCCTCAAGAAGGTAGAAGTCTGCATACCCTCGCATGATAGTTACCCGTTGTTCCTGAAAAAAATAAACTGGGTTCCACCTCACAACATAAACTGCAGTACACGCTACCCAGGATAAACCCAGAACAAATAATAAAAAGCAAAAAAAAAAAAAACCCCCCTTCCTCAACTGATACAAAGCTGGTGCTTCAAAAGTGAACAATCCACGTTTGAGGTTCATCAATTACCTGATAAAGTAACATCGGGCTCGCCAGCAGAGAGTCGTCGCTGGGCCTGAAGGCTGCTTCGTCTGCTACTGCTGCTGTTGCTGTTGCTGCTCTTTGGATTGGCTTCTTGCAAGCTCTGAAGATCATCTCTCCTCTTCTCGGCCGACATTGGATCCTGTTGCAAATACAGCGACGAACGCGAAAGAGTCGACGTGTCCGAGGACATGGATGTCCGCAGACCGGTGGGTGGCGCAGGAAAAGCCTGGATAAGTGGAGGACTTGACGACCCATCCTGCATGGGGAGAGGGTGGCTGTCAGATCTCGAGCGCAGATTCGATTTCGGTTTGTTCTTCAAAATGGATACAGGGCGAATGGTCGACGAGGTTGCTGTGTGTGCAGCATGAGGACTGGACATGGAGCGATGTCTGGTTGATGAGGACGATGCTGAAGACGCAGAAGCTGATTCGGAGGCTGCTGTTGCTGATCCTGTTGCTGATACCGATGTCCATGATGATAGCCGCTCTCCCGAATCACGCTCATGTCTCTGCAGTCTGATCGCGTCTTTGCTGACATGACTGGCATGGTTGGCTCCTGGTCCTGCTGGACTGCCGATGCTGGATCTGGAGCGGGGTTTGTTGACGCGTTCCAGTGGGCCGCTAGAATGGCTCGATGTCTCAGGTACGAGGTCGTGTCCAGGTCGTTGGACGCCATCCGCACTGCCTATTGGCGCAGACGGGTCCTGGTTCGCATCCATTTCGGAGTTGGTGTCAGCGCGCTTGCTATTGGGTACTGAGCTGGACACCACTGCGTTGGATCGCACTCTGTTGCCCCTTGTGGGGTGGTGAGAAGGATGAGCATGAGCGGGCTGCGGAAGGATCTGCGCTGCCTCCTTGCTTCGTCGCTTAACATGCGCGTCATCCATCGATGGCCGAGAGGAGAGAGGATCGCAGTCTCCTTTTGTCGCCGTTGCTGTCGCCGCATGTGCATATCGGTCCTCATGGATGGCGAAAGGATCGACATCAAATCCTGTTGTTTTTCTTGTTGCCTCTACAGATGCCTCGGGGATGACTGGGGGAGGGTATAGGGGTCGAGGTGGCCGCGACTCGCTCGGGGTGGTGATATTGACGGTGGGTATAGTAGCTGTGGTCGGCATAAGCGTGGACAGTGGCAGAGGAGGTGCTGATGACAAGTCGAATGAGGACGGCATGGTCGGCTGTGGACAGGACGTCGAGAGCAAGGAGGTAGATTCATACCCGGTAGAATCTCTTGCGTTGCGAATGCTGGAGAATGAAGAACGAGAAGACGTTTGCGAAGTCCTGTCTCTCGCACGACGCCTCTGAGGCGTACCCATGCTAGTGAGGTCGTGGCTGTCGCTTTTCAGGCTAGAGGCTGCTGAGGAGAGTACTGAGCCTGATGCAGAGCCGGCAGAGATCCGCTTGGTCATGATGTCCATGGGTCCAGGATAGAGCGATGCGCTCGGGGAGGAGCCTGCGGAGGACTGGTTGGACTCCGTGAGGGCAGGGGCGAGCGTTGTAGAGATTATGCTGGTGGTGACGGGGATGGGGTATCCGAGTGCATCTTTAGGCCCACTGGAGGAAGAGGATGAGCTGCCGTCCGAGAGGTGCTGATCGCCTGCATTGCTGTGCTGGTGGGTCGGAGGTGTCTTCTTCTGAAGGCCCCGCAGGAAACGTGGCAGACTCATTCAAATGCACAAAAAGTCTGTAACGGCCAGGGGGTGAATGTAAGAGAGCTCGAGATGTGTTGAGGATGAAGAATAAGCTGGCAGGCAGAATGAGATTTGCCGACGGAAGATCAAGCAAAGGCGGGGCAGATGAAGAGAGTGCGTGTGTGCGTGTGTGTGTGAGAGAGAGAAAGAGAGAGGCGACCAAGAGTCGGGACATCAATGAAGAAGTGAGAGAGAGAACGAGCGAGGGCAGGAAAGCGATGGAATGCAGATGAGACGATTCCTTGTGTTACTCGAGCTGTATTGATTTTTTCTGTTGTTGTTTTCGTTCTCAGGCTTCATACATCTTTGGCCTTGTGCAACATCCACTCGCACCCACGGTCAGGGGTCAACGACCCCCCCTAACGTGTCTAATACGCGCCACCTTCTCTGCTTTATAAGCAGGATAAGCAGGAGAATGTGAAGTACTCTTATATTGCGCATTCATGGCAAGACATGGTATCCTTTGAAACGGTCCACGACAGACAGATACATTGATCGTAATCGCACTAAGGGTCAGTCGCAAGCGCGTTGGGGACTTCGAATGGGTCCACAACAGGGTCCCGAGGCACGACAGCCGCTGCTCTGCACACCGGACACTTGTTGGCGCCCGTCGTGAGCCACTAGGGTGTGCAAGATGAAAGAGAATAAGGTTTTCATTAGCGTCTCTGTTAATGGGCCCAACCGTGATCGATGGGCCTGTCCTTGAATGCACAAAGAAAAAAAATGCCTATCGGTTTTAGATAATGTGCACTGTTGTACCTTATCGATGCACTCCTGGTGGAAGCCATGCTTGCATCTTAGCGCTCGCATGTCCTCCCCTTCCTCGTATTCGCTCATGCACACCAAACACTTGGACCCATCCCCTAGCATGCTGTAGTCTCGCATGCCCTGTGATGCATTCTCAAACTGTCCCACATGGAACCCTGCGTTGTCAATTGCCTCTTGCGTTGTCGTGATCGGCCGTGCAGGCCCAATAAGGTTCGAAAGCATCCAAAGGTCCTCATAACTCATTCCGCCTTCCTCTCCTTCCGTTCCAGCACCTGCCAGCAGGCTACTAAGATCTGTCGCATGGAGAGAAACAAAAAATGCTAGTTAATGGAACTACTCAAACAAACGAGCGTTTTGAATCTTAAAAAAACTCACACATCCGTGTACATTCATCCTTACATGCTCCAGATAAAGTTAAGACGACCCATGGGGACCTCCGAGACCGTGCCCTGCCTGTGTCTGTTTCATTCAGCAGGGTGCTCTCTGAGGATTCTGCTTCTGAAGTGCTTCCAGATCCTGCGTGGCTCAAAAACATGATGATGGCGTCAGTAATATCCTCCTGAGCAGGGTCTGTGCCACCCTCAGGACGCTCGCGCCGAGAGGCACCTTGCGCTGAACCGACTGATCCACTCCTTGCCCGCCGCCCTATACCAGATAGGCCATCGCTACCTCCAACCTGGATAAATCGAATAGTGGTATGACGTCGAGGCCTCGGCGGTAGACCGTAATCACTGGTTGCGTTGGTCGTCGAATCCGCTGACCGCATCGCACTAGCCGTTGCAGAGAAACTATTTAAAGTGGCAGTGCTGGCGCTGCTCGTGCCCGTAATTTCCGGAGAGTTGATAGCAGCAGGTGTGGAGACGGATGCCGGACCTGTCATGCTACGGTCCCCGTCTGCGCCTTGGGCGGTGCTTCCTCGTAAACCGCGACCGAGGTCCGCCAAGAGCCGAGTGAAGAATGGAACTTGACTCTCCACGAACTGCAAGTCATCCACAGGGCTTTCGGGTCGAGGCGTGTCGATTTGTTGCTGCAGTGAAGTCCTGCTCTCATTCCTCGAACCTGTCAGGCGCTCCTCAGTCATAATCCCGCCCATTGGCTGGAATCCCAGCAGTCCTCGTAAGCTGGAGGATCGGAGGCGCCTCTGATGAACCCTTGAGCCCCTATGTACAAAAGCCTCTTCACTTTGGGCAGAATCCGGAGCTCCAACTGTGCTGCTGTTCGCACTCGTTGATCCCTCGCCCAAGCTTCCTCCGAAGGTACTATTATTGACCGTCTCTAGTGAAGTTGTGGATGAGTTGGGTTGGGGCGATGATTCTGCTGAGGTTGGATGTGGGCCAGCCGCTGCAGTCTCTGCCAGTCCTTGTGCTATCTGGCGATGGATGAGCTCTGCAACAATCTCTGGAGGTGGATAACGGCTTGGTCTGGACGGACGAGGTCGTGGCTCTACTGTTCTCGCTATCCTCAGTCCCGCTCCTGTCCCTGATCCACCTGTCCCTGCTCTTGAAGATGGAGAGATATGTCCTTCATGGCTCGTCTCTTGGTCAAGGTGAATGGCTGGTGGATGATGCCAAGATGATATACTGCCTGCGTCACTGTGCCGAAGCGACCCGCCGTCATCAGCCTGACTTCGCCAATTCCCCCCGCCTCTGCGCTGGCTACGCTGACTGTGGTCGTCGATTTCGGATGTCATGGCCTCGTAGTCATCCTCATCCTCAGAATCGGGTCTGATGGGCAGCAAACTAGAAGAGATGGATGTGCCCCCTCTTGGATTCGACAATCCCATGTACAACCCGGAGAAGCTAACGTGGTTAGCATCCTGCCGAGATCCTTGGCCCATGCCCATCGAACCAGTCGAGTGCATATCCAGATCAGAGCCAATTGAAGTTGGAGTGGCGTGAGCGACCAAAGGCAAGGAGTTGGTCACCGGTTCTACTGTGGACGTCAGCTGCACTGGCGTGCTGTGGCCGTTTTGTAAGTTTGCGGCATCCGAGGCGCCATCCAGCATTGAGCGAGTCGGTGCAGAGTAGGTCGTTTGGTCGATATCCATCAGTTCGGGAAGACGTTCATAATAGATCTGCGGGTTATGGCGTTGAGAGTGAAGGTTTGTGCCTTGGTGCACAGGCGAGTTGACAGCTGCAGGTGCTTGCGACGGCGGAGGATGGACCTGGCTATGAAACTGCGTTTGAGGCTGCGTGGAAGATGAAGAGGACGGGGTGACGAAGAGGCTGGAAGATCGACTTGACGAGGAGCGGTTACTACGAATGGACTGTTCATCATACATGCGCTGCACACGAGAGAGTCCGCGGGGGGTCCGAGCATTGGTACTGAAGCTGGAGGGAAGAGCAGGTGTGGTTGTGGTTGTGGTAACAGCGGAGGTTGGCTGGGGTGTTTGCGAACGGGGTATGACGACGCCTTGCGCCCGGGAGAGCTCAGGAGAGAGGTGCGCGGGGATGCTTGCGGCACCACCTTCACCAGCTTCACTGGCGCCGTGGCCACTACTGCCCCTATTGCTGCTGCTGCTAATGCTGATGTGGTGGTTGGTGCTGCTGGAGTCGCCGCTGTTATTCCGGCTACTGCTATTTCGAGAGAGGAGTGGATAGAAGGCGGCAAGCAGTCGCCTCCTGCGGGTTGTCGACCGAATCGCCCTCGAAGGCGCCGAAGCAGTTGGGGCAGGGCTGGAGGTGCCAGGGTCCACAGCCACCTGCAAAGAAGGCTCTTCCTGCGGAGCGCCCGGTGACCGTGGCGCGGCTGGCGGACGCCGCGGCGCTGGGGACTGGATTATTTGGTCATTGTATTGAGCACGGCTTGGCGTGCTGACATGCGCAAGGTGGTCGAGGCGAGTCGAGGCGACGGTTGATGGGGCTGGGTCTGTGTGACTCGGCTGACCCGACCCAGCAGCTGTCGGCGGGGTTGTTCGTGAGCGCCTTGGCGTGGCTGCCGGGTCGGGAGAGTGGCCTGCGCCCAGGCGCATGGTGTGATTGTGCGAGCGTCGACTGCTCCTGGATGTGGAGTTATTCTGGCCCATGTTGCCAGGCCTGAAGGGGAGCACGAGTCAAATGACGCCACGAGAGAGAACGAGTGCGAGAGTGACAGCGGGAGTGAGAGACAGCGAGAGTGAAGGGAAAGGCGTAGGAGGAGAGGGACGAGAAGGAGGACGACAAGGAGGATGAGGAGGAAGAGAAGGAGGCTGTGGAGAAATGAGTTCAAAAGGACAGGACAAGCGCAAAACGCTGGCTTGCATGCGGGATGACTAAAAAAACAACGAAAAAGAGAGACAGAGAAAGAGAGAAAGACAAAGAAAGGGACGCCCGAACAGGTCAACCGCCTTTTTAAGCAGACGCAGAAACAACGCCAGGCTGACGAGGGATGGAGACAAGGCGGATGGGCGAGGGTGAATGCGAGCCACGGGCAACAGCAGGACAGCATGCAAGCACCATCACTCCGACAAGGACAGACACGCAAAGGGGAGCCAAGGCAGGCAGGCTACAAACACAGAGGGAACACTCTGGGCAAGGACGACAAGGGACTGCAGCGATAAAAGGGTCAAAAAAGATGGATGCGATGGATGCACACACCAGCAACGTGTCATTGCGCACACACCGATGCGCTTTGTTGGGCCCAGCTGATGCCCCTCGTCCCTCTCCTTGTTACATACAGTTCATTCGTGTGTACAGACGTACAGACAGTGCTCTGCTCTTTTCGATTTGGGATCGCATGGCATCGAGAGTGCTTTTGGGACGCGGCACTCGCCCACGGCCACATCGCTTTGCAGCGACGCTCGAGCGAGTCGATAGCGGGTGAAAGCTCACCTGTGATGTCACGGCTGTACTGAGAGCCAGAAAGGAGCTGATCGACCTATGCATCCATGCTATCATACTCCTTTCCAGTGCCTTGGCATCGGCATCCGCATTGGCATTGGCACCCCCAGTGGCCCAATCTTGTGCGACTCGGCAGATTGAGCATCGACGTCCATCATATTCAACCTCAGCAGCACAGAGAAGTCTCGTGCTCAAACAATCCACTGACGCCCATGTGCAGATCTGCCTCGAGAGCCGAGAATCCGGTTTTTTTGGCCTTGTCGCGTTCGCCAACCAGAATGTATCACCATGCTCGACTCACGTCGCATCTTGATTCCAGTCTGTGGAACTGAATTAAGAATGGTTCTCTGTATCGATACTGCCCACCTCGCATTCCATCGCCCTCCTTGTGTGAGTATCATGTCCGAAACAACAGATCTGATCCACAATGAACACCTGCTCACCATCTATTCACTCGAACCTCTCCATCGAAAAATTTGTGATTGGAGATCATGCCATGGTGCCGAGCTTACCCATCACTCCCAGCTCTGCTTCTTTGGCGAGGTTGCTAGTCGAATTGTAATAATGACGAAAAAAACAAAAAAAACAAAGAAAAGGCTATTATATTGCTACAGGCTGCGAGAGTGCTGGTGCGGCAATTGAGGCAATGCCATCCTGTTGCTTCACTTTGCTCATAAAGCCCGCTACTCGCGACAGATCCAAGCTGGCCCCATCACTCTCTACCGCCTGTGTCAGCGGCACCAGCATTTCATCGACATTTTCCAGCGGAATGTTGCAGCAAATCGAAATCACCTTGCGGCATTGCAGCTCCTTGTCCAGCGACTGGTCCTTGATCTCGGTCAGTTCCTTCGAAAGCTCCTTCTCGTTCTGCTCATACGCCCGTATACGCGCCTTTAGCATAACTATCTCCTTCTGCACTTCCGAGCTCCTTTTACTGGCTGTCTCGCTGCTGCTGCTGAGGCTGCTCATGCTGCCGATGCTCCCGCCCTCATTTCCACCCGCTGGCTGACTCTGCGCAGCCGGTGGGATATGGAACAACGAGTCAATATCCTCGAGCGCCCCATCTCTCTGTCGTAGTGAGCTTGAGTACCCCTTTTGATTTCGCGTCCTGTGAGATTCCTCCTCCAGAGATTGCTCCAGATTTTTGATCTTTTGCTGTGCCTCTGCCAAATGCCGTGCTTGTGTACGATATTGCTGAATCGTTCGCCGCGTCTCTGCAAGTTCATTCGTTGCATGGCGAAGAAGAGCTTGTGTATCCTGCAGCTGGTTTTGTCGGGCCATGATCTCGCGCGAAAATTCCAGATCAAGGTCATCCACCATTTTTTGGACGACTATTACCCACGAATATAAAATTTTTAGTCTTTCCATGTCGTTGTCCTGATCAAGAAAAAAAACAAACGTGTCTTTTGGGTCTCTACCCTATCATCGCTGTCGCATCTGCGCTTACCAGTCATGAGTTCCTTTCCTCTCTTTGCAGGGGTGACAGATTCGGCCGACTCTGTGCCATAAGTGGCTGTTGTAGGACGCGGCTGGTTGGATTGCATCGTTGATCCAGGCTAGCGACAAACGTGGTGAATATTAGAGGTCAAAGAAATGGTGGCTCGACAAGCGTTCTGCCAATCATGCACATGTCAGTATAAGCCGCTCATACCTGTGCTTCATCAACCCCAAAGTCGTCAGCCTTCAATCCGACCTTGTTCTCAATCTCTCGGTTGGCGCCAACATCCAGCAATAGTTTGCACAGATATCTGTCTCCGACTCTTGCGGCTATGGTTAATGCTGTATCCCCATTTTTGTCCTGTAGGTCTACAACAGCACTGAAATCACCACCTCTACGCGCGATCCACTCCAACAGGCACTCCATATAGTACCGTGAGCTTGCCTCTCTCCCACGTATACCCGCGGTGATGGCAATGTGATGGAGTACCGTGCGGTTTTTAGCATCGACCAGAGGAATCGCTTGGTGGAGAAGGCCCAAAACCTGCGGGAACGACTGCTTGTCGAAATTGTTGGTCACCAGCACCGCACGGACAAGTCCTGACTCTCCAGAGTAGTTCACGCGACAAACGTCCGCCTGCTTTTGGACGAGAAGCTCTAGAATAGGTATCCGGGCCAATGCAGCAGCCCAGTGAAGAGCGGTGTGTCCCTGATCGTCAATGATGAGGTTAATGTCCAAGTCCTGTGGTGTGTTGGGATCCGTCAAAAGATCTGGGATTGGATCCTGGTCGTCATTCAAAAACGTGCTCATCATAATATTGCGGTATTGCTCTGCGCCTTCCACACGCGGCTCCTCCGGCGGCTGATCCATAAACTGCCGTCCCTGATAGTAGTCTGCAGACGCATTGCCATACGGATCACTGTGATGATGGTGGTGCTGCTGGTGGTATGGACGATGATGTTGGTGGTGGTGAGGTTGATGGTGCTGTTGCTCATGCTGTAACGGAGGGAAGGGGCTCTGCTGCTGTCTTGATGAGCCGTCGTCATCAAACTCGTGTAACGGAGGAGGCGAGTTGTAGGTTCGGAACCGTTTCCTTGGCGGGTGCTCGCTCTGCCACTTGGGTGACGGCGGTATTGAAGGCGAGGGCGCGTTGAAGGAAGGGTGAAGCGGTGAAGGTGTCATGGAGGGTGCATGAGGAAGCGTCTGGGAGCTAGCGGCAGAGGGCTTTGCAGATTCTCCTCGACTCCTCTTGGCAGAAGGGCTCGCCCTTGATGAGCCGGCAGGCTTTTTTGGCTTGGGACCATCTCGGGCCTTTTGGGCCGCAAGGACCATCTCTTTGGTGGGTGTCACATTATCGGAATCCTGGCTGATCTCGTAGTTGAAGAGCGTGCGGAGCAGGGGCTCCACCTTGTACTGCTTTGCTAGGTCCTTTCCTCGCTGGAACGGTACCCTGGTTGCCGCAAATTTCAAAGGAGATAATAGTGAGAGCAGGCTTTTAGCGTCGACTTGCGAGACCACATGAATGAGCAATGTGCGTAACCAGGCGAAGCGCTTACCATGTGCCTTGGTATTTGCCATAGCCACCTTGGACCTTCTCATGCTCCCCGGGGAGGACCTCCCGCTCCAGAATCTTGGTGCGCTTTCCTTTGTCGATGCCTGCGACCTTGAGGAGCTGGGTGGCATTCAAGTACGAGTCCTCTTTCCTGCGCATAACCGCGATGCCGCGACACATGACCTCGTAGACCGGCACGCCCGAGTAGACTGCGGTATAGATGTTGGTGTTGTCGTCTGGCATTCTCTGCATTGCTGGTGAGCTCTGCTGCTAGGACTGCGGGGACAGGCGTAAGGCGTAAGGCGTAGAGCGTGGGGCGTGGGGATGGGGGCCAACAAAGCTGGGATGGAGCACGGCTGGATTGGCTATGGATAGTGGACGGTGAAGGGATGGAACAAAGGATGAAAGACTCGAATGACCCTCGTTGCGCTCTTCTAAGCCCAGCGGGAAGATGGTCACAAGAGGCCGCAGAAAAAATTGTTTCGTGTTTCGTGCGAAACAGCCGCGAACGAACGCGTCCCTCTGACCTGGGCGCGACACTTGGCTCTTTCTCTCTCTCTCTTGGTGTAGTTTGGCTGTCCCTCTATGACTACGTGAATCGCAATCAACATGGCACTTTTGTGTCGCGGTGTTGGCCTGGTGGATTGACTTTGAAAGGCTCTTTTTGCTATGGAGTGCCACAATGATCGTGGAGATAGAACGACGGCTACTCAGTGCTCCATGGAGCAGCATTAGTTTGAAGGTTATCAGCAACCTGCAGTCAGGACCCATGACTCGCAGAGTTCTGTTCGAACCCATATGTCTCTTGCCTTTGTCTGACAACGTCCATCGTCGGAGTGTCTGTGTTCGTCCAGCGATGTTCAAAAAAAAATGGTGGCGTCCGGCGACTGCTGTTTCATTTACCTCTCCCTCGCTGAGCGGCTGCCAAACAAAACAAGCTGCCAACGAAACGACGCGTCCTGGCCAATCTTGACCTCCGCCCACTCCTCATTCACCTTGTCCAGTTCCGTCTTGGAATAAAAACAGATCGTACCGCAACAATCAACTCGACAGGACACCGCCATCACAACAACCACTTACAGACACCCGGCACACCACAGCCATGCCTCCGAAATCATCATCCCCGACAATGTCGAGGACCTTGAGCGGATTCTTCTCCAAGGATGGCTCGGCGCCGGCTGCGACAGCAGGTACTCAAGGACAGGCTTTTGCTGAAAAAGTGGAGACTCAAGGTTAGAGGCATTCATGCAAAAAAAGTGCATTGCTGTGGTCGATTACGTCTTCTTGTCTGCATGCCGTACGTGTTGTACTTAATCCTGAGAAACGCTTCTTTTTTTGAATCATGCTTTATGCTAAAGTAGTCAGCACGGCTGAGGTAGTCAGCACGGCTACACCCGAAAAGACAAAGCCGAAGAAACGAGTGAGCAAAGCAAAGCCTAGCGAGTCGACAGAGAACTCAAAGTCTGCTAGCGCTTCTGATACAACTGCAGTGACAGGAGCAGGATCCGACAAACCAAAGCCTTCGCCTACACCAAAGAGCAAGAAGGGGGCAAAGACCGAGACCTTGTCCGAAGTCGTCATCCCAAAGGCACCAAGGACACCGAAAAAGAATAGTAAATCTGCCGGCGCTACGGAAAGCTCTCCCCGCCAGGATCTCAATAAGCTCAGCCCGACTGCCACGTCGAGCTCAACTGTCTCGCCCCTCATCGTGGACACAAAGGAGTCGCCACTCTCGCCTAGCAAGAATGGAACAACCGGTACGTCAGTATCCAACATCGCAGCAAGCGGGACTTCGAGCGGGCTGAGCAAGCTGAACAAGGTGGACACTGCATCCATGTTCAAGGTCAGGAACGGGAAAGCATACATCACAGAGAACAAGCTCAAATTTTCATCCCATCCCTCTGCGATCGCCGACCTGTGCAAGTTTCATGAATACAGAGAACAGTTGCGGGAGGCAGATGATCTGGGCCAGTATCCAGGGACGATTCTTGTAGAGGATCATGTAGAGATCACCAGTATACCCACGGAGCAGCTTGGGATCATTGCCAAGCTGGTCGAAGAGAGCGAGCTTCTGTTGCAGGAAATGGCAACAATCTTCATGCCCACGCTCTGTCCGCTTGGATTCGAGGCCTTTGAGGGCTTTGCTGCCACTGTGAATGCCCAGGAGGACAGTGAGGCCATGGACGTGGATGTCGAAAGCACAGAGGACAAGAAAATACCGACGCGGCGGGGCGGAACCACGGTCTCCAGCACAGCTATCATGGAGGCCGTTCAATCCGTGGCGCAACGAGTCAACTATGGTGTCCCCGTATCGAACCTGCCAGGTCCTGTTAGAATGACACCAACGAATCTATCTGTCTACCGATGGGAGGTTCAGGACATTGACCGGTATTTTCCTAGCGATATGAGAGCAGCAGTCGTCAAGAGGCGACACAAGAGGATGGAGGCCTCGGCAGCATTGACAGCATGGTTTTTGGGCCTGGATGCTACTCAACAGGACGAGCTGTGCCCTGTTCCCGTTACGCCTTTCAAGGTGCCTGGAGTTCTTTTTAAAGCGGAGAGCGGAATAGCCTCTGTAGGCAAACGCAATCGGCTTTCCCTGGGGGGCGAAATAATGGATGTCGACTCGGAGGCAAACCCGTTCATGGTCGCCGCTACAGATGCAGATGGCTTGATTAGGTCCGGACCGATTCTGCTCCAGGGTCAACCCACGGTCGAGGCAGCGGTGGACCCGGCGGTGATCGAATCAAAGATGAAGGAGGCTGAGGCAAAGAAGAAGGAGGCTGAGGCTAAAGAGGAACGACGACTGGAGAAGGAGCGCAAGACGGCCGAGAAGCAATTAGAGAAGGACCTTAGGGAAGCTGAGCGGGTTCAGAAGGAAGAGGCCAAGAAGCGCAAGGCCGAGGAGGAGCGCCTTAAGAAAGAACAGGTAAAGTTTATACTTCTAACAAGACACTCCCCTCTTGTTTTCTGACTTTGGTTAACAGCTGTCCCACACTTATTGACAAACTACTGCCTTATCGGTCAATCAACATTGTTTTTAGACGTCCCTTCGATTCGTGGGCTTCTTCAAGACTGCCACTGCCCCCGCCGCCAAGAAGGACAGTGCTCAGGCTTGCGCCAATGACACAACTACTTCGGCGCTTATGGAACGCTTTCACCCATTCCATGTCAAAAAGAACACCACGCTCGCGCCTGTCAACCGCTTCTCTAAAGACGATTGCACTAACGAGAGCATGGATCAGGCACTCGGACTTTGCCCAAGATCGGACTTCGAAGGGGACAGTGACCTAGATATGGATGTGGATTCGGACCAGGACGTGGTCCCAATCGTATCAAAGTCAGATGTGAAGGCGACATTGTCCTCCTTGTTGTCCAAGAGCTCAGAGAGTGTGGAACAGCAGGCTAATGGACATCGCGCAAAGAGGCTCCCGCGGAATTGCAAATCGATGACGGTGGCAGAGGCGATGCAATCAGGGCTTTTGCTGCAGGATCAGGAGGATGACTCGGATTGCGTGCTCTCTTGGAGGGATATCCCCGCCTTGCGCTTGCGTCTCTTTCAGTTTGCGGAGAATTATCGCCCGGCGTACTATGGAACATGGTCGAAGCGGAGCAAACTTATCAATGGCCGGAGGTTCTTGAGCAAGGATACAGAACTTATTGAATACGACATCGACAGCGAAGCCGAGTGGGAAGAAGACGAGGAGGGCGAGGAGTGCAAGAGTGATGAAGATGACGAAGACGCAGATGAGATGGGAAGCGAGCTGGAAGAGGAGGTATAACGTGCTCGCTTTGCGTGTTGGCGATCGATGGGTCTATCACATATTTGTCAATCAACTTTCTAACACAACTCTTGCATTAGGATGACTGGCTTGTTCCTGAAGGTTATCTCTCGGACGACGAAGGACTCGACGCTGGCGAGGAAGGCGGATCAAAGTCTGACGTCAAGAAGTCCAAAGAGCTACGCCGCGTAAGTCGTCGCGTCTTCTCTGATCACTCGCAAAGTCACGCTCTGCTCCTTGAAGAACACATTCGCTGATGCTCTTAGCCTGCATTTTCTCCTCTGTTTATTCAACCTTTTTAGCCCACTCTTGCACACATCACCCCCGTAATTGTTGGGCCTGTTTTCGAGATGACTCTCGGAGAAATCTCTAGTCACTCTGCGTTGGAGCCCTATCACATCGAGTTTCTTGGAGGTACGGACTTTTGAACTTTGGGGCGTCGTTTAAGATTCCTAAGCGAGGCACTCACATTTTTATGCTGTTGCTGCTGTAGATTATGGTATCGGTATGGACATGTACCATGCGACGGAAACCAAGACATCGACAACCCCTCTTCCCGCCGAGATCCCCGTATGAGACGCGAAAAAATAGCACCCCATCCTCGCGATTACTTTGCAATTGTTATAGAAATTTTCTGTGTACTGCACGATCTTTATGGTTACGATGATCTTTCAGTATTATGCCGCCATGGGCTTTTTAGCTGCCAACATGTAATTTGCACCTTCAGCAACCGGACCTCCAATAAGCGAAAGCAACCCACCCGTTTCTGAATCTGTTCCATCTCGACTGTTGGTCAGCTCCCATTGTCCTGAAAGTGGATTAAAACCAATGCCTTGGATGTTCAGGACCTGACACTTGGCGAGATCCTGTACTCCTGTCTGAAGCTCATCAGGCGTGATAAACTTGGACCAGTGGTGCGTACCTACAGGGACCATCCTCATCAGATGCTCGGCACAGAGAATCGTCAGGAAGTAGGACAAGGGAGTGCGTGAGATCGTGGACAGGATCAGGTCACCGTTTGGCTAGAGGAAACACGCGCATGTGTAGGAGGAGAAAATACGGGTATGTCAGTCGTATTCATACTTTGCTTTACTTAAACCCATCTCGGGTCATGGCTGATCACACCTCGTCCATTGTGGCCTATTATTACCTTGACCAGCTCTCCAAGCACCTTCAAGAACCCAGCTGGGTTCTCAACATGCTCAATGACCTCCATTGAACAGACCACATCGAACTGTTGTCCTTGCTCCAGTAGTTGTTCTAATAGTACGAGGAAGGAAGGAAGTCGTAGAGAGTTTTGTCAGTGGTCGCCAATGTTGAGGACTTTGGAGATTTCAATTTGTGGGGGAAGGGGAGGGGGGGATGTTTTTTTTTACCTGCAGTCTGATGACGGTACTCGAGAGAACCCGGTGCACCACCGTTGAGCAGAGGGTCCTTCTTGGCATGGATCCGAGCCATTTGAATATTTTCGATCGACGCATCCAATCCCGTCACCTGCGCACCGAGTCTCGCCAACGCCTACTCCCAGAAACAAGACAATAAACAATACGGTTAATTATGGCAGCTCAAGAGTGTCGTGCCCACTTTGTTCAATCATGCAATCGTCCTCTTCCTCCTATTCCTCCTCCTCTGCCTTTCAGTCTTCCTCTTCTTACCTCAGCTAGCAATCCTCCTCCACAGCCAACATCCAAAATGCGGAGGCCTTGGAGAGGAAACCGTCCCCTTGACTTTGTCAGATCCTGATCTGCTCCCGAGGGGAGGCCGACGTTATTCATAGTACTTGTGAGCGTGCCTGAGGCTTCCAGTCGATTCCGGATATATCGCACACGCGTGGGGTTCATGAGATGGAGCATTTTGAAGGGGCCTTGAGGAGCCCACCACTCGTCCGACATGGCTGCGAATTTCGCGATCTCGTCCTTGTTGACAGTATATATAGGCGTCTCTGCTGCTGATGCTGTGGATGCGGATCCTGGATTTTGCGCATTACGGCTGGTGGTGTTACCGTGGTGGTTATGACGAGTGGAGTGGGTGGTGGAAAATAGGCGGGCTGCTGCTGCTGCTCCTGCTCCTGCTGCTGCTGCTGCTCGGTTGGGTAGTTGAAGGGTGGACGGGGCGGCACATGTTGCACGAGAATTGGAGGTTCCTGACTTCAGGATCCAAGTGGGGTTGACAGTCCTGGTGCCGACGGCTGAGATCCTTGAGATCCCCGCGCCCATGCGTCCAATGTGAAGCGACATTGTGCCTTTGTCGTGAAGGGTTGCAATGAGGGGTGCATGCGGAAGACTGAGAGATATGTTTTATACACAAAAAAAAGTCACGCGATTTGTTATATGTATTTTGCAGGCGATCATAGAGGGAGGAGCAGAACGGGAAAAAAATACACGCCTTGACTTCTTGCTTTTTCACTCGTGGCATGCTGTTTGTTAGGGCGAGCTCCATGGGTATATATATGTCTTGTCTCAACCTCAATATAATAGAGTGCCTTCATGCCTTGAGGATAAATTATAGAGTCGGTGAAGGTTTCCGGGTATCCCGTCCGTCCCATGTCGCCAGTGCAATTGTACAATGGCCGCTTTAACCTGACGACTGCTTGACGCCGTTGAGGTATCTAATGAACATGTACAGAAAGGGTGTGAACAAACGTGAGTACTAAGATGCCAAAGACACCAGAAAGAGATTGTTCCTGAGCCTGGTCTTGCATAACGAGTGTGTGCCATACTTGAGCTGATAGTCCTTTTCACGCTTGAACAAGAGAACATGGGGCTCGGGACCTAAGCATTCATGAGATAGGAGAAAAAAGTCAGCATTCAAGCCAAGCTACGCTTTAGTCATGAAAAAAAGGGCTCGGAATCGCGCGAAGTAACTCTTACTGTGGATCATGTAATGTTCCCAGCCTTGTGATTGTTTGACTCCCAAGCTTCTCCACTCTTCCTCCGTCATTAGCTCGTTGGGTACATGCCGTGCGATCGCTTTTGGAAGAGAAACGTGTCTAGATGGATCCTTCTTTATGTTAGTACCCTCAAAAACGCCCACCTTCCTCGGGTTCCTGCCAACTTCACAATCTTGCTAGGACTTGCCTATACTCCCAAAGATCATCTATGCAGCGCGTAATTGAAAAACATCCAAGATTAGTACAGCGCAAGGCGCTCCGATGGAGAGGGAGCGGGAGGGATGGAGAGTCAAATCACAATCACTGAGTCGAGTTGAGGAGATCCATACCGTAATAACGTGTCGAGTAAAATATATGCTCCGCGTTCTTGGCAATGTCCTTTGCGCGCTGCTCCGCCCGTATGCGTGCCTTCTCCTGAGGTGAAGAATAAGAGGTCCGACCCGCATCAGAAGGTCATATCAGAGCAAATGAACATAGTTTCGAGGCCGAGGTTAGCGGTAATCCTTTGATCTATAGCTCCGCGGTTGAACAAGCAGCACCACTGTCAGCGGGTACCTCATCTTGTCGATGGTTAGGGTGGTGGTGTTGGCTGCTGTGCTGGAACTGGACCTGAGGCGCGTACTGCTGGTACGGTTGTTGTGGCATCATAGGGACGCTCCCGTTGTTGGTGTTGTTGCTGTTGTTGTTGTTAGTGTTGCTGATATGACTACTATTACTTGCGTGTTGGTTCTGTTGTTGGTGAGCTGGATGGTTCAAGCTAGAGTCAGCATGAGCTTCATTCGCAGACAGCATCGAATTAGGTTGTCTTTGCAATGAGTCGATTATGGCAATGAGAAATCCACGCTATGCGCAAACGGATGGCAATGTTAATCTGAAAGGAGGGACGACACACGAGGTCTGACCTAAGGATTATTAAAGACTCTGAGGCGGATTCAGGGGGGAAGAAAGAGTCTGAGCGCCTTCTGTTATCAGCACAAAAAAAATGGGTTCCATGTTGTGTCCTCTAGTCGCTCTCCCTTTCTTGCATCGATAGTATAGGAGGCAAGAAAATGGGTTGCAAGGGAGTCAACAGAGCTTGCCTCCTTAATTCTTCATTACATGGTGGAGTGGCAGAAAGCAAAGCCCAGGACGCCTGGGTATGTCCATAGGGAGGCATAGCCTTGGACGTGATGAGCTCAGCCGAAGAAATCACGCGTAAACGCCTAGGACAGAGCCAAGCCCTGGCCGAGATCGATACTCTGTCCTTCGGCACGTCTTGCGCGAGGAATGCGTGGCCAGGTGTTCTAAACCAATGGCACACACACCGCGACCATCAGTAAACTATGGTGTCTGTTTGATCTGAGCGATCTAAAGCCTCAGCTTTCAGTAACGCGTGTCATCTTGATCCAAGCACACTTACGCAAGATGTATTTGTACCATATGTCAGTATCCACGCCATGTAGTCTTTAGTACCTTGTATGATGAACTGGGAACCTGAACCAGATTGCTGTAATATAACATGCGTGAGGTACTGTACTGACTCAAACGAACAAGTGTTTTTCTCCTTCATGTCTTTCGGCAAGCGTTGTCAAAGACATTGCACGACGGCCGTGGTTATGCAGCCTCAACCTCACTTCGGCAAGCAAAAAGGGGGGGGGGAGAGGGGCTGAAAAATCGAGGGAGGGACAAGAGGCACGGGACGAAAAAGGCCGTGTCAACTCTATCTTTCCTATCGCAGGCACGCAGCCAAGGCAGGCTTGTCAGTTGCATGCCTGATGGCTCAGTGCTGGAAGTGGGCGTTTTTTTTTTTTTTTTTGTATTTTGCCACGCGAACAAAAAAAACGTGCTCGAGTCTCAGTGGGCATGCAACTCTTCATACTCCCTCGGAAGTCGCATTCTGAAGCGAGAAGAGCTTTGCAAGTGGGTTTGGATGTGGCCTCTAGTAGGCCAGGAGGGGGGAGCGAGGGATCGTGGGTATTCGAGTACGCAGTAGAGCGGAGTTGGGAGTGGCAACACGGGCTGTTTGAGGGGACGGATAGATTAGACAAGGCGGTCTTATTGAATGGCGACGGTATCTGGCCATCTGCCTGGAGGCATCGAAACACTGTTGGCCTGTTGCACTTGCCCTTCCAGACAAAGAAGGTTGCCGAAGGGAGATTACAAGCGCGCGAGCAGGCGAGACACACGCACGCACGCCAGGCTGAGAATAAAAATGAGCCACCTCCCCCCCAAATCCGCTACGCTCACAGCCATCCTTTTCGCCTCTCTCTTTTTCATCCATCCATCCATCCATCGATCGCCGTATCTCTTTCTTCTCTTCCTTCTCTCTCCAGCCATCCATCGCCACCCCTTGCCCCTCTCGTCCTGCACCCAGCCCTTCTCTCTCCCACCCTCTCCACCACACAACCCTCTCCACTATCTACAATGGCCGAAACCCGCGAAAGCCACGTCTACCTCGCCAAGCTCGCTGAGCAGGCTGAGCGTTACGAAGGTATGCCTCCATCATCATCTCGTGTTCTCATCGTCTATGGGCCCATCCATCCCAACATCCCCACCTGCCTTGCTGGACCACGCCTTCCTCCCCTGTAGCCTCTTTGTATCTTGCTCTTCCCTCCGGGGACTCCCAGGGATTGACCAGACGTTGAAGACGCGTCCCTGGCGTCTGATTCTCCCGCCCTGCACCCATGCGCGATGCTCCTTCGCCCTGGTCGTCTTTGTGATTCGTCGCGTCGTTATCATGCGTCCAACCTGCCTCCACTCTGCTCGCGTCTCTACCACACATCTTGACGCTTCTTGACAGCGCCCTGCCTGCTGGCGTGGGAGATGATGACGCTGCTTGTTCACCTGGGCTCGTGACAGAGGCAGGGCTGGTCACCGGTTTGCGTCATATGCTCGCTGATGCACGCCAGAGACAAACGCGTGTACGACTTCGCCATTTTTTTATCTCTTACTGCTCTCCCTCAACAGCGTGCCCCCAGGCGGACTCGTCTCTATTCTTTGTCGACCATGCGTCTTTGCCTCGATCAGATTGTTCAGCTGGCAATTTCCTGGTCATGAGACACCTGTTTCGTTTTGACCGCAGTGGTGCTGTTTTGTTTTGTTTGCCCCAGTTGCGTGACAATCTCTCCACGGCTCTCTCCCTGGCGCCACGTCACGTTGCCGCCTGTTCACAGCGATACGGCCGGGACGTGCTGGGAGAGTGCTCTGCAAGGATCCCCCACACACAATGTCTCGATGCCTATCTCAGTGAAACTAATTCTGGCGTCTATCAATTGATAGAGATGGTCAAGAACATGAAGAACGTCGCTTCCGCCGATAAGGAGCTCACTGTTGAGGAGCGCAACTTGCTTTCCGTTGCCTACAAGAACGTCATTGGTGCCCGCCGTGCCTCGTGGCGCATTGTTTCCTCCATCGAGCAGAAGGAGGAGTCCAAGGGCTCGGATGCCAACGTCGCGATGATCAAGACCTACCGCACCAAGATCGAGGAGGAGCTTGCTGATATCTGCAAGGACATCCTCGCAGTTCTCGATGAGCACTTGATCCCCCACGCCGAGTTGGGAGAGTCCAAGGTCTTCTACCACAAGATGAAGGGTGATTACCACCGCTACCTTGCCGAGTTTGCCACCGGTGACGAGCGCAAGACCGCTGCTGACAAGTCCCTGGAGGCCTACAAGGCTGCCTCGGATGTTGCCATCACCGAGCTTCCCCCTACCCACCCCATCCGTCTCGGTTTGGCCCTCAACTTCTCTGTTTTCTACTACGAGATTCTCAACTCTCCCGACCGCGCCTGCCACTTGGCCAAGCAGGCTTTCGATGATGCTATTGCCGAGCTGGATACCCTGAGCGAGGAGAGCTACAAGGACTCCACTTTGATCATGCAGCTCCTCAGAGACAACTTGACCCTCTGGACCTCGGATATGCAGGATGGTAATGTGTCATGTTTCTTACTGGACGCTTCAATGTATCTCACTCTTCTGGATGATCACGCTGGCCAGCCATACTCACGCTCTGTATACTCTGTTTTTCCCACCCTCTTCATGCAATCTCGCGGATATCCTCTGATCCTCGTGCAACCATTGACACGCGCGTCGCATTCATGTCTCTCAATAACACGCGACCCTTCGTTGTTCTTTCAAAGCAGCCCCCAGAGCCGAAGCCGAGGCCGAGCCCGCCCCCGAGGATTAAACCCTTTTTTACATTCATTGCCTTTTCACACCACGCCCGTAAAAATAAAAAAAGACGCTTTTTTTTTGCAGATGTGCCGGTGTCCCAGCCCGCCGCCATGACGATGACGTTTGATGAAGAATCGGATCGCACGAAATTCAAAGTCCGTCCGTTTTTCAGAGTCGGGGAAAGGGGCCAAAGGTCTCAACACCAATTTCTTCCCTTCATTCAACTCAAAGTCATTTCGAGGTAAATGAACAGACAAGGTATTCTCTCGTCGGGATTGGCAGTTCAGGATTCAGCAGTGTTTGGCAACCTGGATACTCTGGAAAGGGACCGGAAGAGAGTTAAACAGGAAGAGCCGGTGAGGAAAAATATCGATCCCTCTTGTGGTGCGGACAAACGCAGGTCTTGGCCAGAGAGAAAAGGCAACACAATATTCCTCAAGGTGACGCAGGACAGGCTTTACTCAGCGCCTCCTATCGTTTGTTCTGAGCGCGGAAGTATTATTTCTGCGTCTCAGGCTGGCGTCTTGCTTCGGAGCGAGAGAGGAAAGTTCTCTTTCTTTTCGTTCTCTCTTTTCTTCTTCCAGCTAACCCACTTTTGATCCGATGGATGGTTTGCGTACATGGACATATAGGTGGAAACTAGCGTTATTTTAAACCAGTTGCCGAAGGTCGTTGTTGTTGTGTAGTATCATGTCGTATTCAAGGAAAGGTTGTTTCAAATGTGGCAACGGTAAGTTATATGTCGTTGGTTCTTTTTGTACAAAGTCTGCATGGTACCATGCCGCTCGTACAGCATCGAGAATTACTGACCTCATACGCGGTTTATTTATTTTTTTGATTCCGATGGGTACTAATACATCTTAGTGGGCCATTTTGCAAGTGTCTGCACCGAGACAGAGCGTCTTTGCTACAATTGCAAGCAGACGGGACATGAATCGAATCTGTGCCCCATGCCCCGCACCACGGACTCGAAACAGTGTTACTCTTGCGGCGGAGGTGAGAAACCCCCCTCCCCCCCATGTTTCCTTTTTTTGATTGTTGTCTTCTATCGTCCTGTGTTTTTTTTTCAACTGACGTGTGTTTTTTTTCAAAAACAGTTGGACATATCCAGGCTGACTGCCCTTCGATCCGGGTGGCTCGTGCTGCGGGGGGTGCCGCTGGGGGTTGTTACAATTGCGGCATGTTTGTAAGTGGTTTCTGTTCTTTGTTTTCTTCTTTGAGCAGAGCATATATTTCAATTCAAACGAACTAACCACCACTCATAAAACAACGCGAATACCTCATACGCAGGGACACATGGCTCGCCATTGCCGTAACCCTCCTCGATTCAATGGGCTTCCTCCCCCCCGTAACTTTGGACCAGGCCGTGCTGGTGGTGGTGCCGGTGCCGCTGGCAATAACGCCCCTGGAGGTACTGGACGCGTTGTCTGTTACAAGTGCGGCGGCTTGAACCATTTCTCGCGTGATTGCAAGGCTCCAGATGGCGTCAAGTGCTACAATTGCAATGGATTTGGTCATCTCAGCAGGGATTGTCCAGAGGGCCCCAAACCTCAGGTCTGCTACAAGTGCCAACAGGAGGGTCATATTGTAAGGGAGTATACTTTGAAAGAATCCAACTACGGGCGATCAAAAGGACTTGAAATGCATTTTTTCTACGTGTGATGTAATGGACGCATAACTGACCGCGCTTTATACTTGTTTTCCATACTCATACGCTAGTCTCGCGATTGTCCTCAGGTCTGAGCATAGGACTACCTCGTACCCTACAAGGCGCTTCTCGTGGAATGGGAGGGGAGCATGCAGAGCGCAGCGAGAGAGGGAAAGAAGTATGCCTGAAAACATAGCGGTCTATTCTAAAGGACCCCCTTATAAAATAACTCAGACATAATGGTCGCTTGAGATAGAGTCTATGGACGCTCTTGAGTATTCACGCTCCCCGGATGGCTGTGCAGAGATGATTCTCTCAGTCTTTTTGGCGATCACGTATGCTGCCAATGCTTTGATGATGATCATCCATCCCAAAATCATCAACAACAGGGACGCCCACTGGCTCTCTGCGTCTGTTTGTAGCCAGTCCATCTGTGCCGAGTCTGCTTCGGATCCATGCGTCGGTGTATCCATGCCTCCGCCACTAATGTATCCAGTGTCGTCCGCGGACGGCGGTCTCTCCACCTGGGTGACCTCGCCTACGCCTGAACCAGCGTCTTGAGAATCCACTGAAGAAAAGGCGAAACTGCCTCTCATCCGAATTCCAAAGTTGACTAGCGTCAAGCCCAGACCGACCATCGATCCGTTCTATTTTATCATAGAGTGCGTGATTCTTTTCCAAAGTCAGAAGAATGAGAAAAAAAACCGAACGGCAGACAAGATCCCCGAATCCATGACCCTGACTTTAACTATGGGAGCCAAAGTTGTGTGCAAGACTATCAGGCAAAAAGCATTGAATAACTTGCCTTGGAGGCATGGGAGTTGTGCAACAAGTATGTCAACAACGCGCCTAGAAATTGAAAGCTGACCGTCACTACACGACAGGGAATTCAACAGCAATTTTTTTGTCAGTGCCTTGGTCAGCAGAAAATGGAACGTAGATATATAAAATAGGGGAGGTGGGTGGGGGGTCTGTACCTGCTACATTCCATAAAAACTGGAAAAAGTTTCCAACAGGAAGACCATCGACAAGAACGTCGTCTCCAAATGCTCTCGGAGACACTACCGTCATCTCGAAGTAGGGTGGTGTCACGTCCTGTATCGCAGAGTCGTATGCCTAAAAGAAAAGAAGGAACATTCGATGGTGATCCAATGTCAATGTCGACTGTTTAAAAAAAAACGGAGTCTTGACCAAGAGTTTGTTATGCATGCCGTAAAAGTGTTACTCACGGGAGGCTGAAGTTCCTGGTTCTTTTGACCCTCGACCTGAGGCTTGGCCGGGATGTTGGCAAACACACCGTCGGCAGTCGAGGAGAACGGCAGTCGTCTTGCGGTTGTGGTTGATGAGGATGGACCTCCACTGCTTGTCCCGGATGACGAGGAAGAGGCAGAGGACGAAGTTGAAGAAAAGAAGGAAAAGTACGGATCCAGAGCGCGTCGGAAATCGCTGTATTTGATGTGTTTGGACGGTGCCGAATGATCACCCTGCTGCTTTTGAGGACCCTCCTGCAGTTTCTGGCTCAAGAGGTGCTGCCGATGTTGCTGCTGTTGTGATGCTTCATCGTCTTCACCAAAGGAGAGAGCTTGTAAATCGAGGTCATCGTCATCCTCGTTGTCGTTATCGTTGTCGTTCCTGTTGTCGTTCCTGTTGTCACTCCTGTTGTCGTCGCTGTTGTTGTCAGCTTGCACATATGCTACTGATGAAGTGCGAATGCTGTCGCCGGCACTGTGATCATCGCTAAAGCTGGGCAGTCTGACGGGGCTGTGCGACCTGGATCGGGCTCTTGAAGGGTTGCGGCTCAGTTGGTGGTCCGTGCCTTGGTCGTGGTCATTCGTCGGGACCTAATGTTGTTGGCAAGAAAAGGGTGGACATTGCCGACAATGTAAGTATGCACTTGGGCAAACACGTTGATAGTGAAGAGCGCAGTTGGAATGTACCTTGGCGTAGTGATGCGACATGGGATGACGGTGAAGAGTGGGAAGGGGAGAGAATGAGAATGGAAAAAGAGGAATGCGAACGAGGGAAAAATTATGGAGGCAAGGGGTGTCACGCGTACGCATTTATTTTCCAAAGGCTCTCAGGCGCGTCGCGATGAAACGAAGGGTTGGCTTCTCCGTGTCCTCATCCCATAGCCAGAACCACTGTCCCGGCCTTGGCTTCCACGTCTGGGCCAGAACCTCCGGCCCCGACGCGCCTGCGAAATGTCGTACTTGCATAGTGGACACGTCCGTTTGAGTTTCAGCCATTCATCTACACACTCTTTGTGAAAATAATGGTCGCAAGGTAAGTGTCGAAGTTCATCCATGTCCTCGTAATCGCACAGGCAAATAGAGCAGCTTGGAAGCATATGATCGTTGTTTGCTCCGCGTTCTTGCTCTTGCTCCTCCTGCTCCTTGGAACTAGGGCATCCTCGCTCCACTGTCAACATTCCTGAATGTTCTTGGCCTGGTTCTGGTGGGCTCATTTCGGTGGCAATACTTTCGCTCTTCCCTGGCTCAGCAGTCAATACAGACGGTCCCGCCGCGTGTCCATCTCCTACCAGTTGATCTGAGAGATCCATGTGTATGACCACTTCCATAGGTTCACGAGCAGGTACTCCTTGGCCGGATACATGCTCATCCGAGACAATAATGCTGGGTGGCACAAGTGAACTTTCCTTCTTTTCGATGGACGACTGTGCTGAATGCTGATACTGAGTTGGTATCGAATTTGGCTCGGGCTCGGGCTTGCTATACTTGATAATGGGAATACTGTCCAACATCTCCGGCGTTGCGCCTTGCCATTGCATCACTGTTGGTCCTACGCCAAATAGCTCCAGGATGATGACGAGACCATTCAGACAGAAAAGAATGACCAGCCAAAGGATCAGGAGCATTGCTAAGCAAGCGTATCCGACAAGCGAAAACACGAGAACCAAATAAAAGAGTCCTGGTGAGTCTTCGGCGCAGTGCGACTGCGTTGTCACCATAGCCACCGAGATCATCAGCAATATTAGGGAGGCCCAATTGATCATAGTCTTGTAACTAGTCAAGGATGAAGTTAAACGTAAAGGATGTTAGACCGACCCGCGTGTTTGCATATGAGAGCACACTAAAGTATAAATCGTGAGACGTAAAAGAAAAATTCAACCTACTGTGCGCCGCATGCTCCACTCAGGTTCCGAGGCAAGTCGTCTGGCCGCACGAAAAGGAATCGACGCAATAGTATCCCACAGATGATAACGGACCGAAGCAGGTAAAGCCCAAGGAATATGGCAAGAAGATAGCACTTTTTGGCGGTCCTGCGCTCAATGATCCCCATTGTCACTGTCGCTACGATCTGACATCGGAGGAGTGTTAGTCATCTTGCACGTCTATTTGGATGCGCTTTCTGCAATTCAGCAATCCTTGCAGTCGTACCTCAACCATTGTGGCCCCAATGTAGTAGGCAAGCAAAACTTTGGAGCTGGTCGAGAGGTGAAACCAGCCGCCGACTAGCTCCCTGTAAAGATTAACTCGAAGTCGTCGTGCTTCCGCGTTGTGCAAAAGAGCAGCCGCCGTCGCCCCTACGCGCTGAAGGCTAGCTGGCCGAGAAGAGTGGCGACTGAGGATGCTGGCAGTCCGGGTTCCATAAAGACTTGCGGTGTCTGGTCCATGTTGCAAATTGCTGACAGAAAGATGGGAGTTTGAAAGAGTCGGCGAAGGTGGCGGTGGTATTGACGACGCAGCCGCCGCCTCGTTGGAAGGCGACAGCGTTTTGACTCTGTTGGATGGTACTGCCGGTGGAGCTGGGGTATGGGGAGGAACTAGGTTGCTGCGACTGGTATTCGTGGACGTGGACGTGGACGTGGACAAGATGGCGCACGAGGCTGTTTCTGGCCGGGCTGGAGGATGTGCCTGCGCGTCGTGTGGATGGGAACCATGCGTCAGCAGTGGTGGTGGTGTGGGGTGCTCCATGGTGGGTGCGTTCCAGCAGAGAGGAAGGGGTATCTACAGCAGAGTGAGAGCGAGGTGACGGGAACGAAGATGCGAGGAAAGAGAGGAAAGAGGGGAAAGAGGGGGGAAAGAGGGAGGGAAGAGAGGGGAGCGAGAGACAAAGGAAGGAACTGTGGGACCAAAATCACAGCGAACGAGTGGTCACGCCCTGCCGGCCTGAGCGTCCTCTTGTGCGCACCGAATTGGAGTACGGCCAGCCCCTACATGCTCCGTACAGTGCCTACTGCAGTTCCTGCCCGCTGTGTCGCATCTCGCTACCGTGCCAGATGCACGACCCTAACGTTGCCAGATACGAGGCGCCTCTCTCAGCTATGCTCAAGAGTCAGCTGCTCTGGCTGCATCATGAGAGGTGGCCGCAGACCTTGCTCCACTGAGGCTGTGCGCGGCGGTTGAATGTTGAATTTCATCTCTGCAAAGCCACTGGCTCTTTGCTTCTGCTTCTGAGCGATTCCTTGACGTTCCATGATCCAGAGCACCGGTTCTTCATACAAGTATCTGGCTGGCGATCGCACAAGCAGGCAGGGTGTGGGAGGAAGATGGCAAGTGCGATGACAGGGCTAGTATCATTGCACCACCATGGATAGCGTGAGGCATACGAAGGGGTACAAAAATGTGGTGGCAAAAAAAAACCAGAAAACGAACAGTGAACAGCCTGAGCATAAAAGTGGCCACTACGCGTTTCTCAGATTTTTTTTTTCCCTTTTCTCTTCTTCTTTTCCTTCTCACCATAAAGCCCATCACCCATCTTTTAATCTTCAATCCAACTCTCCCTTGCTTCCCAACCATCATCTCTGAATCGAACCTCGTTCTCATTTAGGTAAGCCTTCCACATCTACCCCCCCTGGGGTTGGTTTACTACCCATGGACATGGCTCATGTGTACAATCCTAGAGTATGGCATTGGGCGGTTGGTGGCAACACGATGCACTGATGATGGTGTCCTCTCCGATACGATCACAAGGAAAAGGAGGATTGAACATGGAAAGGCGCTGTTTCTTGTTGGACTCGTTGGAGCTAGCTCTTCACTGACACAGATCAGCTAGCGTCCTACGGTGGCGAAGTATTTATTCAACCAACCCTTGTGACAACAGTAGCGAACCAGGGGATCCTCATGCAGGAAGAAAAACCCACCCATGGCTAGGCTTGTGCTTGGAACAATAGGACCACAAAGAGGACACTTGATGCAGCTGGATGGGGAGAGAGGGTTGGTGGTGGATGGATTGATCTATTTTTCCTCCACTGTTTTTTTTCCAGCCTGGGATTGAGGCCCCGATAGAGCAGCTGCCAGGCTGTCACCCATTATCACTTGGTTCCCTGGTCTTTTTATTTGCCTTTTGCCTTTTGCCTTTTGCCTCTTTCGGTGTTTCATGTGCTTTGTTTTCCCTTGGCCGTATGGTTACATGCTGTCTCGTTTCGCCACAGTATCATGTGGAGATGTGTGTGGCATAAACTACCCCGTTGCCCCATGGTTGGCCCTGGGGATGCTGTGGGCATAGCTGCTGCTGCTGTACCTTGTGAATCATGCCATGCCCAAGACGCTCGTGTGCCTCATTCGCCCTCTTCACGGCAGATATTCGTCCCCTCCACTCCCCCCTTCGCTCGACATCCCAACCCCTTATCCCTGTCCTGCCTCCCCCTTCCTCGATTCAGCTCATTTTATATCGCTTTGTTGCATGTTCTTTTGGTTTGGTGCTCACTGCCCCCCTTTTTTCCGCGACGTCCGCTTCCCGTTTTCTTGTCTTGAGGAATCCGTTACTGACATTCCACAATCTCCCATCTCCCACTCTCTAGATCACTGCACTCCAAGCTCTACACACTCGACTAGAGCTTTCCAACTTCGCCTGTACATATATAATATCCTCCCAGCTATCCCGCCTTACACAACCATGACCGCCACTACCACCACCGCAAACTCCACCGCCCCCGCCAACAACGAGGGCGCTGTAGCCTCACACGAGGTCGGCATGATGTTCGTCCACGAGTACTACACTTTCCTGAGCAAGGAGCCCTCCCGTCTCCACTGCTTCTACAACAAGCAATCCACCATGAGCCACGGCATTCAAGGCGAGGATCCTCAGGTTTGCCACGGTCAACAGGCAAGTTCTTTGCACATGGATCATAGGAAGCTATTACAGAATGGGGCGTTTATGGGCGTACATGAAGGTTTGAGGGCGACTCTATGGTCACTCTCTCCCTACATTGTGCTGCCTTGTGAAAAGTCGAGGTGTTCCAAAAACACAAAAAAATCACGCGGGTTGCTTTGAGCATGGTGAACTGTGCTGAATCAAGGTTTATCATTCTAACAATGAGCTCCACACAACCCCTGATACCGAATAACGTTTATAGGACATCCACTCCAAGATTCTCGATCTGGATTTTGAGGACTGCAAGGTCTTGGTCAGCAATGTCGACAGCCAGAGCTCCCTCAACAATGGAATCATGATCCAGGTTTTGGGCGAGATGTCCAACAGAGGCGGTCCCTCCCAGAAGTTTGTCCAGACCTTCTTCTTGGCCGAGCAACCCCGCGGCTACTACGTCCTGAACGACATCTTCCGTTATCTCAAGGAGGACGTTGAGTCGGAGGTTGAGGCTGAGGTTGAGGCGGTTGAGGAAGAGCCTTCGCCCGAGTACAAGGTCGAGGCGGAGCCTGTCGCAGCCGTCACTACCACGGACGCTGCTCCTGAGGCCGCAGCTGTTGTGGTTGAGGAGATTGCACCTGTTGTTGCTGCCACTGTCGAGGTCCCCACCCCTGAGGCTGTTGAATCTGTCCCTGAGCAAAAGGTTGAGGTTGTCGAGGAGAAGAAGGCTGCCCCTGCTCTCGAGGAGAAGAAGCCTGTCGAGAAGAAGGCTGAGCACAAGAAGCACGACAGGAAGTCCGAGAAGAAGGACTCTCACAAGAAGGAGGCCAAGAAGGAGACCGAGACCTCCGACAAGTCCAAGACGCCCGAGCCCTCCAAGAAGCAACCTAACGGCGCAGCAGCATCTGTCCCTGCCCCCGAAGCAACCCCTGAGGTTATTAAGACGCCCGCTCCTGCTCCTGTTGTCGCACCCGCACCCGTTCCTGCTGAGCCTTCCAAGCCCAAGACCTGGGCCAACTTGGCTGCCAACAACTCGAACCAGTGGGGATCCCACGCCTCTGCTGCCAAGGGCTCCTCGGTCAATGTGACCCCAGTCGCCACACCCAAGCCCCAGACCCCTGTCCCTGCTCAGCAGCAGAACACCAAGCCTCTGGATCGCAAGCCCAACACCACCAACAACGCGCGCGAGGAGATGCTCTCCATCTATGTCAAGAACATCACCGAGAAGATGTCTCTCGATCAGTTGCGCGAGGCTTTTGGCAAATTTGGATCTGTCAAAAACATTGAGCTCAAGAAGAACTCTGCCTACGTCGATTTCACCACTGTGGAGGCTGTCCATGCTGCCTTGAAGCAGAACAAGGTCAATGTGGGATCCGAGATCGTCTTGACTGATGTGCGCCGCCCTCGCAACACCAACGGATTCCAGAGCGGTGGTCGTCCATTCTATGCCAATGGTGGTCCCAACGGCCACCACCAAGGTTTCCAGGGTGCCCACCGTGGAGCACGTGGCGCTGCCCGTGGCGGATTCCAGGACCGTAAGCCTATCCAGCGACCCGAGAAGGCCGCTCCCACTGTCGCTGTGAACTAAGGGACAAGAACAAAAAAAAAAAACGGAAAAAGAAAAGAACCCCCTCAACCCCTCACTGTACATTGCCCCCACCTTCCTTTCGTCGTTCGTCGTTCGTTGTTTGGTTTCATTCGTCATTGACACTCATTTTCACCTTCAGCAAAAAGTGACACACCCCATAGCTTCATCTTGCTCGCTCGCCTTTCGGCCGAAAGGACACCAACTGTACTTGTCGCCCGCAGTCTTCTGCCTTCTTCGTGATTTTCAGCAACTGTACAATAAAAAATCCAATTCTGCACTCTACATATACCAGTATCGAATCCTTTATGCTGTGAGCGAGGTAAAAAATGACATTTCTGGGTCCTTATCAGGCTATCAGGCCGCGATATCCTGAATAGAGACGGTCGCTGTCGCACGTTGATGGAAAGGTCCTTGTCGACGGTACAGGTCAAGGCGAGAGACCTGATCCGCTGTCAACAACTCCACGCCTGATGCAACCTTCGCGCTCTGAGCGGTATCTAGCATTGCCCCAATAACTTCATGCTTGGCCACCTGGTAGACCGTGAACAAACGCATTAGAGTCAATGATTATACGGAGAATAGCAACGAGGAAACAGTAGAGGTCGAACGTGCCAGATTTGCAACAAACAGTAATACGTACCTTCTCAGAATGAGAGATCTCTGCGTTCCGATCCAGGAGAAAATGGATTACATCTCGCTGCGAGCCCAGTTTCTATGTCAGTGCAAAATATCTCTGGTCAGACGATAGCCCATCAAAAACCCCCCGGCTGCCTGAACATTGCCCGCGGGTCCTCCTGTACTTGTCTTTTGCCTCACGTATATTACCTTGACGCCGAATGGGTATCTCGCGAGTGGAATCATGACAGAGAGGGCAGCCATGGCCAGGTCAACCGTTTGAGATTTGGCGGACACAAGCAAGCGACTTGCGAAGGGACTCTGACCTGGACCCTCCAGTTGCTCGTAAAACTCGGCAACGATCCGCTCTGTTTCTGGCGAAGGATCAGAACTACAGTACAGTGTCAAGTAAAAGCACAGTGGTTAAATATTTTTCTCAAGACATAACTACCCGTATCAGCACAGACAATGTATAGCATACCTGCAGTCCAGTATTTGCGCTAGAGAGTGATACCAAGTAACTTTGGAGTCCCGGGACAGTGAGTGAAGGTGGTTGATGAAGGTTTGGGCGCATTGGCTCTGCGAGACCCACTCTACATTCTGGATGTTGCCTCCAATCAAGCCGATGGCGGCCATCGCCTCAACCTGGATTGGTTGCAAGATGCAACAGGTTAATATGTCGGTTCCAATGCATATAATTTCTTTCAACACGTCTAATCATCAGAAGCGTGCTATCACCTGGTGTGATTCCTGTGGTTCAAAGTTGCCGTCGCCGACCAAGAGTCGCTCCAACTGCGATAAGATCTGGAATTTCATATCCAACGTGACAAACTCCACCTGATCCGATGCTCCTAGTTTACCGTAGAGTTTGACGATGGCGATTACGCCCAGACTGTCCTGATCCGCCTCCTTCTCGACAACAGCAGATAGTCTGGCCAAGATCCCTGCATGATCCAGAAACTCGCTACCTGCTGTCGTAGCACCGAACTAGGGGTTGAGTGTAACATGTCACAGTATTAGACTAGACGCGCGGAGCAAAAAAATACAAGAAAGGATTTGCAGACTAGGACAACGTATGCTAACCTCCGCGAGAATCTCAATGATATTGAAGCGCGCCAAGATGTCTGTGGTTTCAAGGCCGCTCAATAGAGGTCCCAAAAGTCCGGCTTCCTCCAATAGCGCAGTAGATTCGTTGGATTGTGCTGCCAGTTCTGTCAGAGTCTCCATCATTCGTAGCTGTACAATGTAGTTCCTAAAGATATAAGAGAAAAGGGGGTGATCGGGCGTCAGAGCCTAGTTGCACAGAATACCAGAACATCCAGGTCACATCAGCAGACAAAAGGTTTTCCTCGTACTTTGAGTTGACAAGGTCTCTAATCAAACTGAGCGACTTGTCCAGGTCTATCACAGTCTTGAGTCTATCGTCTGAGTGGCAGAGCTGTATTTGCGGCCCCGAAAAGTGTCGGACAGTCAGTCATAGCAGTGTATAACATGAAGACCATGTCCATACAAAATCTTGGTCTTATATTTCGCATACCTTTCGCAGTGTCTGCTTGGATCGCTCCGCAATCGAAAGGCTCTCGGAGCTAATACCGTCAATCACCGCCTTGAAGACATCAGACTCCAACTATACAGTGAGAGACATAGTGAAGCAAGACTGGTCAGCATTGGAGTGCATGGGTAACGGCATTTCCTACCCTGGCGTATTTCGTTTCGTTACCATGCTCTTCAGAACCCCCGTTTCCTCATTGGCCACCTTATCGACCTGTGTCAGTCCTAAAGAACGGACACGTGGCGAAGGTGACTGTAATGCGAGCAAAAGGGCTCCTGCCATAAGTGGGTCCTGCACGATGGCCGAGTATGGTTGTTCACGAAGAAGCTGTTCGAGGATGTGGCATGTCCTCTCGATCGTGTACTCTGTATCGTCGCCGTGATCAGCCTGTAACAGCTGAAAGAAATATGCAAGTGGGATAGACTGGAGAATCTGCTGTGAGACTTGAGCTGAGTTGGCGCCTAGTCAAGAAGGAAGTCTTTTTTGGTGAGACGATGGTGTCTGTGCTTCCAAGGCTATGTTTCGAACTTGTGCGTCGCTCTGCATACCTCGAAGCGCGTAGTCCAACACCAAAAGGGCGTCATTGATGGCGAGAGGGTCGGTTAGAGACGTCAATGAAGACAGCGTCTGTTCCAGTTGCGACGAATGCTGGTTGCTGTCGGTGGATGTGAGTTCTATAGCTGGCATGGTGATGAGAGGCGTTCGGTGTATGTGCAATGGAGAAAAGGGATGTGAGGACAAAGAAGCAGTGGTTATTAAGAAAAAGGTGACTGCCGCCGCGCGTCCTGCGAACCGAGTTTCGTTTCCCTTTGTTTTATTCCGTAACACACCCCTCCAACCCGCTGCAACTTAGTAGTACACTATCAAGCCGACCTTTGCTCCAAGCGCCTCTTTACTCGACATGAGTGGCCTCTGTGTTTGCCAAGAACTTGGCAAGATCTGCCTCAAATAGATCCTGAGCCAGGACACCATCCTCATCGAACCAGAAGCGGAATGCTGTTGAGTAGTGCTGGTGAGTCGCCTTGCGCGTCTTTGTTGTCTTTGAGGAACCGGAAGACGATACGGTGGAAGATCCAGAAAAGTCCATTTGGATCTCGAGTTCATAGTAAGGGTCGTAGTTTTTGATCGACGATCCCACAGCAATGACTTGAGTGCCAGTCTATATCCATCAAAAGTAAAATATGCATGTCAACGTCCATTCAAATAAATTCGAGGCAGCATGATCCAACGTCAGCCTAATACCCGAGAACTAAAAATGAGCTTACAGGAGTGACCTTGGATCCAGAAAAGATGGTGTTCTTCTCCACCAAGTACGCATAGGCCATCATCAGTACATTGAACAGGTAGTAACTATTGCGTAGAAACAGGAAAGTGTCAGAGAGGGTCTAGTGCACAGGTAGGTGAGCGGCTGGTCAATGACTGATATCTTACAGGATGACGGTGACCAAAGTCCAGAACTTTGTAGCAGGGAGCTCGAAGGGGTGGATGTATCCGTAGTACGATCCAGCGGCAGCAAAGGCGCATCCAACATATCCGAGAGCCAGCTTGATGTCTGTGTGCCGATGGCTCTGGCGGTATCCTGCCTTTGTCTCCAGGTACTAGCGCATCGCAACGTAAAGAGGGTGAATTCGTGCGATTTTGTATCTCGTCGACGTGGCAAAGGCATAGACGCCGGTGTGAAGCAAAGTCACAAATGAAGCCGAATGTCCATCTGAGAGGGTGATGATGGCGGCTGGCAACTTACCTCCTTGACTGCTTCATCGCATGCATTCTTCAGGTCAGGCAGACTGGACTTGTCGACTTTGATGACGCGAGCTAGTATGCATGGAGTGCAAACGGGCGCGAAGAGTTAGATTACGGCTGCCATGTGGGCGACTCGAGCGAATCATGGCCTGCTGCCCGTGTCCCTGGGAACGTTCGAGGGTGGACTAGATGAACGTGCCTGGTGTTTCTGAGGTCATGGTGTGTCAGTATCGGTTGGAGGATGAGCAAGGGAGGTGTATGGACGTGCGAAAAGGACGCGTTGACGAAGGAAATGAGAGAGACTGAGGGCGGGAGAAAGGAGCGAGAGAGAAGGAAGGTAGAGTGCAGCACACTGCCAGCGGGCACGAAACTCACGAAAGTGAGAGCTCAGAGGCTTAGACACATTCCGCCTGGCCACCCTTACCCTCCCCAGGTGCGCTTGCGCTGACCCTCTGCACCTGTCCACCTGTATGGTCATTGCGCTTCCATTGTCCCATTGTCCCATGTCCATTTGTTTCCTTTTCTTCATCGCCCTCCTATCATATATCAACCTCAGCCCCGTTGCACACACGCCGGACAGCAACCATCACCGCTATCGACTACACCCGCACCTTCGCAGCAAACAACCTCGGAAAAACACACGCCCCAGTTCATCCCGGCTCTGTTCGTTTCATTCTTTCTTTCATACTCGGTCACTTTCCATTCGTGCCACTTGTCTTCCCTCTTTGCACTGGCTACAGCTGCTGTAACATGGCCATAGAGGATGTCAAGTTCTACCAGCCATCTTTCTCTTGAAAATCACATCCAGACTGTGCGACAGCTATACCTGTAAGACCCAAGCCTGCTGCGTAATAACGCCGAGGACATTTGCGCGTTTTTTCTTCCCTTCGCGATCCTGATACTGCTCCTTGCTTGCTCTTTCCTCAACTGGCGGCACACAGAGATGCCTCCGTGCTCGAACAAGCTATACAGCAGCATGTAGAAGCCAATAGAGTCGGGGTTCGATCCAGCAACTCTCCACATCCTTCTTCACCCGCCAGCGAGCGTCGCGTGAACTTATCGGACACCTCCTCCGTCACATCGCAACAGCATCGTCGTCAAGGCTCCACCGCGTCTTCGCAGAACCAAAGGCGTAGTGGAGGCAGACAGCAGCAACAGCAGAGTCAGCCTGAGGATCATGGCTTTCAAGTGCCCTCCTCTGACCACTTTCGCTCCAGCCATGAGGAGCTTACCTTCTTGCGCGACAGGTACGACCGCGCATCACCATCAAGGCACTTTAAATCAGCTCTTCATCTTCATGACCCGCAGCAGCAGCACACCTGAACACTGACTTGGACCTCTTTCTTTGTTTTGTTTTGTTTTGTTTTGTGGAACACTGTTAGTTTGAAAGAAGTCTACGAGGCCGTATTACTGGAGGACTTGATTGCCGCAGTTGAGAAGTCAGTCGACGAGCGTTTATGGAGGCACATTTTTTATACGCCCATTGAAGAGCTTCGAGCAGAACTTAGAAAGGTGCGAACGAAACCGATGGTGACTCAGTCATGAACTGTCTTGGGCATACCCAGAACAGCCACCCCTTTTCTTCATTGTTCACTAATCTACATACCTCACAAACTTTTCCTTCACAGCTCGAGAGAAACAGCACCCGCAGACAGGAAGTCATGGACGACGTCGGGAAGCTGCTAGACAAAGGAACTGGATTCTACCATGAACTGATCACAGTTCTGCGCTGCGACCATCAGGTCGACCTCAAGACCATTGCCGTGGATGTCTTGAATACAGAATCAGGGACCACCAGGAGCAACCCCTCGGCGTCGCAGGATAACAAGTCCTCTCAGAACCGGAGTAGGAATGGCAGGAGTCGGCAGCAATCCCGCTCCAAGGACGAGCCTGCTGCGCTGGAATATTCAAAAGACTCGCTGGCAAACTGTATCCAAAAGTGCTTCATCTACCTTGGAGATCTGGCAAGGTACAGAGCCAACATCCGACTGGAGGCGCGGGCTTTGCAGGCGGCTATGCAAGCATCTGGATCCGATGAAAAGGCGCCGCCAGTCAAACCCTCTGCCGCAGATTGGCAAGCCGCGCGCATCTTTTACCAGAAAGCGATTCAGATATTTCCTGACAGCGCAAAGCCCTACGGACAACTGGCAATTCTTGCATCGTATGCTAGCGATGATCTTGACACGCTTTATTGGTACAGTCTCAGGTAAGACGTTCTCTAAGACGCGGAAGCCCATTGTTTGCTTGCCGGAAGCAGGTAACAGCCCTTGCTCAATGTTCACCAATTGACGGCGTTGGTTACTCCCGACAATATAGTCTAGGAGCCAAGTGTCCTTCGATAGTCGTCAGGGACAACCTGAAGGTGTATTTCTCACGCTATCAGAATCGCTTCAAGGATCTTTTGTCATCACTGTGCCTTTCGGCAGAGGACTCGAGTAACGCCATGAGCACGGACGACGACACAGATACCCCTCGCAAGGCTCGACCTATCACGGTGCAAAGGTTGGCAATGGCAAGATGTGATTTAAGCGTACTATTCATCAAGATTCAGATGGACCTTTTCGCACCCCGCCTTCAAAGGTCAGTGTAGAGGATATGTTGCTTAATTGAGCGATATTTTTTGTGGAGTGCATTGGCACTAACTGAGGGCCATTTTATGTTGTTAGTTCCACTTTTCGCGACACGAGTTTGCTGAGTAATGTTTGCGACAAGATCTCGACAAAACTGACTGAGGACGGTTACGAGAGCACACTTCAAAAGATGGTCGCATCTCTGATCTTTATTGTCTATGATCTCTATGCACGGACGAGCTTGAGTTCCTTTGCCACCGAATCAACAACGAAAGAGGGCTCTATGGCCTTGAAACAGGCGCAGCGAGCAGGACTCACCTATCTACTGGAGATCTCGACTGTCCTGCTCAATCACCAGCTGTCCGCGCTAGACAGCGCGACTGGTAAGGGTGGCGCGCAAGGCAGCATCCAATTGAATCAGGGACTACTGCTGCCCGTTCACAGTCTGGTCGAATACTGGATGTCACATTGGGATCAGGTCTGGGGCATGATTCGCCTGGAGGAAAAGTGGGTTGGCGTGTCCAATCAAGAGGACCTCTCGCTGAAGAGAGCCACGGTTGCATTTTTCCGAGCTCTTGTCAGCATTCTCAATATCGTCCGGGCGCAGCATCCTTCGGAGCCGAGCGTGGAGGAAATAAGTGAGAAGGCGCTTTGTCTATTACAACAAGATCGCCAGTACTTTTATGGCCTGATGCCGTTCCGCCGGTTCCACAGCCAGCTGGCAGTTTGCTTTGATGTCGAGGAGAATCCAGCGGATACAAGATTTTATCGACTTTTGTACTTCGCCGAAAAGGTGATGCAGGCCAGCGAGGGTATCCGTGGAACTGTGATTGAGCTGTCGTTAGGACCTGTAGCAGACAATGACGAAAGCGGGCGGACGCAATACCGACTCTTGGATGCGGATGACAAGGTATGTACAGCATTTTTAAATCGTATACGTGTGGCATGATCCCCCTCCTCTCTCTCTCTCTCTCTCTCTCTCTGTACTTATACACCCCTACGCAAATTGTCCACCCTAACTTTTAGCGTCAGCTCCGAGAACGTGGATGCAAAGTCCTTGCGTCTCACTGGCTTCAGGACCAAGTATCGTCGTTGCAAAAAGGACTGGAAAATACGGAACGAAGAGCGGCACCCTCCAACTACCAAGATGGCCAGCAGAGCAAGAAGGATGGTACTCGGACAAGAGGTCTGGTACCCATATCCAGTCTTCCTGGAACTGTCAAACTTCCTCTCTCTGGGCAAACGCGGTTAACGGATCATTATCAACGAGGCGAGCCCAAGTTTGTCCTGCCTGGGTCACCGAGGAAAGGACGGTCTGGAACCGAGACGAATGCAGGCCCATCACTGGGTCCAACCAAAGGACGGGGAATCAAAAATGAACCCCCTTACTGGACGTGTGTACTCGATTTTTCAGTGCTGGTGTGGCATTTATCAGAGATCAAGGCGCTCCTGGATCATCGTCGTTGTCTCCTCATTGTACCGCTAGATGTCATTGACCGGCTGGACCAAGCCAAGAAGGGTCAGGACAAGGAGAATCTCAAGACTCGGGAGGCGATTCGTTTCCTGGACGACCGGTTAAATATTGCTAGGTGGGGCATGACCGAGCCGCTGTTGGTTGGGCAGAATGTCAAGGACAGTCTGGGTCGCTGGAGCGAAGCCCTGCCTTTCTTGATCGAGGCAGAAGATGGTACTTTGCCCGAGGTGGAGCACGACAGTGACGACGTGATCATGTCCGAGACGCCAGTCCTGACGGATCCGGAGAGTGCAGCGGACAGCGACGCAAAGGAGAGTGATGCTCAGGATCCCAACGTTTCGATGGAGACTGCACCTCAGGACGAGATCGTGGACGACGACGGCTATGGAGACAAGGACGAGGACGAGGAAGAGGAAGTAGTAGAAGTGCGAAATGTGATGAATGTGCCTCGGGTGTGGCGCCCGATCCTGGGAGCCTGCTTGTTCATGCTCCGGAAGCGCGAGGAGGCACTTCGGATCCCAGAGGACCGGTTTGTGCTGCTGACGGAGGACTCGGATCTGAGCCATTATGCTGGATGGTTTAATATACCGACGAGTCCCATCCATGCCTGGAAGCACAACATCCTCTGATCTTTCCACTTCCTTTCATTAAAAATAACTCTGTTTATTTCAAGTATCTACTCGAAAAGCAATGAGGAAAAACAGCAGCAATAGCAACCACTAAAAAAATCCGATGCGTTCTTGCGAAACTTCCATACAGTCAGCACTGAGGAGCAGGAAATGTCTGGATGACACAATAACACGCCAGAAGGAGCTGGTCCTGTCTACATGCTGGCCACCGCTGTGCTTGTTAAAATGGAAGACCATTTCTTCTTGATGGCAGCCACCAACACCGGTCGCAAGAGGACTTTGGCCGGTCCCAGGTTATAATCTGCAGCAGTAATCAGATCCCATGGACTTGGATGTCTTTCAATGGCGCGTCTCTGCGTCGTGACATAGGCTTGGAGTAAGACGCGATTCGACAGCCGACACAGCAACGCGTACATGGCGTTGAAGTCCTTGAGCGGTGTGCTAGGGACGGTGCCGAGATATATCCAGCGCATAATGGTCTCGCACGAGAAGGCCGGCAGGTCCTGAGGCCAAACCCATATTTCTTTACCAGATCGAGCAACCACCGAGAGCGGATCTTCCTTTGTATTCGCGTGGGTAAAGGAATGTAGGACGGCAGGGCTGGGCTTGAGGGTGTTGTGTTCTGAAGATGTAACGTCCGAGAAGCTTTCAGAGAGGAGCAAGGATGAGAAGGATGTGCTTGATGACGACGGCGCGGAAGCGTAGCCATCTGCTATATCCATGGGTGCTCGCTCTTCAGAGACTGACGCGCCCGCCATCATCAAACCATGATGATTGGCCTTGGCTTTCTTTTGCATCATCCTACGCGTCTTTCTGTTGCCAGCAGGCTGCAGACACTCTTGGATGCGCTTACCAATGAGCAGTTGCTCGTTATTGTCCTCCTTCGGCTCGGGTAGTGTGGACAAGGCGTTGGTGGGTGTGTTGCTGAGATCTATGGCAGAACTGCTCTGCCCGTGATGATGACGATGGTCGATGCTTGATACATCAGCGGGGGCGGTGCTGATGGTGACGATTTCCTTGATCATGGGTGAGGCTCGAAGGACGACAGCCTGGTTTACGAGAACGGGTGCGGATCCATCGCTGGAGAGGATCATCACATCCGAGTCTGCCAGCTCCTGCCAGAGAACTTCATAGGGCTTAGCGATCTCGGAAGTATAGAAGGTGACCTCGAAAAAAAAGGACCGTTCCTGGGCCACCGTCTTTCCTAGGAGGATGTTGTCAACGCCTACAGAAAAAACGAGTGTTGTCGAGGTGCGGTGGGAAAGAAGAGTAAGCAGCCAATATTTCTATGTACAATACCTAATGGGCGCCGTGCGGAAACGTACCGAATAACGTGTTTTCACGATCATAGTTTCCTTTGAAGCTTTGGTCGCCGAGTCTCCGTGTTCGGTCCATGGTGGAGACGATGACTTCGGCCCTGACCTCGATGGGGGTTATCAACCCTGCCATGGTGCAGAGTTCGAGACCGAATGAAAAGTGGCCTGTACTTGGCTAATATCACCGAAAGAAGGAGCACCCTATTTTAGTTGCCACGTCGCGATACCTACGACCCTCATGTAAACCGTCGAGTGAAGGTAGGCCCATTGTTCTTACAATCTTGTCCAACACAAAACAGAAGTGCATGCCCGCGAGCTCAAAAAAATGACTGCGATCAGGGAGGGATGCGGAAGGCGATACACGCCAAGCGACTTGAGCACCTCTGTATATGGAGCCTTTACCAAGGCAGTGCAGCATATCATCGTCGATTTGCGGTGCCAAATCCATGATGTGTGAATTTGGATGCTGTTTGGTATCAAAATGAAGAGAATGTAAACCAAAAAAGAGCTGCCGCAAGAGTTGTGGCCCCATTCTCTCCGTTCTGACCTCCTCCGCCCCCCTCTCTCTCTATATATCTATCTCTCAAAGCGCTTTCGCCATATGAGATCCCAACGCTTCGATCAACGATCCATCAGCTAGAGCTATTTATTGCATATTATGTATGTACAGATCAACGGGCTCCATCCTTGGGTCCTACCAAAGCCTTCCAGGAAGGTCTGTGTCCCGTCCGTTGGTAGACTTTAGTTTTTCCCGGTGCGATTCCAAGTCTGCAAGCTGATGCAAGACTTTACGCTTAGAGTCCTGCAGCGCTTGAAGGCGGCTTTCGAGACTAAAGTAAAAAACAGTATAAGAAAAGACACAAGCGGGTTGAGTGAGAAAAACGGGATCCAAGAGTGCAAGTAGATCAGCAGTGGCGAAGGAATCTCTGGCGCCTTTGGTTTTCCTTTTTCAAACATTACAGGCTGTCAGAGAACGACTCTGGATTCCGGTGAATGGTCTAGTAGTGTGCCGGAGAGTGAGTGAAAGTTGTTCAGTCTCTGTCGAGCTCCAGTTGATAACGCTCATTGAGGGTGTGACAAAATAAAAAAGGGTTGCCTGGGAAATCAAGTAAACTCCGTACAGATGCAGTTTGATCGGGATCGTGCATCTCCCTGTAAGCATAGCCGGCGAAATAGCAAACAGGGATTGCTGCCATCAGCATCAGGTATCGACTGCTCATGTTGGTGAAGGGTTGTGAGGTGACCGAGTATATGAATGCGGGTGCTTCAAGGTAAAAAGCTGAAAAAACAATCACGTGGAATATATTGCCACCAAAACGAAAACTTTATTGCTTCGTAGCTTCGTCCTCGGCAGCAGTTGATGATGATAAGGTGGAGGGTTCGCCAGCAGCCTTGGGGGTTTGCGCCAGTGGCATGGGAGAGTCTGCCTCGCTGTTATCGGCACTGTTGTTCTCGCTTGTGGCTGCACTCTCAGCTAGAGCCAACTTCTGTCGCTTCCGCTCCTGATGCCTCTTGGTCTTGACTTCGGTCGGAAGGCACTTTTGACGCTGCAAAAGCTATGTATTCAAATGAAGGACCGCATGGATGGAGAGCAGCGTTAGCACCAGTGGTCATGAATGAATCCAACAACTAAAAGGTCTCAATGACAAGGATGACGTTACCTGTGAATATCTCTTGCCCATGAACATGCGCAGATCACCACCAAGAGAAATGTTGTTCTCCTTTGCGGCATTCTGCAGAGCATATTCTCCGAGTCGAACCGTATTTCCCTTCTCCGGTATGTTGGAAAGCATGGCCTGATCGAGCTGCTCCAACATCCTGGAGTACATCAGTGACTTGATGACATTGCATGACCATTGGTCCTCCATGGCGCGATAAAGTCGCAACGGTGTGATGTCGCTCACCAGATCCACTTCCGTCTGGTACTGCCACTCCAAATTCTCGAAATGACAATCGTGGAGCACAAGGGGCAGATCCGAAGCCATGTCATAGTTGGGTTTCGCTGGGCACTGCTTCAGATCCATCATCTGATCAATAACCTCTGGTTCCTCCAGTCCTTGACCAATAGAGAACAGTACTGCCATCATGCACCGGACCTGATGCCACAGGAACGCAGATCCTTTGAGCGTCAGCTGGTAAAACTCCCGACTTGACTTCTCAGGGAACTCGTGCTCCGGAATAGGATCAATTGAGATCGCATGAATGGTCCTCTCATAGTTTTCAATCGTCTTGGAGGCGTCGTACTTGCAAAAGTTGCGAAAGTCGTGTGTGCCCAGGAATTTGACGGCTCCAGCGCGCATGCGGTCAATATCGATGATTCCCTTGGGGAAGAAGTACTTGTACTGGCGCCAGGAGCAGTGGAAGCGTGCGTTAAAGTCCTCGGCTACTGGTGCCCAGGCGACGATGCGAATATCTGGAGGGAGGAGTCGATTGATGATGTTGAGATAGGCCAGCTCGCCAAAGACACTCCCGTCCTTGTTCCTCTTGATCCCGCGCTTGTAGTAGACGCCTGCCTTGGCTTCCAGTTCCTCGGATGTCAAGCCTTCGTTACTGGCATCCTGCTCCTCTGGCACAAATCCATCGCCTTCGGACCGAATCACATCGGGCGAACTCTTTGGTAGAGCAGATCGTACTGTCAAGGCAATCACTTGGCCCAATCCACTGACGCCACGATCTGTCCGTCCACACCTCGAATAGTTGCAAGTCAGAGGATCATCAATGATCCTGGCCGCCAACATCGCATTGAAAAGCTCTGATTCGACAGTCTTGATATCCACCACGCCTTGCGACGCAAATCCTCCGTAGGGCCATCCAAAGTATGCAACCTTGAAGGCGACATGGCGTTTAGCGTATTTTGAGAAATCAAAGGGGCGTCGGTCCTTGCGCTTGGGAGTCTCGATCGAAGAATATGTGGGGGTTGAATCCTGTGAAGGAGAATCCGGTCGTGAGGCGCTGGTATCCTGGTCGATTGATCCTGGGCTCGAAGACGTCTCTGAGCTCATCAAATGTGCAGGGATAGCTGCAGCAGCTGCTGGTGGTGCCATGTTGTTAGAAGATGAAGCGCCAGCACCCTCCAGCTCCCTGATTCGCTGCAGAAGAGCATCCCTTGACCAGGTCGAATACTTGTCGACGTTGCCGCTTGCGCTTCCCAGGACGGAGGCTGAGCCGCCCTCGCGGTTCCTTCGCTTGCGCTCTGCTTTGGTGAGTTTGCCCTTTTCGGTTAGGGGCCGATCCTTGTTCGTGGCCATGAAGGTGTTTTGGTTATTGGGGACGAATTTCAAGAATGGGATGTTGTTTTTCTCTGGGTTTTGGTAGGTTCGATTGTGAAAGATGTACTTTCCAGCTGGACGAGGCAGAGACGTGGAGATGGAAGTGGATAGAGAGATGCTGAACGGGCGGGAAGGGCAGACTACGGCGAATGAGGACGACGAGACGGTGGTGGCGCGGGTGGCTATAGACACGAGAACGGCGTGTGGATTCCTGCTGAAGAGGGAGAAGAGCATGCCCCTGGCTCTGTTGGGTTGCTCGGATGTCGGATCAAAGGGTCCTTGTAGTCCTGTGGTCCGTTCCTGCTTCAACAAGAAGAGAATGAGGATCGAGGGAGGGAGCAAAAAAAGAAAAAGAGGTGTTTGCTCAAAAATAGAAGTGACTGCCACGTTTGTCTCTTTTTTTTTTTCCTAGGGCAACCAGCCCAACCCCAACAGCCTTCACTTTATTGAGGCTGTACGAAGCCCTTTGCTTTTGAGAGTGGTGCACACTAGAGACTTATTTGAGCGGGTGTCCACCATGCTCGTGCTCCAACTGAACAGGGTGCTCCAGATTCTCTTCTGCACCGGTGGCCAAGTGCACGGCCGGAAGTTTTGTGCTTGCAGAGTGAGAGTGAGGATGCCCACGACCTTGGCTCTGGTGTGATTTTGATGCCGAGGATCCTGTGTCGGAAGTAGCAGCGGCATGTGAGCTCTGATGATTCGACGCCTTTGACTGGGTTGAATGGTGTGCGGGCTGGTGAGCCTTGGAGGCTCTAGTCGCAGCAACAGTTTTGTCGCGGAGGTCGTAGTGGTGCTGAGTGCTGTTCTTGTCTGCCATTACTTGACTGAGTTATGCAATCCCTTGGTGCGATAGCAAGCTGTTTGAGGTGAGGTAGCTGAATGGAAAGGGTGGGTTTGGAGGGAGAAGTCAGAAAGACGAAAGTGAAAGTGGGATCCCAGTCGTCCAGTCAGTCAGTCAGTCAGTCAAAAAAAAATGACGGTCCGTTGATGTCATATGACAGTATAGTATCAGGGTGTCCTTATGTTCCCCCGGTACAGGAAATAGACTGAAGTAAACATTAATGCCTATCATTTCTTTTGCCACTCTCATTGGTCTGTACTTCTAAACGTTAACGCCCACCACCATTATGAGTATATCCTACCTAATATGTCCTAGAAAACACCTCCTCCATAGCAAAGTCCCTCAGATCGTCTCCAAATGCTCTCTAGATCTCTGAGTAGCTTCTTATGATTATATTACAACTCTCCAGAAGGCTATGTTGGTATGGAGCAAAAACTGATGAGTTGGTATAGGTGGTGTGTGAAAACGGACGCGTCTTGGCGAACATCGATGTAACTGAAATGCTGGTGATTGTCTGTTTTCCTGCCAAGCGAGGCAGCGATTTCCAAACCTCACCAAACTTTCAGAATAGTAGCAGCTTTCGATGGAGAATCCAACAAGCTCAATTACTCAGCGTATGTCTTTGTCAAGCACGAGTTCTTGTATCAAAAAGGTCGCTCACTCTCAAAGATTCACTGTTTTTGGGTTGTTCTCTTAGGAAAACTTTCTGGAAACTGCTTCGTTTCTTGAAATACAAGTCTTCAATGGTAGCTTTACATTATTACTACGTTGTTCGTTGTTCTTGAGCATTTTGAATTGCCAGAAAAAGTGTGAGAGGTGGTTGGAGTCGCCGAAAAATGCTGGAGCATTACAAGGCACTTCTTCAAAACGAGCTGCAAGTACCAAAACGCATCCGATTATCTTTAGAGTACATTCTATCTGTAGTTATACCACTGCTCTATCTTGTGTGCCATTGCAAGCATGCCACTATGTCTATGGCGCTGACAACTTTCGGTATCCTGGCAGTCGTCGATGTTTTTGAAATCCCTCGACATCCCCTTGAATTTTACATTGCTCTAGCACAGGCGAACTTTATTCTATATATACACCAGTCGAGGGAACAAGTCGATTTGCACAAGTTCCTTCATCATCTCATTGACTCTGCTGCTATACATACCGTTTGTTACTTCGATGCTTAGGCTATATCTCTCATCACCGCCTCTGCCTCTGCCTTTTATTGCTAAGATTATACTGCGGTAGAACCGTTGCATGCAACTCAAACAGTTCAAGTGATCTCTTCATCAAGCTGAGTAGCTCCTCGGGAACCACAGAACGCTCATCATCCATTATACTCGCTAAGTTGTTCATACCTTCCAAATAACGTCTGAAAAACACTGTCGATGGCGGTTTAGCAGCCTCCAACATAGCCGGAGCATCTTGGACTGAGAGATCCTCGAGGAATGATTCATCTCGAAGCTTCCAATGGCCAGCATGGCGAAACTCAGTGTGAGGAAGTTCAATGGTTGCCAATGCGATATGCTTACAGCACTTGCTCACCTGAACAAAGACAGGGCAAGTGCAACTAGTGACAGTACCTGCAAACCCTTGAGCCCATTCGATGCTAATCTCGTACGTACCCGGAGGACTTTTGAACGACTCAACTCTGAACACGGCCCGGTCCGCAGTTGGAATCAAAAAGACCGCTTCAGGATCCTCCGCACGTTTGCGATCCCTGTGGTTCGACGCTGCTAGATTGGCGGCCAAGGTCTCCCTCGCCCCTGGAGTCATCCGGCCAACTTGCAGTATGTGCCGCATACACATCTGCTGGTAGTGCGGAATCGCGGTCTCCGTGAGGATGTAAATAACGCTATCGATGCGCCGCTGTTGCTTGTTCTTGAAAAAGTGTTTTTTCAAAGAGTTGTGCCAGGATTCGACGTAGTTGTTTGTGTTGATCCAAGCAAAGGAGACACCTTCACGGTGGCAAAACATCCACCGTCTCCTATCCGCAATCGAATCCAAGTAGTTCTGGTCCATGTACAGAATCAACTTCGGCGCCAGATCCCGCCATTCGTCCCTAAAGGCCTCGACTAGAGTGTCCGCCGTGCCTTCTGTTCGTGCATAAAGAATTGCGCGTAGTTGGGCACGTACCTATCACAAGTGGTACTGTAGCTTAATGGCGGAGATCTGCGCAGTTGATTCATCACAAAGGCGGATCAAAAGGGCCTTCGTATACACACCTTCCGCTTCCTCTCGTCCTTTTCGATGGTACTGAGGTTACTTGACCCAAGGTTCTGCGGGGTCAGCTTCCTTTCCCAAGCTTGTAGAATATGCCAGGCGCAGTAGAAGATGCGCAAACCGAGCGGCCAGACGGCTTGAATAGCATTGATCTCCGTCTGACCTTGATCGGTGATGACAGCCGTTGGCTTGAACTCTCCTTCACACAGCTCGTCCATCTTAGCCTTCAGAGCAAGGAGCCATCCCTCGAGCACCTGCCACTGGGAGATCTTCGTCAAGAAGAACGCGACAGGAATGCCGAAACCCGTTTCTCTGTTCTTGACGACTATCGTGTATAGGTAAGTATCACGTCTGTATGAATGAGAGGGTAGTTAGACGTCAGCAACGCATTGCAGCCCTCATATGTTGCGCGTTAAATTGACCTACCCGCATGCATGATGCGTGCCATCGAAACAAAAGACATCGCCCCACTTGCGAAGCTCGTTCAGTTGCCATGGATTGGAGAAACCATGATACTCGCCCTTGTCATCATCGTAGTATGTAAAGTATCCTTGTTGTCGAAGATCCTCCATCCAGAGCCGCGCCGAAATGGTCGGGTTCTCGTCCTTTCGCATCCGCTTAGTCATGATGGCGTATAAGATATTATAGACATCATCGTATGTCACGAAGTCGTCTCTGGAAAATCGCGGAGAGCCGTTACTTGTCTTCCAAAGGCGTGTGAACCTGGCATGGTCCATTGTCAACCGGTTCATGACAGCTGAGATAGACATTCCTCGCATGAGCATGGCCTTGATCCGATTTTTGATAGCTCGGGACTTTTGTTGAGTTCCTATACCGCCATCTTTTCCCAGGTTATGGTTATGGCCATAATCATACTCAATGCGATAGACGTCCTCCACTCTACCCTCACCCACCAACGTCCCTGTTCGAAGTACGGCTCTAAAAGACGACCCACAGCTGCAGAGGATGGATGGCTGTCGTACCCGCGGCTTTCCATTTAATCCACCAGGTATCCTGTTTGGGAATTGACGCTTCTCGCGTTTGCGCTGGCAATCGTATGTGACACAGATATCGCCTGCCTGGATACCTTTTTTTGGATTGTCGCGTTGATACACATGGGGCTTCGTGCTGTGAGGATAGAACTGGGTCCCGATAGCGTCTTGATGCCTGGCCTTCCAATCCTCAAAGTAATCTGCCTTCAGAACAAATACCAGGCTTCCTTCATTATTCAGGCTCATCACCTCATCTTCTGGGATGCTAAAATCGTCCGCCGTGTCCTGTATATAAGGGTCCGAGAATAGCGCGTTTTTCAGGACTTCGTGGATCTTGTCCTGGGACTGGAGCTCCAAAGCCGCTATCGTTTCCTTCAGTGGGACGGTATCGGTATTGTTCGAGGCCCCATTGTCGACGATTGCGGTCTCAGCCTCGTCCTCGTCCTCATCCTCCATCTCATCACAGGCTGCTTCTCCTCGAAGAGTATCAAGAGACCTATTGATGTCAAAGTCAACTAGACGCATTGACTTTGAACGAATAATGTCAGCACTAGGACAATCACTGGCAGCTACGGAGTAGCTTGAGGCATTGAATCTCATACCAACTCGGCAATTGCTGCTCTGAGGACCTCCTCATCTTCCACGCTGTCCGGGGAGGTTAATGGAACTTGATTTGATGCGCTGATGGCGACTGATGAGCCTTCAGTAGCCAAGGTGCTGCTCAGAGTGACGGATGGGGGGTCGTCTGGTGCGGCCATCGTCTGAGAATGGGTGGTATTGTGCTGGGAGGGGTATGTGGAGAGGAATGGAGGCAGGTGAAGAAACAAAACATACGCGCCAAAAAGACAGACCGCGTGAATGACGTAGCAGTATTTTGTAACGCGATAGTGGGGGAACATAAGGGATCTCATAGTATCACAATCCAAGCCGGACGCGCAGCTACGCGACGTGTCGGTCTTTACGACGCGCCGAATATTTCCATTCTCTGCCTGCAACGTGGCCATCTTCATCTCTTCGCCTCAGCATCGCCCCCCCCCCCCCCCCCCCCCAGCCCAGCCGATGGAATACATAAAATGTGAAGGACTTTTACTCCTCCCTCGTCATTCCTTACAACTCCCGTACCTTCCTGGATCTCAGGTTCCTCAACTGCACATCCATTCCAATGTCACTCAAACTCAATGTCAATCCCTTCGAGATTCCGGAGCTGCTGCACCTTATCGGAAGCCACCTCTCTACCCTTGAGCTTAAAACGTGCATGCTCGTCTCCAAGACGTGGCATAGCATCTTCGAAGCCTACTTTTGGCACAATCTGGAATACAACAGCCAAGGGATCCCGCATCTCGGACAGCACGGGCATCACGTCCGCCATTTGAATACCTATAAGTTGAGCGCCAAGGACCTTTACCTCGTGGCTGGATCCTGTCACCTAGTTCAACAGCTGAAGCTGGATGTAGCCGACTTTTTCAGTCAGCTTTCACCGGGACTGGAGACGATTGTAGCCAACATGCCTCACATTAGCGACCTGACTCTTTGGCTTCCTTCCTCAATGCATCAAATGTACTTTTGCGCCATATCTCGGCTGAAGCGGCTGCGATATCTCACCCTGACCACAAGAGGTCAACGATACTATGCGACCTGTGATCTGATGTTACTTCTTAATGTCATACAGGAGTGCCCACAGATATCCTCGCTGAGAATGGAGTACATCATAGTGGAAAATCAGTCGACACGAGGACGTCCATCTATGCAGCCAGCGGACATAGGAACCTCTTCAATTATATATCCACCGGGATTTAACCCATGGTGGGACAATACTTGGCTCCGAGATCTTCAGAATCTGGTTCAGCGGAAAGAGGAGCCGTGGCGCAAGTTTGGGCAGGTCTGGCATCATGACAATCGGACTCGGCCCTCAGATCTCATTCTCCTGCGCAAACCGGACGCGTCCAAGATCTACCCACTGCTGACTCGACTTGACATCAAGAGTGTCTTATTCGCTACAACCGATCATCGATCGATATCATTCGGGCTCTTGTTCAAGAAGGCACCGTATCTCAAGGAACTCTACTTTGAATTTACAGGATTCTGGCCTTCTCTCGTCTCTGAATGTCTGGATGCGATCACAGAGAACTGCATGGAGCTCTCCATCTTGACATTCGACAAACTACACGCGACCGTTGACAGTCAGGAGTCGATCAACCGGTTTTTCAGAAAGAGCCGACCAGGATTACAGCGCTTGACTTTGAAGCGAGGTGTGGACTTGGAAAAGGCTCTGGATCTCATTCCTAAAAGCACCGCAAATGGACTGCAGCACTTGTGCTTGGAGGAGACCGTCTCATCACACTTGGTCCTGCACCGGCTTTTGCAGCGATGCTCGTCTCTTCAGTCCTTGGCATGGACGATGGACTTTACAGAGAGAATAATCGACCCGACTATGAGACTCAGCGCGTTCCAAGAGCCCTGGCCCTGCTATGATACTTTGCGGCACGTCGAGTTTGCGGTCACCGCGATGGATAAGGACAGCTTTGATGCCTATTTCTGCAGGCTGACCCAGATGGAGCGATTGGTATCGATGTCTGTCCCTTTGTGTGACTTGCGGCGGTCGATGATCAAGCGGGACCAAGATATGAAGGGGTGGTATTTTCCATCAGTTCAGGAGTTGACGATTGCAGTCGGCTTCACTCAACCACTCTACAGTCTGGACGAGCTGTGCTACACCCTTCAAGCGTTTCCGAAATTGAGAAAGGTGCGATATGAAGGCACGCAATATCCGCTGGATGATGAAGCACGACACTACCTCGCGAGCCAAGTGGAGAGGCCGGTCATGGTCATTCATACGACGCAGCTACCAGCATTTGTCAAGTAAAAAAAAAAACACCGTGCAAGAGTACATTGGGGTTTCATGGGTATCAAAAGGTCTAAAACGCTCTCTATATGCGATCATACTCAACGACCAGACTCAATCGCTGTGCGTCTCGGCACCATTGCTTCACAATCTCCTTTTGCTCAATCATGCCTCCAGCAACGTGCAGTGTCTTCAAATTCGGCCAGTGTGTCAAGATCCAGTGGACCGTCGACTTGTCGAGAGGCAAATGTCGGTACTGTGAAAACCAAAAGTATTCCATCCTGGTGGCCTTCACCATCCATGCAAGTGTCGACTCTGTCGGAGATATATTGAGAGCCGGATATGAAATCGTCAGGCTGGACAGCATCGGGAATTGTGAGAGATGCTGAAAGATCATGGACTCTGAGCCTTGGAACCCACACACCAGTTTCTCAAGTTTTGTGCACGCCCAAGGAATCATTGGCACGTTGGCGTCCATAGGTTTGTCTAGATGGAAGACTTGGCCATCTGCTTCAAGTTCCCGCAACCGGCTCCACGTCTGCAGGAACCGCAGTAACGCGCCCTTGAACTCTCTGTTGGCGTTCCCAAAGGACACATCGAGACACTCCACTAGCTTGCAGTGCTCCTGCAAGGTCTCCATCGCCAGCCTCCCAAAATTAGAGTTTCGAAAGCCTACAGTCGTCAGTAATGGGAACGCCTTCAAAATCTCGACGATCGTGTCCTCCTTGATGGTGTCGAAGGGGATGGCAAGTCGCAGGCTGCGCAGCTGTGGGAATGACTCACGGAGAGAGTGGATAAACTGTTTGGACCAAGTCCAGCGATAGATTTTTATCATCATGTCCGGTACGAGGAATTCTTCAATCAGCAGATTCCTTAGACGCGGCATCATGGACGAAATTGCAATCAATCCATCTTGGGAGATATCCACTAGGCGAAGATTGAGTGTCTCGATGGATGACCGACGTGCGACGCTCTTGCCTTTGCTTTCATGTAGGATTCTGGTATCGGTAGTTGCTGATAAGGATGGACCTTGATTCGCGGTGGCTGCTGTTGCCGACGAAGGCGGGGTTGGAAGTATAGAGGAAGCAGTGGGTTCAGACATGGCCAGTGATTGTCCACTGGACATAACCACGGAGAAGGGTGCTGAGATGGTCAACCCTGCCAGGGTCGTAGTGGCCGCTGTGACTCCTGCTGCGGATCTTGCTTCTGCTGGCCCTGTTGGTGCGGTAGTGTTTATTGGCGGTGTGACTGGTGGCGAGGTCGCTGACGAGCCTGCTGAGGATGAAGGTGGTGCGGATGGTGCGGATGAGGCGCGGTTGCCAGGGGGTTTCGTCTCCTCAGACAAGTGTGAGGTCAGCGTAAATAGCCCTTCTAGGGTCAGGTTGATCAGATGTGGATAGGCGAGGAGAATGTCCTCCATATACACCTTTCGCTTGCGGGCCGGGTAGCCTCTGGTGCTGATTTGAAGATTGGCAACGGTGCTGGCAGGCAGTCGCAAGATCAAGTTTGGGTCCTGGTTCTGGATCCGCACCGAGAGTGTCTCCAACGCGGGTGTGTCACCCGCCAACAGGCTGTTTTCCAACTGCTCGAACGGTTTCCTGTTATCGGTCGCCGGTTTGTTGGGGGCCTTCCTGCGCAGAATCCGATACCAAGCCTGCTTCTTGGGAGCTGGGGTTGACACGGCCGACTCTTGGATCCACTCGATCGAGGTGGCGAAGCGAGTGTGGTCCTGAAAGGCCTTGACGAACTCTGGACGGTCAAAATCCGCAGCCTCGATTACGCGAAAGAGCAGTGGCTGGAAGATATTACGCCATTCCTTACAGACAGTTGAACAACGGGCCACAGTCGAGCGGTTGAGAAAGGTGGAAATCACAAGAAGGATTTCAGGGAGAGCAAGGACGGTGGGCAGGCCCATATGATGCTGCTTGTGAACAGGGACTGAGGCATACTGTGTTGACGACGTTTGGTATGATATCGAAGGAGGCGAGTTCGCGGGGGATGGGCCCGAGCTAGCTTCCTTGTCCCTGTCTCTGGCTGACGAAAAGAGCTGGCAGTTGGAGCGTTTCCATTTCAAAGTTGGCATCGTCTTGCCGGAGTGCGGCCGTGGTCCCAAAGACAAGCTCGTGTGGACAGGAGTACAGTGACCGAGGGATAGAAATGAGGAAGTATAGCAGAGTAGCGGGGGACGGGACGGCAGCGACGAGACGGCAGAGGAATGAAGCAGGACTATCGTGGAGATGGTGGCGAGGGAGACAACGGGACGGAGAGAAGTTGAGCAAAGGAAGACGGGCGACGTGAGGAGAAGAGTGAAGGAAGAGAAGAGTGAAGAGGGAGAGGCAAAAGGAATAGGAAATATAAATCAAAACCAGACGGTGAATTCATCTCGTTCCACACGGAAAATTATGCTGGCACAACTCACAAGACCGTGGTCGTTCAAACAACACATCATCATCATCATCACTGAGAGCCCTCCTCAGGTGTCTGGGAGAGTCAGTGTCCGTGGAGGAAAAAGGCGGCGAGGCGGTGGCTTCCAACGGATTTTCATGTTTGTCATGTATCTGGCACGCTGTAGAGAGCGAGGAAAGATACATGCGGGTGCGAGAGCATGCACATCAGCACAACATTGCAACCGATAGTGTAAGAGAATGAGCAATGCAATGCGGGGATCTCGAACCTCAAGTTTAAAGTTAATTGCCAAGGGTCGCATATCACTGCTTGTGTACGATACACGCAAGGCTGTACCCACTCTCATCCATCCCCAAAGGGCGTGCAGACTGCCTGCCAATGCACGCACTCCCACAGTTCGTCTTCAGCAAAAGGGGATGGTGCGACGTTGAATGGAGAAAATTTTGCTTTTTGCATGTCCCTTCATCACCCGCGCCACACTCACCTGGATGAACAATATAGTCCAGGATCAGAGCACTTCTGCTCGTTGAGCGGTGGCGACAACGAACCGATGGAAAGCGCCTTGCCTTGACTGCGGCTGTCTCAAGTGAGAGATATTGTCGAGATAGAGTAGGCATGATGGTGGTAGTCTTTGGGTTCAGTGGCCTCTTTTATTTTCCGTTGCGTCGTTTCCACAGGGTCATGCAGGCCTAGCCCAATGTTCCCCCCAGACGTCCTATTATGATCGATGGATGCGAGTTGAATTTGTAACCTTACGCCAGAGCACGTCTCGTCTTCAAATATAGAAGTCTGTCCAGGCACAAGGAGGCGGTGCAGAGTCGATGTAATAAGTAAATGCACTACAGTACGAGGAGAACCATTCCTCCTGCTCTGGATCACATACCTCCTCACTTGTATGATGTTTGCTTGCAGTCTACTTTCCTCAGAACCACACTATCGCGTCCATCTCGAAGGTGCAGGTTCTCTTTGTAGCCGAGGAGCAAATGAAAAGGCGAAGGTCGACGAGATTGAGGCACATTGCCCTTGGGAAGTCATGCGTTTTTTGTTTGCAGAAGGCTAGAGGGACACAGTGACAGGATGCAGATGTGCACCACTGGGCTCAAAAAAAACATCAATCAGCATGGTCGTAAAAATAAAGTCTTTACTTCTACGTGGGCGCTTGTAGCTGCATGCACCAGTGTATACATGTCAAATGCTCGACTGAACGAGTGCAACTGCTTCCAAGCGAGGTTCATCGTTCCTCTGCCCCTTTGCCTGTTTCAGGCCCATGTTTGACAACACTAATTGCGTTGCTACACACGCCCTTATCTTCTGAGGTGAAAATGTCTGGATCGACCAACGGGCACGCAATGGTCCAGACGAGGGCAGTGCGGGAGGAACACTGTTCGTCTCAGAGAAGGGTTAAAGCAGGATTGCGTCGACCCTGGAATCGCTGATGATAGCTTGCACTCATCCATGAGAGACGCAGGCCAGGCGGACAAGCCTTGGGCCGATAGCCGGTACGTTTGTTCAACTACCTGCTGGATCGCAGCTTTACATTGCACGCCAGTAATCAAATTAGGCCATAGATCTCGACTCTTCCTGAAAATCAGAGTGCGAGTGTGAGGTTAGCAGCCGCAGAGGAGAAGTGCCTCCCTTGGCTCCCGTCCTCCCCAATCGACCCTTTCCATCCCTGTTCAGCCCTGGGCAACGGTTCCCGCACTTGCTGCCTCTTGGCTCATCCCCTTTTCTCCCCCCCTAGCTTCCCGTGCTCCTATTTTGTTCTCACCTCCTTTTCAGCACAACGAGGACGCCTGGTACCACTTCCCACGCACCCCAGTGCGCCCCTGTTACCGAGCGACCCTGTGCTGGCCACGACGCTTACCATCGCATCCCACCCCTCCCTCGACGCCTTTGCGCACCACCGCACAGCCCCATGGCCGGAGTTCTTGCGGCAGAAGAACCGTGAACCAGCACCCGCATTTGACTCACGGGCTCGGAGGCGTGTGTCCGAGACAGCACATCCAAAAAAAAAAGCCAATAAAAGACGGCCTGTGGCCCTCGTCGCTCGCTCTCCTTTTCCGTCCTTCGTTCTTCATTCAGGACGCAGCACACCACTTCCCACAGGGTCCACTCCTGAGCACCAGGGCGCACACACTCACACCCCGGCCCTGCCCACCATGGCCACGCCCGACCCCCAGCCATCAGCGCCGTCGTCACTGTCGTCGCCCGCTCTCCCCACACCCACGCCCGCACCCGCCTCGCCGCAGCACCACTCTGCTGCTGCCAACACAGCGCCCACAGAGGAAGCAGCAGCAGCGTCGTCAACGCGGGATCACGCGAGAGGCACTCTTGCTTCACCGCCAACTCCAGCGCCAGTGCAGCAATTGCAGCCACCAGCACAGGCTGAGCACCCTTATCGCCAGCTGCCTCTAGCTCCTCGTCCGTGGTGGCGTCCTCCAGCACGCAACTTTAGACCGCATCCTGGCAACCAGACCCTGAATTCTTTCTACTCCTCCACCTCGCCAACGGGCGCGAGCACCGCTACAGGAGTGCATTTGCACTCTCTCTCCAGCCTTAGCGTTGACAGTGGCACCCATGGAGCACCTTCAGAAAATCTCCTCTGCTACTGGTACCGGGCTTTCAACTACATCCTCAGGATCCCTTTTCGAGAACTTATTGGAAACGTCGTTCGTCCGTACGATCCAACAGCACCACAGCTGCTGGCGGATGTGCCTCTCAGCGTCATACCTCTGGATGCGAACCGGCGACACCCGAATCCTTACTCTGAACTCTACAGAAGCCAGAATAATCGCCGTGCGCAAGGATCAGCGACTACAGGGTCTGCCACGGCGTCTGGAATCACGCCTGTGCAAAACACTACCTGCTCTTGGCAATACCTCCCGCAAATGAGAAAAGCCTGGGGCGACAGGACATCAAGCATGAGCATGGTCCTCTCGACAGCGCTCTTCACAAGTGTGATATGTGTAAGTCGCTCACATACAGAAGCCCAGACGCACTCGTTTGTGCCTGCCGACTACACTGGACGAGTCTGCACTGGACGAGTTTTTTCTTTGTTGTTTGCTTCACTTTCTGCTTTGCGAGAGTTAAAATGCAATGCTCTGTGCGTGCATCAGCAAAAGGAGGGGGTCGTTTCATTTCATGGTGCCTCAAGTTTTTGTGCCTCATGCACCTCGGCGGGCTTTGCAATTTTCTTTTTTTTTTCAAAGGAATAACCATTCGGCCCCTAATTTCAAACTCGTTCGTCACTCGAGCATAGACCGTTGTGGCAGTTGCGGCGCTGGCCCTCAACTGGCCTGTCCCATGCACTTATCTCAAAGTCTTCCTCATCGCCTTTGTGGTTCGCAAGTGGATAGTCAGCTTTCTCATAATAGACCGCGCCCTGTATCGTCTACCTCTTGGACTGACAGAGCCCGATCCAGATATTGATGATGAGCGACATAATAGCGTCGCAATCTAGTAAGTCTCAACCTATCCTTATCCTTGTACTATCGATAAAGAACTATCCCAAAACCGCACTTAACCCTTTGCCTCTTTCTAATAGCATGAGCCAGCTTTTCACTTGGCACGGATACGCCATACTCCTGTTTGGAAGCTTTTACGTGTTTCTTTACGGCGCGCCTCAGTACATGGCAGAGGCACCCATTATCACAGGGGTCGCAATAGCCTTCTCCTGCATGGGGTTGGTCCCATTTTTCGCTCTCCTGGCCATGATGCTCTGTGCCCTGATCCTGCTCTACCTGCTTTACATCGTCTTTGTATGCGTGATCTGGCCTCTCGAGAAATGCGGGCTTTCGCGACGGAGAGCTATTAGTCGCAGGAATGGCGGGTATCGGAGCGACGGTACGACCAATACCACGGATCTAAGGCAAGTTGCACAGGCCATTGAGGACGCAGCAAATGAGGAGGCGGGAGCTGCGCGAGGAAGGAACGTCTTTGGAGGAGCGGAAAATGTAAAGGTGACCCAAGCGATGGCGGCAATCCCAATTATCATCTTCAGGAAACCGGGACAGGATGTATCCACAAAGGTAGACACAGGGATGGCCGCATCGGATGCAAAGACACCTCATACGCTTCCCGTCAGTGCAAAGGAGACTGGAGCAGCTCTCGCGTCTACTCAGGATTTATCTGAATCAAATCAACAAGAAGCCAGAGCTCCTTCGACAGATCAGTCCTTATCATCGTCTTGCTTTATGACGCCTCAGGAGCTCTCACAGCGGTCTTCAACAGAGAACGTGGATTCTACTGCAGGGAATACTTCCACCGGCATGGGTCGCAAAGGACGAAAATCATCATTCTCGAGAGTTCCTGGGGACCATCCTGTTGCTACTAGCGTGCCCACCTCCAGCACATGCGACTATCAGAACGACGCCCTCAACAAGATGCCTAGCAGCCTCTCCGTTCTTTGCACCTCAACTACCCATGCCAGGTCCAGAACATCCTCAGCCTCCTATTCGATGTCAGGGGTGGTCGGAGCAGCACCTGCACCTTGGATCGTCCCCGGACAAAAGCCATCGCAGGCGTCATCCACAGCGTCATTTATACCATGTCTCTCAGGTCAGGAGATGGAGGAATTAGAGGCGCGCATCAAGTCTGTTCAACTAACGGAAGGGGCTAGCACACGCGTCAATCAGATCCCCGCTACATCAGATGCTTCTCGCATCAGGACAGGATCTAAACGTGACAGCTTGCACAACATAAGTCGGCATAGTAGCAGCAACAGAAATAGTCGCAGGAGCACCGTCCTAATGGCGGACGATTTGTGTATCAGGAAAGAGACTGTGGATCCAACTCACTCATTGCCGGCGCGCCCAGCTGACGTTGCTGCGGATCTTGGTCGTCAAGATAGCATCTCGATAACGATACCAGAACCCAGCGACCATGCTGTTGCAGAGGAGCCATCGCCCATTGATTTTTACCCGACCATTCATGATGAGGAGTGTGCTATTTGCCTCTTTGACTTTGAGGACGGGGATGAACTACGACACTTATATTGCGACCACTTTTTCCACCGCACCTGCGTCGATCGCTGGCTAGTCAAGAACGCGTTCTGCCCTAAATGCAAACGCCACATCTAACACCAAGGCGAGAGGAAGAGAGAGAGAGAGAGAGAGAGGACGCAGACGGACGCGGGTATTATTATCAATTTTCGTTCACCATAACCCCAAAAGCTCCCGAATTTCGAGCAACATCGTCCACCAGACTTGTACCATAGAATATGCATTTTTGAAAAAAGTAAAGACCCCTTCATTTTTGTTTCTGTTGATCCCGTCTAGCTGCGCGATAGAGTAGAGGGAGACGAAAGGATGGCCAAGGTGTCCCTAGCAGAATTGGATCAGTCATCGATATCGTCCGCTCCTTCGAATGCAAAGTCCTCAAATGTCAACGATCGGTCGATCCCATCATCCTGCTCCTGATCATCCCTGGATGGCCATGCAAGTGTGATATCCGGCTGGCTCTTTGGCGAATGGCTCCCACGCACACGCTTGGCAACATCCCTGTAGGCCGCCATCTCGAGTGAATGCTCTATCAAGAGCCGACGTTGATGTTGAGGCACATTCGGGAACTGTGTCTGGATCGTCTATAGCAAGTGAATGACACGAACGATACCCCGGGATAAGTACCTGAATCTGGTCGTACTTACCCACTGCTTTGTTGGTACCAGATAATGGACCGTTACATGAAAAATAGCCTCCCAGGTAGGCTTCCTTGGACTGTCATCACGCGAGCAGATGCTGCACAAAGAGTCTGCCAAGCTTGCATTGTAGGTCATAAAGGAAGTGAATTGCTGGATCGACGTTGGAGAAAATATCAAAGGATGGTTTCTTGCAAGACATTCCAGAGTACGCTTCATGCCCATGAACAGCGCCGACAGTTCGGGAGAATGCGTTGTTGAGATCTCGGTGCTACAAAGGCATCGCATTAAAGCATTTCGAGTACTGGTGGTCCATTGAATATCCAGAGTCATCGACTTTAGAACGGATCGATTCTGGTACTGGCCCGTTGGAGGTAGCGCGTTGGATATGAACCACATCCGAGCAGCTAAGTAGATTTGATTGATAGCAGCATTTAGCTAGCGATGCCTGCTGTAGCTGAAAGCATTGGGTGAGGAACAGCCAACACTGCGGGTACATGGGGGAAGCGTACTATCCGATCTAGCGGCAACGGGAATGGACTCTATCCTGGATATTCCAAACGACTGCCACGATGGAAAAGAAGCAAACTAAACAGAAGACAGCGAGTGTGTGGGGTATTCACTGGTTAGAGTGTTGAAATCCACCTTCAAGTCGTACAAAAGATCCGCATCAATGATCCATGTTCTACCATGCATCCTGTCATGCTTGAAGTGATATCGCCCTGTCGGAGAGATTGTGTCACATTGACTCCGTTCACATAGTGACAAAGCACGATCCAGAGGTTACCTTCCACGATCCTTGTGGGCGTAAAGTCATCACTGAGAACACTTGGCAACGACTGAGCGTTGCTCTCCACGATTTGGTGGCAAGTGATGGTCAAGTTGTCAAAGGATGGCTGGATTGGTTCTGAGGGGACAATAATGTCGATACAACACAGATCAGTGAAGTTATGAAACTGTAGGCAGGTCGCCAACGCGCAAGAGTCTTGGGCCATCGTTCCTTACCGTACAGGCCGCCGAGATGCGAAGGAAGCTGCTGTGAATCAACGGTCGAATTCCCTTCACTCGAAGCCCGGGCGCGCTCACACACAGCACATTGGCAGGGGCTCTTCGTCGACTGCTCGCGCCTGATAACCACTTCTGAGGACAGCATGTTGGCGAGCAGCAGAATGGAAACAGGATGCCGTATTACAGGGAAAGCGCTGAGGGCTCACGGGACCGCAGTTCATTTTGACTTCATGTATGCCGACTTACGGGGCAAGTCCATGGCAACGCCGATGCAGCTTCTAACCACGTCCTTTAGGGCTTCATTGGCCACGAGTTGTCCAAGGTATGCGAGCGCGAGCGATCCCTAGCATATCCGGTGTTGGAATGAAGACACCATGGTCGCCGTTGCTGCGTGTAAAATGAAATCGATCTGGACCGCAGCTCTTTAATGAATCCCCTGGATATCTATGTTATGCTGTTGCTTAGGGTTGAGGGTGCGATCCGCTGTCCGGTTGGTTGATAGGCTGGGGTACTGAAGACTTCACTATGTGTGCACAAGTTCATAAGAATATCAAGAGGGTTCGTTGGCAACTGGATCAATCTTAAAACGGGATTTTGTCGAGCACGGCTTACCTTTGGGCATCCTTTCGTATTCATTGAGGACGCGCTTCTTGGGTTTATCTGTTCCTTGCCGATGGTGGTGATGCTGGTGGTTGGGATCCGAGTGGTCGCAAGAGTGATCTTCACGTCTTCCTTTTCCCTTGCCCTTTCCAGATCCCGCGGGAGCGGGACCGCCATCTGACTCTGATCCGGACGAATCTGATTCTGACGAGGACTCGTCCGAAGATTCGCCAAACTCCTTTTGCTTCTTGAAGATGCAGCATACTGCAAGGATAAAGAACAAGCACGTTGAGCTATTATGCGCATGATAACCACAAAAACAATTTAAGGGACAAAAGTGTGCCGAGCTTACTCTTTGACTTCTTCTTGTTCATGTGCTCATTGTCAACGACGTCGTCGTCCCACTGAACACGACGTCCTTCGATAGGTTCTCCGGATAGTTCCAAAACGCCATGGGCATGGTCCTCTGCTCCAGGATCCTCCTCGTTGGTCTGCGTGGGATCCAGTGTTATGGTTCGTGAGCCGTATGTAGCTGGCTGGGGACCACCACCGGCGACGCGCAGTAGACTGCCTACAGGCACTGGAGTGCCGCTTCTACCGCTACCTCCATTGAAGACTGAGAGGTCAGGCCCTTCTGGCCCGTAAATGTCATTTGTTGCGTCGTAGGAAGCCATGTCGCTGAGGTCTGCTGAAGAAGGAAGAATGCGCAAGGTGATTTGTTTAACGAATGAATGTCTGGTGTTGGGTGAAGAGGAACTGCCAAAGATGAGTAATGAAGAAGGTTGCATTCCAAAAAAAAAAAAGCTTCGAAGACCGAGCGAGGGCAAAAAACGGTCACTGGGCACGCTCGCCAGGAGGTCCAATTCTTTGACCCAAGGAACTCTGTACAGCACATCTCCTGCAACCATCGAGGAACTACATTAACTACGCCCAGACAGCAAACACTAGGACATTCAACATACTGTCCGTGTCGCCATCATGATCTTTTCCATCTACATCATCAACAAGGCAGGCGGTCTTGTCTACAATAAGGATTACTCCGAAGGCCTGTCAAAGCTAACTTCAAACGAGTACCTCGTTCTCGCAGGAACCTTCCATGGGTATGAAAGCCTTGCAGCTCATGGAAAGGTTGACATGGAAGAGGCGATGGCGATGGTCTTAGCTGGACCAGTTGGTACTCACATTGCTCTGTTGTTTTTCACCGGTCCACTCTCCCTTGTCAACTGTATAGTGTTCATGCGATCACATCAAAGATTTCCCCAGTACCTGGATCCAGTGGAATTGAAATGCTCGAGACAGATACCTTCAGGATACACTGCTTCCAGACGCTCACAGGTACCGTCTCTGCTCAAGCACTGCAGGCAGCTTCAATCTACATGCCAGTGTTCGTGGGGCATTACTGATCATCCTGGGGTTTCGCTGCTGATAGGCACAAAGTTCCTTCTGGTAGCTGATCCTCAGCAGCCATCAATCGATCATACCATGAAAAAGATCTATGAGACATACTCGGACTACTGCGTCAAGAACCCTTTCCAGAATCCAGAGATGCCTATCCGCTCTGAGCAGTTCGATGTCCATCTTTTAAAGCTTGTTAAGTCTGTCGGAGGGTTGGCCCTTTCCAACAGCAACAACCCATATATCATTAGCAACACTGGAGTAGCAAGCTCCCTCCAGAGCCAATCGACAGCATCCTCGTCGCTGCCGCCAACTCTACCCAATATCGCCTCCTCTGGGCTTGGTTTGGGAGTATAAGAGCTCCCATACCCCCAGACTCTGACGTCACGCGAGCCGGATCAAGCCACTATGCAATTACAGAAATACAATTGTACCTTCTATGTTTAACTGCACACATATGTGGGAGCTCCCTTTCAGATCGCTTTTTGATCCCAATCCATTTTGTGCTTTGTGATTCAATTCAACCTCACTCACCAACACACACAACTCTCAAGATGAAGCTGGTTCGGTAATGACAGATTCCTTGTTGCGCAGACACTCACGATGAGGATAGGGTTCTGAACAATCGCCCATCCGGCAGAGTCGAGCGGGTGAAATCAGGATAACATCGCCACCACTCGCCGGAAATCAACCACGCAGCAAAGTCAGCATAAGTGCCCATTCTGAGGGAGTACAGCCAATCAGCAGCGCGGGGGCGAGTCAATAGGGGTGAATGAACATCCAATAGCGAATCTGGAAACTATCACTCACTCGGGATCGGTCTTTGCTTTAATGATCTCGGAGCTCGATTGATCTGTCCCAGAGGCTTTTGAAAACTGGTTCAGCTCTATTAGCTTCCTAACCTCCAACTGACCTTTTTCTTATCCACCCTGGTAGTTTTCTCATGAAGCTCAACACCGAGACTGTTACAGTCGAGCTCAAGAACGGTACCATTGTCCATGGCACAGTTACAGGTAAGAGCAACAGCAGCGACACGATCGCTGGAGGCGAGTTTATACAGCAGCGAGAGGCATGCTTCACTGACTTTTGCACGACTGGTTTACTTATTTTCGCCTTGATCTTGTATAGGAGTGGACATGAGCATGAATACACATCTGAGGGCTGTCAAGATGACAGTCAAGAACAAGGATCCCGTCAGCTTAGACACGCTCAGCATTCGTGGCAACAACATCCGATACTTTATCCTCCCCGACTCGTTGCCATTGGACACCTTGCTCATTGACGACTCACCCAAGAGCAAATCCAAAAAGAAGGCTCGTACGTTTTTATTATCGCTGAAGCATTTGATGGACGAACGAAAACATCGGCTACCTGAGGAAGAAATGAATCATTGTCACTTGGACGCCTTTGCTAACGCGATCGATCTGTATACTATTTTGTCATAGCATCTTCTTCGGGACCTGTTTCAGGAAGAGGTCGTGGTCGTGGTCGTGGTGGACCAAGAGGTGGCCGCGGTCGCGGCCGTGGACGTTTCTGAGTGGGGTTGCCATGATGTCGCACTGAACGAGAGAATAAAAACCTTCGCGAAAAAGCAGTGGAAAAAGCGTGACTGGATTGTGATCGAATAGAATGACTGAAAGCTAAGCGGCATGTTTTGTGATCTCATTCTCCTCCTCAACCGACCATGTCCAAAGCACCAACCCAGCTGTCCGATCTGCCAGACGACATCCTTCTTCGAGTGTTCTCATTGTTCGTCGCCATTCAGGATTCTGAAGCTCATTCTGGCCCAAATGACGTGATTCTCGAGACAGGCGTGGAGCAGTTAAAAAACACCCCGACTTCTGTGCAGCCTCAGTCCTCCACCAGTCCAGCTACCACAGGTTCACATTCAACCAAGAAACGAAATGCAAGGAAAGGAAACCGTGCTGCAGGGTTGGGTGCCCGAACGCTGTGTCGACTCTGCTGCTGCAGTCGCCGTTTCAATCACTTGGCTTCTGCCGATCAGCTATGGCAGCCACTCACTCTGTCCCGGTTTGCAGATCGACACTGGCCAACAACCGATCAAAAAAACTTGGGGCTTATCAAAGTACGGCACGAGCATCAACTGAAGCTGCAACAGCCTTCTGCAGACGTGGACGCGAGGATGACAGAGAGTGATCGGCTGCCGCGACAAGGTGGTAGTAACACGGATCAGGGACAGGAGGACAACGTGCGGGAAGATCAGGACCATGACGGAGGGCAACACAAGAAGCAAAAAAGGACCAAATTCTACTCCAGGTTCGAGCAACGGGCGCATCGTCGTAGGTTTGCAAACCTTGACCCTGAGCTCAAATACACACCCTTGGCTTGGACAAACACCTTTTGGAACTGGAAGAGGACATTTTTCGGAGACTGCAGGTTTGTCGAGTCCAAGGATGTCCAGACACCGAATCGAATCGGTAAGAGTAGACTTCGCATGTAACTCTGCGTGCCGTGTGGGATCCGAGCGATATGGCTTCTACAAGAAACATATGCTGATGGGAAAATGGGAACATTTGCAGACCACGCTGTGCATAGGAATAACGCGGACGCGGCGCGACAGGAATGCGTGCGATGCTGGAGGCCGACTCGATCGTGCATATGCTCCGCGCTCACATCGCAGCTATACTGCAACTGTAGGGTCAGGATTATGATTCTTCAGGTCAGTTGAAAACGAGCGATGTCCCAGTTTATAATGTAGGCGCCTCGAAATTTATCTTTTATACTTATGACAGTTTGAAGCTTCATTTTTTTTTAACAGCATCCAAGATGTCAGGTCAGCATTGGAACCATCAGGATTCTCAAGATGAGTTTCAAGCACTGTCAGATAGTAATCGGGAAGGACTTCAAAGCAGGCCGATCTTTGGGTAAGGGGCGTCGGGTGTTACAAAGGAGGTTCCCTTAGCTTGACGGCACATACTGATCATTTGAGAATTGCCTTTCTATCTTTTCTATCTTGTTTTACATGACTGCAGAGTTGGATCAAGCACTTGAGGATCCTAGTTGCACACCGCTGTTGCTCTATCCAAGTCACTCTGCCGTCGATATCCATACTCAAGCGCCATCAGCAAGGGCGGAGCAACAACAGCAGAGTTCTCGCTATCACTGTCAGGATTGCATCCATGCCCACAGTGACCCCAGCGTCCTGGGATCGGACACGCCAGCACCCACCTCATCATACCCTTACAAACTTATCATTGCATTGGACGGGAGCTGGTCTCATGCCAAAATCATGTACAGATGCAACCCCCGCCTGCAACAATTGACACAGATCAAATTCCCAAATCCACCCCAGTCTATCTATCACGAGTTGAAACCGGAGCCCAAGACGACTTACACCTCGACTGCCGAGGCTGTTGGTCAGGCTGTTGCGCTTCTGGGATGGCCATCCCTTTGTGTCGAAGAAGGACCAAAGTCCGATGCAGAAATGTTACTGGACGATCTGATACGGCCGCTGAAGAAAATGATCGAGATCCAGGATACTATTGCTCAAGAGCAGCATTCCACGCAAGATCAGGATGGCGATACCGCCGTCTAGATACGTGTAGGTGTCTCGAACAGATCCGGGGCGCTGTTCTAAAATTGCATTGTTGTGTTGTCTTCAGAACCGAAGCCAGGAACCGCTGCATGTTCAACGTTCTCGGAATCGCATTTTGCCTCTGGGTCTCTGGGTGGCCAGCTCGTCTTCCCAGCAATGCAAAACTTTAAACTTTAAAAAACTCGGTACTGTATTTGGCGTCGACGGTGAAAACATGTCTACGGTGCAAAAGCCTACCGCAAAGAGTGCAATCGTGTGGTATGTAAACGACTGTACGTTAGATGGCCACAGTACCTTACTTTTTTGATTTTGGGTCTTGCATTGTCCACTCACTCAAAGTGCGCCCGCCCAAGACAAGGACCAAAATCAAGGAGAGAAAAGGAGAAACAAAAAAAAAACGGTTTGCTCCGTCTTCTCTCCTCCTCGACTCGAACACAGCTCATCCGCATTCCATCCAACGGTCAATACGAACCGTGGTCATCTCTCCGCTCCTTGTGCCACCCATTGGATCTGCACCACCGCCTTCATCCTGTCGTCGTCTTCATCCAAAGATCACATCGGCTGTTCAAGCTTCACATCTCGCCCGCATGCCCAACTACTACTACAAGGGCCAGTTCAGGCAACATCCCGACACTCACAACCGCCGCGGTCTAGTTCACACCATCCGGCGCATCCTGCTTGCACCGAGAAGTGTAAGAAACAAAACCCAGATTCCCTTTTGGCCAGGCGGTCCATGTACAATGTCCAAGGTGCCTGCTTTGCTAACTAACAAGGATCCCTTTTTCTTTGTCTCAATGACAGTTGAAGTACATAGGCGGTGGAGTCCTCGTGCTATGGTTTTACGTCCTTGTCCGTCTTACATTCTTCACTCCTTCGCCATACGGTAAGTTGAGACCGAACCACAGCAACGAAGCAAAGAGAGGCGGATCCTGGTGGAGATATTAGCTGCCAGAGCTATCGCTACCACTTGACTGATATAATTCATTTTTTTCTGTCGGTAGATCTTGAGCCAGAGCTCGAGAGACGACTACGACAAGCCCGCTCTTCGAAAACAGCCCCGACCTGGCTCGACAAGAACCCAACCACTATCCCACCCGTCCTGCAGGAGCCTCTACCGCCCCTCAACTCAACCCTGGAATGGCCTCCCAACCTGGACAACATGCTCTGCCGACCAAAGATTTACGTTTATCCAGACCCACCAGCCATCAAGACCATCTATGCCAACGTCCCACCCATGAACACCCCTTACATTGCTGAACGGATTTTGCTCGAACAACTTCGGGATCCGTCTTCAAGCGCTCACAAATCCTATGTGACCTTGAACCCCGAAGAGGCCGACTTTTTTTATATCCCATTCTTGGGGGCTCGGTATCTGAACCATTGCTGGTTCACGTTGGGCGAAAAGGGAGATTGCGGCGTGGATGAGCGGTATGTGCTGCCCATGATGCAGTACATCCAGCAGGAACTCCCTTACTGGAACAGGACCGGTGGTCGGGACCATTTAATGACCCATCCCATGGATCGAGCCTCCCACTACTACCAATCTCGACAGATCTTTGAAAACGCAACGTTCCTGACCACAGTTGGAGATCTTCGACGCATTGGTTCCTCGGTGGTGGGTGCAAGGCGGTACAATAACATCGTGGTGCCCTCGGCGACAGCGCTCTTGGATTTGATCAAGGTCGACCCTTCCAAATATCTCACGAGTAGTGGAAATCCTCGACAGAAGCAGCGGGACGTGTTCTTGGTCTTTGGAGGACGGTATCGGGATGTGGAGCCCGAGGATGTGTACTCTGCAGGTATACGATCGCTTCTGTACAAGGGCTTTGATCAGCAACCCGATTATGTGATTGCGAAGGGATGGGAGTCGGACAAGTACATGAAGCTGTTGTCGAGAGCACGGTATGGTCTGGCGCCTATGGCTCACACCTTGTCCACTACGCGTCTATGGGAGTATATTGCATTTGGAGTCGTGCCCGTAATCATTGCGGACGGAATTCAGGAACCCTTTGAGGACGATGTGGACTGGCGGAGCTTTACGGTCCGTATCCGGAGAAAGGATGCCCACCGCATGGATGTCATTCTGAGGTCGATCCCTGAGGAGGAATATCAGAGAAAGAGAGAGATCCTGTGGAAGGTTGGAAGGAGAGTGCTACTGAGTAGAGACTCTTGGCATTTGATTGTCAGGGATCTTTGCCGGCGTGCAAGACTCGAGGGCAAGAGAACTATTAGCAGGAATTCGCATGTGAAGCTGATCGCGCCAGACATGGCCATGGCATAGACGCAAACTTCACAGCATACATCTCAAAGTTCGAGGACATAGACACTTTTCTTTCATTATTAATTAATAATATCCCCGCATGGCGGCGAGCACTAATCTACTCTTGCTGGTTCAGGTCGCAGGGTCCTTCACCTGAATCATATGCAGTTCCAGCAACGGTCGAGCAAACTTTAGCTTTTCACGCAATTCACTGGAGAGGCTAAATCCACCCTTGAACACCAGCGTTCTTAATGAAGGCAGACTCTGATGTTTTCCTTCCAAGGGCGAGGTCCTGAGCGCATTCTGGTCTGTAGGCGATGGCGGCTGCTTCTCAGGAAGCGCAGCTGTTCCAGACGCGCCGATCAGCCAGTCGATCTCTGCTGATCCCAAGGGCTTTTCCAGTCCAGTCAGTTCCAAGACCTGCAGCTGCTCCAGTCGACCGAGGCGCGCGAGCCCAGAGCGCAGGTCCAAGGGTAGATGAATGTCGCGCATGTCCAGAGTCTGCAGGCAGGTCAACCGCTCCAGCTGGCGATACATCTGACAGGAGATCAGTCGTTGACGGTACTCCTGAACAGATCCCGAACAAGCGCTAGCCGCATCCACGTAAGGGTCTGATCCGTCCATGGTATTGTCGCTCACTGCGCCAGTGCCCTCACGTTCAACACCATGTGGCAATGGCTCGTTTTCCTCCACTTCTGGCCCGCCAAAGATCGCAAACTCGAGCTGCGGTTCATGAAATTGGGAGGAGGAGGCCATGGCCGGTGCTAGAAGTGAGGTCAATGTTCCCGAGCCTGAGCCTTGGATGACATCCTGAACCTCGTGCTGCTGACCTGGGTTCGGGTGTCCAGCTATCGAAAGACCGTCCTCGATGAGTGTCTTGTGTCCAGCATTCAACGAGAACTGCAGTTCTTTCAGATCCAGACATCTCCACAGGGTTTGGAAAAACACTTGAACGCTGATACGATGGCAGTAGAGGAACGAGACCGACTCGAGTTTCGAGGACGTCCTCAGAAGGTTCTGCAGTCCATGGTCGGATATACGTGCGCAGCAATTGAGAATGACTGATCGCAGATTGGCATTTTGCTTTGCAAGGACACGCAGAGCATCGTCTTCGATGGGTGTGGACATGACATTGACGTGCTGCAGGTGGTGAGACCGTTCAAACAAAGCCTGGAAACCTTCTGACTGGATCCTGTTACAGTTGGCGAAATTGACAGTGGTCAAGGCTGTCATCGCTGTGCAGCGTTGGCTGTTCAAGGTTCTGGAGATCGAATAAGAGGACGCACGACTGTAGGTAGACGACTGCTGCAGTGATAGCTGTTCACACCAGCGGATCAAACCCTCATGGGTCAGACATCTGTTCCCTGAGACTGTGAGCACCTCGATGTTGGGACAAGTCTTGGTGATGCTCACCAGCGACGCATCCGTCATCAGGCTTGTATCTGCCATATTGAGTTCCTTGATTCTCTTTGATCCTTGAAAGGACGGTTCAAAGTAAGGGTTGTCCTCGGATTGAGATCCTTGCAAGCGAGGGATCCACAGCCGCTCCAGCTTCTGAAGGTGGATCAACGCCTGGAGCAGATCGGTGTTCATCCAAGTCGCCTCGAGATCCAGTAGGTTAGGCATGCGACCAAGAGCGACGACGATTCGGGGGCACCAATGGTTCTATAAAGCCGAGGATACCCCCCAAAAAAAGGACATGCCAGGGTAAGTGTGGTCAATTGATTTTGTTCATGGCACGCCTGTCAAAAGTGTGAAAGAAGGACGCTGACAAGCAAAGCGCGTTACCACATCCCGCACGGCAGTTAGCTTTTGACATAGGTGGCCGTGTCTCAGTAGTCCCAACTCAAGGCTGTCGATCTTGAACGTACGATTGCTGAGATGAATCTCGCGATAGAGGAGCGGCAAGCTGAATGAGGACCAGGCTCTGTTGAGTTGAGTGGCGACTGCAAGTTCAGGCAGATCCAGGTAGGTGCAGACCTGCGAGATTATCTCTGGCAGATCGACGGGGGATGTGTAGGATGGAACAAGGGGTGAAGAGCATAGAGCCAAGTCGAAAGGAGGCGGCTGCTTGTCGACCCGTGTGTATGGGCTGCAGGCACTGTGCTCCTGGTCAAGGGCTATTGCTAGGGCCGTTGGGTGCTGCCCTTGCACTGGCCTTGAAGACGGCTTCGTCCCTGCTGTGAGCGACATTGCAGTCGAGCTGTGCATGATGTCTGATGGACAAGCTGTCTTGAAGCGAGGGCGTGAGGGAGAGTGCAGATGAGGAGGGATCGGGCTGCTGCGTGCGACCATGGAAACAATCCACCGGCCATGAGAGCAGCAGGTAATGTGCACGAATCTGTATGCGTGTGTCCGTGGAAGGAAAAGGAAGAGAGGATGTATTTTTAGAAAGAGAATAGTGAGATTCTGCGGCTCGAATTTATGCATGGGGGTGAAAACAAATATCTATGTGGGTCAAAACATGGGTCTATGTGGGTCTATGTCAAGTGAGGTCGAGTACTGTATCTGGGAGTCTATGGGCCGTGGTAAAAGTGCCAGTGGCTGCTCCGCTCATGGTGTGGGTCCTTGGCCACCGGCCTCGGCTGCTTGGGGATCAGCGTGCCTTCAATGTCCATCATCGACTCCATGGGTCGTGTCATCGAGGTCGACCCCGGCAGGAGGATCGACGGCATCGAATACGAAAACATATCCGACTCCATCTGGTCCACGCGGAACTCGCTCTCACTGCCGTATCGAGACGGTCCCGAGTCGCCCGACAGGTACCCTGACGAGACTGACTTTCGTCGCGCTAATGCGAATCGCTTGTCTTTGAGGAGCGGCACAGCCGCGTCCTTATTATTTGAAGATCCACGCTCAGGAACAGGCTGTAAGAACGGTAAAGTGGGTCGAGATTCAAACAGGCGGTCGAGAATCTTGACCATGAGCCAATCTGACGCCCAGGTGGACGACATCTTGCGCATGAATTTGCCCGACAACCTCTAAATGTGTCCGAAATGAGAGAGAGCAAGAGAGAGAACGATGCATTTATCAGCGTTATGCCCGTCGTCCACTGTGCAACAAATTGTCTCAAGCCGTTTGGGCTTTGCCTTACCCTGTTGAAAAGTAGATGATTCGAGTGCAGCGAGGCTGTCACTGCGCCCTTAGCGAGGGGTCCTCTACGATCATGATGCACGCAAAATAAAGCGTCGATGTCCGTTGCACTGTTGGAGGGGAGATCCGAGAGTAGCGAGGCCAAACTGATGGCATCTAGGATGCCCTGTGTAGTCCCGTGGCCCGACGATGGAAGCAGCTATTTAGTTAAAATTGTCATTGAGGGGTTGTATTAGCAAGAGGCCATGCAAAGATGATGTGGCGCCCAAAGGGGCACGAGCCACGTTGACTTTGGTATTTGGACTTTACCTTGTGGCATGCTGCGTAGGGTGACAAGAAAATAGTTCAGGCACCAGGAAGCATGACGGTATTAAAAATATATATATAAGAGTTAGCAAAGTGTCTCTCGAGTCGCGATAGCCGTCTATACCCGCCGTGCAAAGGGTGATTCCTTTACTTACCATCACCCAACAGTACAATACGGCCACAGTGCCAAGTGTGGTAGTACTTTTCCTCTACGACAACAGTCGTAATCATCTTCCTTGAAGTGTGGTCAACGAGGTCGCCAAGCACTCCTCCGAAAGGGCAGGGTTGCTCCCGAATGGACTCCTCAACTGTGTACTTTTCGTCCAGTTTGTCCCAAGCTCTTTCCCGGGGAAGATCAGCTATATCCAGATTCCGCTCGACATTGGTCCTGAGCACAGAAGGGAACTGCTGAAATGTCGACTTCTGAGAGCTGTTCGAGCTGTTCGAGTGTTTGGACATGCGACCAAGCGAATGGCGTTTCCTGAGTGTCTTGGATGATGAGACTTGGCTGCTGCTGTTGTTGCTCATATTGTACACACCGGTCGAGTTGTCATAATAGCCGTCTGAGTTGTGGTAGTCCGGCGTGAATGAAGAGCTCGGGGAGGAATTATATGATATCCCAGACGTCATAGACAGTGAACGTCCTCTTCCAGAATTCGGAGCAGACGATTTAGGTCCATCGTAGAGCGAGGATTCGAGACTTCCTCTGGAACCATGGGGAGAGTAATCCGTCTGACTGTTTGCCGCCGAGTCAGTGTTTGCGGGCAAGGGTGAGGTGATGCCCCAACCGAAACGTTTCTCTGCCATTGGAACAAACCAGACCTGTGAATCGAGGAACGCGAAGAGTTAGCGGATAGTACTTAATTAAAACCAGACAGCTCATCATCTGTGATGTGGACACAAAACAGTTTGAAGAACCTACCACACAGTTGGAGTCCTTGGGCATGACCACCATGAGCTCACAGTTCTTGGAGCCAAGGACAGGATACTTCCTGGTCGACAAAGGCTCAGTGACGCCGATAACGCATCTTTGGTCCAGCTTGGGCTTTGCATAGTCTGATGGATGCTGCAGCTTCTTGGACCTCACGCGAATCTCCTCATAAATGGTGTCTCGAATCGCAGAGGAGCCTCCGTCGGCGGCGACAAGAATATCACCGCTGTAGGTCGATCCGTCCTTGCAGCGAATCTTGACGCCGTCGGTGCTCTGAGTTGTGGACGTGACCTGCTTCCCAAACAGGACCTTGTACGCCGGTATGCGCGAGAGCAATATGTCGTAGAGCTTTGGGCGCACAATGGTCAACGTGTGATAGCCGTACCTGGATGACACAAACGTTCATGACAAAGCAAGGGATGCTTAGTTAATAGGAGCTATGCATGTAGTACCTCTATGAGACACGCTGCCCTGTGACATGGCTCAGGTGAAAGGAACAACCACATGTTGAGAGCTTTGGGGACTGAGGCTGTGGATGGAACAGTGGGCTCCTGAGAAACAGCAATAACATAACTGTCTTTTCTATATCCGCTGCAGGCGCGCCCTGAATGAGGCTACAATCCGGTAGATACAACTACAAACCCACCTGTTCAGCGGACCATGAAACCCGCTGAGACTCGTCCTTCCCTGTCCACGTCCAGTACTCTTCGCCCTCTTAAACCTTTCCCCTTTGGATCATGCTCTCAGCTCGCGTTTCTTGCGTGTTGTTTCACCGTACTCGCGTGGGAGTACTCATGCACCACCAGGCCTTCATTCCCACTCCTGGCCGTCCGATACACCGATTCACAACAACAGGAAGAAAAAAAAAAGGTTTTCACTTGCGGCCCCAAATGTCTCTCGTTGCATGGCAGCCTTACCTATCCTTCGCATTCTCGGTGCTGAGGCGACAGATCTTGGCCAGCTTATGGTTCATTAGCGTCAGGCCTGTCAAGATGTTGGACTGGCGGAACAGATCATCAAGCAAGCCTAGCTGTTCAAAAGCACGAAGGGCTGGTGGGCCAACATAGACCACCCCGCCTAACGGGCGAACCTCTTTGGCGGTTTCGAGGATCAGATACTCGATTCCTGCGCGCTCGAGCATCACTCCAAGAGAGAGACCGGCGATCCCGCCTCCGACGATGATGACTTTGAACTGTGGTGGCGCCATATCCCTGATAGTTTATGCTGTGGAAAAAAGGAGGAAAAGAACAACGTGGCGTAGAATACAATAAAAAAAGGGGTGGAGTAGAAGGAGGGAGGTACGAGGGCGTAGTGGTTGCGCTTGCGAATGTCGGTTACAGCAGGGAAGGAAAAAAATAAATCAAGAGCAGAGGACAATGCACAACATGGAATACAAAGGGTCCTTGAGCAAATCAAATCAAACAAACATGAGCATGCAGAACAGGAAAAAAAAAGAGGGAGGTAAAATGAGAAGGCAGATTGCGACGACGACAAGAGATTCAGGCTGGAGTTCTCATGACGAGGGTGGGATGGAAGAGAGAGAAAGAGAGAGATGGAGAGGCGGAACGAGGACGGCAGAGGAAATATAAGCAGGGGTGTGGGGTGGATGGCGGCCGTGTCTGGGTGTGGTCTAGGATGGAAAACGAGGGAAACGAGGAATGGCAGCGCATGAACAAAGGCTCATGTAAAAACGGCAACGTACTTGCGTCTTATATTAACTGGACAGAACAGAACGCAAATGTGAGGGCCACTTTGTTCCTTGGACGGTGAGACAAGCGTGGCGACAAGGTTCGGTCTCTGCCTGCCTTCTGCTCCTGAAAGCGCTGGCTCCGGGCACGCCTGCTCCTGGGGAGGTCTTTCCCGTGGTTTCGTGAGGGCAGGCAGACGCTCCGTCTATGAATACACCCACACAATAGACTATTTGCAGCGGATGTAGTCTCCGCCACGGTTGCGTCTGAGTATCCGCAGGTCCTGGGTTCCGGCTCCCCTTGGGACTATATATCTCGCCATATACTTTCTCCAGCAGTGTCATATAACCTGCAGCTGCATGCATGCATGCACACTCGGCGTCTGCATTTCATGTGTTATCCCATCCACTTAAACTTTGAACGAGAAGCGGTATTTGTGCAATCGATGGAAAGTGGGGAATGAGAACAGGGCAATGACTGAGCAAGGTTCAACCTCAACCCGCCCTTCACGTTGACACATAGTGGTCCCGGATTTCCAGTCGGCCGGGTCGTTGGGAGCCAATAATGAAGGCTCTCGCGCTTCGTGCTTTATTTATCATCCTCACAAAAAAGAAAGCCCGCATTCGCTTATAAACACAGGCAGATGGATGCTGTCGCGTAATCTGATCTAGCATGCATAGTCTACTCTCCCAGCTCTCATCGCAAATGTGATCGAGAGAACGGCGCGCTGTTGTGGTAAACCAGTGCGAGCTGCTCCTCAACTAATTGATACAAAATAGCCCCGTATGCCTCATGTCCACTGAACCGATCTAGCCACACGTTCACCGTTACAGGATCCGCAAACATGTATCCATAATCAGCAACAAGAGCCTGAACGACGGCATCTCGGATCTTTGGGAACCGGTATGCCCAATCAAACAGAACTTGGACCAAACTGTCTGCCGAGATGCTGCTCAGAGGTCCTCGCCATCGTGATACCTGTGAAACAAAAGGGTAGTGGGGGCGCCTGCCATGAGTTGTCCATGAAAGATCCCCAGCGCCGTCACACAGCAGTACTGGAGGGCCTTCATCTCCATCAACGTCGCGAACCCTGCCAAGAACAAGATCCACGCAGTGATTTTGCAGACAGTCAATCTCCAGATACGTCGATAACAGCATGAGATCCTTGACGTTGTACCCACAGAATGGCTCTATCGCCGGCTTTTGTCCCAAGTAGATGTAGCGTACGACCGCTTCCACAGCAGCAGGAGGCGAATCCTCAAATCGAATCTCACGAATGTCTCTACTCGAGCTCCCTTCATCCGTATTGTCCATGTCGTGACGATCGTTTCTAGTGTGTCGCCCAGTGTTGCTTGCTGACGATAGCGCGTTCAGGAGGCACGTCATAGCTGGTGATCCTACGGTCTTTAGAATACAGGAGTGTGCATGCAACACACGCCTTTGCTCAAAGCCGTATGAACTCTCTTCCGCAACACTGAAGCCGAAACTAGCTCTAAGATTGAATGAGAGCAACACGTCGGCGTTGGTGGCGCGCTCCAAAAACTCTGATAATCTTTGACGTGCTTTTGAGGAAACTTGGCTTGCAAGTAAGGATGAGCGAGTCCAGTACTGGTGTTCTGACTGCGTCGAGACGCGGCCTCGCCCTTGTTTCGGTCCTCGCGAGAATGGTTCGACTTTGTCTCTGAAAAGAATGACACGAAAGATGTATCGATCGTAAAACCGAACCATGGCGGGGTCTATCTGGGCTGCAATAAAGTGTTATTACGAGTTTCGCTTGAACGACCCAACAACGAGTTGTTTATTATTTTTACCCCGCAGTCCCTGGAGCAGCACGTCCGAGGTCCGTATCGGTATCTCCAAGAACAACGATGCAGGGTCGCATGCCGGAGCTGCATAGATGCATAATCGTGAATAGCAGCAGTTCTCGTCAAAGGGCTGTTCTTGAGTGCACCGGACAGTCAGGTCCAATTCACTGTTGAGTGTTTGAGACACCGAGCAGACCCAGGTGCCGAAACGCGTCTCTGTTGAGTGAGGTGTCTCTTGGTACGGGATGTTGAGGAGGAAAGACGGGTTACTAGAATCATCCATGGCGAGAGTTGAGACGCTGTGCGAGTGAGCAACAGAAGTGGCAACGGAAGCAAGGTAAGCAAGGGAGACATGGAGAGCAACTGGAGTCTAATATCGTTTTCAAGACCATCCCAGCTCTCCGAGTGGACAGCAGGGTAATGCCTGAAACGATGTCTCAGTGCCTCGTCCATTGACACGCTCCATCAGTGGAGTCTCTGCTGTCAATGGGCCAGGGCCGATTTTCAGTCAGTGCCAACAGTTGTCTGCGTGTGTTTTCCACTCGCCCACAGCGCTGTCAGTCGAGAAGACGCCTGGCATGCAAAAATAGCATCGGTCTCAAGGGTCTAACAACATGAGGGTCTACGCAGGTAACACCGAGGTAGACCCCTCTTTTTGTCATTCTCTTCAGGGATGGCCAGCGAGATAGTTTCTCAGCGTCACTGCAGCCTCTATTCACTACTTGCTCCAGAGATCCTAGGATGATGAGCTTTGCGTAATTGAACGCGCCCAAAAAAAAGGTCGTGACTGCCCTTTCCAGTTCCCCCTTGACTAGCGTGGCTGCATGCAACCGCCGCCATCATCCTCCGTTCCCCATCAAAGCGAGAGCAGCACCATCCACCTCCTCCTCCAACACACACCAACGCTGACATATGGCCGAGTTCGACATCCAGCAGCTCGTCCTGGTCTCAGACGCGACCAATGATGCTGAGAACCTGGAGCATCTAGGGCCTACCATGAAGGACGTCTACCGCAACAATAAAATGAAGCCCTTCCTCGACCAGCTGGGCACGTTCATTCGCCGCAAAGAAATGGAAATCGAAAAGATGTGCAACTCCAACTACCAGGAGTTCGTCCAATCTGTTGACCGCCTGCTCAAGGTTCGACAGAACACGGTGGATCTCAAGGACAAAATCCATCGACTCAACACGGATGTGCAACGTGCAGGAACAGAGCTAAGTGCCAAGGTATACATCCCTTCAAAGCTATTTTGCCAAGTGCCTGTAGTTCACTCAAGTGCGGATCACGGACCCACTTCCTAGATTCATAAGAGGACCATCATGCGGTAGCTAACCTGCCTGGTGTTTGAACTTTACACTGTTGTAGAAACGCGAGTTGATAGAGTCCAAGCGCATCCTGGAAAACATCGCCACAGCGACAGAGACACTGCGCACCTGTGTTCACTTTCTTGACCTGGCGAACAGAGTCAACGTCCAGGTCGAGAACAGGAAATATTACTCTGCACTTCGAGTAAGCTACCACGATAGTAATCCATATGGTGCGTTGTTCAAGGCGACTCCGACTCACGAAATTACGACCTTGGACTTCTATAGATTGTGGACGAGATTCAAGTCATACACCTTCGCAGTGTCATTCAGTTTGAGTTTGCAAGGCATATGCGTAAGTGGCCTTACTGCGACTATCGCTTCTACATGTAGTCTATTTTGCTCAAAGTTGAAACTAACGAACATATGTGCCGTCCTTATTGTGCTTTTCACAGAGGACTGTATTCCAATTCTACAGTATGCCATCAAGGACGCAGTAACGACGGAGATGAAAGAGTGGCTGTTTAGGTGAGTCTCGTATTGAGCTCACTCTTATCACCCGAAAGCAACGCCAATGCAGATCCAAGAAGCTGACTCGCCCTTTTCCCTAATTTCTCCGCAGTATTCGAGGCAGTCAGAAGGCTATGGGAAAGCTCGCAATGGATAGGATGTCAGCAAGGCAGCAGCGATGGCGCGAAAGATCCAACAAAGGACTAAAGCTAAAGACTTCGCATAATGTCAATTCTGCAGTGGAGGCGGCCGTCAACGAAGAAACTGAGGGTATGGAACTGTGGTGCAAGACTTGAAGGAGAATAATAGTATACTGTGAGAAGATACTAATCTGCTATATGGTACTAGTGGACATCATGGGAGCGGACCAATTCAAGCTGGACTTCAAACCACTATACCAATGTCTGCATATTTACGATGAGCTTGGCCAGCGCACGGAATTCAGGACCAACTACGCGGAGGACAGGCGCGCACAAGCCAAATTGACGCTCTCCTCGATCACATCCTCTTTCAACCTCAAAGATCGCAACACCGATAACTTTGAGTCCCTGCTGCAAGAGGTTGTTGGATTTTTCATCATTGAGCATCTCATTCTTTATTCAACTACAAATTTTCGGACGCAGAGCCAGGTACGACGCGATCTAAGCCTGTTCGATCGTTCTTGTCGGCGCATGTATTTCTCTTTGCTAATGCCATTTGTTTGTTTCTTCTAGTTGGATGAGCTCTGCGACCTGGTGACGAATCTCTTGTTGCGTCTTTTGTCCGAGGGGCTTGCCAATTGCGATGATCCTGATATGTTCTTGAAAGTCAAGCTGTTGTTGATGTTGTACATCCAAACCATGGAGGTAAAGCGAGGACAAGGGTCTTTCTCATTTTTGCTCTACAGCCACGCTGCGTGCTGATACAAAACCCTTGTTTATGTTATAGTCATACAATTATCCTGTGAGCAAGCTGAATGATTTGCTATTGACCCTCTTCAGGACCTATGCTGATCAGCTGGAAACCAAGTTCAGCGCCAACTTCCATAAGGTAGGGAGAGATCCGTATAGGTCATGAGGTATTCTGCGCGCCTTGAGATTTTAACCGGCTGGACATCAATCCTTCGACAATAGCTGGTTGATGAGGATGACTATACGCCTATGGTGGTCGAAAATCAAGACGAGTTCAATGTACTCCAGATGTCGTTCCGCTTTAAAGAAGACCGCAGGGCGACCAGGCAAGGGTAAAGTATCCTCTTTTTGATCACAATATGGATATAACAACAACGTCTTCAAGGCTGATCAACTAATCTCTATTTCGTGCCTCAGATTCCCAAGGACGTTACCCTTCTCCAAAGTTGTTCCATACTGCTGCGAGGACATTAAGCAGTTTGTCAGCCAGTTCTACCTTTTTGTCGAAGGATTCAACCAGGAGCAGAATGAGATGGACGATCTTGTAAAAGATGTAAGTCGAATGTGTGCTAGATGGTGCAATTTCATATTTTACTTTGCTGACAAAATGCTTCTCTTCGTTCTGCAATTCTATAGAGTCTGGACACGTTATTGATTCAACACGTTCACTCGGTCTGGCTGAAGAAACTGGAGTCCAGAAATCTGTCGCAGATCTCGCAAATCATTATCAATTTGGAGTACTTCCAGACCGCTTGTGGCGATTTTGAGCAGCTTCTCACCGAGTCCAGGTATGCGACTATGGAACTTTGGAGACTTTTCAAAGGAGCGGTAATTTAACCGAAGCACTATTAACCATGGCTCTTGCCTTAACATAGATCTACCTCTGACACCACAAAGATATCTCTACAGGCGACAAGCCTGTTCAGAGAGACGCGAAAGAATGCGGAGAAGCGAGTATCAGAACTGGTGAACTCCAAGATTGATGATATTCTCGAACTCGCAGAATACGATTGGTAACCGCGACCCCCTACCTTAACCAAAGCAAGAATGTGTCTGACTGAAAGCAAGGCGACTAACTCGTTTCTCATGTACTTTCTCACAGGCTTCCTGCTGAAATCCAAGATCTTCACAGCACATATCTCCAAGGTAAAAGGGAGCACGTTTTCGCTTGGAGACCTAGGATGGTTCAAGACTGTTATTGCAGAATTTCCCATCCTCATCTTGTTTGCTTGATATGATAGAACTGGTCTCCTTTTTATCCATTGTCATGAGCGCCACTCTTCAGAATCTTCCCGACTCGATCAAGACGTTCGTGTACTACGATGCTTTGGAACATCTGGCTTCTATGTTACATGTATGAGCATTCGATCTTCCTGCGCCTACTTTGCATTATCCTTCCTGAATGAATGTTTACCAACTCATTTCTCGTCTTCTGTGGTTTTGTGACTATAGAATATCTTTACGGATCCGAGCGTCAAGCACATCAACCAGAACTTTGTCGCTGTGTTTGATATGGATATTCGATACCTGGAGGACTTTGTCGCCACGCTGGACAATCTTAACGTTGTAGAGACGTTCCTTCCCTTGCGACAGGTAATAACGCGCTCAGAGCACCATTGTAATCAGTCTTGTCGGTTCGATGACTATTTTGTACTAACCACGCCTCATCCGCAGCTGATCACATTGCTACTGTCCGAGAACACGGAGGACTACATGGACCCTCAGATCCGCAGCCAGCATTATGCGCGGGTCAAAGCGGAGGATGTGACAAGGATGCTGGAAAAGTAAGATTTGCTAGCCTTCGACTGCGTCTAGTTTGTTGTTGAAAGGCTGAAACGCGCTCCTAACCTCGTATATGTGCAATTGTTTGTTGACCCCGATGTACCTCCACCCAGGCTGATGACAGCACCAGTCGCCGCGACCACAACGCAGGAGAGGACCAAGAGGCGAAGCTGGGGCAAGGTGCTCGAGTGGGGTGGTATCAAGAGCAGTTCCTCATGATCATGTAACGTCGCGCGATATATAAGTCTTGAAAATAATACATACATTTTGCGGGCGCAGACGCCGAAGTGTGACAGGGATTTGAAGATCACTTCAGCCCTCAGCTCGTGGTCGTCGTTTCTCCTTTTGCTCGTCGACTTCATTTCCCCTCTTTCGGTATACCTCATTCCTCCTTTCGACTGTACATTCGGCCCCATAAAACACCCGCGCATCGACACCCAATCATCATCCGTCTTGTAAAATACTTGCAGCGAACGCGCACAGCAGAAAGATTACAAAGTAGCACATTGCAGGATCAGCGGCCATGAGAGTAGTTGCAACCACAGTCTTGGCACTCTCGTTCGCCATTGGATCCGCTTTTTCAAGGAAGTATCCAACCAGTGGACTGTACAACGTCGATGCAGACGTCGGCCTCAGCGATGTCAAGGGAACAGTTGCAGCCTTTGGAGACTTTAATGGAGACAAATTGTAAGCAAAGCGGACAGCATGGATTGCACCATCTCTTGAAGACACGAGATTATTCGGCTGACAGTCCTCGTTCCGTTGTGCAACACCCTTCGACATCTACTGCTAGCACGGACATTATCGCCCTGAGCGATGACCAAACCTCATTCAGCATATACCTTTGGGACCACGGTAAGAGCAGCACGCGCACACCACAAAAATTATGTTTAGAGGTCCATGGGTATGTCTTTTAATATGAGCTACCATATACTTTTTTTTATTTTAATCAGCCTTGTGGAAGTTCAGCATACTTCCCACGGCGACCGTCGTCATCGCCCAGACACCACAGCCATTCATCATCACAAACATTGTCCCAGGAGACTTTAACCATGACGGCAGATTGGATCTTTTAGTTATGGGACAGGCGGATCCTGTCCGTAATCCAAAAGGCGAGCTCATGATGCGGGTCTATCTTGGCAACATTGACAGTGGATGGGGTAAAGATTATATATCGACGAAGCATATCGGAACTCGTCAAGCCAAAAAAGAATACTGACATGGACTTTTTGATGGTATATTTTAGATCCAGAATATGTCACCGTGCCATCGTCGACGCCGCAACAGCCATTGACATTCGATTACAATGGAGATATGCAAACTGACTTGTTGGGCTATGCTTTCGAAGGATATCAGGCAGGAGTCAGTCCACTCTCGGTCTGGAGAAACGTGTACACGCCAGGAGTGCCAGGAAAGATCTTTGACGTGTAAGGATGTCACAAGGAGGAAAAATGCCGACGTCTATTTTCTATTGACATGTATTGGGCTGTGGTCTGATGTCAAGATCATTGACATTCGTTTTTTTATATCAGGGTACCAATGAACTTTACAGGCGAGCCAGGACCTGCGTGCTCGCTGTCCGACCCTCATTCAAGTGCCTTTGTAGATCTTAACGGCGATTGTCTCGCAGGTAAGAATCATATTCAATGTATGGAACATACCAAAAATGCAATGCACTGACACCAACTCCCCCCTTTTTTTAAGACATTTTCTTGACATGTTTTGATGCCACCAAGAACCTACACACATACGTGGTCTATGTGAACAACAAGGATGCTGGATACTCCTTTGGTGTGAGCGGGCTTTTGCCCGAAGGCGCAGGACAGGTTACGTTTGCGGATATCGATGGTGATGGTGCCATTGACTTGGTTGTGCCAGCTTGCAATGCCCAGGGACGTTGCTCGATCTATGTGTATTATAATCAGCAAATCCCCCTCTGCACTTCCAAGGATCAAAAGGAATGCCGAAAAGTTACAAACCTCTGTACTGCAGATCCTGGTTTCTCGTTCAGCGTGGACCCTGATCACAATACCATTCCAGGGGTAAGAGAGAAGACGAAGAAAAAGGAGACATGACGGCATTCGTTTTTCTCGAGGCAAAGCAACGGCGACTCGACAACTTCACGATACTAACAAACATGGACATCATCTATGATTTGTACTCTTTAGGCAATGGTTCGATTCCCATTGGACAACGTGCTTCCTGAGGGACAGCAATTGCTTCTCACGGATACCGCATTCAAGGGAACGCTTCCAGTCACAGTCCATGTTGGCGACTACAACTTGGATGGTTACCCAGATCTCTTGGTGGTCAGTGGCACACCTGGAAACAACCAAAAGCCCTCCAGTGCGACCCTGTTGCAGTCCGTGCTCTGTACCTCGAACGACGACGGTTGTATGCCTTCAGCAGTGGCGGCGAAGAGACGCAGTTTCGTCAAGGTCACGGAAGGCGCAGGTCCCTTGAACTCGGTCCAGGATGTTCGTGCAGCTGCATTTTTGGACTTGGATGAAGATGTATGTCACTCCTTTTCCTTTGACTTTGCTTACGACGAAGAGGGGATGGAATTGCTTACAGTGATGTTCTTCATTCTATATGTGCGGGGTGAATGTATAGGGCACGGTCGATATTATGCTGCTCAGGAACGCAAACGGCCAGCAGGCTGCAGGAAGAGCTATCACCATGATCCACAACAACTACTTTAACGACGCGTTCTTTCTCAAAACCTTGGCCTCCAATGGCGTGAGCCCCACTTGGAGTGGCCAGCATGACACCAAGCCCGCCAAAGCAGGCGCGAAGCCCTTTGGAGTTAACTACCCTGGAGCCACCTTCAAATTCACGGTCCTGGACACGTCTGGTATAAAGCGTGCTAACCAGGTAGCACAGTATCCGTCCTCGACCTATTCCAAGCTCACCTTGCCGTACTCGCTTTTTGGACTTGGAAGAACCAACAATTACGTCGAGGAATTGTTTGTTGGTGTGACGAGGAATCAACCTGAGCACTTTACGACTTATTCAGGAGTGATCCCCAATTCTCAGTTGATCATCATCCCTTACCAGGCCGAGGATGAGAACCGACCCGCCTCTGGATCATCTGCAGCAGGAACAGCCGCCGCAGGAACAGAGGCGTTGGCTGCCGAGAATAAGGGAGGACCGAGTGAATGGACGTTGGAACTGTATATTCGCCCGGGAGATTATGTGCCTTGGGTCTTTGTTGTGGTCGCAACGGCGATTGCGATCTTGGCGGGAGTTGTTGTTGGACTGAACTGGATGGAGAAGGTAAAAAAGCAACGAAATGGAATTTCCCTTTCATGATATGATTGCCTCTTGACTGTTGCTGAACTTGAATGTATTGTTCTCTCATGTACTCATTTTTTTCTCTACCTGTATCACCATGTCTTGCAAACATTAGCGCGAGGACGAGAGGGAAAGGAAAAAGGCCCTCCATATCATTAACTTTGATGCATTGTAGGAAGACAAATAAAACAGTTCGAAAGCGAGTTTCAATCTTCATCCAACAAAAACCAGAATCAAAGCTGGATCAAGTTTATTATTTTTTTTTGAACAACGCAAGAGTTGGCTCTGAACACCGTGGGCGGTTTTTCAATAAAAAAAAAAGGTCTAGTTTTTCTTTTTAAATGATTTAAGCCTGGGCACGGAGAGTTCTCTGGAAGTAAGCATCCAAAGTACCCTTCTCGTTCAAGTACTTGACGTAGCAGCCATCGGGCTGGAGACGGCCAGCAGCACGCTCGGTGACATAGTCCTCGCGAGAGAGCTTGGTGAAACCCCACTTCTTGGAGACGATGATCTTCTGGCGACCAGCAAACTTGAACTTGGCACGGCGGAGCGACTCGATGACGACAGCCTTGTTGGTGTCCTTGCAACGGATCGAGAAGATGACCTGACCAATGTCGACACGGGCAGCGGTACCGTTGGGCTTACCATAGGCACCACGCATACCGGTCTGAAGACGATCAGCACCGGCACAGGACAACATCTTGTTGATACGGAGAACGTGGAAGGGGTGGAGACGGACACGCATGTGGAACGAATCCTTTCCAGAGGTCTTGGAGATGTACTTGTTGGCGCAAATACGACCAGCCTCGAGAGCCTCAGACGAGATCTGCTGCTTCTCGTCGCACAGCAAGTGGACGCACAGGGGGAACTCGTCAACACCGGCCTTCTTGCGACCCAAATCGTAGATACGGATCTTGGGGTCTAAGAAGAGAATTGTAAAAAAAAAAGGTCAGTAAGCAGCTTCTTGTTTGCGAGTGATGGTTGAAATTTGGGTGTTCACGATCCCTGTGAGGCTCGGCTCTCTGTTGCGGGGGTTGAGGAATAGTCGTGTAGCGAACGAGGTGTGATAATGCCACTCTTATAGTGCCTGGAGCTCATACGGTAATTCCTGAAGGCATTTCGTCCGCTGCCTTCTACTGATCCAGGTTGTTGTCCAAGTCCCAAAAATGTGTTGCTCCAAGTCTTCCAAAAAAGAGTGTGAGAGGTTGGAGGAAAAAAAAGCGTAACGAGATGGATAAGAGACTAACCAGGGACACCACGGCAGAAGCGAGACTTGGGGTAAGCCTTGTTCTTCTGGTATCTGTAGCAACGAGCTGGACGACGACCCATTTTGACTACAAGGGGAAAAAAAGTGAGAGGCGTTAGAGATTTGGATCTTGTCAAAGGATAGGTCAAGGAGCTGCGTGATTGATTCCTCCTTTGCATCGCCCACTCCCCCGCCAAACATCATGTGTTCTTCATTCCTGCCTCCAACTGTCCGGGCGTAGTTTTGCGGAAGGATCACAATCCGATTCCTATAGTGAGCTGTTCCCCTGTTGCAGATCCAGCGAATCGATCCTGATTCATCAGCGCAGAGTCGACTGAGTGAACCAAAAAAGAGGTGTATAATGCTGACTCTGTCGACGACAGCAGCAGATTCCAAAGCTGACGGAGAATATCTGCTAGGGCATGGCCAGTGGAACAAAATCGTTCCACTAAGTCAAGATCGGCACACTCCATCCATCAGAGGTTCTCCATCAACTCCATGAACCGGCTCTTGTCGCACAGCGCTGAGGAAATCGATCCCGAATGGTGCGAGTTGAGACTCTCCTTTCCGTTTTTGCTGTCGTGTGGATAGAAACATGTTGGTTCCGAGTGACAAAAAAAAAGGCTGATGGAAAGGCCAACCAGCATTCCATTGATCTGCCAGAACTGCTTGGGCGATCCTTGATGTCTCCACTGTTTGGCTGATATGATCCACCCCCCAAAATACACGTTGCCGTAGGGTGCGTGTTGCCGAAAGGGATACAAGATAGACAGATCGATGCATCGATGGATGGATGGATGGGTTGACGACCCTTCAAAACCGTCCAGTCTCGAGTACTGCTCTCGTTCAATTACATTTTCTTGGGATGAGTTTGAGAAGGAGCAAGACAAAGGGTGGTCCTCCGCAATATAAATTTGTGGCAGGGTTAAGGGGTCGAGGTTGGTTTGTCAGCCCAGCAAAACTTGACTGACTGGACGCGCTCTCGACCTAGGCTATTTTATGGTAGACATCTCCCCACATAAACTAGACCTCCAGCTCGCTATCCGTGTCATCCAGCTTGAACGTGTCGTCTTTCTGTGTGATCTCTTCTTGCAATAGCGTCTCATCAGAATCTGTCCTCGCTTCATGTATTTCCGTCCGCGCCGGTTCCTTGGCTGTGCTTGCTCGCTCCTCCTCCCCCACCGCCACCGCCACCTTATATGGAGCACTATGGCCCTCTTCATCGTCAGTCTCGTCATGATCGTCGGTGTATCTCCTTCCTGACTCTGAACTAAACATTGTCAATGGCTTTGCAGCGTCCCCATCCGCATCAACATCATCCGCATACCCTACTTGCTTCTTAGGCCGTTGTGCCCTACTCGTAGGTTGTACATCCTCCAGTTCCTCAAGATCCTCCTCATCGTGCAGTTGCGCCTCCAAATCCTCCCAGTCCAATCCAGTAGCGCCCGTCATATCATCATCCGTTAACGCAATCGGGCCTCGAGTACTGTTGTTGTCGTTGTTTTGACCAAACATCTGCAATTGGATGCTGAGGTTACGTGGGAGAAGCATCGAGGCGCGTCGAAAGCAGAATAGCAGCCCGAGAAGCGTAAGAACTGTGATCATGATAGACTACCGTGTCATAATATAAAATAAGAACAGCGAGTGAGTGCGAATGCTTGTGTATGTGCGAGCGACAAGCGTGTTGATTTTTAGCAGCACTTGATTCTCCATAACCTGGGCCGGCTTCTTGCGATAGACCGAGTGCGAGCGAGAGAGAGGTAGACGTTGTGGACGATGAAGAGAGACTTACAAATCCCATGCCTACAGTAGCATCATCGTCGTGATTTATCCCCTCTAATATGTGCAGAACCGAAAGGCACCGTTAGGCAAAGGAGCTCGTGTAGTATCCAAGTCACAGACAGGGTCCTTGGTGAAAGAGGTCCAAGAAAACCCAGCATTGCACGATTCCATTACGTGGCGACACTCTTGGGTGGGTGCGATCCGAGTCCATTGGGAGGCAGCAGGGTATGTGGTAAGGAAGAAGGAGAAAGGAGAGAAAGAGAGATACACCGAATGGGTTGGACTAGAAGGTTAACAGCAGCCTTGTGAAGATGTAGAAGAATGGGAGGTGGGCCAAGAGGTCAGAGCCGCCAGTTGTAGACGTGGTGAAAAAGTCGACCCACAGCCAATTAAGGGGTCGAGCAGCTCTGTCGCACAGCCATGCGCCCATGAGAGCACGGAGAAAGCACCTCTTGGCAGAAAGATCATATCGTCAGTTGCATTGTGTTAATGTATATTTCGGCCCGTTTCTGCTATTGAGATGCAATATGTGGTAGTAGTGCGGTTGTTTTTTGTTTATAATCGCTATTGTATTTGTTTGAAATTGTCAGCCTTTCCTCCCTTGGTCCCCTCCATCCACTTAGTTCACATCAGCCATAGCGCCTGACTCTGTCGCAATCGAAGGGCTAGCCTCAACACTCTTGCCGCTGGTCTTGTGGTTCTGCTCTTTCGAGGATCCCTGTGCTGCTGTTGTGGGGAGTCCTTCGATTCCAGCCATGATCCTTGCATGACTCTCCTCCCGAATCATATCCTGGTAGCGATGCTGCTTGGCAACGTCGTGCAACTTGAAACCAAAGATCCTGGGAACGTAGCGGTCCGTGCTCTTTGGGGGCACCAATTGAGGATACACCTGGAAGAGCATGTGAGGGAAACTGCATCCAAAGTAAGCGCCGTCGATGGAGGCATGGCGTGTCGATTTAGGGTTATAGATATCCTCGCAGCGGCAGCAGAACAACTTGACGGATTTCGTGTAAGGAATGTCGGAAAGGGCAACAGGAAGCAGAGGGTGGTTATGGCACAGCACGCGAGGGCACCGGCCAAAATCACACTTTTTGAATTTTTCCAGCTATACGAGAGGTTGCAAGTTGTCAAGAAAAAAAATAGTCAGAGGGTTCGTTCGGCATTCCTCCACTTGATTATTTCTGCAAGGCATCGATATCTCCGTTGAGCGTACCATCTTTGTGAGGCCATGGGTCGTAATGATAAATCGAGCGTGGATCAAGCCATAGAGGTGACGGGCAGACTTCTCGACAATGTCGCGCATTTCCTCGTCCAAGTTTTCATCTATAACAGGTGTAAGACGAGCATAGGTTAGCGATAACTTCCACATGCAATAGCCGTTGGGGGAAAGCGCAGGTACAAAACGCAGCATATATCTTTTTTTTCCTCTTGATTTGAAAACTGCAACGAGTGACATGTCGTCATTTTCAAGCCGATTGTTGATCTTTACCGAGGTTGTCCGTGATTAGATCCAGAGCTTGGGAGTAGTACTGGACCTCCGTGTTCAGTCCCGTCAGATTGAACCGGTCCAGGATGTACTCCTCGTCAACCTCGCAAAAGTATTCATTTCCTTTTGTTCCCAAAAACCAGTCGATCCAGTACTTGGTGTAGTCGGAGTCGGACCCGCTGGTGTAATCGTCCACTGTACGCACACACAAATGACATAAAAACAAAAAGTAGCGCCAGGTTTTTGTTAGTTGACTCTTGAAAGACGCAATAGCGAAACAGTGTCGCGTTCTTTGGCAAACTTACTATTAAAGCTGTCCGGTCGGGTTCCAACGGGTAATACACATCACAGAGCCAAGAAAGAACACAGGGTAGAAGATGACAAAGTCAGTACAACGTGCTAAAAAAAGAAGGATGATCTCGGCATCGCTGACTGGCCAGACGAGTGACAAAAAGGGTGGAGTGTGTCCTGTATGCCCCATAGAATTAGCTCTGTGGTTTGGTGCAACCCCACAGCCCTCCTTCCCGATGCTGCTGGAAGAGAGTTTGAGCGAGATTCAGATGTGGTGTACTGCGGTCGCTTGGCTTTGGTGGTGGCCAAGGACGAGGGTGATCCTGGCTGCATGCACGAGAAGCAAGGGATGGGAGGGGGGGGGGGGGGGGGGGGCAGTGGTCCTGACTTCGCTAGAGCATGCCGTTGGCGGTCCTATACATACAGGTCTCTTTCTTGGTGTCTTTGCGCAAGGGGGCGGGCAGTTGAAGCGGGGGAATGGACAAATGAATGAATGGAGAGAGAGAAAAGGGGCCCAGAGCGGATTGATGCAGACAATTCAAATATAAAAAGCTGATGATGGACTTTTTCCGCTCACTGGGCCAACAACAAAAAGCAAATTGCCACTGGGCAGGCCAAGCCACTCCGATTCGCCTCTTGCATATCCCCTGCCTGCAGGGTTGTTCTTTTCAAATGGTGGACGAGATATGGTTGCTACTCTGACATATCGGCATCACTGCCCCACTGCCGATCATCGACATCCTGGTCCTGCAGCTTCCTAAACCCATTATCGTCCATCTTGCGCCGCTTGCTATGGTGCCACGCCGCCTTCGCATCCGAGGGCCGGCCCATCCTCTCAAGCCGTGGCTTCTTGTTCGGCGGTAGGATGCTGTAAATATCATCAAACTGCGGGTCGATAGAGTCCTCTTCCTCCTCTGCCACCTCGCCGTTGCCTCTGCCCCTACTGCCCTGAGGAAACGACGACCCACCTCCTTTATAGCCTGCATCCTGACTACGCCAGTACCCTCGAGTGTTGCCAATCCCGTCACCAAGCCCGCTGCCGATCGCCCCTGCTTGGCCATTGCCTCCACTGCTTCCTGCGGGCGATACCCCCTGAGATCGAAACAACCTCCTGAACCCAGCAATCCATCGATGCTGCTGTTGCCCACTCTTATGGGCTGGCTGTGTTGATGTGCCTGCTAATGTTCCCGTTAAAACAGACTCCAGGTTCTGAGACGGGGATATGCCTAGATCCTGAAATATATGTACAAACTGCGCCTGGCGCATTGGATCGCGGCCAAGATACACGACAATATAGCTGTGTACCTCGGAGTATTTCTACGTTGTTAACAAACATGCTAGTTAGTACTGTTTTTGCCTCTAGACCTCTAGTCTCATTTGTTGAATGGACTATCAACACACACTCTCACTTGATCTCTAGGCAACTTGCCTCCCTTGTTTCTGTTACCTTGCCGGATGGTTCTGATCCATTAGCCTGCTCAAATTTCAATCCAGACATCACCACGCATGGCCAGTCCGCCAACTCGGTCTTTCCAAACCATGTGGCCGAAGTCGGAACCAATGTTATTGCTTCTTGAACATTCCCTAGAGAAACAAAACGCAGGTATATGGTATCTGAGCATCATGCTTGCCTGTGTGCACCATTTCAGACTATCATACGTAGTACGACATCAAGCACCCATTTACCGTTAGAGAACTCTTCCCATAATTTCGCATTCAACTGCCCCGCTAGCCTACAGTCGTCCAGTAGTATCACCTCCGTGTCGGTTTCGTATCGCCGCTTCGATGGAAGTACTGGCACGTGCATAAAGCACGACTCTATGGGTCCAAGTGTAGGCTCTGCTGCTGCTGCCGCTCCTGTTCCGTTGGCACCTGGATTTGCGACTACAACCGGTACTCGCCAACCGTCGCTATCCATGATATCTGGAAACGGTATGGATATAGGCGCGTTCATGGTAGATTCATCAAACATAGCTGGATCCAGCAATGGTGGACCCTTAAAGAACTTATGCACACGCTCAAGCACAGCTACCGGTGCATGAAATCGCCTTGGGTCCGTCAAGAGATGCGCCACGCGTTCCCGGAATGGTTCAGTGCTGTGTGTCGATGCAGCGGACGAGGATCTCGATTCTGCAGCTGCAGTCTCCTGTGAATGAGAATTTGCTACGCTTATCGTGGACACTGTTGGCGAACTGATGTTGACCATAGGGATGTGCGGGGGTGGAGTCGGGAAGTTGGTCTGCTGCAACTGTTGTATAAGAGCCGGGTGTTGATGCTGTGGTTGGGTATGCGGCTGGTGTTGGTGCTGGTGCTGTTGAAGTTGAGGCTGTAATGGTTGAAATGATTGCTGGTGATTAACATGAAAAGGCTGTGTCGGAGTGTTCGTGTTTAGCGACGCTTGTTGTTGATGATGCAGGTCCGGCGCTGCCATCCCCTGATGCTGTGCAACCTGCGGGCTATACTGTTGCTGATATTGCTGCTGCTGCACTTGTGAGGTCGGAGCTGGCTGAGGAAATAAAGCACCTTCAACATATGCCGCCGTCATAGTTTCCACGTCTATGCGCTCACCCTGTCTAATTCCATATTGTTTCTGCCAAGTCCGTAAAACCTTTTGCCAAAGCTCTGGTACTATAGATCTCCTTTGCAAGGCCGAGGGTTGCAGCCTGATGGACGCGTCTGCTAATGCCTTGCAGACATGTTCGGAGCAAGGTCTCGTTGGTGCTGCGGATAGTTCTGTCAGTACCTCTGCACACTCAATCTACACAGGAGGGCGGAAAAAAAGGTTTTGTAAGAAGGAAGAAAAATGGGGGTTCTACAATCCAATCGCCTGGTTTCCAACGGCACGACATTCTTTTCTTTTTCCTTCTCGACATACCAGTAGTGCTTTCCTTGGCTTGAGGATGTTCCATTGGTGTTTGCAAAAGTCGCTTTCATTCTGGAATCGCATGTCCTGTTTCCAGAGACGACTGAGGATAATTTCCCGAAATGCCAGCACACTGATCTCAAACAATGCCGACTCGGAGTCGCCCCTTTGTCGTGCATGTCCCCGGCGGTGACTTCGAGGGGTGGGTGTGCCGCTCCTTATGATGGAAGGGTCTATCTACGAACGAGGAACGACGCGAGTATAGGTCCAGGTTAATAACGAAAAGACGCTGTTGAGACTTGCCGCCAGGGGTGTCATGCGGACCTTTTCTAGCTGTGTCTGGAGAGGTGTCTCGCGCGGACGCGACAGGTCGCTGAGCGACATATAGTCTGAACTGGCTGGCTCCATTGAGGTGGGTTGAGCAAGGGGTGAAATGGGGAGCGTGGGGAGAGGAGTGGAAGAGGAATGGGAAGGAAGCCAACAAAAAATGCTATGTGCTTGACCGACACGCAAGGAACTCTAAAAAAGCTCAGCCTCTCAAAATGAACAATGATTGTATTACAATATCGAAAGGCTACTCCTGCGGCTCTTCCTCAGACAGTGACTCGAGGTCGCGACTGGATTGCCCACGCTCTTCGTTAAAGACTGCGGCGGTCGCGGCGCTGGCGCAATCGGATGCCTTGAGGTCGCTGGGCTTCTCCATGAGACTGAGGCGGAGGACCGGCGACGCGAGCTTCTTGTCCATCACCTTGACGCTCAGTGAATCAGACAGGTCCAACCCCATCTCGCGCGCAAATCCACCACCACCTAGATCGCCTATGCACGGGCCAACTCCAGCTGTCAGCACATTCGATGAGAGCCCGCTGGCCACCAATGGCGGTACTCGCTGCTGACCCTCAGTGTTCGTAGGGCTCTGCTGGTCCTGTTCTTCATTCGCGCCGAGGTCTGCCTTTGAGAAGACTTCAGTCGATGCCCCAGCAGACAGAGGCGAGTTTTCCTTCGACACCTGCTTCGAACCTTCTTCCCGTCCCCGTACAGCACTCAGCATCAGCTCAACTTCCGATCCAACCTCAGAAACAGTATCCGACACAATAGACTCACTACCAGGACTTATAGTCTCCTCGTGAGAAAATTTGTTAGCCTCCAGTGACTCCTTGGATATGTAGAAAGCACTCCGACCATGGCTCGCCTCCTGGACCTCCTCGTTGAGCTCCTCAATATGCTCAGCTGTGAGTTGTGTAGACGGATCATGTCCATCACCGGCGTCCACTTTGGCGATATTTGATTCTGACCTTTGAATGACATCCCCTTCGTCATCTTCAAAAGCATCCAATGAAATGCCTTCCTGAACGTCGTAAGGAATCGTCCTGTTGATAATTTCTCCGTCGCTGTTGACTTCGGGCACGGGTTCGTCGTATTCATACTCCTCGCTACTCTCCTCTGTGTCGACACCTCGGAGCCAAACATCACGAAGCAGCTCTTTGGCGGAGGGACGATCACGACTGCTCCTCGTGAAGCAACGCTTCAGGAAAGCGATACCCTTGAGACTCATCTGGGACGGATCGGGCAGAGGTGGATGCGTGGTAGCAACATGGAACATAACAGCCCACTCGTTGTCCAGATGCGCCCAGGGGCGACGGCCGGTGGCCATCTCCAGCACACAGCAGCCCAAAGACCAAATGTCCATGCTTCCCTTTCGTCCCTTCTCGCCATTCTTGATCACCTCTGGAGCCATGTACATGGGCGTTCCATTAAGTGAGTTGGCACCCACGCCAACATTGATGCTCTCAGCCGCCGATCGTCCATGGGTGCGAGTTCTCTGGTTCTTGGCAAGAATCTTGGCCGCGCCAAAGTCGACAAACTTGATGTTTCCGAGATGATCGAGCAGGACGTCTAACATGTTTTCAATAAACGCGACATTTAGAGACGCGTTCTTATAAGCTTCTTGTAACATCCGCGACCGAGGAACTGGTACTTACTGTCCGGCTTGACATCACGGTGCACAACGTTCTTGTCGTGGAGATAGGCCAGACCCTTCAGCATCTGAAGTGTATAAACCTTGATGACCTTCTCATCCTCGATCCTGCCGTGCTCCAAGAGATCGGCCAAACTGCCTCCTTGACAAAACTCCATAAAGATGAAGACCTTGTGGCGATGGACTTCGATATTATCGTACCGGACAATGTTGGGATGGTGCAACATCTTCATGACCTTCATCTCATCGTGGATCGACTTGACCAGATTCATGGACGCGTTCTGGAACCTGATCTCTTTGACGGCAATGAGCTCTCCTGTATCAGAGTTGGTTCCCAAATAGACCGTACCGAATGTACCTGCTCCAATAAACTTGGCCATCTGCCATCGAATCGCCACAGAGTCTGTCAAGGCAGCCAAGAACACAAGCGATCGATCTTCTGGCTTTTGATCATCCAACACCTTGCCGATAACCTTGATCTCCTGCTCCCGTTCTGTCCTGCCCTTCTCGAGGTTGACCAGATTTTCCACCTGCTGTCTGTGATTTCGCGCTGCCTCATCCGAAAGCACAGACTCGTTTGACGTGGCCAGTCTAAGAATCGTCGAGATCTCCTCCAAGATCCGCGCCTGATCCTTGGGTTTTTGTTTCGATCGTCCGTCACGTTCGTTCCGGAGACTCTCACTCTGGGACCTGGCACCGTGGATATCAAAGTGAGAGATCAGGAGCGTCATACATCCGGCAATTTTTGACCGTAGCCACGAGAATTCAGAGTCGCTCAGTGCCAAAATATTGTTGCCTTTGGTCATCTTCATGGCAAAGTTGAGTGCTGCCATCGCCCATCGGAACGTTTGGCGCTCCGTTTGATCGCAATCGTCGCAAACAAAGCTGACCCAATCAATCGAGAGTCGAACGAGCTTGAGGTTGAACTGAGATCTAGGCAATCCCTCCATGGAACTAAGCGACATCAATCCGTAATCTGCCGCGAAGCGGAAGAAGGGCTGGACGAGATCCTGGCAGTTAGGGACCTTCATCGTCACCTTGCGTAGAACGGTCACGGACTGGACGATTGTATCCGCCAGCTTGTAAGCCGCTTTCTTGGTCCTATTGAGTTCCTTGTTGAGCGCCATAACGTTTGCCCTGCTCTCCGTAATGATCTCCAGACCGAACGGCTCTGCAAACTTGCTGAAGCGCTTCTTGCAAGCGTCGAGCAGACTACCGCGTTCGGAGATCAGGCGGACTCGGCCCGGTTTCACATCGAGCTCGTACCCGGGCAGACCATCCAGTTGGATTATAGGACCTGTCCAGACAAACCGTTCGCGAGGCGTAAACACAAGAATATAGCCCGTCCCTGGCTGTTCAAAGCACGACCGCAGGGTTAGAGGCAGGAAGAGTGCGTTTTCGGCGACCTTGTGCTCCACAACCATGTACACGCCCTCGCGCTCGATCGTATTGGTGTAGACCAGGACGTGATTCGTCTCTGCAAGTCTGTTCATCAGGACGCCGAAGCTATCACTCTTCTTCTTGTCCAGCAGGTATTCTGCAGAATTCTCAAACGTGTCCGTCAATGTCCTAATCGCGTACGAGACAAACATTAAAATACATTAACACATTAAAACACTTAAGGCACGATCGCAACGTCGTTGATGCCATTTCAAAATGCTGGCAGTGCATACCTTGCAAATCGCCTCAATCTGTTAGCTCGGAATCGAACATTCTCCAGTACTTTCCCATAGAACTTTGTGACCTCGCCTGCGGTCTGAGGCAAGTCGGGCCGCTCCTTCATCTGCTCCTGTAATTGTTTGTACAAGAATGTAGTCAACTTGCTCGTCAGGAAGCTAGAGTGATTCAAGGTGAGATTAGTACGGCTCATCGCAAGACGAGTCAAATCATGTCAAGGACACTATGGTGATTGGTATCCCTCTTACCAGAGTTGCTCTGCTGTGTCCAGACCGATGCCATCGATTTGCTGACCCAACTCGCTCAGAGCCTCCCACTCGAGATCCAGGACAGAATCTGTGTATTTTGTGGACTGTCCCCAGTACTCGACCTTCCAGGACAGCAGTTTGAAATAAAACTGTAACGACGACTTGAGGATCTTTTCATACTCGGCATCGATACAGGGCTCTAGGTACCAGCCGTTTTCACTGCTCTCTAGCTCCTCGTAGTTGTACTTTATCTTGCACGCCAAAAACAGAGACGTCTTGAAATCCTCCAGCATCTGGTCCACATTCAACAGGGTGGGAACGGAGACACGATCCGCATACTCGAGACGAAGACGCAAACACTCCTGCATTAGGGTTGTTGGAAACCGGATCAACTGCTGTAGCTCGCTCATCGCAGGAACAAGACCCATGCTGGCAAACGCGACCGCGTTCTCGACCATGGTCTTTTTGATCTGTTGCATAGCTTGATGCAGTGAGCTAAGGGTGCTCTTCTCAAAGGTCCTCTCCAGTCCGTTTTCCTTGAGTAGTCGATCCACGAACGAGACTTCATCCTGCCCTGCGTCCTTGGACCGTGAGACCTCCAGAGTTTCGCTGCCCGTCCAGTTGCGCAGAATCTTTGTTTGGATCTTCATCTTTTTCATCACGCTCGCGTACGCATTCAATGCATTGAGACGGTACTGGAACTTGGCAGAGCTGTAGAGTGGCTTCTCTTCGCCAATGACCGATGTCTTTGGGTAGAGACTCTCAACAATGTCGACCTTGTGCAACACGTCCAGAACCTGATCCAGTGGAGAGAGCGGGCTGATAGGATCGACTTTGAAATCCATGATCTCCTGAAGAAACGAATCGACCTGCGCCCTAGCAGTCTCCACGAATCGCTGCTCCTCGCCCACAGGTCTCGAGTGCAACGTTGCTCGAAGACCGTACCAGATCTGTTGCTTAATCGCCGGTTGGATCTCAAAGTTAGGGTCCTCCAGACGCTTATTCTCAATACTGAAGACCTCTCCTGTCAAGACCGACTGCAGCATGCTTTGCCAATCAATCCGCTCTCGGTTAAGCTCTAACACGCCCTCGTCCGAGTTGGAGGTCGGTTGCATGAACCTATCCAACCGCTCTTGGTCCTTTTTGTTGCTCTCGTTGACTTGTTGAGTGTCGTTGTCGTTCGCTTCTTCATTTTCGCCATGGTTGTCGTAGTACAGGTCGACTGGATCCGTGTCCAGCTGTGGGTCGTCAGTGGAAAGACTTTCGAAACCAAAGCGCATGGAGTCCATACTACGCATCACCTCCTGGTCCGCCTCAGCCTCGACTTCAGCTTCAATGGCAGCCCTCTGTTCAGAGTCGTCGTAGTTGTCGTCGTCATCCATGTCTGCACCATCGTCATTATCCAGCTCGTCATCGTCGTCGCCATTATCACCCTCCTCGTCATCGTCATCTGAGTCTCCATCAGAGTCGTCTCGAGTTGGATCGTCCACTTCCTCTGCAAAGAAAAAGCGGACGCCCTTTTTCGGTTCCACAGCCACCTCTGGCTCGCTGTGTTGTTGATGAGTGACTCCGACTCTTGCTGTGAGGGGTACTGCGATGGTTTGGTTGACCCTGCAAAACAGTGCAAGAGCAACACACAGCTAATAGTTAGCATTCGCCAAGCTTTTGTGTCGACGATGGAAAAAAAAAAAAAAAAAAAAATGACTGGAGAGGGCACTTACCCGAATGAAGAAGGACTACTCGAGTTGCTGGCACGATGTTCTTCTGCGTTCGGTCGAAGAGGCCAGGTCATGTTAAGCGAGTTTCTGGCCGAGGCGCGGTCAGTGGTGCGCTGGAAGCTTGTTGGACGGGCGACGGAGATGGCATCCTCGTCCTCGCCTTCCTGCACTCGTGAATTTGACATTTTATGAGTCTGCAGACGTGGCCGAAGGCTGCAAGGGGGTGGGCAGGGCTGCGATGTAACAAAGGTGCGATGGAGCTGGCTGCTGGCTGCTGGCTGAGAGATATGGAGAAGGCAGGGTGGGAGCAAGACAATGGGGTATAGGATGCACGAAAGGGGTCATGCGAGAAAGAGCGAAGAGGTATATATGGACTCGCAGGCAGCCAATCATTTCGAACCGACGTACACCTCGCCTGGACAGAAAAATGCCATCTATCCAGCTTCGCATATATGCCACCGCTTTCGTTTGAAGCTGAGTTGCCCCTGTGCTCGCACCCTCCTCTATGCAATATGCAACAGACTAGCCTAGTACTCGTCAAGACAGCTCCATAAGACATACATCCTGAAATGCTGTAAGAGTGCACCTCCGTAGTCACAGCAGCAGCAGCCTGGTGTCGACGCGCCAAACTGCAGTGTTGTCTTGGCATTGTTGCCACCACGACATTAGCGGTAGTCTGCAGCCAAAACTCTCGAAGCCTAGTGCAGGCGTCCCCACGTCAGGGTGCATAGACCAAACGGAGGAAGAAAGGGAAAAAAACGACGGGTTGGGAGCAGCAGCAAGGAATGGGAGCGTGCGGGAAAGAGTCTACATGAACGGAAGGTTGTTGTGGACGACGAGCAAAAGCTGCTCATTTTCCTCTTTAAGGTTGGGTCTTTTGGGTCTTTTGGGTCTTTTGGGCCAGAACGGTGTGTCCAGAGCGCAAGAGAGCAGCACTGCCACCCCCGGCATTGATTTGACCATTGATTTGACACGGTGGGAACACCCCACGTCGACTGCATGCTGCAGATATCAAAAATAGGAGCGCACTTTCCCGCTGTCCCAGATGCAATTGGCGCAGCTTTTAATCCTCATTTGGTGTTCTCGCTGGACCCACCTCTGGCTTGTTGCTTTGCCTCTCAGCTGCCGCAGCGTATTTCAGTCCGCTCACCCGCGCATCGCAGCTATAAAAGCGCCCCTCTGCCCCACTCATTGTCAAAACCATCACCTTCTCCTTCCAACGAGCTCGCGCCCAAAAAGCGACAGCGACCCCCCAAAAAAAACCTTAAAAAACCATACTACACCCTACAACTACAACTCCTCACTCTACTACAATGTTCTCCAGAATCATGAAGCCCAAGGTTACTCCTCAGGGAAACTCCTCAGGCTCTGCCTTCCAGACCAGCACGATGACCTTTGGTGCCCCTCAAGTCTCTGCTCGTGGCCGCAATCGCGCCAACGACGCCGAGTTTCAAGAACTGAAGGCCACCTACCTCGCCGAGTTTGACTTCAAGGGCATCCATTGCACTGCAACACCCCTGTACGACAGCGTCATCCGTGGTGTCAACACGGAACTCCCTGTCCTCTTTCAACTCAAGGTTGGTCAGCGTGCCAATCATCAAGACTCGGACATGGCCCGAACCCCCTTCAATGCCGTCTTGGTCCTCGACAACTCTGGATCCATGGGTGGATCCCGTCTCGAGAACTGCAAGACCGCCATCAGCGCCATTATCAATACCCTCACCCCTCACGATACGCTCAGTCTGGTCATTTACGACTCCCAGACTGAGACCATTTTCGTGGATTGCAACCACACCCACAAGAAGATGATGCTCGATGCCGTTGCTTCGATCCAGGTCCGCGGGTGTACAAACCTCCATGCTGGACTCGAACTCGGTGTCAAGACATTACGCTCAAGCATGAAAAAGGAATCCGAACAAGATCTCAAGAGAAATGCGCATCGCGTGTTCTTGTTCTCGGACGGGTTGGTCAACGAGGGTATCAAATCGCCCTCGGTGATCGAGTCCCACGTCAAGGAATGGATCGGCTCCGATATCTCCATCTCGACTTTTGGAATCGGAGACGACTATGACGAAAAGCTCATGAAGGCTATAGCCCAAGCTGCCAATGGTGATTCCTTCTTCATCGAAACCGAAGCCGATATCGAGGACATGGTCTCCAAGGGACTACGTGGTGTATCCAACATGATTGCCCCAGCTGCAACCTTGACGGTTCGAGGCTTGGGTGATGCAGTCATCAAAGATATCCCCGGATATGACCAGACCACCCCTGGTCAGGTCACCATCCGGAACTTGAGGACCAACGGACTCGTCCAGTTGGTCGTCAACCTCGACATACGTGTACCCGGGCTCGAGGATTTTTCCGAGCACGATATGGAGGATGTGGAGGAAATCAAGAACAAGAAAAACATTCTCGGATACTCCCTCACCTTGGAGGGTGAACACTTTGTGGACCTGGCTGACTGCGTGGGCTTGAGCGACACAGTGTCTGTGAATTATACGACCGACTCGACCAAGGTCTCTGACGACAAGAAAAACAATGATGTCGTAGCGTTCTTGACTATCAAAGAGGCCGCGAGGATCGACCGCGAGGTTGTGGAGCATTTGGCCAATAACAGGACGACCGAGGCCCTTTCCGCCAAGAAAAAAGTCATCTCCATGTATGGCGCCATCGCCCCAATCGACCGGTGGGGATTTAGCAAAGTGATGCAGAATCAGTCCGAGCGCCTGGTTAAGGACCTAGAGACCAGTGGCAACACTCGGTTCGCACAAAAGATGTCGGCTCAGCAACAGCAGGAAGCTTCAGACGACGACATGGGATTCGGTCTTTACGACTAGGAGTCTCTCAACAAACCACCTACAAACAACCTACAAACCAACAAACATTTACACAATACGCTTCCCATCTCTGCACACATACACACACATACACACATATAGCATATACAGCACACAGTGTGCCCTCAGCCTCACTCTCTCACACCATCCTCGCTCATTCACATCTTGTTCATATCCTTCTCGTGCCTTGTAAATAATAGTTAATAAAAAAAAAGCATCATCCTTCCAAACAGAAAGAAACAAAAGAGTGAGAAAAGAGCTGGTCCAAGTGTTTGTGCTGAATGGCATATATATTTGTCAAACTCCTCTTAAAGTGGATGCAGTGTTCCTATAAGAATGATCAAAGATGGTGAGCTTGAGAGACAACAACAACGGATCTCGGCTGCTGCCACAACCGCACACTCAACAGCGCTGCGATTCCAGCCATAACGCCTCCAAACCGCAGCATCACCCCAATCGTGTCAGGATCGCCAGTCTGATCGCTCGCCGGTTGAGTGTCTCCTTGCTGCTGCATGTCCGGTTCAATGGCTGCAAAAACCAAACTACTGAGAAAACTGACCAGGAACTGCGGAAGGACAATATAAATGTTGTGGATGCCCAATAAAGCACCTGCAGAAGCTGTCTCTGGCCCCGGTGCTGCTGGCGATGAACTGCCGGGCGTTGTAGGTGTGGAAGAACTAGATCTAGAGGTTTCCAAAATCATGATGGCCATAGTTCGTTAACACAGCGTCAATCAGGAGCGGCGATGTTAGAGCCCCATCTAGTAACGAACGGAGAATCACTTTTCAATGGCTCCTTGAAGGTTTGGGGCATTTCAACAAGCGAGTGTGTACTGACCTTGTTCTATCCTGGCGTCGCGATTTCCTCAAACGTTCGCCCTCATTGTCTCTGCTGCCACTTCCGCCATCACCATTCGTGCTGCTGCCGCTGGATAACAAGTCTCGATCCGAATCTGTATCAACGTGTGCCTTCTCCTTCGTGTTTTTCGCTGGTGCGGTCCATGCACCGTGAACTTGACTATGCGCCGTGGGTGGCGACGGTGTTGTTCCTCGACTTCTAAACGAGCCGGATTTAGGGTCTCCTATAATATGTGGGTCCGTGTTAGGAGAGGCAAGACCATCCAACGACTCGCGCACTCCAACTGGTTGATACTGGTGTTGTGATCTTGAGAAGCGGCCAATACTCGTCTCTGCCATCCTAATATCTTCTGCATCGTCATCGTCTCCTTGTTCGTCGCCTTTTTGAAAGAGCACGTCTACATTTTCTCCAACCACGGCTGTGTTCAGATTCAAAAGTCGCTCTTGATGCTGTTCCTCCTGCATTTGCTGAGATATGACCTCTCCTAGAATGGAGAACGGCGCCCACATTGACACCGCCCATGCAATCCCGCAGCAAGCAAACAAAACGGTAGATCCTTTGAGATCCTGAATGTACCAGGTGCTCACGAGCGATAATGACACCAAGACCAGCGAGAGCGTGTACATCTTTGGCAGGGTGAGGCCAGGGATGGGAAGGCTGAGCCACCAGGGGAGACATGTCTTGCTAGGTCTCTTCCAGCAGCACCACCTAGGAGACGATTGTCTCTTCAAGCCAACACCGTCGGGTCCATGCAGTGCCCTTGACGAGTATGAAAATGGTCCTGATGTGTGTTCTGCGGTGAGGTGTTCTGCTGGGGCCACGAACGCTGGCAAAATGATGGATGATGCCAATGAGACAATAGAGTATACGAGCAAGCAGAATGACCCTGCTCTGACCGCCGCATCCCCGACCCCTGATGTGTCTGTGTCCTGATCCGGATTGGCCGGACCCCCGACTCGCGTTTGTTCCTGGGTATATATCTCGGCAATATAAGTGGAGGAGTAAAACAAGAACGGGAACCAGCCCATCCAAGCAAAAAACTGCACGTTGCAGAGGTGTTGAATTCGAGTCGGCAAGTAGCGAATAGCTCGAAGAATCGACGTAAATCCTTGTAGAAACTCTTTCAACGAGGACGACGAGGAAGATCTACATGCGACGGGCGAGAACCTGGTCAGACTTCTTCCGATACGATTCTTCAGCGAGTGACTCATAACCATGTACCTTGGTGATCGAACCATGACACGCTCTGTTACGGCAAAGCAGGTAAGGCCAACCGTGAGAGCAAGGAATAAACACGCGATAACGCAAAGGCATTTGATCTGCGTGTCTCCAAAAAAAGGAAGCAGCTGTGGAAGATCGACGTTGCCCATGAAGTATCCGAAAATCCCTCCCAGGCCCATGAGTCGACTTGCCCAGGAGGCCGCTTCCTCCTGCTGCGAAGACGGCAAACTGTCCACTATCAATGTCCTGCAGCTTGCTTGGACTAAGGAAGGGCCACATTAAGAAAACACACGGAAAGATCAGTTCTTTAGCAAGAAGGTTTGTTACAGGCGATACTGCATTAGGTGGATAACGTGTTGAAGACCTACCGCAGTTAATAGCAAAGTCCAGAATGTAGATAGATCCGACAGCCATTAATATCGTCGCGCCTTCCAACTTTAAAAAAGAGAGTGTCCAGCCGTCAGTTTCATTTTTCATCAAAAAAGACATAGGTAGTACTTCAACCTGCTTACGTTTGCATAGCCCGTGCCAAAGACCGCAATCATGATCTCGTTGCACCACCCCAGACATAAAAATGAGACCACAACGGCGGTCACTCCAATGATGAGGAACGGCCTCCTCCTTCCTAGTTTGGATGTACATCTATCCGAGAGGACGCCCACGACGGGCTGCATGACCAGTCCTATATGAGAGCGGGAGAGTCCAAATGTGGTCCGTGTGAGCAAATGAAAGACGCGTCAGGGAAAAACACCAAAAGCTTGTCAATCTAATCTCCGCCCATTTATGCAATTCGGTGTTACCGGAGAGAGGTCCAGCCAGCCACACAAGCGACATGAGGGACTTGGAGAGCCCGAGCTGGAGCAAGAACGGGGTCCCGTAGGCCATTTCCACAGACCCTAGCGGACGTGGCATCAGGCAAAGATCAGGCAGGTTAATTTCTTTGTGCTGGTCCAACCGTCCTATCAGAGCGCAGTGCCTTTTGAGGCTATGATATCATTGTCCAAGCAAACACAGCACGAAGCTCTTACATGTAAACTGGAGGCTAGTGGCCCAGTAGCCATGTCGAGAGAGTGAAGGAGAGGCGACGCACATGTGTGAAACGTTGTTAGATACTCCATCCCCAAATACCCCTACGGAACTCGATATGGGTATTCCTCGGCAGTTCATGAAACTCAACTGCTTTATTACCCCATGAGAGCTGTGGTGAGCAAAATCATCCTCACCGTCCTGTTGGACCCCCATATACGCGCTCGGCCATGGAGACCTGGTTTGAGATGGCTGTAGTTTTGCTGGCGAGGACCCGCATAGTTATGGCCATCCTGGTCCTCGACGGCGATGCGAGTGTCGAGGGCTGCTGCTTGTGCGGAGCGTCTTTCGGCTGGAGAGGCGTTTGCAGTCCGCGACTGGTCTATAGCATGCGTGAGAGCATGTGTATGGGGAGCAGAGAGAGTTGGAGTTGATGTGGACGCTGGCCGTTTGGGCTGCTGGAGTGAAGGATGCATCCCGACCATGGTCAATGGGTGAATTCAAAGTCAGAGTCGGGCTGAGAGTGGATGCGCGCTAACGTCAGCGTGGGAAGGGACGGCTGCTAGTGCTGTCGCGGTTTTGAGATGGAATGAAGGACAGGGCAATGGAGACAGAGGAGCATCAACAGCGCGATGGGTGAAATGGGTGAAATGGGTGATGGCAAGAGGAAAGTCAGAGAGCGAAAGAACAAGCAGGGAAGTGAAAGTGAACGAGCGAATGAAAATCAAGCATTGGCCACCGTCCTTTTATATATACGAAAGTCGGCTTCGCTGTGCGGCGGTACAGTCCTCTGTTTTTCTGGCTCAATCAAGCCCTTGCATGCATGGCCTACTTCTGCCCTGAGTTCCTTCCACCTCCTGCAAGCACCATGAGATCCTCGAGACTCGTGGGCATCCACACGCCCGTCTCATCCGTCCGCACAAACGCAACCTCCTCCGTCATGTGCACCAGGATACCGCCCGACGTGCCCGTCGAGTTACCTCCAAGACGATACAGAGGCCGCCCCGACCTCTCGTGAGTCTGCTTCGTCATTACAAACAGCAGCGAGTTCTGTGTAGCATAATCCTGCACCAGGTCCTTGAAAGAAACCGACGACACCAAGTGCTTTCGCGTCTGTAGTCGTCCCAGCACATCAGATGACGCTGATCCATTCGCCCCTACGGCTCCCTTGGCTTTGGTTTGGGCCTGCGCACGAGCAATGTCCGCGGGCGCCATAATCTTGAGCCCAGCCATCTGCTGGTTGATCATATCCAAGCCCTGTCGGAATCCCATCGCCACTCCAGTCTCCTGCAGAACCGCCGCCGGGAACATGGACTTCCACCACTGGTACCACTCTGACACTTGGTCCAGATTCGCTGTCGATGAATGCGTGAGCCACAAGTACAAGACTTGATGCCACTTTGGGAAGAATTCGTTCACAAGCAAGGAGCTGAATGTCGTGCTGGGGAAAAAGTGGTGCCATGCCAGGACCGCTTGCAACAACTCGACCTTTTGATCGCGTGGATTGATCTCAAGCATCTGCAAGCCCTCCACCAGCTTGGGCAGCACTGACTTTAGGAGCAGCAGCTCCATGTCAGCATCTTCGAACACGCCCTTCCAAGGCTCTAGTACAAGAAGCCCACTTGGATCGAGCACGTTCCATGCCGCCAGACCGGCGGCTAGTTTCCGTCGAATATCTCCAAAGAGCTCCTGATCCAGGCGTGCCTCTCCAAGAACAGGCAACCACGGGTGGATCCATGTGTGTAGCATAAGGGAATCGCGTGCATTCCACCGATCAACCTCCTTTTGCAATTTCGGCAAGACGAGTTGCGTGATAATATTGTCCTGGATGAAAAGCGGGAGTAGTGGAGGCGCCCATGCCTCCAACAGTTCAATGACCGGGTCGCAATCCTGCGGATTCCACTTGTTGTTGATAGCTGATCGGACCTTGGGTAGCCAATGGTGGTTGATAAGACTCTCGTAAGGAGTCATTTCCTGTGCCTGTGGAGTCCTGCCGCCATATGCAGAGCCTCCATCCCTCTCATCGTACATAGGGCCTTGGCCTTGGTTGTAAACAACTTTGCTCGTCTTGAGAAGCCTTTGCCACTTCCGGAGCATGCCTGCGCCCAGGGTCGGTTTCTTCAGCACCTCCCAGTCCTTGTAGATTTTCTTGAAGCTGTCCTGGATAGAGGCAACCACCACCTGGTCTAGCATGTAGAGCTCATACTCCTCATAGTATAGGCCTGAAAAGAGATCGAACGGCTCTTGGAATGCCTTGGCGATGTAGTCCTCTTTTATATCGACCGCCATGGCTCCGGTCGTATCACTCGTCGACTGGCGGATCTCGTTTGCAATCCGGGAGCACTGGTCTGTGATGGCCAGCACCTTGGTCAGTCGCTCCAGGTTGATCTCGTCCTGGTTCACCAGTTTCTGCATCCGCTCTCCCTCCTTTATCAGGATCTGTTGTCGGATGTGGTCTGCCTTCTGAGCCCTCGCCAGTTGCTCAAGATCCGTAGTTGAAATATCTGCCATCAACTCCAAGTTGTGTCGCAGCTCGGGAAACCGCTCATGAGAGAATGCAACCGAGGAGCTGATTTGACTGGCAGAGGACAGCTCCCGTACCTGCAAGTAAAAGAAAACGCCTAGAGGTTGGTAAACATTTCCCAAAGTATGGAGCCAAACAATTTCTTAGCAAGACGATTCCACTTACAGTCTTTCCAGTCATATCGAGGATCTTTTGCTGCTGCACAGGAGCCATGGGGAGGGCTCCAGACTCAATATCCTGTTGAATTTCGGCCGCAGTTTTGTACTCGACTCTGGGTCCTTTTCGTGACGAGCGACTACTTGACTGTTTCCAACCGTCGGCCTTCGGCTCCTTGGCCTTTCGGTCAGCTCCCTTTGATTTGTCCTTTCCAGGCGCCTCATCCTCATCAGAACTAGGGGCAATGCCTCGTCTCTTCTCCTCTGCACGAGTTTGCTCAGTCTTTTCCTTGAATCCTTTGAATCCAATTCCCATCTTGACCGGTCGTAGCTTTGTTTGGATCGGCTCCACAATACCGGCGCCTCCTGCTCCAAGACCATAGCCTTTCCTCCATCCCATCTTTTCCAGCATTTTGAGTCCAAAACCACTGCCTTTGGCTGAGAATGCGCCATAGTCTCTATCCACCTTAACTGGTACCACTGCAGGAGCCTCTGGTCTTGGGCTGGACATGGATGCTGGCGATCCAGGGCGCGGTGAGGGGCTTCCGTCATTGGAGCTTCCGCCGTTCAAATCTGCTCGGTTTTTGAAGAAGCTTAGAGTCGTGTGCTGATTATCCCTGCTCCGTTGTTGCGATCTCGGACTACTGCTCGAAGATCCAGCGTCGCTAGAAAGTCCGAGTCCTGCTCTGATGGAAGCTGCCATAACCTTATTATTGCCGGCGGTAGTACTGGGTTCGTTCTGAGCTGAGGTAGTGGTAGGTGCGGCCCCGATGCCAGGCTTTGAGCCCATTGGTGGTCTTTTAACGCGGTCCTCAAAGGCATCGACCTCCTCCTGATCATGTTGCCGTTGTGCTTTGAATGCTGCTTCTCTTTCCTTCCGCAAATGCTTCTCTTCCTCATCTTCCTCATCCTCTGCGCTGTCCACATCCATGTCCCCGCTGTCATCGCCGCTGTTGCCTTTACGATCATCGAGATCGCTTGCTGCCTCCATGTCTTCGTCTGCAGAGTCGGAAGAGTTTCCATTCTTGGTTTCTGCGTTAGGTCTTGAAGGGTTGCTGGAGGATCCAGCGGCTACAAACTCAAACCCTTCCCGCCTCCTTGTCCTGGAATATCCTGCATTTGGTCTAGATCCTGAGGCTTCCTCTTCGTCCCAACCGTATCCATAAATCGCGTCTTCCTTTGTGCGCTTTCGTCGTCCCTTGTGCATAGGATCTAGAGTTGCATAATTACATAATTCAGCGATTAGACGTGAGTCGGGTATGATCAAGGCGTAATGCGATCCAAGAAGCGTTATTCATTGACACGGTCTCCTGCTGCTTTGTCTCTGCGGCATTTTACCTCTAAACTGCTCAGCCTCATCCTCGAGATCTCGCTGAGTGACGCCCCTCTCCGTAGGCTCTTCGTCCGAGGACGAGTATGTGTGGTCGAGGGAGTGCTTTTTCCTTGCCATGTATGGTGCCTGATTATGATTTACAGTGTATATGTTGAATAGTGCAGAAGTAGAAGTGAACGAACGAGGAAAGGATTGACTAGAAAGCGTAGTTGCAACGAAGAGTGGAATGCAAAAGAGAATCGCATGAAAAAGAGGCGCATGCACGTGATTTACAATCCGTTGAGCTACCCAAACGCCATTTTCCCCTGAAGGAATTCGTCTGACCCCATTGCTCCTTTGCCCTTCTCCTCACTCTCCTTTCGCTCCTTCTTCTGCTTCAGCTCTTTCTCTTCTTTTTTTTCTTCCTGCCTCCCTTCTCCAACGCAGCCTCCACCTTCTTCAAGAGGACCTCCACTTTTATCCACTGGAAAGCTTGAGCATTACTGGAGCCAGATTCACACAGAACACCAAATAGCCTCCACGCAGATGCTTAGAAACAACGGATATCAAAAGTCGAGCGCCGGCTCAGCTGTCGGCGCCCCGACCTTGAAGCGCACCACTGTCCCTGCACCCTCCAGCAGCGTCAATGGCAGCAGCAACAACGGGCCAGATGGAGTCTCTGCCTCGGAGATGGCGCGAAAGAGACAGTCGAGAAAGGACGATGCCATTCGCAAGAAGCTAGACCAGGAGCTGGGCAGGAAGAACCCCGCTACACGTGCCCATGGATCAACGCGTCCCGTCCAGGGAACAGTCGGATCCCTTCGGTAAACAGAAACGCAACTGCAACCTGTTTATGTTTTCTTTTTTTTTTTTTCCTTTTCAAGCTGCGCTTGCTACCGCTGAAGCAAGGCGTTATCGTATAAAGGGACATGCCACACCTTCGAGGTCTAACCTGACGGATATTGTATTGTTACCACTCCTGGCGGAAAATTGTTGCTTCTAGCCCCTCTCCCGCGCTGACTCTACCCGATACCGCCATGGTTGTTGATGCTGCAAGGTACCGTTGCCAAACTCGAACTCGAAACAGCTGACGGCTCTTCACCCCCACATAACGTTAATCATTTTGCTGACCAATGGAAACCCTCTTTCAAACATAGGATCATGGCGGCCAAGAGGTAACCCGTCGTTGTTGCAACGACTAGACCAGGAACAACAACCCTGTTGACCTTCCCACTCACTAGAGCTATATATTCTGCTATAGAGCTGATGCCGTGCTTGTCATTGACGCGCAGGAGCAGACCCTAGTTGGTAGGCAAGCTTTATTAGTGCTACTGTTAGCTTAACGTTTGCCTGGAGAGAAAACGAATCTTGGCATTGATCCGTTGATCTCGGTTCTCTAGGTATCATGACGGACAAAGACCTCGCCTTCCGTGTGGTCGCTGAGGGACTGGACATCCGCAACACTTTGATCTCGCAAGTGATGACCAGGGTACGCTGTGCTGCACGCGGCGCTGGAATGCTCTGGCGTAGAGATCCAATGACGCGATGGGAAAGCTAATCTGAATTTTTTTCGCCCATGGATCGTGCTCTTTTAGAACCCTTTCTGTGTGACAACAGACACCAACGCCACCGAGGCACTCAACAAAATGGTTAGCGGAGGTTTCCGCCATCTTCCATGCTTGAACCCTGAAGGTAACAAAAGCACTCGCAAGATGTTGTAGAATGATTCCGAAGGAGCCTTGATCAAAAAGTCCTGACTCCGGTCTACGCCTTGCCTTTGACATGTCACCTTTCTCCAGGTGATGTGGTTGGACTCTTGGACATTACAAAGTGTCTGTATGAGGCTCTTGAAAAGTTGGAGAAGGCACACAAGTCATCCAAGCAACTGGTCGATGCTCTTCAGGGAATGCAGTCGGAATGGTCACAACCTGCCAACCCAGAGCTGCAGAGCTACGTCGATATTGTAAGTGTGAATTAAGGGTGGAGTTAATGCTGATGGCATTTGCAGTGTGAATCGAGTGATAACACGTTTTTGTTGGCTACGCTTAGATGAGGGAAAAGATGGCCTCCCCAGACTTGAACACGATTCTGGACGAACATCACCAGGTCGCAGAGATTCAGACCAGGACCTCCGTTCGTGAAGCCTCCAGGGTGATGAAGCAGTCGCGTACAACCGCCAGTCTTATCATGGAGGACGGACGTATAGCTGGTATCTTTACCACCAAGGATATCGTGGTCCGAGTCATGGCTGCAGGATTGGAGCCTGAACGCACCTCGGTCATCCGTGTAATGACACCTCACCCGGACACTGTTCGCTCAAGCATGACTATTCTGGAAGCTCTTAAAAAGATGCACGACAACCGCTACCTTCATCTGCCTGTGGTGGACGACGCTGGTCAGATGGCAGGACTTGTGGATGTGTTGCAGGTGTCGTTTGCAATGCTTAGCCAGATGAACACCATCCAGGGCGACAGCAGCGCCTCTGAGGGTCAGGGTCCTGTCTGGAACAAGTTTTGGGAATCGACCTTTGCCAGGGACGAGACGGGATCCGAGATTTCGGCGTCGGATATTCGATCTGGCTTTATTGCAGCACCGTCGGATATCAACTATGGTGGCAGTGCCATGGATTCGTCCTTGCGTCTCGAGTCCCCTGCAGTGCCCCCACTCACGGGACTGGAGGAGATTGGAGCCGAGTTTACGTTCAAGTTCAAAGAGAGCAGTGGACAGGTCCATCGGTTCGGCTCAAGCACCAGATCGTACTCGGAGCTGCACAGCAAGATTGTAGAGAAGATTGGCGGAGTGGACTCTGGCATGGATGTGGTTCTGAGCTACTGCGATGAGGAGAACGACCAGGTTCTGATTCTCCAGGACGCGGATATTGTCGACGCGGTCCAGATGGCGTACCGTAACCAGTGGCCGCTGATTCGCCTTTCGGTGACAGTGTCCTCCAAGGGCACAAAGCAGAACACGACAACGGGTGCTGGGGCAGGCAGTGCGAGTGGTGCTGATGCGGGAATGGCAGCTCTCAACCCATTGATTATCTCGGGCGCCGTGGGTCTCGGTGTTGGTGTTGTGCTTGCGCTTGTGTTTGGCATGATGAAGAAGTAGAACTCTTTGTTTTTTTTATGTAATGATGCCCCAGGACGAGAAATGACCATACGATGTATAAACATGCACATACAAACCTACTCCCTGAACGGGCCTTGCCGATGGTCCGGTTTGAGGAGGCACCAAGCAGGCGCGATAGTGTCACGGCAACGTCCTCCGAGACGTTGAGAATGCGTATGAGCTGAGGTGCAAATGATGGATGATCGACTATGAGAGCGGGGCGCGGGAAAACTCAAAATTCTGCGAAGTCAGCCACTTTGGCCGAGCCGCTTTTGGATTTGGCTTTGAAGCGTTCGCCTTCTGTTTCCTCATTCCTCAGCCCGCACACCCCCGACATCCGTCCACTCCACCGCCTCTGCTCTGCACTTGCTGCTGCCTGCCCACCTTGCCCATCTCCTTGTGCACACCTCTGCACACGCACACGCTCCAATCCCACACACAAACACACACGCACACAGCACAGTCCCACCATGTCTGACGCAAAGCCATTCCCTCCTCTCAAGAACGATCTGATCCTGAGAGCCGCTCGTGGCGAGAAGACCGAGCGTGCACCCGTCTGGGTCATGCGTCAAGCCGGCCGTTACCTGCCAGGTACGAACGCTTGCCTTTGTTCTTTGAATCAGACTTGCCTCTGACGACATGCTGTAAGGTAGACAACTGACTCCTACCCAACTTTGGCTTGTCTCTTTACTTTCCTTACTTTCCACACTTACAGAGTTCCGTGCCGAGCGCGTCGAGAACGACTTTTTCAAGATCTGCCGCACTCCCGAGCTGGCGACCAAGGTCACTCTGCAGCCCATTGATCGGTACGACGGACTGTTGGATGCGTCAATCATCTTTTCTGATATCCTGGTTATTCCCCAGGCCATGGGTATGGATGTTCAGATGGTCCCTGGCAAGGGACCTCATTTCCCCGAACCTCTCGTCGTTCCTGCTGACATGGCCAAGCTGAAGAAGGACGTGGATGTGAACCAGGAACTGCAGTATGTCTTTGACGCCATCACCATGACCCGCCATGCTCTCAATGGACGCGTTCCTTTGATCGGCTTTGTCGGTGCACCATGGACCTTGATGGTGAGTTGAAAGGCCAATAACCCCACCCTCTCAAAGGATGATATTATGCGACGTATCACTGGGGATCGAAAAGGTTGGGCTATGAAAGAACGGGTTCCCACTCACGACGTTTATGCTTTCCCTTTTGAAAACTAGGCATACATGATTGAAGGAGGCGGTAGCAAGACGCTGTCCAAGGCCAAGGAGTGGATTTTCAAGCATCCCAAGGTCAGCCACGAGCTTTTGGGTCGCATCACGGATGTCTGCGTTGACTTTTTGGTCGGACAAGTCCGTGCTGGAGCTCAGGTACCGTTGCTTGGAAGGATCAAGAGGACTTGCCCGAGTAGTTTTGTGTATTTCGTTGTGATTGTTGCCATAGGGACTGACGAAAGCGCGCAAACGCAAACTTTTTTTTCACTTCTCTGCCTTGACTTGTGTCATTGGAACTACCCATCATTATTGGAACCCTGATCGGACATCCCGTCGTCAATGGGAGCTAGATGCTGCAAGTTTTCGAGTCTTGGGGTGGAGAGCTGGGTCCTCACGACTTTGAGTTGTTCTCGCTGCCGTACCTGGCTCAGATTGTTTCCCGCGTCAAGGCTGCTCTCGGTAAGGATGCTGTGCCCATGAGCGTGTTCGCCAAGGGCTCATGGTACGCGTTAGATAAGCTGTCTGAGATTGGATACGAGACCGTTTCGCTGGACTGGACACACACGCCCGAGTCTGCCAAGGCGATCACCAAGGGCCGCGTGACGCTGCAGGGTAACATGGATCCCAATGTGCTCTACGGAGGGGATGAGGCGATTGTGGCGACGGTGGAGAGGATGGTCCGCGGCTTTGGATCGACAGGACGGTACATTGCCAACCTGGGCCACGGCATTCTGCCCACGGTCCCTGTGGAGGCCATGGAGCTGTTCCTGAAGACTGTGCACCGCGTGGGACTCGAGGTTGCGGCTGAGGAGAAGGCGGCGGAGGTTGCTAGCGACATCAAGGTTCTTGGGTAGACGTAGATCTGTACCATATCATGCTCAGGGTCATCATAAAGGCGACAACGATGTACATACAAGTCAAGAGGCGACATGACAATGTCCATTCACAGGGGCTGTAGCACAGCCCTACATTTTTCGCAGCTGGTGCAAATAGGAGTATTTCTTTCGGGCTTTACTCCTCTCATTCGTCTTTTTCTTTCCTCCTCACCAACACATTCCCTCGTCTGTCTGTTCCTTCCCTCTGTCCCCGCTGTTTCCGTCGCTCGCCCTCATTGCTCGGATTCAACGTTCCATTGTACATAACCGTACGTCTGTCTGTCTATCTGTCTGTCTGTCTGTCTGTCCGCCTTCGTTCCCTCTCGCAGAACGTCATCGCTCACGCGGCATTGCATTGTCATCCAGACAGACATACTGACAGCACATGCACCTTGTCTCGAAACATCCTCTGCACCATACCCGCCCTTCTCTAATAGGCCCTCATCCTCACGGAGACTGAACAAGCACCGTCGACAAAGACAGCCAGGACACTATCATCGCGGCATAGTCCATCCAACTAGACACCATGGCGCGTGGATACAAGGAGCTCCAGGATCCAGACACGGATACAGCACCGCTTCGCGAACACGACTCACTGGATCAGTCTGCTCGGTCTCACTCTCGATCCTATTCACTCTCCCGGGACAGCGACAAGAACTCCTCGTCGCCTGCGGATGGCGTGGAGCTGGAGGAGCTGCTCCGGACCAACCCTGCCACGGGGCTGACAACAGAACAAGCTAACCAGCGACTGCGGACCTTTGGCCACAATGAGCTGGCAGAGGTCAAGAAGAGCCAGCTGCTCAAATTTCTGGGCTACTTTGTAGGACCCATCGCGTTTCTGATTGAGCTGGCTGCCATTATCTCGGTGATTGTGAAGGTAAGAAGCGTGGCAGTAGTATCATCGGGCGGTCGGGCAGTGGTCATTTTTTTGCCTTGTGTTGTGCTGGGAGGAAAATGCTAAAAAAAGAGACAGTCGGGCTGAAGTAGTACCAAAAAAACAAACGCACCCAAATACAACATAAGCAGCGGGAAGAGAATGCGAGGCGGTGGGAGAAGAGGGCTGTGTCGGGCGAGAATCGCCCTCTTGTTTTTTTTTTTTTGGTTTGTGTTTATGCGCTGTGTTCATGTTTCTGCATGACGAGTTGCACCATTGCACCGCCACTGAAGTCTACTTTGGCATGATTCTTGTAGGACTGGTTCAACTTTGCCATCATTCTGGGCTTGCTGTTCCTGAACGCCATTATCGGATACGTTGAAGAGGCACGCGCAGAGTCGGCTGTAGACGCCCTGCGTCAGACACTGGCACTCAAAACAAGATGCTGGCGAGATGGACAACTGCAGGACCTCGACACCTCGTTACTCGTCCCTGGAGATGTGATTGTGCTTCGACTGGGAGACATTGTCCCGGCGGATGCGCGTTTGCTGGGCATCGGCGCCTCAGGAGTGGAGACAAACAGCGACTTGCTCGTGGATCAGTCATCATTGACAGGAGAATCTTTGGCAGTACGCAAAAAGAAAGGCGAGGATGTCTTTTCTTCCACGATTGTAAAGCAAGGACAGCAGATGGCCATTGTCACAAAAACCGGAAGCAAAACATATATCGGCATTGCAGCACATCTTATGGCGAACACCAAGGTAAGCGGCCCAATGTCTAGCATATCATCATTCGTACTAGATCGTACACTGTCCGGTAGTCTTCCTCTGAACTTGATATTAACGATTTGCGCTGTTCTCTGTACGAAAACATGACAATTTAACAACTGGACAGGATGAAGGCCACTTTCAAAAGGTCATTGGCAGGATTGGAAACTTTCTCATCTTCTTCACCTTGGTCCTAGTGGTCCTCATCATCATCATTCAGTTCATCACATTCCGTGATGACCCTGTTCGTGGCCAAGTGCTCAAGATCTTGGGCCCTGTCCTCATCCTGGCAGTGGCGGCCATCCCAGTGGGTCTTCCCACTGTCTGCTCAGTGACCATGGCCGTTGGAGCTCGCGGATTGGCAGCCAAACAGGTCATTGTCAAGCGTTTGGCGGCAGTCGAGGAAATGTCTGCCCTCTCGGTTCTCTGCTCGGACAAGACGGGAACTTTAACCAACAACGAATTGTCCTTTGACGAGCCCTATCTCTGCGACGGCTATTCGGCACAGGATTTACTGCTGTACTCATATTTGGCGTCAGAGTTTGGCGCGAACGATCCTATTGAGCTGGCTGTTCGCAGTGCGGCAGAGCATCAAGTCCCGTTGCTAAGGAATCGCCATGATTCAGCTCACACGCCCCACACAGTCCCAGGATTCGAGATCAGCGAATTTGTGCCCTTCAACCCTTCCGTGAAATTCACTCAGGCAACCGTGAGAGATATCGAGAGCGACACCACTTTCCTGGTAGCAAAAGGCGCACCCCAAGTGATGGTCAAGCTTGCCGGTGGACATGATCCTGCAGTCAAAGCATACATGGCTATGGCAAAGCGCGGCCTCCGTGCCCTGGGTGTAGCCCGCACTGTGGCTGGAACTCAAGACCAGTGGCAACTCGTAGGACTAATCAGTTTGCTGGATCCGCCAAGACCGGACTCTGCACAGACTATTGAACGCTGCCAGCGCATGGGCATTACGGTCAAGATGGTGACAGGAGACCAGCAGGTCATCGCCAAGGAAGTCTCAAAGCGGCTAGGACTCGGACAGGTTATCCTCGACGCCAGCCATCTCTCTAATCAGGATGTTCCCGAGTCTGTGTTGTCAGAGAGGTTCTTCAAGGCCGATGGATTTGCAGAGGTCACGCCAGAGCACAAGTTCAGGATTGTTGATGTGCTGCAAAAGCGAGGATTGTTGGTCGGCATGACAGGCGACGGTGTCAACGACGCACCTGCACTCAAGAAGGCAAATGTCGGAATTGCAGTTCACGGATGCACGGACGCGGCACGGTCAGCTGCGGACATTGTCTTGTTGGCTCCCGGATTGTCAACCATCATCGAGGGTATCCTCGCCTCCAGGGCAATCTTTCAGCGAATGAGGTCCTACGCTCTCTACCGCATCACCTCGACAGTCCACTTTCTGATCTTTTTCTTTGTTGTGGTGCTCGCGTATGACTGGACCCTGCCTGCCAAGTTGCTTATCTTGATCTGCATCCTGAACGATTTGGCGACACTTGTGATTGCGGTCGACAATGCTCAGGTATCGAAGCAGCCGGACAAGTGGCGCGTGGGTCAGCTCATCTTCCTGTCCTGCTTCTTGGGCTTGCTGCTGACGGGACTCTCCTTTGGGCACTTTTACTACTTCTGGAATGTCAAGGGCTATTTCCCTTTCCCAGAGGCCGCTGGCGAGGCGGTGGACCGTCGACTGGACTCGATCATGTATCTCCACATTTCGTCTGCACCCCATTTCCTGATCTTTTCCACGCGACTGACGGGATACTTTTGGGAGAATCTGCCGTCGCCGCTGTTCACTGCCGTCATTGTGGGAACCCAAGTTGTAGCATTGCTCATGGTCTTCTTCGGATGGTTCACTCCAGCTATTCCAGTGACGCAGGCTCTCGCTGTCTTTGGGATCTCGTTTGCATCCTGCGTGGTGCTGGACGTCATTAAGGTGCAGGTTTTCAAATACTGGGCGCTTGGATCACACTCGCTTGCCTGCGCGCCGTGCGGACCGCGACGACGGATGCTTAAGAAGAGGAAGTTGGATGAGATCCAACAGGAGCGAGTGTGGCGAAACATTGATCAAGTGCACCATGTGGCCTTGAAAACAAAAGTTGTAGTAGCGCTTCGGGATGCGGATGGAAAGCTCCCACCACCATTGACGGCGTACGAGGATGGTTGGGGACGGAATAGCGTGGACTCGCTGTGAGTTATATACATTTTTTTTCTACATACCTCTATACATATAAAGACGCGTCCGTGCGCGTCCCCATGTCCCCAGCGCTCTAGCCATGATAATCATGTCATCGTGAATACGGGCACCTTTCTACTTTACAGAAAGCTGTTCCAACATCCTCGCCTCTCGTAACAGCTGCTGTGTGCTTGAAACGTCAGTGTAAAGATTACACGGGCAAGCACCTTGCCATTCAAATTACAAAGTGCTCTTCCTTTTTCCTCCCAATCTTCCACTATGACTGAACATGACACCAGTGATCACCCGTTACATTCCAGTTACGTATAGCATGGGCTACTTCTTTTCAGGCGGACATTGCACTATTGACCGCACTCCTTATTCCTGTTATGTAAAGCAATGCCCTATTCCTTGATACCTTCATACATCAATATGTTCTTAGCGTTGCATATTCCAGCTCTACCTTCTGACGTAAAAAATTCACCTTGGGCGAGTCTAGAGAGTTGTGGCCCCCACTCCTAACATGACCAAGGTCTATAATATAAAAAGGCGTTGTAGTTCCAACAACCTGCTTTCAGGCCACCACACACAACCCTTTCGCTTCACAACCCCCCCCCCCCCCCCACACACACACACACACGCACACTAATACTTTCCAACAAATGTAGTGTAACGAGAGCCGTCCTGCGGATATCTATCCAAGATGTAGTCTGGATGTCCCATCTCCAATGCTCAAAAATGAACCTCTCTTGTATTTTTTTTTTTTTGGCAATAGTAGCAACGATGGTCAAGGCATCTGCAATCCTCCTAGTCACTTTTGCGCTTCTTGCTTCCGTTCAAGCAGAACAACCAGAATCATGCGTACCCAAGGATGTATGCAGTTTCGAATATGTCGACAAAAACGGGGACTACCAGTTCAAGTGTGTAAACGGTTGCTATGAAGAAAGCCATACACATGCGAAAGAATTCAAAGACAGGTTGGGTGCAAACTGCGGCGTGGAGTGCAAAGAACCCACAGTCGGAGGTGATGGAAACTTCAGATTACAGTGCAAGCTTAATCCTCATTTCGATGACGATCGAGCCAGAAAACAGACGCATAAGTGCGACTGCCCGCCATAAAATCCATAGAGAACTGTTACCACAACTGAGGTATCGTCAGGAGATGCTTTTTTTTTTTTTTTTTTTTGTCAATAAGAACTTTCGAGAGTGCCATTGAAAACCCATTTTGTAGTTGCTTGAACATGTACGTTTCGCGCGCGCATGCGCCATTGGGGATAAGTGGCACGACTCTCGGATGGCACAACTGAATCACCGGCGGCTTGACCCCTCCCCTACTTCGCGAAGGCATGCTGACGGGTTCGCGGATCCTGTTTCTTAAGCACGATGTATACATATATTTCATTTTCCACGTAAACGACGAGCGTGCGCCATGCGGCGATTTCAGGAACGCTCTGTATGGACCCACGCGTAGACATGCCATTGATGTATATTTTGCAAACAGACGCGTAAAGTCACTTTTCCTTGGCAATGCAGATTGCTCTCCGTCCACTACCCTCCGTGTTTGCTCTCCCACTCTTGTGCAGTCTATGTGATTCAGTTCAGCTTTCTCTCATGAGCATGATCGCATTCATCCTACGCAATTGACGAGGTTGCTTTGGTTAAAAAAACCTACTGTCGCCACTGTGCACTACCGTCATTGTTAAGAACCTATGCTCTTTTTCACATGGCTCACTCTAGCCGTGTCAGTGGGCGCAGACTCTTGCGGTGTTTTGAGATCTCATTTGCTTCCTGCGCGAGGTGCTGGATGTCATCAAAGTGCAACTTTCAAATACTAGGCGCTTGTGAGTGGCGAGGCATTGATCTAGTGCGCAAAGGTAACCTTGAAGACCAAAGTTGCAAAGTTGCAATAGCGCTGCGGGATGCACATGGAGGAATCCCATCACCACTGATAGCATGGGGGGATAGTTAAGGACGGAATAGCGTCGACTCATTGTGAGATTATACCCTTTTTTCACGCATCTATATGTATATGCATACGCGCTAATGCGCTCTGGCCATTATTATCATGGCTTCGTGAACATTGGCACCTTTCTACCTCACAACATGATGTTCCAACATCCTTGTCTCTCGTAATAGCTGCTTTATGTTCGGCTTACCACTGTACCGAGTACAAGGGGCAAAAGGCAGAGCGTTCCTCTCTGTTCCTCCCAATCTTTTCACCATGGTTGAACATGACACCATGAATCATCTCACGCCATTCTATGAAGCAGGTCCTGTTTTTGCAAAGGCTGGACCACTGCTCCATGGGTCGCACTCTTCATTCCAGTTTATGAAAAAGCATGCCTGGTTCCTTGATGCCATCACATTTCAACTTTTGTTTCCTTTGTTCGCATTCCAAGTCTACTTTCTGACGTAAAAAAAAAAATACTCGGTGGAAATGAATTCTAAAGAATGGACCTGCAGATCTATAAAATGGCACTGTAGCTCCAACAACCTACATTCGAACTAACATACACGTCCTTTCGCTCCACAAACCCAAAGCACACACACACACACTACTGCTTCTACTACTCTCCCAACGAATGTAGTGTAGCGACTATCGTCCTGCGGATTGAACTATCCAAGAATGAAGTCTGAGTCTTCTATCTCCAAGACTCAAAACTGAACCTTTCTTCCATTTTTTTTTATTTGGCAGTAATAGCAACAATGGTCAAGGCATCTGCAATCTTCCTGGTCACTTTTACGCTTCTTGCTTCCGTTCAAGCAGCAACACCAGCATCAGCACCATGCGTGTCCAAGGATGTATGCAGATTCAAATATTTTTCCGATAGTTTCGGCGAGTTCAGGTGTGAAAACGGTTGTGGTATAGAAGGCAGTGAACATGCACTTGCATTCTATAAAAAATTGACCGGTTGCGGCCTCACCTGCTACGAACCCGGAGCCGCACCATCCGACCTCGATAGAGACGTCGAGTTGGACGACTACAGATTCATGTGCAAGCGTGACATATTGTTCAAAGATAAAGCTGAGAGAAGGGAGAGGTATCCGTGCGCGTGCCCACAAGTAGATTCATAGGGAACTATTACCAACAGTTAAGGCAGCATCGTTCAGGAGATAGTGCGACACTTCTCTTTTTTTTTTTTCTTTTTTTTTTTAGATTTTCTTTAGTCAGTAAGAAAGTACGAGAGAGTACTGTAGCACAACTGAATATCTAGCGGCTTTACCCATCCCCCATTGGCAAGAGTATGCCAAATGGGTTAGTGGATCCTGGTGCCTCAAGCACGTCGGTTTGCCTAACGTATCCATTTTTTTAAAAGAGTGTACAAAGCCAAGTGGGCCGTCTTTTATGTATAATGCAGGCGCATGTCTGCATGATGGAGGCGCTATTAAAGTACTATTGATAGATGTCTAAAAGATGATGGCATGGGGATGCAGATGAGCGGAGAGGGAGAGAGAGAGAAAAAGACTAACGCACAAATGGCGCTGTAAATGGGAAGATGGCCCATGTGGTAGTAGCAGCAGCAACTTTTTTTTTCGGGACGCTCAGTTCTTCTTTTCGTTAACACTCAGCGAACTGGACGTGGACGTGGTCGCCGCCAAGAAATTATGCGTTCGATCCTGAGTCCCCTGTCCCGCTGTCTGGGGTCCCTCCCTCGTTGAAAGTTGTCGCGTCTCAAACGTCTCGAGCGTCTCCTCACCGCGACCGACCCATTTCTTGAGCCAGCCGACCATAAAGGCACCACTGAATAGCTGCTCCACATGATAGATCAACAATGGTGTGGCCAACAGTCCTGCCAACGCAGACCCTGTGCTGCTCGAGTACAAGATCTTGATCATAGGGATACCCATAGCCACCGATTTAGTTGCTCCACAGAACAAGATGGCCACGGTGTCCTTCTTGGACAGGGGCTCTGCAAACCGCTGAACAGCGGTTCGAGGGAGGGACAAGCCATTGGTCACAGCAGAAAAGGTTCTAATCGACGCATCGTCTTGCTGCTGCTCCAATTGTGCCTCCTGGCGCTTTTTTTCCTGCTCATTCTCGTCCATGATCTTGAGGATACGAAGTTTTGCGGGGCGCACGCGTGCAACGAATCCCAGGAAGAAGGTCATGATCCAAAATGTCACTGCCTGCAGTGCTCCTATGGCAATGATCTCGCCTGCGGACACGGATGCGAATGTGTCGTTGTAAAAGGCATCACAGAACACTGTCCACACCAGGATCAAGAGACAAGAGCTGTTCAATGTCGGGAAATGGACCTTCTTCTTGGCCCAGGCGATCGATTTAGGGAAAAAGTACAAGTAGATCTGGCCTACAAGGATAGGCACCAGGATGGTCGTTCCAAGATCACGCAGAATGGTCGCATAGTCAAGTCCATGCTTGCCAGAGGGTGTTTGTGGTGTCGAATGCAGCAGAATAAGGACGATGAGGGGCGAGATAAAGACTCCAAGCAGGTTTCCAAGGGCAGCATTGAACAGCGCCAAGGACTCGTTTCCGCCCGAGTTGGCGGTCATGACCACATTGGATGAGATGGTGGTGGGGGTGGCCGAGGTAACGGCCATACCTGCCAACAGAGTGGCGTTCAAGCCCGAGAGTCCGATCAGAGAGGTGATGGCCTTGACGACCAAAGGGATGACGATGAACGATGTCAACTGAACGAGAAGATGAGCGCGATAGTTCATGGCCGAGATAAGTAAATCCTTCGTCTTGAGTGATAGACCCGAGAGCAAGAAGATGCAGGAGGTGATCCCGTACTTGACAGAGTACTCCGGCCGGATGGGGCCGCCCGTCCTACCCCAGTCGGGAAAGTAGCGCGCGAGGATAATGACCACGACGAGCCCCAACAGGAACCAGTTCTTCATCCACAGGTCCCATGCCTTAGTTTTCCAAGACACCTTTCCCTTCGCTGGCTGCTCTGTGACAGTGAGCTCATCGGTGCCCGATGATGGATCCGGGGAGGACGAAAGCTCGATGATAGAGTCATGGTGGATCGGGCGGTTACTGCTGCCTCCCGCTTCCTTGGTATCGGGGAGAATGTCCAGCTGGCTCGTTTTAGAGGTATCGGTCGAGGCACTAGCCCCGTGGAGAAGCTTGTGCTGCGGGCTTTTAGAGACGGCAGCAGAGTCAATGGAGGTGGGTTCTGAGCGATGACTAGAGTCTACATTGGACAGGTCCGTCGCTGGTGAAGCTGCAGCTGCTGCAGGGGGCTCATGTTGCATCTTGTCCTGCCCGCTGGTGGAGGTAGTTAAGTCTGCGGGGAACGGCAATCAATGAAATAAAAAGTGGATCAGGCGGAGACGAGGCACGAATGGGCAGCCCCGGCAGGGTATAGTGGATGCAATGCAGGAGCGAAGAAATGAGCGAGTGAGAGCGAGTGAGAGCGAGAGAGAAGAGAGGGGAGACAGAGAAAGCGAAGGGCTAGAGAAGGACGAGTGTGGAGAGAAAGGAAGGAGAGTGTGAAGAGAGTGTGAAGAGAGTGTGAAGAAGAGTGTAAAGAGTGTGGTGAAGACTCAGCAAGGACAAGAGACCGATATGACTCCAACGGCAAACTGAACGCCGATGATGCCCTCAGGAGCAAATCGGAGGGCGAACGTTGCTGCACAATTCAATTTAGAGTGCAGCTGCAGGCAGCGGTTTAGCCGCCGACAACGATCCTGAGCCAAGTGACACTCGACGGAGGATTAAAAAACCACCTTTAGTGCGTGTGCAGAGACACAAGCGTCGACGTTACCATACTAGACAATGGGGACGACGAGGCCGGGAACGGGGGACACAGAGTGCTGTATGCAGATGGCCTCGCATGCCTCACGCATGCATCGCAGCAACAAGCAAGACTGTCCTCCTTCACTTGTTCACAACACAGTGAAAGAGAAAGAAACAAAGGGTCCATGGCAGTAGCACCGATCGCCGTGTCTGGGAATGAGTGGGCTGAAACGCAACAGAGCGAGTGCAGAGAATGCCTCGGGAGTCCTCTCCATTCCGAGGTCTAAACGAAGGTACCAGATGATCTACTACTGGTCATGCACAAGCATGTACAGTACATGCACATGTACTTACGTTGGACCACAGTTTCTGCCCCCTATCTATCCATTGCATTGTGAGCTGTGTATACACAATTGCAGAAAAGCACGCCCTCTGTGTGCTCACATGGCGTGCTTGCTGGGCGATCTTTGCTCATTTTGATGAACTGCACCAACAGGAAGTAACCATCCGTGCTGTCCACCTCTGCCGATTCTTTCTAAAAGCAGCCGATAGCGCCAGCAACATGGGTTGCTTATCCAGATGGACAGCGCCAGATCTTGAATGGGGCCGTTATCGATTATCTCTTGTGCCCCAGCCCATCCGCATGCTATAGTGCTCGGGAACTCTCCTCTTTTTTTTTTTTTTTTTTTTTTTTTTAGCTGCACACCCCTACGATCAGGCGCAAAGCACAGACCAAGGACACGTCGTCTACATACACACTCAACCTCACACCCCACTCAGACACACGTTCACACATAGACAACATGCAGGCCTCCTAAGAGCGGACGCGCCTCCTATCCATCTCTCCCATCGTCCTTCACACCCCCCACCCACCCCTCTTCCCACCTCCAAAAAGCGCTGTTCACCCCTCCTCTCCTATAAAATGCAATTCCTTCTCATTCACACTGCTCATTTGCTCTTTGTCTCCATCAGTCATTCATAACACCCATTCAAGAGCAACCTATGCAAAAATAGTATGGTTTATCAAGAGACTTTCGCAGGGATCGTCGGCTGGGCAGTCGTGCCCACCTTCGTCACCAATACCCTGCACACTCTCTGGTATTCATTTCGATACTCAACCAAGTCTGCCGCCATCCCTCCCCGTGGATCTGCCAAGCACACCCGCGACCGCAACTTGATCCTCTGTGGAGTCATCCTCGTCTACCTCCTCTATCTGATCCGAAACGTCGATCGTGCATTAGAGCCCAGCCATTACAACGTCTTGGATCTCGGCTTCCATTCCTTCACTCAGAAACAGCTAAAGACAAACTTCAGAAAAGCATCTCTGCAGTACCACCCGGACAAGGTTGGAGACGCCGGTGCAGGTAAACTCTCCCCTCCTGCCCTCTTCTAAAGGGCTTGAAACCACAGTCTCTCAGAAGCCCCGGACGGCGCTCAACCCGCTAACAGCTGGCTTCTTGTTTAATAAAAAAAAAAGACGTCTTTGTCAGGATAAGAGCAGCTCATGAAGTCCTGTCCGACCCTATCCTTCGACAGGCCTACGACTGGTTCGGTCCCGCCTCGTTCAAATGTACGACCTGCCAGACCGCCAAGGACTACCTCAGGAACGGGTTCAACGAGATCTTTGTCATGTACGGGACCACGATCGCAGTGCTGATGCTCATGGGTTGGTTGGGCAAGGCCACCTACGGCCGATACTGGCGATATATACTCCTGGCAGCCATTGGACTCTTGGAATTGTCCATGGTCCAGAACACGAGTCCGAACCAGATCCTGGGCTGGCTCATGCCCCACAGAGTGACGTTTGAACAAATTGTCATCCTCCGTCAAATCTACCTTTCGACAGCCATTGCTATCCCTCAGGTCGGGCCTATTCTCTGGCCCAGTAACGACAACAAACCAAAAATCTCGGGATCGTCAAAGGAATGGCTAAAGCGACTGGAAGACCTCACTACAGCGTCAAGTAAAGAAATCCACTGCTTTTTTTTTTTACAGCACCCTTATGACTTTGTGAGAGGGGGTATTCCGGTTCTGTACCATGCCAAAGGAGCATTACATTTCTGACAGTTTGGTGCTCCCTTTTTTCTTTATGTCGCTTAGATGACCAAGTCCTGATAGAGACAAAGTCGACAATGGAGGCACTCACAGGTTCTCGGGACCTGGATGCGCATCTGCGGGAACAATTTTCCCGTCTAGTCCTGGAATGCAGACTGCATCAAGATCAACACCTTGGCACGATAAAGACATCGATTGTCGCGCGCATGGCGGCAGACAAGTCATAGACACAACACGAAGGATGGACAAACAATGTCGCTTAGCAAAATAGTACTTTTATTACGCAAATGTTGGAACTGTTTTTTATGATACAGAAAAGAGAGAGCTTTTTGGAGCGAAAACGCTTTGTTTTCTTTTAGACCTTGGTCTCAGCGGGTGTGGTAGAGGAGTACAAGGGAGTTTCGTTCTCCTTGACCTCAAGATGGGTGTGCTGGCGTTCACCCACAACCTCCATGGGCGTGGTCTCATGGGCATACCGCTCAGGGTTATTGAGACGAGAGTATCTGGAACCGTACAAAGCATAGAAGACCAAGCCGATGGCCAACCAGATCACCAGACGGATAATGGCCGACACAGAGTCGACAGCAATCAAACCAACACAGCTGAGAGCGCCCAGAATGGGGAAGACGGGTCCGAGAGGGACCTTGAAGCGACGAGGGCGGTCGGGCTCGCGCCAACGGAGGATGAGGACCGAGCAATGGACCAAGAAGAAGGCAAAGAGGGTTCCGACCGAGGTCAGATCGGCCAGCAGATCGACGGGGAACATGCCTCCTGCAGCAGCGCAGATCACTCCTGCAATGGCTGTTGTCATCACTGGGGTCTTGTACTTTGGGTGAAGCTTGGCAGCAACCTGGGGGAAGAGACCATCAACGGCCATGGAGAAGAAAATACGGGGCTGTCCGATCAAGAGGACCAACATGACAGAGACCAACCCAGCCAAGATACCGACTTCACAAAAGATGGAAAGCCACTTTTGTCCAGTAGCAGCAGCAGTGACCTGGAAGGGTGCCTGCTTGCCTTCACCGGCAATCTCTGTGTAGTTGACAACACCGAGCATGACGATACTGGTGGCGATGTAGAGAACTGTGCAGGAGATGAGCGAGATGCCGATACCGATGGGAAGATCGCGTTGGGGGTTGCGTGCCTCCTGAGCGGCTGTGCTGATTGCATCGAAACCAATAAAGGCAAAGAAGACGACTGTAGCTCCTCGCAGAACACCCGAGCCTCCAAACTCGCCAAACTTGCCCGTGTTTGGGGGAATGAATGGCTTGAAGTTGTCCATGTCGACCCATCTGCAGGCACCAAAGATGAAGACGATAATGACAACCAGCTTCACGACGACGAGGACGTTGTTGACACGGGCTGAGGACTTGACACCTCTGCAGAGGAGGAAGGTGAGGACGAGGACGATGATGAACGATGGCAGCGAGAACCAATCTCCGGTCAAACTGAAAGAGTCGTTCTTGTATCTGAAGGGTGCAGTCATCAGCTTGGAATCGGCTTGCCAACCAAACGCATCCTGAAAGAACGCGTTGAGGTAGTGAGAGAACCCAACCGAGACTGTAGCTGCTCCGACGAGGTACTCAAGAATACTAAGACAATCAAACCACAAGACAACGAGAGTACAAGGAGAGGTATCAGCAAACCGCAAGCAAATGGCTGATGTGTGCATGATTGTTACTTTAGCAACACGCTGCGGTCTCTTACAGATCCCAACCGATGATCCAGGCCATAAGTTCTCCGCAGGTAGCATAGGTGTAAGTATAAGCACTTCCGGCAATGGGGACCAGACAGGCCATCTCGGCATAGGACATAGCAGCAAGACCGGCGACAATAGCAGCAATCACAAATGAGACACAGACAGCGGGTCCTGCCTTCTCATGAGCAACCACACCTATTTTTTTTTTTCGGTGCGAGGGAAAAAAAAAATGCGCGCAACGTATGACGGAGGGCGTACACAAAGCAAAACGAGAAAGATTTGGACGTCAATAACGCGAAGCGACGCACAATAGCATAGTTCTTAGATTATTTTGTTGTTGTTGCGTGGATGCAGCTGGAGGAAGGCGTCTACTGCAGCCTTTTCTTTAGAAAGGCTAAAAGCAGAGCAAAAAAGCTTACCAGTGAGAACAAAGATACCCGTGCCGATAATGGCACCGACGCCCATGGCACTCAGATCCTTCACGGTCAGGACCCTCTTCATCTGAGAGGTCTCGGACTCGTGGTCGAGCGACGCGAACGTGCGTGTGTTGGTGAGACGACGAGCCTGCCAACTGAAGATGCCCTCGCCGGGCTTACGCAGGTGGCGAGTGCCATCGCCCAAGTCTCGGAACTGGGCGTTTTCAGGAGTGAGCTCCGGTACGGTCATTGTTCTGCCGTGAGTTTGTTTGTGTGTGTGTGTGGAGGAAGCACCAGATAGGAATAGCAGAGGGGGTCGAAGAAGCGTGTCGCTTATTAGATCAGACGGAGTATCTACGCGAAGGAGGGGTTGCGAAGACGAGTGGGTGGAGTAGTGGCGATGCGGAGGAGAAGGACGGGGCCAAAGGGATGGAGTTGGACGAGGGAGAAAGAGAAAAAAAAGACGTGGGTGGCCCCTTTGGGATCCCTTTTATCTGTTTCCCGCAAGTGTCAGATGTCATCAGTGTGCACTGCTGAATGAATGCTTTCGAGGTATCAGAGACTTTTGGGGACTGGGGCTGCAGAAGCAGGTTTTGCTGGACGCTAGACTAGAGAATGAGCACGACAACAAAGGAAATGGACAGAGACTGGACCAGCAGGGTATTTTGTGTTCTACGAAGGTGTGGGTGCGAATGGGAGCGGTCATCCGTAGAACACGGCAACGAGGGTCAGCATGTGCGACCGTCGGGCAGCAAAAGGGCCAAAGGCCCTGAGTCGTATTTGTTTTGTGGTTTGCGTCTGCCGTGGTCCTTGGTGTCTTGAACAGCAAGGCAGACGCGGAAAAGACAATAATAATCGATGGACGGGCTGGACGCAAGCGCGGAATGTGAGTGAGTGAGTGAGCGAATGCAGTACTCGAGTGAATGAGTGACTGAATAGGATGGCGTTAGGGTTGTAGCGAGATATGGGTATTAATACAAACGACGGATGGCCAGGGCGATGCATGGAAGCAGCGGCACAACGGCGAAAGCACCCAAGAGATCGTCTTGACACGATAGGCCGATCTGGGTGCAGTGCGCGTGCTTTTGTCTTGGTCCCACATACGCCTTGAACCACTAGCAACGTTGCGCTACGAGGATTAGCTCGGACAAGCATGCTTGCCTCGGTTAGAGTTTTGGGAAACAACGCGGCTCTAGAGAAAGTCAAGTCAGTGCTGGATGTAGATTACATTGTAGACTACATGCACACGATTCGTAGCTCGATGCGGTAATGTAAAAAGTACACCGTCTGTTGCAAAGTCGAGACTGTCCGCAAAACCAAGACTAGTAAACTAATCCCCCGCGCCAATTAAACAGGCTTACCGAGGATCGCCTCCGTGTAGACTACGCTCAGTTGATGTCAGCACTGTCTTCATGGACATGACTTTCCACGAAAGCTGTAGCGGGCACACCCAGCTGTTCCAAGAACCATTACTCGTGTGCGGTGGTGTTGTTGGTTCAGACAAGTCTGTTTTCTGATGCTTCCATGCGCAGACACAAAACACAGATTGGTAGGGCACATGCCGTAGCACACTCAACCTTGTTTGATAATGTATTTGACTGAAGACATCGGGGCGAGAAAGACCGTCTCCTGCAGACGACAGTGCCGCAAAGATGTAAAAAAACACACCCAGCCTGTTCCTGACTGGCGTGAAACTTCGTCGGATATTGGGTCGCAACCTTGTGGCACTGGGTGAAGATGAAGAGCGTATTAGTAGACATGCAGTAGTCTGAGTAGTCTCATTCAACCCAATCTTCAGCCCGCCTTTCCCTCTTTGGTCCAACTCTCGCCCGACGCCCTCCCATCCTCCCTTATTTTTGTTATTGCCTATGAGACCATTAAAAAAACTGTCCGTGGGTGCAGCCGAAAGCGACTCTGTCACTCGCCCTTGGCTGTCCTCACCCGCTGAGCGATGGTTTTGCATGGAGAGTCTAGAAGGTTTTTTTTTTTTTTTTTTTTTTGGTTCCGTGCCCTTCATGCTTAAATTTCTCTCTACTGTAATAGAATGTTGTCGCCCTCAGCAGAATGCAACGGGCAAACTATCCGACATTGGCCCAGTGGCTATGGGCGTACAATGACCCAAGTGCATGCAGCTCAAAGCCACGCCCCTCGTCAGAGAGTAACTGGGCAGACTACGATAGTATGCAAAGAGGCCATTTCAATAAGGCTTGCCACTGTTTAAAGCTGCAGCTGCGGGTACATTCTTGGCCGTCTCTACCACAAACAAATCCGTCACTTCTTCGGATCATCTCCCGGGAAGCCCACTGACCATCCTCACACCCGCGATGCACAGAATATACTACAGAACAGAACTGTACGCATGAAGTACGTGGTCATTTAATGGAAGGAAGCCAGCCATTGTCACCTCACCGCTCGCCGCCCTATCCTAGTATCCCTTCCCTCCTCTGATCCATACTGGTGCCCCTACCTCGTACTATACATCATTCACGCCACATAGAACCGAGGCACTTGCTGAACAATAAACCAGCAGACCACATGAACGCTGGACTAGCGCGCATACGGCTAGAGGGCGACCTATGAAAGATTTCTCTTTCAGGGCCACCAGGATACACGGGTCATCCTTGTATCCTGAGGCTGTTTCTCCTCGAGATGAGGTGGACCAAGCAGTCGACAATGGTGGCTGAATCGATTCAAGACCTTCTCCCTCCATGCCATTTTGAATGCATGTCGGCTGCTGTCATATGTTCCATTGTCTTTTCAAGATCAGCAAGCACCCCACTGGCCGCCTCAGCCTCGCCCATCCAGGCACAGGGGAGAAAGATCTGGAGGGCGTCCAATCTCCCTCCTTTTGCTGCTCAGCCACGTTGACCAACCTTCTTTGATCTCCGAGGTAGAAGAAACTGGTCCCGGACTTTTCTGCGGGCAGTGTATACAGTCCTCTGCAAGTAGCTTTACAGTATTCACACCTGTTTACCTTGCTGCCGGGCACACGACAAGGTAGAGCCTTCCATTATTATTTAGTACACGCGTAGAAGTAAACGCGGAAAAACAAGCCATTTAGCCCATCATCGATGCAGAGCCTTATGGCTTTTGAGTAGATTCTCGCAACTTCCGGGGGTCCAGACTCTTCTCCCCCTGCTGAACAGACAACACGTCTTTGTTGTTGAAAACCTGTAAGAACGCTTACCGTCTTCCCTCTCACGGTCTCACCCTTGTTTGTCGAGCGCGTGCGCATTCTATATTGTAGAAGTGTACATACATCCTGGGTTGGCCTCCTAGGCGTTTGTTTCCACGCGCCTATCAGTAGTATTCGCGGCCTCATTGCTACACACCACTTTTTTCGTGTATGTAGACCACAGTACATAACTGCCTTGGGAGCTATTGACAGGCTGTGTAGGGTGCCACAGAACAAGGGAGGACTCCTGTGTCCCTCTGTACCTTTGTATCCCCTCTCTACGATAAAATGATATGTGCTTCGTGCTCTGCATGTTCTGAGCGCACGGCGGCGGCGGTGGGGTAGATCGCCGATCCATATCCCACGTTCGTAGGATCAACCCTTCCTTGCCAAGATACTAGAGGCATATATACAAAACACACGGCAGCGACACGTGTGGCTTTTTTCAATCGCTCCCGAAGGCGCAGGCGATACGTATTTGGCTCCCGCCATGAACTAGTAGTACACGAAGGCATGCCAAAAGCAGAGTCAGGAACGAGAAAAAAAGAAACACAAAGGATCCAAGAAAACGCTACGCTCGAGCTGAAACAGATCCATGCTTCCGTACTTCATAGTCGACTTGTATAACTATTCCTACCGAACTAGCCTGTACATGTACATGTACAGCACAAACGGATTGTCGTTGCCACTTTTTTTTTTTGTGCGGTTCCTGGAATTTAATTAGATCGGCCTTCATTTCGCGCCAAACACAAACCAGACTTGCAGCATAGACACTTGTCGCAAGCTAAGAATGACTCAAAACTTGTCCATAAAAAAAAAAGGAATGGCCACAAACCCATGGGTATGATGATGCAGAGAATAGTATCGCGTACCTTTTTTTTCCATGGAAACAAATATCCAAAGCAAAAAGCGACACGCGCGATGTTTCCCACCCTTCCTTTTGAATAATATATCTCAGGCTGAGATGGTGTGTCTGTCTGTTGGGTGGATCCTGATGACGCTGCTAGTCTACGTAGTCCTGCCCAGTCATGGTACGTTGTTGTCATAGCTGTCGGTCGTAGTCTCGTAGTCCAGCAGTCTAGTATGTCGTAGTCTTGCTGTCGCCAACCAAACCTACGAACACATTTTTTACACCCTTCATACCCTTCATAAAAAGACGCTGCCGCACTCTGTTCATCCCATCTTTTCTCATTTCTCTCGCTCTGCACGTAAACCCGTCGGCTCCTATTTCTTTTTCCTACGCTCTTCACCACTGCTAGGGTTCAATCCCTCCCTTCTCTTCCTTTCCGCCTACACACACACACACGCGCGCGCGCAAGTCTTTGCGCATCCTTACGCGTTCGATTTTTTTTCATTACCATTCCTAGCTTTTTGACGACCCTCCCGATCCTGTCCAAGGGCTGCTCTCCGCCATGAAACTCTCCACCCTACTCCTGTGCTGTACAGCCCTCTATCTCATCCCCTCGACAACCACAGCGGCCCTGTACTCGAACCCAGACGCGCTCTCCAACTGCACCATGCCAGGCGTCGCAGTCTTCACCGTCGACGACGGTCCAGGTCATTACGTCGATAAGTTGCTCGACGTCCTCATGCACAAAAACGTCAGCGCCACGTTCTTCTTGTGGTAAGGAAAGGGGAGGCTTCTTTCTTTTTTTTTTTCTCGGGACCCCAAAGCGTCCCTCCCTTCCTCCAGACATCGAAAACTTGACACAATCGTCTGCTTTTTTGTTTTCTTTTTTTCTTCTGCTTTCCTTAGGGGCGAAAAGATCGAGAAGAGGCCCGAATCCATCCGACGGATCATCGACAGCGGTAGTCAAGTGGCCTTGCATGGCTACACCCGCACCAGCTTTGACAAGATGGCGTCCCCAGAAGCGATCGAATACGACCTGACCAAGAACTCGGACCTCATCCACCGACACGGCGGAGTCCGCCCTCGTTTCGTCCGCGTTCCCTATGACCAATGTGACACGGTCAAGTGCACGACAGTCCTCACGAAGATGGGCTTGAAGCAAGTCCTCTACAACGTCGATACCTTCGATTGGAAGAACGCCTACATCGATGAACAAGAGCATATCTACCACTCTGAAGAGGATGCCACCAACCTGTCCATGGCCAACCTCACCCAAACCCTCAAACACGCCGATCCCAAGACGGACTCGATCATCTTGCTCCAGCATGAGACCCACCCGTTCTCGGTCCTCAAACTGGCTCCGCTGGTCATTGACAAGATTAGGGCAAAGGGCTTCAGGTTCGTCTCCTTGTCCGAGTGTTTGGGGTATGATCCTTACAAGCAGTGCCTCTTCAAGAGAACCTATCCCGACGGAGTTCATTCTTCAGACAACACTGCCCATCCCGACAATCTCCCCGATCCCAACCAGCGCTTAACGTCCTCCGTCACCGACAATAGCATCAACAGCTTCAATGCCTCCACAACCACTACGGCTCCCACTCCCACTTCTACACATAAGCCTGGAGGTGCTCAAGCGCACAAGGCCGCTATCTGGACTTTGGGCTTGGGTGTTGTCCTGGCCTATATACTCGCTTAAAGAAAGAAATGAAATGAACCCATTCCGTACATCCATACATCCAAAATAAAAAACACGCGCTTTTTTCAACTCTTTTAGTCATGTCTTGGCTGGTGCTCTAGAGCAATCAAGCGTTGTTTTGTTTTTCTAGTATCGGTCCGCGAAGCTAGCTAATGCCTCATACTGATGCTGTTTGCTGTTGCTGTTGCTGTTGCTGTCACTGTTACTGTTGCCATTACTATTGTTGTCGCTGCTGCTCCTGGGCTGGGTACGCCAAGAGGACAAAGTCCCAGCCGAGGATTCGGCGCACCGTAAACACCTCACGGATCCCTTGTGGCCAGACAGATCCTTCTAGCTCCGCCTCTGCCGACGATGTCCGATCCTCGCCCCGTTGCTGGTGCTGGTCCTGGCTGTCATCATCTCGCTCACGACTCGTAGAGCCACGGCTGCCCTGACCCGTCAACGGTGACAGAGTCTTGGACGCCGGTGATGTAAATGTCCCCGTTGAGGCAGCGGGGCGCCTGGGTGCTGCACGGTAGTAGTAGTATGTCGTCGTGTATCCTGAGCCATTGGATCCTCCTCCTGACGCCCGCGAGACCGTCTTGAGGAACGAAGGTCCAATCACGTAGATTCTAAGCAGCAGGCCCAGTAAAAAGCAGGCAATTGCACACCAGAAAATGTTCCTGAATGTGTACGCGTAAAGCAGACTGCCTCTGAATCGTGGATGGTCAGCTCCGTTTGTCGATCCTGGCTTCCGCGCCTTTGACTGCGACGAACTTGCTCTTGATCGATGGCGGGTCAACAATGACGACCGACTGCCTTGTCGACGATGCTGCTTTTGGGTCTGGCCGGCAGACGGTAACATGGCCTCCGAGTAGTCCATCGGACTTCTCTCTCCTTGACCCCCTCGAGCATCGCTGGCCGCAAAGACCTCGTCATCCTGCTGTTGGGTCGCTTCCTTGCCCTTCCTCCGCCGGACAGTCCCGCTCTCGCGCGCCCAGTCCAGCACGTCTCTGTCGGTCCTCTTCTCGTCGTATTCGACATCGATTTCACTGCGCAGCACATCCGTGCCGGATGGGGCATCATACATATTGTTATCAATGCCGCCGTGATGGTTCTGGAAGACAATGGACCCATGCAGACTTTCCAGATCAAGATCATGCTCATACTCAGGGTCGGCCTTGGTGTGCTTCTGTCCGCCATTTCTCGTCTTTTTCCTGCCACTACCACTGCCATTGCGGGTGTTCATGGTATCACTGATCCTGTTTCGGCTCACGCTCTTGCTGGCCCGGATCGTGCGGTCATCGTCTAGGTCTTCGTACTCCATTGACGAGCGACTTTGATGGCCTTGACCGTCCGCCGAGCTGCCCATAGACACATGGCCTTCATCGCCATTACGAGCATTCTCCGCCACCGCATCCAAGTCTGCTCTTGATCCGCGTTGACTCAATAAACCAACATTCATCAAAAACGCCGAAAATCCAGACATGGAGCTCGTCGGTCGCTGATTCGAGACTGACTCTGCCGTTGACGGAGATCCCAACGCAGACTCAGGACCGTTTTTCCTCGACACCCTTCCCTCCCGACCTTCTTCTGCACCTGATCCAGAATCCTGCTGCTTGTTCAACTGCGCGAGTTGTTGGCGATGATGTTTCCTCTTGCGCGATGCAGACGTGGACCGCGGAGCGGGTGCTCCATCGTCAGAGTACAGACTATGGCCACCGTCGTCGTCCCCGTGGTCCGTATTAATTCCATTAGCCTCGGTCTCCTTGTCAGAATACACGCTGCCGTTTTGCCCACGTTGCAGCTCTGCTCCATCTTCGTCATCTTCCATCATGCCGTCTGTGAAACCGAGCTCCTGTCTTGATAAACCCGTCATGACCTTGACGGGGACACCGTCGACCAGCACCCGCCCTAGCCACTCCATCTCCTCCGCCAGACTACCGAGCGTTTCCTTCGTGGCCTGAGCTGCCGCATGCTCGAGTCGGTCAATTTTGACCCCAAACTGGAACATGCGCGTCTCCATCGCCATCGTTGGCTTGGTGACTGAAGCCAGCAGTGTCGGCTTTGTTGGGCCAACGGTCTCGGATGATACAAGCGTGCTAGGAGAGAATTCAGGTCTACCCGCCTCGCTAGTAGCGCAATCTGTGTCCTGCGATGACGAGGACGACCGTCCCTCAGGACGACTGCGCGAGCTCTCGCTCCGGTCATCGGCAGCAAAATTCATAGATGACGATCCCGATACAGTGCTCGCCGTCATGACCGGCTTTGCAGTCGTTCCTGAAAAAACAAGGGGAGCCCCACTTTTCAATGCCTGTTGTGAAGCCGCGGCTGCCTGCTGCTGTTGTGCCTGAGCATAAGCCTGGCTGCTCTCTGCCTCAGGGACGGTCACGATGATCAAATGCTTTCTCCGCTTGGAGACGCCCGAGAGCGAGGACGAGTGTGAGGGTGCGGGGGGGATGTCAATCACATGCACGGTAAGCGGTGGGGGCAGAATCCTGATGAGAGAAGTCGAGGAAGGAAGTGGTCGAGACAAGTTCGCGGCGCCGCCCAATACTGCAGCAATGCCCGTTCCAGTGGTGGCTGCCTCAGATGAAGAGGATTTTGATCCGCCTGGGGTATGGGCTCCTGCCTCGCCGTCTAGAGAAGACCGGCCGCCGCTGTCCATCGCAGATCCCGATACGTTGCTTTCAAACCCTCCAATAAATTTGTTGGTCGAGGTGTTTGCAGTGGATCCTGACTGGAGGAGTGCCGACCCAGAGCGCTTGATGCTCGACGTCGAATTGACCATCATCGACTGCTTCATGATAGAGTCCCGCTGCTGCTTCTGCTGTAGTAAAAACTCTGGATCGACCTTGATGTTGGTCATGATGTTATACCCGATGGGGTACTGCTTCAGATCCACGACCATCTCCAGCACTGTTCGGTTCAGAGCCTTCTCCTGCGAGCCTGTCGAATCGCTCTCCGTCTCCTCAGCCTCGGCGATATCTCTCGCATGATCCTTGTCTTCCTTGGAATTTTGTCGAGTCTTTTTGTGCTTCCGTGCCCGTCTCTCGGCTGTTAGGTCCAGCCGCGATGGCGAGAGGCGGAACTGATCAAAGAGCAAAACAACTTCGCAGAAAGAGTCTTTCAACTTGAACTCTGATGAGATCAACCTGTTTGCCGGGGTGACCCATGGTAATATCGAAGGTAGGGGTTTCTCGTGTCCCTTATCCATGAATTCCGTGTCCATTTCTAATCCAACCATGGGCCATGGAATTGAAAAGTTATAAGTCAATCTGATCCATAGGACAGAAAGCCCCAATACATATTCCATTGCAAGAAAGAAAAATCCCGCTAAACGCTCATACCTGAGGAAGGCCCGATGACCATCTGCTCGGGAATGCGCACGATTGGAGGCGCTGCGTGCGCCTGAAGATAGGTCTCGACCTGCGTTATCATCTTTGGGAACATGGTCTGAATCATACCGCTGACCCGCTGTGGGACTGACCCGCCCAAGTCCAGTGCCGTCATGTAGGTTACACGGGTCGAGGGAATGGGATGACTGGTACTATATGGATCAATTCGCTCCAGTATCCATGCCGATAGGTGAAGATGCGCTCTCGGCCGTGCTTGCGCAGGGCTTGAAGAAGGTGCAGAGGTCGCAGAGGGCAAAACTATGCTTGACGAAGGGTTATGGGTGATGGCCTCCAATGGCAGAGAAGTCGAAAGAAGAACCACCTGTGGGCATCGAGCGCTCGCCTCGACAGACGCTGTGGCAGTAATGAAATACAGGTCTCGAGAACTAGGATGAGCACATGAAGGAGAAGAGTAGGAGACCTCTCGTCAGCAACAATATGAGCCAAAGCAAATGCTTGCTTGCATCCTTTAAATACTTACGGTAGCGGCAAAGGAAAATAGCTTTTCAAAACGTGATGATACACCGAGCATCCAGCGCCAAAGGACTCGAGCATCTCGCCAGACTCAAAGAGGTCGTCCACTATCCGTTAAGATCATGACTGTTAGTCGCTGCACTTTCAAAGCACATCTGTTTTGTCAGCTTGAGGAGCATGTCTATACTTACACTTTGATCGCGTGCCAAGAGTCCCGATCACAGTCGCAATCTCCTCAAGCGAGAACCCTTCCATGACTTTTTCGCCCCGAACAAGCGGGACCTGGTCTGATATCTCGGTCGGCATGAACCGCTTCGTTACCCTCAAACCTCCCTTGCTATCAGAAACCACGGACCAACTGTCTTCTGGCTCTGATCTGATCCTGGACAAGAGCTTCATGGCACCTTGCGCGTACTGCAGCGGCGTCTGCAGCCCTTCTGGGGATCGCTTCCTATCTGGACTGCCCATAGGTGAGACATGAGGAAGGGCCGCGTCGTCCTCTCCAGCGGTCGCACCTTTGTTCCCGTCATTCAGCTTTGTTTTCAAACTGTCTTCCTCATTCTCGTCCTGACTCTCCTTTTCCGCAAGTGCGCCATCCACCATAGACATTGTCAGCGCTTTGTCCTTTTCCGTTTCAGGCGCCTTGCGAGGCATCCACGAGTCCAGATGCTCCATCGACGGCAATTTGATGGCTACACCGTTGACGACGATTCCACATCCTGGTTTGGCCGGCTTGCGAGCCATCAAAAGCACTTTTCCTCCTGCAGGGACTGCCCGTCCGCTTGAATGCTCTATGCGCAGCCGATATCCAGTGCCATCGTGAGGAACGCACGAGCATGTCACCTTGGAGGGTGGTGGATCAATGGTGATCTCTGAATCTCCGTTTCGCGCCCATGTCCTGGCGTCCAACCGAATTTCTGCCAGCAGTTTATCGGTCGGACCCAGTTTTGGAGACTGGTGCTCTCCCGATCCAACGACACCTGCCGTGTAATCGACTGTGCTTCTCCGGTAACGGTCTCCAGCCTGCACTTGCTGTTGCTGCTGTTGCTGAAGCAACACTCGATGACCTGAGAATATCGGGTTGCTGTCCTGTACATATTCGAGACGGAACGTTGATTTTTCATGGGAGTAATCCACTCCCAGAGCCCGTCCTCTTCGAATGCTGACCAGTGCCGGTGGGCTGCCATATGTCTCCAGGTATTTGATAATCTCTGCAACACAAAGAGGCATTTCCGTTGTCATCGCCCCAAGAGCAGATCCGGGCACCATCCAGCCTGTCGGAGGAGCCTGTGCAATGTAAACAACCCGCACGCTCCTTGGTTTGACCGCCTCTAGATACCATCCAGAAACAACGAGCTCTGACCGCACAAAGGGAGACACTGGTGGGGGTATGGATGGGTACTGGGTAGTGTCGTCCACAGAGGTCGCAAAGTAATGGATAGTATCTTTGGAGTTAAAAGTCGTGTTCAGAACAGCCATATCCTTGGGACTAGTCGCAAATATCATTGACAAAGAAACAGCGGGATGTTAGTCCTGAAACTTTCACTCAACTCTAGACATGTCTACTACAAGTGCGGCTCTTGACTTTGGGAGTACGTACCTTGTGGGCCAAAACCCCTTTAGTCTCACATAGCTGAGGATTGAGCTGGGAGTGGCCTGTTGAAGCATGTGCGATTCGTCAAACATTTTGTCCCCTTCATTGATCATACGCCATAGAATCGCATACATACATACATACATATCGAAAGATTGAAAAAGGCAAAAGTCAGTGTCTTAACATTACAAAGAGTCGACCAGACATCATCCAGAGTCTTCAGACATGAGAGAGACGAACGGGCTCGACTTACATATCTTGCGCGCAGAGGCACAATCAAGGACAGCCTTCAAATCCCAAATTGAATAATCCTCAAAGATGCCCTCGCCCTTGACAATCCCTGGAGCATGACCCTGAGTCTCGAGCTTAGAGATTTGAACGCCCCGCTGCTTTGAGATGGCCTTCCACGAGCCAGCAGGTTCCTGCAGCAAAGAATTGAAGTAGGTATAGCTGCTGTTGACCTTGCTTGGATTCGTATTTCCGGGCGCCATTGTGCTCGTGCCGTTGCTGAGAATACTCTGGTTGCTCCTGTTCAGACTCTGCATCGTCGTCGGCATGGAAGAAGACATGAGCAACAACGGTGATGCTGTTGACCGCTGCTCCTGTGAATCCAGTCCCTCGGACCCTGACCGCCAATGACCTGAGCTATCGTCGACCTCTTGGACAATCTGCTGGCTGAGCTCGAGTTGCTCTTGGAGAGACATGCTGACGCGTTTCGGTCCCTGAATCGAGGATCGATGGAAAGGCGTGATATTCTTTTCGTATCCGTTCACAGATACGATCAACCCTGTCATGTCTGGATTCGAAAGATTCTCATGTCCCTGCTCCTGTTGCCTCTGTTGCTGTTGCAGCTCTTGTTCTTGCTGCTGACGCTGGGAACGGAGTTGCTGGTGACTGAGAAGATTGGCACCTCCTGTGGTTTGCTGAGGGATCCGCTCGATCCTCAGCTTGACGTTAATGGCTCCATGGTTGGAGCCAATCTCGGTGTGTTTCATCCGCAATATGTAGCGATCCCGGCCCATATATTTGAGGCACTCGACATGCTCCTGTACAAATTCCTCATCCTCAATGTCATTCATGAAGATGTGAACAACAATATCACTGCCCACGCCCCACTTTTCGCCGTCCAGCTCCACGTCCACATAACCGTGCTGTAGATCATTATTAGGATTGTCGGCATCGGCCTCTTCGGTCTCGTCGTCGTCCGAAAGCACAATCTCCTGAGGTATGCTGGACGAGTCCAGGGTGTCCTTGGAAGACTCTGGTCCTTCCTCCTGTACGGTGCTTCCTAGTCTGAACTGCTTCAGTGCACTCGAGACTGTCCTGCGCTCCATCAGCAGATCCTCAGAGTCCAATGGGATGACATCGTACCGTAGCTCATAAATTCCTGTCGCTGGGTCATATTCGTTCAGGTCCAGCTGTATCCGAGGACTGTGCCGGCTGACATGCGGAGGTACGCCCTGCCGCCGCAGCAGACGATATACGTTGGCTATACAGGACGGGACATGGGACTGCATTGAGACGGATGAATTGACGGCCCATCCTCGCATGTCGATTTGATAATAAAAGCTGACGCGGATCGAATGTCGGGGCATGACGGGCCGGTTCTGAGTTGCCGCCAATGAATTAAAGGAAGTGAACGAGACGGCGTCGTCAAGGTCTGCAGGGACCAGCTGTATGTGCCAGGCTACGAGCGGCAGGTATGCGCGCACATGTGGGGGCGATGGCCGCATAAATATAGGGTCGTCGTGTGATGGTTTGATGGACGTGGCGATGTGAAGCACGGCGTTGTGGTCCAACAGGGTTGTCTCGATAAGGAGTGCGTCTCTTGGGCTGATAGGACATGACATGACCACGAGGGCGTTTTACAAAGAGGTGTTAGTTAATATTTGGTAGCCTGGACCGAGTGCGCGGGTGCCACATCAACACTCCGCCCCCCACAAAAACTTTATCCCCCGCCGGTATGAGAGCAGCATGCCAAATAAACGGTATGACAGCAGGGATCGTCACCATGGCATATGTGGTGTCCATGAAAGAGCGGTTGAATACATGTGACAATTCGCGCGTATGATGATGATGATGATGATGGTGATGATGGAGGGGTCCCACTCTCTCCACTCGGGCACTCTGTTCTCACCTTGCGGGCCAAGTAGTCTTGAAAATGGTTTTTGTGATACAGGTCGAGTCGTCCAGGGTCATCAACACAGTCGAGCTCTCCACCATCTGATCCCCTAGAGAGTTTAAAAAGAATAAGAAAATATAGGAGTGAGAAAAGAGTACCGGTTCACGAATGAATACGCTGTTGAGGAGGGCGACACGTTGTTTATCCTCGAGGACACACATGTCTGCAACGCAGAAATGAAAGGCAAGTAGAAATAGAATGCATCCGACAACCCCCCTTTCGTCTTTCTTACAAATCTTGCGCGCCCCGGTGCATTCCAGGACAGCTCGCCAATCCTCTAGATCGGTCTGCTCGTTCAGTCCTGGCAGTAGGATGCTGGCTCGAACGATCTCTGCTGACTTTCCAGGCACACTCTTCCTGGAGACGGATATCGCGGGCAAGAGCGACTCTATGGCGGCCGAGGCTGCGGACGAGGGGGTGGCTCCTCCGAGCAGACTGGCCATAGGATCCTCGTACGGGCCATGTCGATTAGTGTTGGGCGAGGATGAGGCCGATGATGAGCCTGCTCCAGCACCTTTACCTCCTGTGCTAGGTGATCCTGACGTGCCGCTTCCTGCGCGTGGAGTTACAGACGAGAGAATAGACAAAAGAAAAGCAGAGGCAAAGGCGATGGTTACGACGACATGACATACGATGCGCACATGGTGATGATAGGCACCTCGGTCGATGCAGATAGAGATAGCGCGAGAAGGAAGAGCGCCATTAGCAACGTACTCGTTGATCGGACTGTGGCCGAGGAGAGCCGCTTCCAGCCGGAGGTTGACTGTGCGAGCGAGCTAAAGTAGGTGAGGGCCGAGTTCAAGGTCTCGGTGTAGCGCTCGGTTGCACTGTGGCGGCCAGGATGGGGTTTGATGAGAAGGAGGTGGTAGAGAATGGCATGTCAGCGAATCGAGGCCGCTTGCCCATTGGCATTGTCACATGCACGTTTGTAGTCTGACCTGTCGTGGTTGAGATCCATTGGGCCTTGCTACTACTAACTGCTGAGCACACACACACAGAGAGAAAGAGAGAGAAAGAGAGAGAGAGAGACAGCAAGAGGAATGGTGGACTAGGCAATGGGAGAGGCACACGCTTCAAGGGGACTGCGGGGCTGCAGACACGAGCCTGAAAGAGCGTCGCAGCAGGACGCGGGGACAGCGGCGGAAGGAGAGCTGAGGGCAGAAGTCTGTGGCCAGAGGATGGATGGGGAAGGATGCATCAACAGTTGTCCAATGGTGTAGTGCCAAGGGGGTGGGCGTGTGAGTGTTGTGTGTGTGTGTGTGTGTTGCTGTTGTTGTTGTTGTTGAAGGGGAATTAGACTCGAGCGAATGAGAATGAGAATGAGAATCAATGAATCAATGAAAGGAGTGAGTGAAAGGGGAACGAATGAAAGGAATAAAGAGTCAAAAAAAAAAAAAAAAAAAAAAAAAGAGTTCATATCGTCTGGTGGCAAAGCGGTGGACTGCTGGCTTGTTGGTTACAAGGTCTTTTTTGATAGTATATACAAAGGCGAGCACAACCCTAGGCACCCTAGTCACACGTCTAGACGATGATCTGCAGGCCCGGACGCTGTTGCGCCAGCGCCCACTCCTTGCCGCGCTTGAGCGCACTCATCTTGCGCGCCACCTCGCCATTCTGTGCAGAGTTGGGCAGCCCCACCAGCGACCCGCGCGACCCATCATCCATCGCATCGTCCTGCTGCTGCGCCTGCTCCGTCGGCACCACTGCCCCGTCCACCACCACCTGCGCCGGCGACTCGGCCAGCTGAGGCGCCACCGCATCCTGAGTACTGGCCATCGACACATCGCTCCCATGCTGCTGCTGCTGGCAAAGCTCGCCCGTTCCAATCCCAGAGCAGCTGCTAATGTTCAGCCGTCTCAAGTGCAAACACCCATTCACAACCTCGCGCACCCCAAGCTCCGTCACCCGCACACATCCGCGGATCTCCAGGTCCTCCAGCGAGTATTGTCCCGGCGCAAGCGCATCGAACCGCGCCAGCTGGTACAGACTCGCATCCGACACTGCCGACCCACAGAACGACAGGTCGAGCTTCTTGATAAACAGGCAACTCTCCGAAAGGGCTTCCACCGCAATGTCCGTCAGTGCACAGCAGAACGAGAGCGACACCACCTCCAGTCGGGGCATATTCGGCGCCAGAGCCACAATCGCCGCATCCGTCAGGAACGTACAATCCGACAGAACCAGCTCCTTCAGTCGTGGGAAGCACGGCTCCACCAAGGGGTTGTACCCTGGATGCACCACCTGTGGCTCTCCGTCGAAAACAACCGTCGTCTCCTGCTCCTGCATCTGCACCGACATCTTGTTGTCAATGTCGAGCGACATAAAGGCCTCGGGCGTAATGGTCGTGCACCGCTGAAGATTCAACGACTCCAACTGCTTGGATCCATACAAGCAAAGATGGATAAAACTCTTGTCCGTCAGGTTCTTGCAATAGGAGAGATTCAATCGAGAGAGCAAGGGGCATCCTTGCGCTACACCACCACCACCACCACCAGACGCTCGGTCAGATAGGCCAATACTCTTGCCAGTCTTGGTCACGCCCGTGGCAGCAGACGTCGTTGGAGTCGTCGCCATGCCAGTAGCGACACTGCGGCTGTCCATATCAGGAACCAAAGGCGACAGAGCCTCCTTGTGGCCCACATTCTCTTGCTCGTCCAACGCGGCTTCAGTGTTGATGGAAGGCCGACGTGCCATCAAGACCTGCGCCTCATCCATCGACGTGTCAGTGCTGTCCTCTGTCTCGATCGTGTCCTCCAGCTGAGGGTGCATCTCTGCCTGCCGTCCCAAAACAGCCTCCACCAAGCGTCCTGTCCCAACATTCGCAATGACAGTCGCCTCCTTGGGATAGAGAGCAAAGATCGTCTCGTCACCAAGCTTCCTGCAGTTGGAAAAGTCGATCGATCGAAGTTGGGTGCAGTGCTGTCCTAATGCACGGAAACCGGCGTCCGTCACGTTCCAGCAGCTATGTAGATCCAGCTCCTGCACGCCCGGCATGTGCGCTGCCAAGAGCGTCAACCCCTTGTCCGAGACCAAGAAACAGTCCCGCAGGGAGACCCGGGTCGTCCGCGCTCGGTTGTGTGCCAGAATCGACTTGCAAATGTCGCCGAGAACCGCGTCTGTGACAATCTTTTTGTAGGCCGAAAAGTCCAGGTTGCACAGCACATCCTGGTGCTCCATAATAAGCTTGTTCCAGCCCTTGCACACCCGTCTGGCCTTCAAGAGATGACGCAATGGCAGCGCGTTCAGGATCTGAACGACAGTGCTCTCCTCCAAATCCTGAAACGTCGCAGGCCCCGTACGCTGTTTAAGAGCTGCTGTTCCGGCCAAGAGCACGCTGGAGGCCCGTCGCTCCCGCGTCTTTCTACCAAAGTCATCATCCTGTTGATTGGCTTGACCCAGCAAGGTGGCCATGGCGCTGGAGGTCGATGGGGCATGGGTTGTATTTACAGTGGTCTTGGATTGCGCCGATTCCGCGAGCTTCATGAGGTCCTGCTGCGTCCAAACGGCGACACTGGCCCGTCTCCGCTTTGGGTTGCTTTCCTGTAGTCCTCGGATAGTTGGGTTTCGGCTGGCTGGTGGTTCCATTGCGCCCTCCTTTGCATCTGCAGAATTGTCTGCATCCTGGTTAAAAAACGACAGAGGGCCGCTTGACTGCGTGTCCTGCTCATGGATAAAGTTTCCATCAATGGGCCCCACATCAGAGGGACGATGCCCCATCCTGAAATCGCCTGCTGCCGCGGTCATAGGTAGGACACTGATGGCTATTCCCAAGTAAGAGTTGGACAATAACGCGTGGGTTAATGTGGTGCGTTCGGGAAATGTGTTACAAAGGAGAAACAGTCGAGTGTTTCAAGACTTACAAGCTGGGTGACCTGCTTCGATCGGGTGAACCATGTCTTGCGAGAGTCGACGGACGATGCGTGGGTGGTCCGTGCCCATTTTGGCTTCGACTCCCGCTGGCATCGATATCGGTGTCTCTTGCGTGCTCGGGGGAACAAAGCCTCGCGGAAGGTTGAGCGACTGGTGATTCAACTCGCCCTTGTCCTCACAGGGCAGAGCTGCACCCACTTCCTGCATGGGCTGATCCTGGCCTATCTGGCTATTGCGAATCAACCAGTTCTTGTAGAGGCGATTGCCCTCTGCTGTGATTGTGTCAGCTGCGCCTGGAACGGCCTTAAAAACGGCCTCGAGGTTCTCCTTGGTCAGCACAAACACTTCGACCTCCGAGACTGCCTTCACATTGGCGATACGGGGCACATCCAACAAGACTGCAATCTCGCCAAAGAATTGGCCATCGTGGAACCGCGCCAACACCCTCAGGTTGTCGTCCGAGAGGATCTCGACCACACCCGAGACAATAAAAAACATTTCGCGGCCTATCTCGCCTCTTCGGATGATGGACTGGCCAATGTTGTATGTCCGTGGCTCCACATTGAGCGACAACATGTGAATGACCTCTGAGGAGCAACTCTGGAAGAGCGGTACCTATTTTGTTACAAAACAGAGAGACGAGGGAGACAGATGAAAAAAAATATCGCAATTAGACCTTCATGACGAGAAAGAAGAGGAATGAAAAGGAAATCAAAGGGGAAGGGGGGGGGGGGGGGGGGGGGGGGGGCTCTTAGTCCATACCTTGCGAATCGCACTATGGATATCGCTCTTGGCAAAGCTATCGGACTTTGCATCGTCCTGGCACTGGTCAGGCCCGCCAGTTCCTCCATCCAGGGTTCTTCTCATCGAGATGGACTGACGTCGCTTGAGGTACATTTGGTAACGTTCCTGAGTCTGGTAGCCGATGGCTTTGGCCATTTCAGGAGCCTGCTCCATGACCTTGACCAGGTCTTCGCCCGAGAGAATGGCGATCGTGCAGCGGTTCTTGGCTAGCACGTCCATGGACCGAGGGACTCTGTACAGCACGCCCACGTCGCCGAAAAAGTTGTTTTCCTTGATCTCATAGTAGGTCGCCTCGTTGTCGTGCGACACCACCTTGACGGTTCCACGCAGCACGTAGAACATGGCGCTCGACTGCTCGGAGCGGCGGATGATGTGATCCTGCGGGTGATAGTGCCGTATGTGCATTCTGGAGGCCAGCCAATGAATCCCGGATTGTGTGCAGTCCCGGAAGAGTGGATGTTCGATGAGGGACTGAGAGAGCCTTGGAGGGAGAGTGGCCGAGGGTGACTGCAGCGTGGTGGGCGAAGTAGGAGGCGAAGATAGATTTGCAACGTTGTTATGGCCGTTGCAACTGCTGTCGAGATCCTGCGGGTGAGTTGAATCCCGTTCCCGTTCTTGGGCGCGTGCGTGCTGAGGCGATATAGGCTGGGGACGGAGCGGACAGGTCCTGCGCTGAAAAGACTCCCGTCTGTGGTCCTTGACGGGTGATTCGGGAGGTGTTCTAAGGAGAGGCAATGCAGAGGACGACTCTGCCGGCAAGGGGACGCCCACGGATATCTTTGGAGAGAGGATGCTTGCGGGTGCGTCGGTCAAGGAGGGATGGGATGCAGTGACAGCGGCTGCAGCGGCTGGGGGGGCAGGCGAGGAGGGGCGGCTGTTGTCGAATGTGTTGAGGAAGGTAGACGACTGGTCCGAGTTTGAGGAGTGGATACCTCTGTCGCGTTCGTGGTCGAGATCGACGGTGGTAGCCTTGGGCAACGACGACGGCGAGGGGGTCGGCCACAACATCAAGTGGGGCGAGGAACGTCGTCGCTTGATGGGCGTCGTTTTTCTTGTCTCTGGAGCAAAGCCTCGGTCGGCCGAGGATGACGAGGGTGCACGGAGAGTCTATGGCAAAGCAGAGAGAGCAGAGCAGTGCTGGGCAGGGTCAGCGTTGGAGGAAGGGGATGAACAGAGAGATACGCTCCTGCACAGGATATTCAACATCCTCAAGCTCATGCCCAGGCTCATCATCGCTATCATCATCATTCTACATATTTCACGGGAGGGCCGTATTTTTGGCTCTCGTGTACTTACGACTGCAGACAGAAGGGTGACGACGGTGCTTCAGACAGACTCGCTCGGGAGTCGGGAGGCAGAACAAGGGCAGCAGGAGGAGCCAGTGCTCGAGAGTGGGGGCGGGGAGAGACGGGGCAGGGGGGGAGAGGCAGCGTCAAACGGTCTCTTTGCAAGCCAAGCAGGCGACGAGCGAGCGAGAGAGGCAAGCGAGAGAGAGAAAGAGATATGAGGGCAGGAGTGAAGAAGGAGACGGCAGAAAAAAGAGCGCTAGATGGCCAGCGGATGGAGATGGCGTGTCTATGTACAGATGGATGGATGGATGGATGGATGGATGAATGGATGGAGTGGATAGGGCTGAATGGGATGGGATTGGGAAGAGAGAGGTGAGATGTGTGTGCAGGGATGGAGAGGCAGCCAGTGAACATTTTTTTTTTGCTTTTGGGCCCTCTTTGGGCCCGTTTCAGCCAACGAGGGCCATATCCTTGGTCATCTCGTAGTCATTCTTGTCATTTGCTGCAGCAAACACACACACACACACACACACACATATATGTGCAACCCGCACGTCCTTTTCTTTGCTGCAGCGTGGCCGAGTGGCAGTGGTGCTGCAATAAAAGACAGAGAGAGAGAGAACGAGACCGGAGCCTAGAGGAGACATCTCTCGCTCTGCCTTTAGCTGCTTTGCACATGTGTGCCGTGCACCCGCACCCGTCATGCAAACCCAAACCCAATGTGGGGTCACGACCCCACGAGCGCACAGGCAACTCATCACAGGGTGTCCAGCCAGGCCAGCAAGGACCCTCCATTACTGTATTCAATATATACGAATAGATTAAAGTTTCGCTGACTACCTGTGAGCACATCACTCACTCTCTCACTCACTCACTCACTCACTGACGCGTGCTTCTTCTGCAGCCTCGCCAGCCTCAGCCTCGTCTGTTTCGCAACCACCGCCGCCTCGTCGTCGTCCTCCTCCTGCGCATACCACACCACTGTCGCCAGCCCCATCAGCGCCGCCAGCACGCTGCACACCAGTGCCACCACTCCCTTGGCCTTGAACCTGCCCGGGGCCAGAGGCACCGCTCCCTCGTTCGCCCCCGTCATGTCCAACCCAGCGTGGCCCGCCGCATTCCCTCGGTATGGGATCCCAAGTGCCTCGCAATGCTCATAGTGCTTCGGATCCACCGTCAGCACACTCGGCATCACCTCAGGCGCCTCTACCAACGTCATCGCCAGTCCGGCCTCCAAATGCCACTCTATATGACAGTGAAAGAACCACACCCCAGGGTTCGTGGCCTGGAACCGGATCGCCACACTCGTCCTCGTCGGCACCACCACCGTGTCCCGCCGCAACGGATTCGTCGTCTCAAAGTACGGGTAGCCAGCAGTAGCAGAGGGATCATACAGACCGTCCGTCGTGCGGCCAACCACCTGGAACACATGCCCGTGCAGGTGGAACGGATGCGTCCCATTGTCATCATTGTTGATCACAACCTCAACCCAGTCGCCATACTGGACCACCATCGGGTTCGAATACTGGCCATACACCTCCGACACATTCGCAAACCCACTGCCAACGCTCAACGCCGTGTACAGCGACGGGACCTTGGGTGCCACATAGGTGACTCCATTGAACATGGCCCGGTTAATATAGTCGTCCATCAACGTAAACGCCGCCCTCACCACAAACTGCTGGTTCGCTCGAGCCGTCGTCTGTCGGTCCACGGGCACCAACTCTGCACCATCATCAAAACTGGACCAGTACTCTACGGTCTCAATCGGCGCCATCGTCTGAGGCGACTGGCTGTTGTAGACAAGCTTGCCTTGGACCTTCAAGTCCAAATCACTCGGCACCTGATCAAACATCCCAGGGTCCATATCGCCGTGGACAAAGTAGTTCACACCGGTCTCGTTCTTGGCCGTGACCAGGACAGAGTACCGCTGAGCGGCCGAGATCGGGAACGTCTTGACCGTCTTCCTCTCCACATCCACACCATCCACCTCAATAATGTCCACATCGTGCCCATCGATATAGAAATGAAACATCGCCAACGCCGACATGTTGATGATCCTCAGACGGTAGGTCTTTCCTGCCTCAAACTGGAACTCGGTGTTGCTCTGCTGGTTGATGAGTCCTGACTGTGGCACAGGCTCTGCTCCACTCGGGTTGAAAATCGATAGGTACTCCTTCAGCAGATCCTTATGCTGCCTGTGGTACCAGTCTGTCCGCGAGCGAGATTGATAGCGAGAGTGAGAGCGTGTGTGTGTGTGAGAGAGAGAGGGTGAGTGGACGAAAAGATCAATACTCGACACAAAGTCTGATGATACATATAGGTTTTGGACCCTTACCTGTAAAAGCAAGAGTGTATTCCCCATCGTATCGATAAGTCTCTTGCAGGTTGTGGATGATGAGCGGGGCGCGGAGACCATCCACATAATGCCCCTTGTGATGCCCGTGGATCCAATACGTGCCATTCTGTTCGATGGGAATCACATACGTAAAGTTCCCTCCAACAGGGATCGGGCACTGCGTGACCATGGCTGGCCCATCCATCTGGGCATTCTTCGTCTGGAAGAGGCCGTGCGCATGCAAACTCGTGGGCTCGCTCAGTTGGTTGAACGCATTGATGATCAGCGTATCGTTCAGCGTAACATGGATCGCTGGTGGGCTACAGTACAGCAGGGACAAGAGGACAAGCGAGGAACAGCGCATTTGAGGACACACAACTCCAACCAAAGAGAACACTCAAGACGCAGAAACAAAAAACACACAGCTTGGGCTTACGGAAACTGGCCATTGATGCCAATGACCTGGCGCTCAAAGAGGCCATCTGGATTGGCCATGACATAGGTGATATTCCAGTCAAGAGTGACAACTCTGGCTTGCGCCATCCCCATCAGCAGGGCCAGCGCCGAGAGACCCGTCGTCAAAAGCAGCATGATTTGTGTGAATGGAAGAGAGAAGCGCGGCAGGATCAAACGACAGACAGGGACAGTAATCAGGTCGAGAGTGGCGTATTTAAAGGACATGTGGAGGGACAGTGTAGGATCAAGGACGTCAAGGACGTCAAGAAATCTGATAAGACCCTCTGATAAGACCCCGGCTGAACTGTGGTCTTTGGGCGCGACCTCGACCTCTTCCATTCCTATTGTAAGCGGCGTCGCGCTCTTTCCCTCCACTTGCGCCTTCTCCGAGTCAACGCGGATAAGAGAAACAAAAAAAATCTGATAAGCACACGGTCTGAACCCCGCTCAAAGGGCGTCCAGGGCTGTTGTTCTCTCAAGAGGACCCTTTCGTGCAGTCCAGGCACGCAGAACACAAACAACGACTGTCCAAATAGGGACATCTTTGCTCCAGCTGGACAAACCAGACTAAAATAAAGCGCACAACGGGCCATTGACATTTTTTCCGGCAGGGGGGGGGGGTTGGTACGGTACTGTCCGCTATTATATTTTGCAACCAGTTATTAGTATACGAAAACGAAAAGAGTGAATTGATGGCGCGTTGGGAGTCATGCACCAGTCTGTTGCAAAGTATTGCCTCGCTTGAGGATATGACATGAGAGCCTGGTGAAAAAGTGTATGGTGTGTATGCAGGCTTCTTCTTCTAGTCATCTTCTTCCATCTCGGAGGGCTTGACAAGTCCAGGAATCTTTAACGCAGCCTCTCTTTCGAGCTTCTGCTTGGCCTCCTGCTCGGCTTCCCTCTCGTCTAAGAACAACTCGTTCTTCTCCGTGTCCGACGCGCCAAACTCGGTCAGCTGGATCAAAAAGTCCCGCAAGTGCAGCTTGAACTTGTTGGTATCCCGATTCGTCTCAAACAACGCCATTGTAAATGTCTGAATTTGAGATCTACGAAGAGATGGAATAGAGTCTAAGTCGTCAAGCCTTCAATGTAAAACGATCATCAGTCGGTGGGCTGAGCGTCACTTACGGCAGCAGATGAGGGAACGCCGTTTGAAGAAGGCTCACAACATATTCCCTCAAGTACACGGCATTGCTCTTGCCCTCGACCACCTGCTTGGGCGACAGGGGCGCCTGCACGGCTCCAGTCTCGACCAAAAAGAACATCCGAGCAAGGACCTGACTCTGAAGCTTGAACCCTATATTTTTCAAAGACAACGATGTGTTGGTACACAAGAAAGTGTAGCAGTTGCTATAACACCTGTTACGATTACAACCTGGCTTCAGACACTATATCGTACCACTCTTGTGATTGTTGTCGGTCAAGACATAAAAGATGTCGTTCAGCAGACTGAGGAAATAGACCTGGAAAAACTGGTTCGCAATGATCGGATCGCCCGCTGCAAAGTTGCTGATGATTTCCAGACAGATCGTCAATCCCATGTCAGCAATGTCGCGCATCGTGTGCTTGAATGCCCAAACCACGCTGTCGATAATGAGCTTCAGTCGTTCTGCAGGGAGCTTCATAACAGCTACGTGACAATGCAAAGAATGAGGTACAGCACCATAGATAGAGTTAGAAGACGGACACAATAAAGTCTCACGATAACACTGATCAAAGCGGTTCACACCTGGGAAGCAGCACTGCGTGATAGCACGCACAAGCTTGAAGAACCCAACACGATGATCGGGGTACTCAGTAAAGTCCTTGTTGATCATACTCAATGTCACGTCAAAGACTGACTCGAGAATGATGGGGATCTGATGGTTAAGCAGGGGCTATTTTCATGATGCGATGGCGCTGATTAGTACTATATCGTCTATTAGACTACTCATGATCAGGGTTGTTCACTTACCCCAAGTTTCGTCACAATGGCGCTCATCACACTCAACACTTCAGGCTCGCGTGCAGGCTCGACGTTTTGCTGGTAATCGCCCAAAACGGCCTCCAGAACGCCAGGGATGACGTTTTTGGTCACCTCAATCAAGTCATCCGCCTTAGTAACGTATGTCTCAATCAATCGAAGCACTTCCTTCTTGACTGTTCGCATTTGACGAACACGAGGAGTACGCAGTGCCACTGGTCCTTGTTTAACAACACTCTCGGAGATGAGCTGACTGACAGCCTTGTATACTGCAAGAAGGTCCAGATAGATACGCCCCAATTGTGACAGAAATCCCGACCCAATCGAACCGCATGCCGAGACGTTTGTCTTCAAGACGCTCGCAAGAATCTTGAGGTTCTCCGTGTTGTCCAAGCTACTCACATTGACCTTGGCTTGTTCCATGATCTGATCCCACTAGAAACGTGCAAGATCCATGAGAGAACTACTTAGACATATGATCATCAATACCCCAAGATTGATCGCGCAGCAGTAATAACGTACGTAATGGTTTGGTGAATACATCGCATTTTCAATCAGCCTTTCCTGTGCCGATCGGTTGGGCTGGGCTGATATCATGTAGCCCAAAGCCTCATAAAATGTATGGATCTAGTATGAACATATAGATCGAGAGAAGGTTACCACCTGCTCGAAAGACAACACACCCGCTTTGGGACACTCATTCTGCAAGCATACCTGCGCAGGCGAGAGGTCGCTTGTAATTCTGTCCAGTGTCACCAGGATCTCGTCGATGAATGGTATGGACTCTTGCGACTGCTGGAGCACAAAGTGGCGTCTGCACTTTTGGGAGATTTTGATGAAGGTGTCGCAAGCCATGTCCTGGACTCCATCATGGGACTCATGCATAAACTCAAACAGCTTGTTGACAACAGTCTTCAGAAACTTCCAGTGCGCCTTCAAGAATCGGGGATACTGTCCGACAATGTACATGATGTTGGAGGCGACAACGGCTTTGTTGTCTTTGCCCGACTTGATGGCACACAACTCTAGAAGCTCTTTGATGACTGTGACCAAGAACCGCTTCTCCACCTCTTCATCTAAATATGTTGAACATCATGCCAAATATTAGTTGCCGAAGAATCGCTGACCCCAGGAGCAAAATACTGTGCGATTGCAACATACTCATGGCGCCAGAGATAGATCCGATAGCCCAGCAGAGCTGGTTCAGTTTCGTCCAACCCCATTCTGATCCGTCCATTTGCCTCATCAGCTTCTCTGTCATGATCTGCTCCGTGTTGGCGCAGTCCAGATGTGTCAGGTACACAAGAACCTCGCGCATGCTCTTGTAAAGAGTAATGGTATCGCTCTCCTTCAGAACTTCCCGAACGATTTCTCCCTCATCATTCTCTACAACCAACACCTAGATATTAATGTCCAGTAATGTAAAGGGATTGGATGGTTAGCACGCTCTGGTTGATGATCCTAAAACCTCAGGCTTAGTCAAAAGCAAGAGCATACCTCCTCGGGCTTGACCATATGTTCAATCATTACAACACGTAGCCTTGAAAGGACAGTTGTGTAGTATGTCCGGCTGCGACTTTCACCTTTCAAAGACTGTCCCATGCCTGATCTGCCAAGGTTTAACAGCGGTAACTCCATCGTGTGTAGGCTCTGTCCTTCTTCATACAGCTCCGCAACCAACTTGGTCCAATACTCCAGACAAATCTTGAAGATCTCTCGCTCTTCGACCTCCGAGATCTTTAGCAGATACTCGTGGGCCACTTGGAGCACTTCCTTGTTCTCAGGGTTCTCTACAAGCTAAGGAATGGTTGAAAGAAAACTCTTAATATATCTTGCTTGCTGTGATGCACAGACGTGATATGGAAACAGAAGACAGGGTGCAAAAACAACCTACCCGCAGATGAATTCCAAGGAAGCCCGTCAAAAACAGTGCTACGCTCTGGATGTATTGCTGCTCGTCGTCATTGGCGCTCTCATACATGGACGCGATATCTATAAAACATTCCCGTTTGATAGTTAGCAGTCGAATTTCGCACGCTGCCATAAGACTCACAGTATCTTTTTGGGAAACCTACCTCCGCTGAGAGGGATAGTCTTGACAACGGAGGTCATGACGATGTTGAACAGAATGACAAACTTCTCGTTGTACTCGGGCGACACTGCGAGACTGCCGATTTCAGTAAGGCACCGCAGCGTTACATTCCTGAATTGAGGAACATCCAGGAACTGGGGTCGTCGTATTCGAAAGGATACAGATGTTATTAATATAACGTTTACCAGCATGAGAACTATCCTCCCTTTTCCAATGACCATCAGACTTACTCTCAACCGGAGATTCTCAACAAGGTTGGTCTCAAAAATATAGCCGAGCGGGATCCAGTTGAGGAACCGAAGCAAGGTGTTGAGCGTCGCCTTGATCAGACTAGGCTTGTTCGCCTTCTGGAGGACTTCACTGCAGAGCTGAAAGATTTCAGAAAACTCGCCACACATTGAATTTTTAAGGTTTTTCGTCTTGACCTGCGTCATTTGCTCCGCAGAGTAGTCAAAGATCTCCTCGCTATATGGCCATGAAATGAACGAAATGACGAAACGTTAGGCTACAAACCTGCACATACAATACCATAAAAAGCGGCCGATAGAAAAAAAAATGAATCACGTACCTCAATAGCTTTAAGATAACCATGTTGTTCTCGCACAACGAGAGATTGGACTTGCTTGAACTCACGATCTCTGGGATGAACCCTGGCCAGTTGTGCGGCCATTCTTGCTTCAAGATCTAAGATACCATCAAGTCGCGTTTCACGGTTTTCAATATCGGAGGTATCTCAAGATGCAAACGCGTCATTGTGGAGGACCATGGTCATTTGGAGTCTTTCTCGCATACCTGGACCAAAACCAAATTGAGCTTGTTGAGCAGGGTTTTTTCTCGAACCAGGGTCGCCTCATCCGAAGAGAGCTTGACAATAAGGCCCACGGTGAAGTTGCGGATCCCTGAACATGAAGAAACGGAAATCGTGTCAAAATAAGCTGTTGAAAGCCTCCATGAGCCATTTAAACTCAAGACAGCAACAGTCCTTGAAAAATACCATGACACTGATCTGAAGGCAGCATCTTCCACCTTGTCTGTACAAGCTTCTCCAGGACCGTCAGCGCCAGGAACTATCAATGCAAACAAAGTAAAAAGTGTTGTTTGAGTTATCGATCGTTCTTGATACATTTGTGGCGTCTGGAACGGCGCTCTCTTCGTACAGTGCGGCTATCAAATCACTGCGCGGTAAGAATACCTTTGTGTTCGAAACCTTTGAGTTTTCGAGGATGGTGTCAACACGCCTCCACGCATCCGGATGCTCCTGGAACTGTGTGAGGATCTGCTGTGCGAGTGCGTGCTATTCATGGCATTCCCGTACAAAAAGACAGACAAAATTGTCTTGGGACGTTAATTTGACTGCTCGTTCATCGTACGATGCTGCAGACTCTTGGGTAGCGTGTGCCGTGGACGATAGGCTGTTGCAAGGAGGCGGCTACGATTATGCGCCCACCAAGATACCCCATAAATTGGCGGTCACTTACGTCAGGTCCGGTGCCACCAAAGAAGGCCTGCACCACCCGGTCCAGCAGGTCCACGTCAAGCTCGCGACTAAAATCAAGGATAGCCTATTGGAAAGTAGGTGCAGGACATGAGAGCAAGTCAATCACAGCTACTATGACCGCGACATGAACAGTAGAATGGCTGTTCGAGTATGGGAGGGCAAGGGCGCCTTTTGAAGATTATGCTTCGGAAGGGAACGAACTCTTCCAGGGAGCACAATTGAGCATAGTGGCCTACACAGCTCTAGATTTTACCTCCATTATGCGGCTCTGTTCGAAGAAGATTACGATGGGATGCAACGGCAGTAGGACGAGATGAAAATTGGCTTTTGCTGGCTGCTGTCCTCAATGGAAGTGATGGACCCAGGTAATCCGGTTGTGCGCGTTTGGCCAGGGGGAGGGGGTGGATCCGCTTACTACTGTAGGCTTTAGTGACGAGCACGAGAAGCAAAGTAGGACGAGTGAGGCAGAGTGAGGCAGAGTGAGGCAGGAGGGAAAGGGAGAGACAGGCAAAGCGAAAGGGGCAAGTGCACCGTGGGCGTTGCAGCAGGTTCAGGTGGAAGGTGGAGAAGAAAGAAAAAGTTCTGGAAAAAATCAAGAGGTCAAAAAATAAAAACTGGGGGCCAAGGAAGTGCGCTGGGAGGGACTGGATGTGAGAACGACACAAGCGACCCGAGGGACAGAAAACAGAAAACAGAAAACACCGAAGGATCCCAAGGGCAGAAGGGCGCAGGGTGTGGACAGGTGACAGGAGGAGCAAAGACAGATGGGGGACAAGGCCTGGGTGCGGCGCCGTCTTACATAGGGCTGGCTCTGGGCAGGGCTTGCCGAGGACGTCCTTGGGTGGTCAACGTCGACTCCTCGATCACACTGCTTAACAATCAAAATCATGGGAACTGGACAGGACAGGTTCTCACGGGACAACCAAACACCCATACAGCAAAATACACGGCCCCCCCCCCCCCCCCACTCTGCGACCCGCCGATGAAGAACAACACTTGTAACGCCTGATGCCATGGGCAGCCATCTGTCCACGTACCCACCGGAGCTCGGGGGCTCGGGCTGCTGAGCAGCTCTGCATAACGTCCGCGCGCACAATCTGTTCACCTCCCCCCACAGACTCCGTTCTCTATCCCCTCGCAAATGAACTTGCCCTCGGCCATGCTCAGGATCGCAGCAGGCGTCATTTGGAAAGGTCGCTGCTTTAGGTCTCCCGAGGCGACCACTCGCTGGAGTGCAAAGCTTGTTCGCATTGCGTCGTTATCTCTGTGTGTGCTCGCCAAGTGTGTGCCCGAAATGGAAGTCATTCCACCTCTTTGGGGTGTGCGGATCTGGGTCACCACGTTGATTGGTCCAAGCACAGCCCCGCTGCAAGTTGGTGGCAACTTCAACTGAGCCACCAAACAAGGCTGCCGTGAACTTTCACGTTCGAACCCACTCACCGCAATTCATGCGCCATGCGTGGACGATTGCCGGAAACCAAGGCTGTCCGAGAAAGTTCTCCAAACTGCCTCAACTATGGCGACACTTCACTCGCCGCTCAAGGTGTGCATTCGTCGTTAGAACCTTCAGAGGAAGAGATTGAGATTCAAGAGCACATTCAGCACTTTCAGGAGGAAATCCAGAGAACCATGTCAGCGCCGACCACTAGCATCGTCCCCTACCGCTTGAGCCATCGTGAACATACCGCTCTTGCGGGGATTGCCGGCATCGTCCAGCAGGACATGCAGACGCTTCAGCGTGCGATCGGTATGTAGGCAGCACACGACAGAGTCCTCCCTAACAGCACCCTTGCGCTGAGTTTAACTCCCTATGGTTTCTCCTTAGTGCGTGCAGGCAGGCCGCCAGACCAGCGTGATGGCGAATACACTGCTGCTCCGGACTGGGATACGGACTATATTACTGCTCTTGTGGAGGAGTGGCAAGAGCCCGTGTCCCTCGAGTCTGATTACTATATTTTGCGATCGATGTGTCTTTATGAATTAGCTACGTCTTTCCAGGTGAGGGTATTAGGTTCTGAAAAAGTTCGAAAGTACTTGAGCATGGCTTTAGTTCTTGCTCAAAAGGGCCATGCACTATTGCGGAGGACTCTCAGGCTGGAGGGCGCAGAGGACAGACATTGGCGATATCAGACCTTGATCAGCTACATTCTTCAGCAACAGGTATTAGCTATCTTCTGTGGCACAGCATCCTACACCACCTCCATCTTCTCTGTTCTGCTAAGAGACCCAATTCTCAATTCTGGCAGTAGACTATTGAAGTTGTCGAGGAAATTTGCAAGACGGACCACTTGACAGGATCGCCGACAGCTGGCCAACTCCTTGAGGACGCAGATCAGCTGGCTACACGAGCGCTGCGATCATTCTATCAGGGCATCAAGCACTATCCAGATCACAGCGGAACCACAGCGGAGCCCTTCTTGGACTTGGAATGGAGCAAAATGGCAACCATTGCAGAGTCATATGTACGACGTTTGGACGAATTTTACTCACGGCAAACCTGGGTGCAACATACTGTGCAGTTGTTGATCGGGGCTATACGAGAGAACAAGAAGAAATGTGGACCGTATCTGATGCGAATCTCCAGGATCCATCTCGAGTACGCGTTCTGGATCCATGGACAACCGCAGGAGTCTCTCGTGGCACCTCCAAAGCCCAGTCGAATGTTTCTGGAGAAGCGGCAAGCATCTATTGCAGGTAACTCATGAACTGTTTTCACAATGGATAAAGCAAAACAACGTTGCCAACATCAATTGTTTCGACAGCTCTTATATACGCTAAGCAGGCAATGGGAAGTCTCAAGGCGGAGGACCTGCGTCCAGAGCACTTTTGCCAGGTGAGTGGCAAGAGAAGCCAACTCATTACCGCCACTGCACGTTATTTTTGGATCCATAATGAAAAACCAACACCTTTCACTTTATCAATACCCCCCACGGCGCCTCAGACAATCGACTGCGTCTACATGGTGTCCCTCGTATGCGTCTGCCCCGACCTCATCCACTCCTACAGCCGTGAAGCTTCATTTTGGATTGATCAGCTCCAGAGTAAGTTCCCACACCACAAGGTCAATCCATCCTATCGCCATTCTGCAAAGCTCATATCATCCAAGGACACGGCCATGCGAGCCATCTTGGAGCGGCGTCATGCATCTCAAAAGTAGCGCATTCAAACCAGAGCTTTTTTTTGTAAATACACATACTCATTTATTGATTCGATCTGGATCATACACACAAGTGAAGGGAAGGGGGTTGGGCGCTCAGAATTAATAAAGTTGTACATCCATCCGACGTCGCACGATGGCGGCCGGGTATTCAGTGCTTGACTCTATTGTGATCATCATAGCTGGGGAAGGGAGGGGGGGAGAGGATGTTCAAAGAAACTCACACGGAAACACAATACTCGACTATTACTATCCATTCAAACACAAGGAGACGACAGAAATGCAGGTGGTTTATTCATAAGGAAGGCACTACAAACGGGTGAGGAACCAATAACGGAAAACGAGTGATGGACAGATGCAAGATGACAGGAAAGGGAGGGAGGAGTGGGAGGGGCAAAGGGTAAGGAAGGGAAGGGAGGGGGAGGAGGAGGAAGAGAGAAGGATCTGTTTGTTTTTTTTTCTCTTGAGCTTTTGACCAAAAAAAAATCGGGTATTAAGGGTGCAACTACTACGTACAACGTACAGATTGCACGCCACTAAACAAAAAAGAGCGCGTCCCTGCCTCGCGGTTGCTTCTGCTCCACCCACCACACACGCCACCTCAAACCCATTCGTCCGCTCGTTAAAGCCAGCCCGCCCGCACACGAGTGTCTGTCTTCCAGAGATGCCGAGCCATTTTGAACTGGACGAGGAGCTTAACAATGTGCAGCAGGAGTCAGTCCACATCCCCAGGGAAATCACCATCGAGGGAGAGAATCAAAAGACTTTGGACAGCATCCTCAACGGTACACACAATACACATCCAAACCTCTCATCTCGGCCAGTCTAGCACCATGCTTCGCAGAAGGGACTCCTAATGCTTGGCGTTACTCTTTGGTGCCTTTTTTGCACGTAGGAATTGTCGATACTATTCAGGAAGCTTCCGGCAACATTACAGATGGCGCGCTGTTTGACCAAATCCGGAGTTTCATCAAGTATGCGTCTTTTTTGGCCATTGGACCCTTACCAAACAACCCCCCATTGCCTCCCATTGCCTCCCATAGAGAACTAATATGCTTCTCATCTTTTTTTTCATTTCAAACAGACACTTCATACTCTTGAAAAAGACGACTGCAACCAAAGTGTGGGATATCATCCTCTCAGGTCAGGAGCAACTTTATGCTATGTAGACAAGGAACTGGACCAACCTGAAAAGCACTTGCTAAAAAAAACCCCCCTCCCGAATATCTGATTTTCGTCTCGCAATAGGATTCAACGCGGAAATCCTGTCCACAGCACAAGATTTGGAAATCAACGATCAAGATGTCTACATGCACCATAGAGAGCCGTTGGAGATGTACGGCTTTTTGATCTTTTGGGTCATCAGCATCATAGAGCAAAGGGCGACCTCTCGAGCGGCAGCAGTAGACAAGACCGGGAAACCCACGGTTCGTTTAATATGACTGAAATCGCCATTCGCTCTTCAAAGGTGATGCTTCGAATATTCACTGACCACGGCGTTGCTGGTTGACTCAAAAAATAGCGAGGCAAAGGATCACGGTCAGCCCGAGACGCAGAAGGAACCGAGGAGGGAATTATCACATGGACGGCAGAGAAGCAAAGAGCTATGGACCTGATGTGCAGATGTGCGGATTTACCACTCTCAAAGATATGGACTGCGACGCACGAGAAGGAGAGTTTTCTCAGCTTGTTCTTCAAACCTGCCTATCAGATCTTGGAGAACAAGGAGAATGTCAAGGTTGCTGTTCTCAAACAACGCGTGTACAAGGTGTTGTGTATCTGCATCAAGAAACACAACCACGAGTTTGGTGAGTGGATAGAGTCTACACTCCCTGGACAATATGATGTCGCTTTTCAACCGTCGGCGTCGTGAGAGTGCATGTTTGGCTCATAGTGTCTTATGTTTTAAAACTTAGGTGCAAGGACAACTATTCTTCAGAATCTACAGTACTGGGAGCACACACCGGAACCGATGGCAGAACTTTTGGAGATGCTGATCAACGACTACGACTTTCCACAACTTGCAGACAGTATCCTCAGGGATGTCAGTTCCAAAGAGTTTGACGACAGTGTCAAGGACCTCAGTGTACCGCGTGCCTTCTCAAAGTTTTTGGTGAAACTCTCTGAATTGTCGCCAAAGGCTGTCCTGAAGCAGATGGGTCTTTTGATTGAACACCTTGATGGCGAGGTAAGACTCTTTTTTTTTTCAAGGTCGTCATGGCTATTATTCAGGTTTCTAGTCGCTTATACCCGCCCATCTTTGTCAGTCCTATAACATGCGACAAGCTATTGTAGAAGTAATCGGAAACTTGATCGCGTACCTCGCTGAAGTCGAACAAACGGACCAAGTCAAAAACCAGATTGATGGATTTTTCGACATCTTGGAGGAACGTTTCATGGACAACAGCTCCTATGTCCGCACCAAGCTTCTTCAGATTGTTGCCACTCTCTGCGATCTCCGCAAGTTCCCCAAGCGCCGACAGCGTCTCACTGAGCTGGTGATTGGCCGACTCTCGGACAAGAGTTTTTGGTCTCGTAAACAGGCTATCAAGACCCTTGTTCGGGTGATTGAGACACACCCCTACTCTATGCATGGAGGAGAACTCGACCTTGACGAGTGGGAAACGCACTACAGGGAAGTGACAGATGATTTGAAGGCCATGATCACCAAGCCTTCTCGGAGGAAAGGTGCCCTGAACCCCTCTTCGGACCAAGAGGGTGGCATGGAGGTCGATGGAGCTGAGCCTGCAGCCGAGGACGACGTGGAGGAGGAGGACAAGGATATCTCGCTCCCTACAGACGAGGAGCTCTTGGAATTGCAATCATCCAAGGAATACATCACCAAGACTCTCCAGCAGCGATACTATGCGGACGCCCTCCGCTTTGTTTATCTCATCCACCGCGCTGTACCCGTCATGTGCGAGCTCCTGGCGTCGACGGCTAAACTGGAGGTCATTGAAGCAATGGACTTTTTTGTCACCATCCATCGGTACAAGGTCCGCGTCGCCCAAGTAAGACTCTAATTCTCAGGATTAGCGCCCAAAATTCCTTGCATGGCCAGGTCGTTGAACGCAGGAACTAAGATGCTAAAATATTTTTTTTCCATTGTTGTATAGGATGGTATTCGCAAGATGGTGCATCTGGTTTGGATGAAAGACAATGGTGATGAAGCCAAAAGTGTCCGGAGTCGACTTGTAGAGTGTTATTGGCAGATCTACCTCGCGCCGGAATCCAGCCTGACGGAGAAGGAAAATACGGCCCTGATTGCGAGAAATCTGGTCAGTTTGACATATGGCAGCACTTTGGCCGAGTTGACTTCATTAGAGCAGTTGCTGAGCACCATCGTAGCCGACTCGATGACACACCCAACAGATACCATCATGATCTCGGAAGAGGTGATTGAAAAGCTCTGGCAGGTCTACAGCCATCACAAAGACATTCCCAATCCTCAACGACGTGGCGCCATCATCATCTTGGGGATGTTGGCCAAGGCCAAGCCAGACATTGTGGCGCAGAAGATTGAAACGATCCTCAAAATTGGCCTGGGCAAGCACGGCAAAGCGGATCTCGCTCTCGCACGGTACTCTTGCATTGCATTGCAGCGGATTGCGGGCGAAAAGAAGAAACAGAAGGGAATTATTGGACAGGACACTGTGAGGCTGCCTATGGATCATCCAATCTTTGTCAAGCTGAGGAACTTGATTGATTATCCCACTCTATCTAAGAACTGGTAAGCTTGATTCGACATGTTGGCATAGCTGGTTGTTTGGAAGATTAGCCGTTGCTTATAATGATTCCTATGACTTTCTGATAGGTTTTCGATTGCAGAGCAAGCACTCAACACAATCTATCTTTTGGGAGAACACCCGGACTCGCTTTGCGGTGAGATTATCAAATCCAGGAGCAAATCGATCTTCAGTCTGCAAGAGTCGCTGGACTCGCCTTTAGAACAAATGTTGATGGATACACACATGGGCACTCCGGATGTGGATACGACCATGACTATGAGCGCCGAGAACGCTTTCACAATCGACTCTTGGCAACTCAGCCAACTTCTGTTCATCGTGGGCCATGTGGCCATCAAACATATCGTCCACATGGAGGTGATTGAGGAAGAATTCAAGCGGAGAAAGGCGGCTGCTGGAAGCGAGAAGAAGAAGGGCAAGGACTCTGTTGAAGATGAGCTGGATCAGGTCGTGGGCACAACAGAAGATGAGTTTGGTGACGCAATGGCCCACATTCGTGAGAGGGAGTTGCTCTTTGGCGAAGGAAGTCTTCTTCAAGTGTTTGGACCTCTGGTCGTCACTATCTGCGGCAACAATACCCTCTACTCAGTAAGTGGGCCTACTATATTGTTTGCAGGATTCCCAACAAAAACGGATTGGATCAGTCTGGACATGTGTTTAACGTTTGTTTTTTTTTTGCTTTTGCGTGCCTGGTAGGACAAGACACTTCAAAGCTCTGCCACGTTGGCTCTATGCAAGATGATGTGCATCTCGGCTGAATTCTGTGAACACAACCTGCAGCTTTTATTCACTATCTTGGAAAAGTCCACGGAACCGACCATTCGATCCAACATCATTATTGCGCTGGGAGACATGGCGGTGTGTTTCAACAACCTGATTGATGCCAACATTGCGTATCTGTACAAACGCCTGTCAGACTCGGATGCTGCAGTGAAGAAGAACACGCTGATGGTATTGACGCATTTGATCCTGAACGGCATGGTCAAGGTGAAGGGACAGCTGGGAGAGATGGCTATCTGTCTAGTGGACGAGGATGCACGGATCAGTGACTTGGCACGCTTGTTCTTTACAGAGTTGAGCAGCAAGGACAATGCCGTGTACAACAACATGCCGGATATTATCAGCCATATGTCGAATGCCAAGATTGACGAGGAGTCGTACCGCAAGATCATGCGGTTCTTGTTTGAGCTGATCAAGGAGAAGAACATGGAGTCGATGATTGAGAAGTTGTGCCAGAGGTTCAAGAACACTGACGAGCCCCGAGGATGGAGAGATATCGCGTTTTGTTTGTCCATGTTGCCGTTCAAGACGGAAAGGAGCTTCAAGAGACTATTGGAGGGATTCCCGAACTACCAAGACAAGGTTCATGAAGAACAGGTCTTCAAGTATCTTGCGGATATCATCTCCAAGGTAAGCAAACCTTTCCGGCGTTCATTGGTCTGCTTGACGGGGCGGATAATGGACATGGGTAACGGGCTGCCATCTCACCATTGTTTTTTTTTACCGATCGTTTAGGGACGACTCATCAAACCACCCAAGCCCGAGATGAAACCGGTCATTGACGAGTTTGAGAACAAGCTGAAGGAGTTCAAGGCCAAGGGCGAGGAGGGCCAAAATACTGAAGCTAAGGCCATCTCGGCTGTCAAGAGGGGTGGTCGCAAGGGTGGCCGCAAAGCTGGTAGCAGTCTTGCGGGATTGAAGGTCAAGGGCATTCCCAATCACTCCATCTCCACAGCCCCCACCAAGAAGAACCCGCGACGGGGAGCCAAGAAACAGGACGGCGAGGATGACGACGAGGAGATGGAGGGTGATGAGGAGATGCCGAAAGAAGGCTCTGAAGGGGTTGACAAGGCTATGAATGAGGTGGAGATGGAAGAGGCAGAGGAAGAGGCAGAGGAGGAGAGGCTGGTACGCCGAAAGCCGGCAACAGCGAGCAAGAGGGGTCGCGGTAGCACAAGAGCCTCCCGGCCAATACGCGACCCAAGCGACGACGAGTCTGACGCCGCGCCCCCTCCCGGTCCTCGGCCAGCGCGTAGTCAGCGAGGCGCGGCTGCCAGAGCTCGGCGGATTGTGGAGAGCGACGATGCGGAAGAGGAAGTTGACGATGACGATGACGGCGACGAAGACGACAGCTATGCATAAAGGACACCTATATATCACAGTTACTTAATGTATTTCAATCTCGCATCCACGGCGACCCTATTTGGAAGCCGCCCCGATCACCTTCCGCTTCTGTCCTTGGCACTGTACTGTCGCCTTCCTTTGCTTCGCAGCTTCTCCTGTTGTCCGATCTTCCACTCTCTTTCCCCCTCGCCCTTCTTCCGTTGTCAAGATCTTGTTTGCCAATTGTGCATTCCTCCACATCCTCCACTCGCATTCGCCAGTTCCACTTAAATCTAATTGTCAAACCTGCCCAAAATGACCAACCCAACCCGGCCCGATCAGCAGGAGCAAGACCCAGACTGGGCACCCACACCACGAGCCCATACACAATATCAGCGACGTCCTTCATCATCCTCCTCATCATCATCATCATCACCAGGCGATACGGCTGATAAGGACAAGAGTGCTCATGGAGGGACAGGAGACGACGAAGAGGAGGAGGAAGAAGAAGAGGACGAGTACGAAAAGCGGATCGAACGAACGGGTTGCAGCGTCGAGAACGAAGCCCTCCAGATGTGCTACGCCGAGAAACACGACTGGCGCGCCTGCCAGAAGGAAATGCTCGCCTTCCGCGACTGCTGGAAGCGCAATGGCAACGTAGAAGCTGAAGAATAAAGAACAAAAAAGCACTCCCATGTCACCCTGAAGATGCCTGATCCATCCACATCAATATACAAGTAAAACCAGTACTTCTCTGCAAGGAAATAAAGTGCGGCTTCTAATCAGCGCTTTTATTTCGCGCCTCCATCTTCAGCACTGTTCAATCCCCACTCCACGCGTCATTGGTCCTACATTCGCTCTTTCGGCCTTTGCTCTCTTCTTCAGGCCCGTACGCACAGCAGGTAAATGATATTACTTCATCCTCTCTCTTCTACCGCCTAATTATTCATCATTCTATTACGGACACACTGCATTTCTTTGCATTCTGTTTTTTTCTGTTTTGGGAGCATGCTGGCAACCTGCATCTGTAGAGGTGTGATGGACTCGCGTTGATCTGTTTCTCAGACCAAGGTCCTATCTCTGTAGCTACTGACGGCGCAACGCGGGTAGTGAGGATGCTGCGGCTACTGACGGCGCACGCGGGTAGTCGAAGGTAGAGTATCAGCCCACTGAAGGCCGCTATTGTTTTTGCTCCTTCGGCGAACATCGGCTGGTGGAGCTACGCGCTGTCTCGAGACGGCAATTCTTTTTATAACACACACACAAACACACACACACACACGCGCAATTGTCTTCTTTTGGGGAACATGCTGGCACTTGCATCTGTAGAGGTGTGATGGACTCGTGTTGATCTGTTTCTCAGACCAAAGTCCTATCTCTGTAGCTACTGACGGCGCAACGCGGGTAATGAGGATGCTGCGGCTACTGACGGCGCACGCGGGTAGTCGAAGGTAGAGTATCAGCCCACTGAAGGCCGCTATTGTTTTTGCTCCTTCGGCGAACATCGGCTGGTGGAGCTAGGCGCTGTCTCAAACACAGCCCCTTCCTTGTTACTTTCCATCGCCCTACCCTTCTCTCGTTCCATTCTTTTTATTTTGAGTCTTACGGAAGTGAGGATTACCACATGTATCAGGACGCATGCTCCAAAGGATTGGTTACCGGAGTGTTTCTTTGAGGAAATGTCAAGCACGATGGAGGAGTATCTCGACATGATGAAGATGAAAGCTGTTTAAAGCGGAAACCACCTCCTAAGGCGATTCATGAGTACGCTCAAAACTTGAAAAGCTAGCCTGCATAGTCTATTAAAGCTGGGTCGAACGTTGGGCCGATGTGATGTCAAATATTAAGTGGATCTTTAATGGTACATAGTCTACCGTCTCCTATCATGATCATCGTCATCCAGCACATCCAGCGACAGGTACTCGTTCCTGTCCACCACCCGTATAGACGACAATGGCACCCCATTCTGCAACTTGCTGTTGTTCTTGGCCGAGACCGGTGACGATGCTGCCAAAGTCGTCGAAGAGGTCGTGGAACTAGTCGAGTCCCGCCTGCCCGCAGCCGCAGCAGCAGCACCCGCTATCCTCCTCCTCCTCTCCTCCTCGTTCTCTTCGTCGTCATTCTCCTCGTCAGCATCCTCAGCACTACCATGGGTCGTCGCGGTAGCGGTGGCAGTAGCGGTCGTAGGCGCCACGCGGTAGTACAGATGCAATGCGTAGCAACATCCAAAACATCCCACAAAGAACAGCACCGTCAGCTGGTCATTCAACAACAGCCAAGAGACGAGCGCTGCAAAGAACATCGACATCGAGGACGCATAGACCTTGGTAATCGAGCCCGAGAACTTGATGATCGCCGAGGTCACCAGCCCCAACAGCGCATACGCCAAGATGATCATGAAATGGATCGCCGCCATGTCTGCAAAAAATCCTGTCGCCGCGCCCGCGCCAGTAGTAGCAGCAGGAGGAGGAGTGAGCAGGTAGGTGATACCGTTGAAGAGGATACCAAACATGTACAGTTTCATGTTCTGTAAATGAATCGACTCGGCCGCGAACCGTTCCTTCATCACATACTCCGAGAACACCGACGCCGCCGCAGACAAGGAACAGAACAAGATCATGAGCAGGAAGGCCTGCAGTGAAATCGACAATGAGAGACCCTTCTCGAGATCAATCTGTGAGACCGCCGTCGAAAGGAACAAGATCCCGAGTGAGATCCATTGCACGGTCGTGAGCAGACGGTGCAGAAACAAAAACGAGAACAACCCCGTCGTCAGAATCTTGAGGTTGGAAAGCACCACATAGGTCGGCGCTGGCATGAGCGAGAGCAGAATGAACGTGAGGTTGTTGTTGAAGAAATAGATGGCGCCTGGGACCGCGAACAGGAGAATGGGCGGTACACTGCATGAAGATCCCGAGGAGGCACCAGTGCCGGAGGAGGAAGATGCTGCTGCTGTTGCTGATGATGATGATAATGATGATGATGATAATGATGCGGAGGGATGCTTGCGAGCATAATCGCCTTCGCCTTCCTCTTCTTCGTCGTCGTAGTCTGCCGCATCGCCATTGTTACTCAAAAGTCGCTTGCCCCTGCATTGTTGCTCCTCTTCGTCCTGCAAGGGGATGGGTTGATGATGGCCAGAGGCAGTGTTGTTGCTGTTGTTGCTCCTGCAGCACGAGGCCGAGGCTGAGGACGAGCCCCGGCAGCACCTGCGCCGGAAAAGGTTGCTGATGCCCCACAGCTGTTTCCGCTCTACTGACAGTAGTGTGTATGAGACTAAACGATGAGGAAGGGGATCGAGAAGGAGGCAGCAATTGTTAGAAAACGCCGATATGTGGAAAGCATTGACACCCCAATGTAGGACACGGGTGTCTGTGTGTTCGTTTGGGCTGTGCAGCCGTCGTGCACGAAGTTTCGTGCAGCTTGTCAAATATTATGTGGTCGTGTGAGGGAAATGTTGATTATGCGGTCGTGTGAGGTAAATGTTGCCTTTTGCGTTGTTTTGTTGCTTTGCGCGCCGTCGTAGGGGTTGGTCGTCTGTTTTTAGAAAAAGGAAAAAGGAAAAGGGCTGTCGCGTGCTCGGGAGAATAGGTGACGAGGGACAAACCGCCCCTTCTCTCTGTCAATTCCCTCGCTCTCGGAGAGAGGTTTGACATCCATCCGATACATGCAGGAAGCTGAGGAAGCACCACACGACCAAACATTATTTGCTCTTCGATTCTTCTTCAGCCCTGCGTTGCGTTGCTCTCCGAATTAGAGCCTCGCTTTGTCTTACGCCAGCGGCCTGGTCCCTTCAGTACAGCAGTACAGTACATACCGCATCATTGCGTATGATATGCGGCGACAAGTACTGAGAGGTATTGACTGAGAGAGAAAAAAATAAAATGCCCGCCATCGGAACAGCCAGCGAGAAGAGTACAGGCGTGTTTTTGTTGTGGGTGCTGTGGATGCTGAGGGTGAAGACCAGGTGTGAAAACAGATCGACTCTGGAGGCAAGACGACTTACTCAAAAGCTTCAAGAGTTCAGAGAGAAACAAGAGCTTAGCGGAACTTGGATGTGGATCAGGCCGGTTGCCCGCTAGTTTGACAAGAATGGATTCTGAGGACTGAAAGATGCAGAGGAGGAAGCCCAGCAGGAAGGTGAGGCCCATGGACTGAAGCCGCGTCCATAGTGACCGCAATAGTGACATCAGATATGAAGGTGTGTGTGTGAGTGTGAGTGTGTGAGCGTGTGAGTGTGAGTGTGTGTGTGTATGTGTGTATAGAGAAAGATGCCGCTGTTGGTATTCAAGGAGAGGACGGGAGGCAGAGGCAGTGTCGAGGATGTGAAAAGGCGATCGTGAGGTGAGGTGTCAAAGATAAAAAAGTCGAGGGTGCGGTGGGATATACGTAGAAGGTTATTCCGATGAATTGAAGGGAAGAAAGTACGGGCTGCGACGCTAGGTAGGCAGGAGAAGGCACTAAACAGGGGGGCGTCTTGGTAGGAAGGAGGTGCTACTGTTGTGCAGTGGTCGTGTGCGCACTACGGAGAACGGTGTGGGTGACAACGACAACGGGCTGTATCGACAGCGAGAGGCTAGGACGAACGGGGGAAAAGGGAAGGTGATGGCCTGGTAGGTGGGAAGGGGTCGTGACGGAGAGCAGAAGAGGACAAAGAGGACAAAGAGAACAGAGGACAGAGAACAGAGGACAGAGAACAGAAAAGAGATCCATCCGATGCTCCATGAGCAAATGAGGTCCTCCTCAGGGCATCGTGCTTCGCTGCCCGACCGCCACACTCGCTGTTCATAGCACACGACGGCGGATCGGAGCCAGGCCAGCCCTGCAGCCTGCCTAGCGGGGCATGTTCGTTCCTTCCAGAGCTTCCGTTGTTTCTACAGCACCGAAGAGACCTCCTCCAGCCAGGTGTGGGACAAGACACATTTAAATTTGAAAACACAAAACAAAAGCAAACGAGATGTGAGAGCCCTGCCTCGGCCCTCGTGTGCGCCATACCGACCGCCCGCTGCTGGAACGAACAACGGAACGAGCCTCCCTGTGCAATAACGGGTGCGCTCTTGAACTGAGACCCCCTCCTGTTTCCACGCTCGTCGTAAGCCTCCATCTCCCATCTCCCATCTCCATCAGGGCGCCCAGGCACACAAATTGGCACCATCCTCGGTAGCCTATCCAGCGAAATCACTGCTCAGATATAGCACTACCTGTCGCATGGTCCACCCCTGCTCTCCAAAACAACATTGACTGCGTGGAATGCCTAGAAGTCACCAGCACGGCCAAGACGACAACAGAGCACACGACACGAACAATAAAAATCAGCCTTGCCCTCTTTTGTTGATTGCGACCACACGACCCAAAAACAGCACGCCAATCAGGTACGAACCCAGCAAGGTGAGCAGCCCAGCCCTGCCTTGTGCATATTGGACGGAGGACTTTGAACCAATCTAATAATACGCTGCTACGCCTCACTGGCCATTCATTTACACTGTCTGCCTGCTGTAACACTCAAAAACTCTGTTAACGTGCACTCGGGCGGTCCTCATCGTCGTCCTCGTCGTCCTCGTCGTCGTCGTCGGTGGCACTGCTGTCCTCGCTATCGCATCCATGGCTGCTACTGCCGCCCTGACTCTGATGTGCATGCTCAGCGTCATAATGCGCTTCGGCCTCATTGCGGGGGTGATCAAGACTCTGAAGAAGCTCAAGAGCACAGTGGCCATCGGCCAGCTGGTATCTGTTAATTGAATCTGGCGCCACGGCTGAGCGCATGGCATTCTGGAGTGCGAAATACTGCTGCTGCTGCTCTCGCTGTCGTCGTTGCTGATGCTGTTGCTCCTGAAGCAGAGCACAAGAACCACGGTCGTTTGCCGATCGGTATCTGGGCGCTGCTGAACGCACCGAAAATGGGTCTGTAGCAGATGGCGGCACGCTCTCCTGCAATTGCATCTGCGGCGGACAAACCAACGGCTGTGGTTCTGACTGATGGTGTAGCTGCTCCTGCTGTTGCTGTAGAAACCGTTGCTGCAGAAAATGTAGGTGAAGGCGCTCCTCCCATGCGATGACCTGTGGCGACTCTTGCGCTAGTGGTGGCTGCTGTGGTTGCTGTTGCTGCTCTGCTGGAGACCATGGAGGAGGATCTGACCCTGAAAGTGTACCCAGTCTCCCAGAACTAGCCGCATTCACCACGTCAAACATGGCACCTTCTCGTGTCCCCGTCTTTTCCTGGCCGGGACCGGTCTGTACGAGAACGGGAACATGCATCCTATGTTTCGACGTGGGCATCTGCTTTACAGTATCCTGTCGTGACGTACCTACACAATCAATCCCAGTGCGGGACATGGCCCAATACATCGCCCGCTGCCGCTTCGCGTTAGAGTCCTCATCACTATCTTCGCTCTCAAAATGCTTGGTGCTCCTGCCTCCCTGCGGAACTCCACCAATGTTCTTTAGCACAAACATCTGGCAGAGTCGTCCATCAAGTTTGCCGCAATGCCGAAGATCCAAGACCTCTAGCCGCAGACAGTGCGTAAGAAACACTCGGAGCTCATCAAGAGTGACCCATTCACACCCAGGGAGCCAGAGAGTTCGAAGATGAGGGCAGTATTGGCCCAGTGCTTTGGCAACATCCGCGATCGCAACAGGGACAAAGGTCAATCCCGCACGTGGCCCCGGCTGAAGGGTTGATTGATAGTCTCCTGTTTCCAAAAAAAGGGCGTCCGGTGTCAGAATGGTCGATCCCAAACAGAGCAGCTCGAGCTTAGAGCAGTATTGTGCCATTTGAATAAGAGAGGATACTGTGATGGTGATCGGCTTCTTATAACGGGGATCCGACGTTTCTGCGCGCTGCACCATGAAGGGTCTTTCAGGGGTAGAAAATGTCTCGAGCAAGGGCGATTTTGGTCCACCCAAGTGTGATGTCGGTGTTTCAGATCGAGTCCTGTTAGCATTAGCATGTCCAAAAGACACAGCTGTCTGGAAAGGTCCTATCGGACCGGGCCGGGTATACATGGTCGGCGAATGTGCCAATGGTGTACTTGAAGAGGCCAAGGTTCTACTGTTGTTGTTGTTGTTGTTGTTATTGTTATGGGATATATGTGTTGCATTTGACGACTGATGGACATGCCAACCTCCAGAGTCCCCATCCGTGGGAAGTATTACCGACCAATTGGCACCATTTCCAGAGTCGAACCTAACTGTCAGTCCAGCTGCAGAGGTATTATGCGTCCATCGATCACCAGTGCCAGTGGTGTTGAATGTGGTGGTGGTGGTGGGTTCATCGAGTGACACAAATCGGTCCCGCCGCCATGAGAACAGAGGAGTGCGGACCGCATGTGCCAGCGTGTCTGCTTCGGTATCGGATGCATCATCGCCAACAAGCAAACTTGTTCCTTGATCGGCTTGGCTTGTCCCCACAGCAATATGGTTCGCGGGGTGTATGGAATCCACACGCCCGGCCGGAAGCGTGTCTGGGTGAACAAGACAGCAGCCTCCTCCTTGGGGACTGTACGCTTCCGACTGCTTGGCACAGGTACACAGAGAATCTACAGCAGCCACTTTCCGGGATAGGTCAACATGACGGACAAACTCGCCCAAGTTGTAGTCCAGTCGACTGACGTTCCACTGGGCTCTGCCGCCAAAGACTTCGATCTGGGCTGCTGCGAGCTGCGAAGGTGCTTGGCGACTGGATTGTCGCGAGCGAGAGAGGTTTTTGATGAGGGATGGTCGACGGCGAACCCTAGGTCGTACTGACTCTTTGCTCCTGCAAAGGGTCTGGATAAAGAAGGCCCAGTGCAGTGTGCTGGCGAACTTTGGACTGCGGTAGAGTATACTGGTTGCGCAAAGGTTCCAGTCGAGGCAGACAGAAGCGACACTCACGAGCGTAGCTTGGTCGTCATGTAGGTACTCGAGCACCTGGATCACAATCTCATTCGGCAGCACCGTCGCAGTGGGCCGCTGTCGTCGGTCGTGGACCCTTTTCCCAGCACGCGCCATCCTCAGCCGCTCATCGTGCTTGAGTCTATGATCCAGTCCCTCCACTAGCTCAGTCCTCTGTAGATCGTGTGCAGATGAAAGCTCCCGAATCCTCTGTACAAGTGCATCCTCCTCGACAAGGGCCGGGTCGAACTCGGTCTCTGAGGTCGTGTCATCCACGGTCGATGACAAGCTGCATGGTTGCTTCTCCGCAGTGGACTGATATATTGACGCGTCCGTCACTGAAGCTGAGGTTTGTGCGACCAAAGAGCCAGCTCCTGATGCACAAGTCGTCACATCCGCTTTGCCAATGAATATCCACACGAACAGATGAAGCGGGTTAGTTACGCAGGCACTTGAAAACCTGCTGCTACACTCACAAGGCAAAAAGTGGTATTACTGTCCATACTTTTCGCTGTAAAGCCTTGGCCGTGCGGTGAGGAGGTCCAGATGGCTCTGCTGTGTTCGCAGCGCCTCTGCTTGTCGCCGTGATCGGCGCCGATTCTTCTGGTTGAGGAGCCTGAGGGACAGTTGTTGCTGCTGCAAGGTAATGGTGTCGAGGGGCCTGACGGCTTTAGTGGACATGCATCGTGCTCGAACACGGCCTCTGACTTTCGCTTGGTGAAGCGAGCTCCCGCCACCACGCTGTCAACGGCAGTCTCGAGGACGTTGATTGCTGTCCTTGAGTAATGCTGAGTCTCGAATGCGGTCATTTCGACTCTAGGTAACAGAGACGGACAGCTAGAGGTGGAAAGGGAATGCAGCGACGCAGCGATGCGGTGATTCAGAAGAGGGAGATGACAGGCAACGAGAAGGTGATGCGCCAGGTTAAGCTCCTTGCAGGTGGAACAGTAGGCAACAGCGCATAGCCAGGCTAAGGAATGGAGCAGGGGGGCGTAGCGAATGAGGAGCAGGAAGAAAGGAAGGAAAGAGGGAAAGAGGGAAAGAGGGAAAGAGGAATGGCAAGGACACAGAAGAAGACGAGGTCGAGGAAGAAGTAGACGAGGTAGAAGGAGTAGAAGAAGCAGACGCAGCAGACGCAGCAGACAGACTGTGGGCGCAACTGCAGGGAAGGAAACACAGTGGGACCAGCCAGGAGGGAACGGAGGGAACGGAGGCTGGAGAAAAAGGAAAAAAGGTGCTCGAGCCAATAAGGGAAAAGAGGAGGAAAAAAAAAAAAAAAAAAAAAAAAAAAAAGGCGTGCAGAGCGAAGGGGACCTGCAGAGGCGTACCCTGGGTGCAGTGTCCTGCACCGACGATGTCCTGTAGCAGGGCTGCAAGCAACAGCGTCCTTCGCCCTGGAGAGGCCTCTCGAGGATGCATGGGCATGTCCTCGGGGGTGCAGCCATGGCCGCGATGGGGCTGTGTCCCCTACACCATCGAGACGACGAGAAGAGCAAGCGCCCTGGCCTGCAGTAGAAGGGACTGCGACTCGAGAACTGAGCGCGTTTCGATTCTTTTCCCTTTTTTATCAGGTCCCCCAGTCCATCATTCGTATTCGTTCCTTTGTCATTCCACGCATCCCCACTCCCACTCCCCCCATACCCACCAGAGCCACCTGCCCATGGACGCCTCCCTAATCAAGACAATAAACAAGCTGCAGGACGCCTTCGCCACCGTCGGCGTCCACAACCCCGTCGACCTGCCCCAGATCGTCGTCATCGGCTCTCAATCCTCAGGAAAGAGCTCCGTCCTCGAAAACATCGTCGGGCGCGACTTTTTGCCACGCGGCTCAGGCATCGTCACCCGCCGACCTCTGGTAATCCCACCGCACGCCATACCCCTATGAAAGTCAGCGAAGGGCGAAAACAAGAGCAAAGGACCAACCAATGGGAATGTTGACCAACTGACCTCTCTTTTGTGCGTTCATCCTCTGCGCTGCGTATTGCTGAACTGCTAGGTTCTCCAACTGATTAACCGACCAGTGGCCAACCCTGCGACAAAGGACGGTGAAAGCAAAGGCAAGTAGACTGTGCGTCAGCGCGTGCCTGGAGGACAGTATGGGAGGGAGCGTTTTTTTTTTTTTTTGGTTCATTTTTTTTTTGGACCCCAGCTCGTCATCGATGTATGTAGACTTGAAGTATATCTTTGACGGCAGGAAGAATGGTCTAGAAACAAAGACGGCAAGAGGGGGCATAGGAAAGAGGAAGCTATAGGGCATGCACATGCACGCATAACCCTACCTACATACCTGCAACACGGTCGGTGGTTATCGCCATGCCTGGCTGACGGGGGGCCATGTGACAGCAGCCGACCAGAACGATCCTAACCCTGTGGCTGCCTCCTTTTTGTTTTTGCCTCTCCAAACCCGCTGCAACTCTATTCGCTCCATAGACGACAAGGACGCTGAGGACGACAAGAAGGAGCCCGAGGAGTGGGGCGAGTTCCTCCACCAGCCTGGTGTCAAATACACAGACTTTAACCTGATCCGCGACGAGATTGTGCGCGACACTGATGCAAAGACCGGAAAGAATGCCGGTAAGCATCCGCAGGCTGATAGGCGACCGATTAAAAATAACCTGCTGCAAGAACGAACGCAAGAATGCCTAGCTCACTCTTATGTCGCTTTCGATGCCCCTCATGTCCGCCATAGGAATTTCTCCCCTGCCCATTAACCTGCGTATCTACTCTCCCAATGTCCTGACCCTGACCCTGGTGGATTTGCCTGGACTGACCAAGGTAAGTTGCCACTCGTAAACACCACGGCCTTCTATTAGTCTTGACGGGATGTTTGTAGCACTCCTTTAACTCTATTGCTTTTGTTGGATATAGGTCCCAGTCGGAGATCAGCCAAAGGACATTGAAAAGCAGATTCGGGACATGATTGTAAAATACATCTCGAAACCCAACTCGATCATCCTGGCGGTCACTCCAGCCAACACTGATCTGGCCAACTCGGATGGTCTTCGTCTTGCCAGAGACGTCGACCCTGAGGGAACAAGAACCATCGGTGTCTTGACCAAGATCGACCTGATGTATGTCAACAGGAGGCGCCATCGACAATCTGGCGGCTGCATTAGTGCGGAAGTCAGTCAACTCACTCTATTCACGAAAATGTCTATGCGAATAGGGATCCCGGAACGGATGTCGTTGATATCTTGGCTGGTCGTGTCGTTCCACTAACTCTCGGTAAGTCAGTCGGTCAGATCCCTTGGTTCACAGGAGCAAGCGATCCTGTTACTATGCCATATCTGGTCGATGACTAAATCGCATCATCTATACAAACTTCGTCATAGGTTACGTCCCTGTGGTCAACCGTGGTCAGCGCGACATTGATACGAAAAAGGCGATTGCCCGCTCGTTGGAGGAAGAGCGACGCTTCTTTGAGAACCATGTCGCGTACATGAGCAAGGCGCAGTATTGCGGTACACCTTATCTGGCCAGACGACTCAGTATGGTAAGGGATGGTGTGTCCATGCATCTATGTTGCTACGTGAAGCACCTGGCTTGAATCCCTTTCATTATTTAGCTTTCATATCATGTAACTAATGCCTTGACTTCTTAACAGATCTTGATGCGCCGCATCAACCACACACTGCCCGAGATCAAAGCCAAAATTCAGGCAGCGTTGGTCAAATACCAGACGGAGCTGGCTAGCCTAGGCGACATGTTGGGCGATGGATCAGGCCAGGCCAGCATTGTGCTGAACATTATCACAGAGTTCTGCAGTGAGTTCAGAACTATCATCGATGGAAACTCGACGGATCTGACTTCTTTCGAGCTCTCTGGAGGTGCGCGAATCAGTTTTGTGTTCCATGAGCTCTTTTCCAATGGTGTCAAGTCTCTGGACCCCTTCGACCAAGTCAAGGATGTGGACATTCGCACCATTCTCTACAACTCTTCGGTGAGTAGCAACCGTCCTTGTGACCCGAATATCTTTATTGTTTTTGCGTTCGACTAACGATTGGTCATTTTGGACGGCATGACTGGTCTGTAGGGCTCTTCGCCTGCACTCTTTGTTGGAACGACCGCCTTTGAAGTCATCATCAAGCAGCAGATCAAGCGCCTGGAGGATCCCAGTTTGCGGTGCGTAAACATTGTCTTTGATGAGCTGGTCCGCATTCTCACCCAGCTCCTGTCCAAGCAGGTAACCAAACACCTTTTGTCTCCACGCTGTCTTGATGAGCTTCTGCATTTTGATCAGCATACCTTCCAACCTCAGGCCTAAACGTTCTCTCCATTCCCTTCCTAGCTCTTCAAACGGTTCCCTCAACTCAAGGACCGCTTCTACCAGGTCGTGATCAACTTTTTGCGCAAGCAGCTTAGCCCTACAAACAAACTAGTGCAGGATCTCATCAGGTGAGAGAAGTTGGAAGTCCCTAGCTGCCCGGTTTGTTTGTTATTGCTGCCATACTGTAACTCATGCCGCCCATGTTTTTGCTGTGGAAAAATGAATCTAGCATGGAGTCTGTCTACATCAACACTGGTCATCCCGATTTCTTGAACGGACACAAAGCCATGGCCGTGATCAACGACAGGGTCAACCAGGCCAAGAATCCTCAGCCAGTGGATCCCAAGAACCGCAATGTGGCCAACCTGCCCCCAAGTCTCGAGCCTGAGCCCACTAACAATGGCTTCTTTGGCAGCTTCTTTTCCGGCAAGAAGAAGAGATCCGGCGCTATGGAACCCGTACGTCGTCTTTTGGCTTGTTCATGACATTTACCACCATGGCGACTTGCAACGGTACACGCTAACCCGCCCCACTATTTTTATTATCTTGTTGTGTTTGCACCCATGTTGCGCATGTTAGCCCCCAGCTGTCCTCAAGGCATCAGGCAACTTGTCGGAACGCGAGCAGATCGAGACGGAGGTCATCAGTAAGTGTTAAACATTTTCCTTGGTTTCCTCGATCGCGATACCAAGAAAGTAAATTTTCTGACGATCCCTCATGTCTCTGATAATAGAGCTGCTCATTTCCTCGTACTTCAACATTGTCAAGCGGACGGTGATTGATACCGTGCCCAAGGCCATTATGCTGAACCTGGTCAACACTGCCAAGGAGGAGCTGCAGCGCGAGTTGCTCCAGGAGCTGTATAAGACCGAGGTTCTGGATGAGCTGTTGAAGGAGAGCGAGTTCACGCAGAACCGCCGCAAGGAGTGCAGGAAGATGATCGAGGCGCTGCAGAAGGCGGACGAGATTGTGGGGTCTATTGCAGGATAGATAAAAATAACACTGTTGTTCCCATTGCGCTGCTTTGGCCTGCCCGGGGCTTTAGCGACGGCAATTGCTGCGGCTATCCCGTGTTGAGACAGACCACTTGGCCGGGAGTGCCTGCTTTCGGGTTCTGCAGCAAGAGAGGGTTGATATCACACGCACACACACGCCCACACACGCCCACGCATAAACAATATATTTCAACATTCCTTTTTCCTTTCCGCCCACGCCCCTAGTCCCTTTTTTCCTCTCTGTACTCGTACCCGCTACTACAACTACAACTACCACCACACCGCACACCACACCACACCACACCACACCACACCACGACACCATGGCCACGCCACAGCCCATGAAGGTTCTTTCCAAGGATGATAATGGTACACATTCGCTATCCCCTACCCTGCTCGCCATCGAGAGCATTCTCCAAGCACTCATGCTTCCACCCCCTCCCGTCCATGCTCTTTTTTCTATTGTTTAGAATACGCCATGCACATCCATTTCATGAAGCTGGCCATTGAGCAGGCCAACCTGTCCGTTCCCGTCCCCTCAGGCTACTGTGTCGGAGCCGTGCTCGTCCAAGAGACCCACCCGGACCCAGACTCGGACTTGCCCCAGGTCGATCGCTTCCGAGTCGTGGCCACAGGCTACTCTCGCGAACTGGCCGGAAACACGCACGCGGAAGAATGCTGTTTGATCAAGCTCGCTATCGCTGCCGAGGAAGAAGCCGAGAAGGAACTGGATGCTGGATTGGTCGCGGATGGCGATGATGTTGATGAGGATAATGATGATGAAAAGGATGGTGAGAAGAAGAAGAGTGTTGACCCTACAGGGATGGTAGGAATCCGCCGCTCAAGTCTCCATAACCATAACCAGCACCACCAGCATCCGCATCAGCATGTGCCGATATCTGCATTGAGACGACGGAGGAGTAGTGTAAAGCTGAGGCAGGAATGGATTATGTACAGCACGATGGAACCTTGTAGCACACGTCTGTCAGGCAACCGAGCCTGTGCCGATCTGCTGATCGAGTCTGGGGTACGTCGAGTGTACGTGGGCGTTCGGGAACCGGACCATTTTGTCAAGACGGTGGTGGGCGTGGAAAAGATGGTGGAGATGGGGATAGATGTCGTTCATATCCCTGGGTTTGAAGAGTTGTGCCTTGCACCGAACCAACACGTCCTTTCCAGTAAAACTGAGTAGAGCAACCAGGGTGCTGTGAGGAGGGGAAAGGAAAGAAGGTGTACATATAGTAACGATATACGGTTTACTCAAGTATCTATATACAACAAAAAAAAATAAGCATTTCAGTACCACACGCCCAGCCATGCTACCTCTCTTCGGTATCAATAGTAAAAGAAAACCTCCATCAAATGGGCTGTTGCTGAAAACCCCCCACCGATAAGTCCGACCCGCAGATGGGCGCAAAGGGGAAATGGAACAAGTCAACACTTCCCCGCTACTCGCATTCTGCCATAATAACCCAAGGTAGAGTGCATTGAATTTCAGCTATTTTTTTTTATTGCTTTACCCCAGATCTCAGTCATTCTCAGGGACGGGAATGGCGCTCATAAGGCGGAGGAGGCGTCTCCTCCAGCATTCTCAGGGACCCATGATCCAAAGCCTCCGAGGAGAGAGATAATGGCTCCTCTTGTACAAGGGACGACACTGTTCTAGCTAGCGGAAGCGTGCATGGTGTCGTACCAGCTGCTGTGGTAGTACTGGCTGTACGATGGATCATGTCTCTTTCTCGATAGTAAGCCCGTATCCTGTCGGTTCGATTCAGTCGGCCCATCTGCCTCAGTCGGTAGCACCCAGTTACGAAGATGAGCAAGACGATGCCGGTGATGATAAGGGCGAGTGTTGACCAAGAAGTAGGCGCGTCCGGTGAATCGTCGTTAGAGGGAGGTCGGGTAACAACAGGGAAGCCTGTGGTCGGCAGTGATAGAGCAGTTGCTGAGACTGAAGGTTGGATCGTGGATCGAGATCGGTGGGTGGGAACAAGAGTTCTGTGGGTCGATGATAGCGGAGAGTCGAAAATGAAGCTAATACTGGCACTGGTACTGAGACTGGACGATGGTGTCTCCAAAGGAGCCATACTATATGTTGTCGAAGGGGCCGGATGCTAGTTCATCGCAATTACGGAAGAGAAAAAGGTGTGAGGGTTGCAATGCCCGCGACGCATACCAGAGGTGCACGCTTTCTGCTTGTCAGCTCTGTGAAAGGGGAGAGGGAATCAGTAGGAGAGCAGGGTCGCAGGAGGTAAAGAGTGAGAAAAAGGAGCGAAAAAGGGTTCAGCTGTGCAAAGCCTTTGCTACCGTCTCACTGCTCCAAAAAAGAACTGAAGGAAAAAGGCGCTGTTCGTCCTCTGTACGATGCACTGGAGGTTGAAGGTACAAGAACAGACGATCTTACCCTAAGGCTGTGTACCAGAAGCGGTGGAACTTGATGCGGAACACGCAAAGCTTGAGCTGGGAGAAAACAACACTACAGCCCATGTTGATGGAGAGCAGTGCGACGGATCATTCGCTCGCTCATCTGAGCTGGTAGCTCGGGAGAAAAGCTAACAGCCTAAGCCTAACACAAAGGAGATACCTTGACAGGTGGGAGCTGCGGATGATGGCGTAGATGAAGGCGCTGCCGAGATGATGGGTGCATGACAATGGAACCTTGAAAGGACGCACTTTTTTACTCTTGTAGCCATTCGAGGGCTGGTCGCGATAAGATGGAGGTTGAAACTGCTTTTGCAACATAAAAGTGGGACACTTCCTCCCCCGAGCAGGTCGCAAACGACTGATTATGTGTATGTTCACGATGGACGGATGCGCGAAGATTTTCTGTGCCTCTCAGGCCCTCCACTTTAAGGTTTCTTCGCGTACGGATGCAGCCTTGGAGATCGGCATAAAAGTATTGTGCGCTATTTAAAGTTCGGTGTAGAAGCCCAACGTCCATGCTACCTGAGAAACCTCTTCTTAACTTCACCATTTCTTAACTTCACCATTTTCCTATCACTCGCCGAGATCCCTCCATTTTTTTTCTTTTTTGGAGGAGTCGTGTCTTCCCTGTCTGTCGAAGGCGCGGTGGAGTTCTCGAAAGGTAGAGTACCGAGCTGCCTTTTCTCGTGTGTAGGGGTCATGGTCAGTTCTCGATCAACACCTTGGGATCAGGGTCCATTCGAGCAGATCGTGAGCACCGGTCATTAACCATTCTTGCATTCTTTATCTTTGCATGGGCACAAGGGCACCAGTGCCCATGATGTGCCTTGAGGAACGCGCTAGCTGACCTTTGGCTGGATCGCGCGCCTGTGACGTCATAGAAGAATGAGCTGTCGCATAATGAACGCGGCTCACTATTTTTCTTTTTTCTTTTTTCTTCATCACTCTTCACACCCCATTCCCAATTACCAAATCACATCTATAACCATGTCTGACAACCACGAAACCGTTGCTGTGGTAATTACATAATTCTGCATTGCTTTGTTGACTCTTGCATAGCTCTGGGTCATTCTCTGCATTGGCTGCCGCGTGTTTCTTTGCCTTCAGTTCGCCTCCGACCATGTTTGCTGGACAGGAATCCAGGAACCTTCTAGAGAAAGTCGACCTCTGGAACGCCCCGAACATCTCCACCATTCAACGACTCCTACTTGAAAAAAAAAACGAAACAACAGTGGCGAGTCTTCAGCTCTGCTCGGATGCAGTGCTGACCAGGGTTGAGGCACCAGGATTGGAAAGTCCTACGCAATGACCCCGATACACAGGCGTTTTCGACTCCGCCTCCCCCTCGCATCGATACTTTTAAACATTTGCACAGAGAGCTATTATCAGGGGTTCATGGACAGGGACTTAGGGGCTGGAACTAGATGACGACTCAAAGTTCACTCCCACGCGTCTTTTCCAATAATACTCAAGGAACAATACCTTGGGAACGTTTGCAAGCCTTTCCTAACTTGTCGCCTTTTGCTGTTGTTGTTGGTTTCTAGGAGGAGGAGACCGAGGTTCACTTCGAGCCCGTTGTCAAGCTCGAGGCCGTCCAGGTCAAGACCCACGAGGAGGATGAGGTTGCCCTTTTCAAGATGTATGCTCTTTGCTGGCTCATGGCCTCGTATATGCAGGATCGTCCTATTCCTGGCTGTTGGCGATGTTTTTTCTGACCCTTTTATTATCTTTTGCATCTCTTTTCCTTACACTACTAGGCGCGCCAAACTTTTCCGTTTCGTCAAGGAGACCAACGAGTGGAAGGAGCGCGGTACCGGTGATGTCCGCTTCATGCAGCACAAGGAGACCAAGAAGATCCGTCTTCTCATGCGTCGTGATCAGACCTTGAAGATCTGCGCCAACCACTACGGTATGACCTTGCTCTTGCTCCATTTTCTCCCCTCGTGGCCTGAACGCCTGCCACATCATGAACTTGATGTCTTTCGCTCTTGCGTGCCCAATGACTGCCAGTAAAACCTGTTTCCCCCCACTAATGTGTCCTGCCGATTGTTCAATATATAGTCTCCTCCGAGATGACCCTGACCCCCAACGTCGGATCGGACCGCTCCTGGGTTTGGAACGTCACTGCTGACAGCTCGGACGAATGCGCTGGACCCCAGACATTGGCCATCCGTCTCGCTAACTCTGACAACGCTGATCTCTTCAAGGAGGAGTTCGAGAAGGCCCAGAAGAGCAACGCCGACTTGAAGCCCAAGGCTTCCCCTGCCTCTGAGGACGAGGAGAAGAAGGAGGACGAAGAGAAGAAGGAGGAGACCAAGGCTGAAGAGAAGGAGACCAAGGCCGAGGAGAAGAAGGACGAGGAGGAGAAGAAGGAGGAGTCTGCATAAATTCGCCGTTGATCCTTTTTGTTTTCCTTGTTTTTCTCGTTTCCTCCCCACCAACCCGCTGCCTTTCACTTTCCCTCACTCTCTTCTCGCAACAGCGCGCTTGATTTTGCGATGTTAGAAAAAATCTTCCCCCCCCCCCCCCCCCCCCCCCCCCTGCCACCACGGGACACAACAATAAAGCCATTCGTGTCGCCAACAAGCCAAAACTTTTTGTTGAAGTATCTATTGTATTTTTTAATTTCAATGCAAATGTGGGTTGTAATGTGCTTTTCAACGCCGTCCGCCGCGTCCTCCTCCACGTCCGCCACGTCCACCTCCTCGAGACGATCCACCTCCTCTCGAGGATCCGCCTCCCCTCGATGATCCGCCACGACCGCCTCCGCGGCCTCCTCCGCCTCCTCCTCTAGAAGATCCTCCACGTCCACCACCACGTCCGCCGCCGCGTCCACCACGACTGCCACGGACCACATTGGAGCCAGCATGGCGACCCGTCTTTTCTCTCCTGGCCTCTTTGGCCAGTCTTTCCTTGGCAATGACGGTCGAAGACTTGAGTTCCGAGCGTGGTTGGCCACGACCGCCGCGACTGCCACCGCGGCCACCACGGGTGGAGACCACACCATTGGCAGCAGCTTCCTTCTCCTCAAACTTGGCTCGCTTGACCTTGCGCTCATAGTCATGAGCAAGAGGATCCAAGGGCTTGGCCTCTTCCTGACGCGTGTGACGGAACCGCTTAGCGGCCAAAGTAGCCCTGGACGAGGGCAACTCCATCTCTCCAGCGCGAGGGAGGTTCGTCTTGGTCTTGTGCTGCCAGTCCGTGAAGCGACCGGACTTGAACGAGGCCGAGATCTTGTTGCCAGACTCGGTGGTAATCAACTTCTTGTTGTCGGCACCAATACCGAGACCCTTGACAAACTTCTTCTTTCGGGCATCCCACTTGATCGTGTTCTTTGTCCGATTCATTGTCTCGCGCTCATCGCCGTTCATGTCCATCGTGGCATTTTGAGCCTGCTCCAAGAACGAGTTGTTGGTGTTGACCATAGAGTATCCGCGCTCCGTGTTTGTGTCCTGCTGTGTATGCGACATGTAGAAGGCCTCGTCCTTGAAACTCGTGGGCTTCTCCTTGACCGTTGTGGCAAACCCGCCGCCCCTCTTCTTGGAGAGTCCAACGGTACGTTTGAAAACACCTTCGAGGTCCTCTTCAGTGGCTTCGGGTCCTAGGGCCGTAGTGGCTTTAGTGTCACCATCACCGATGATCTCACTAGGGAAGAGGTTGACGGTCAAACCAGCCTTCTTTTGCCGAGTCATGGTAATCACCTTGTCAACGACACCGCGACGAGTCTTCATGACATTAGAGGCAACAGTCGCACCCTTGATTCCACGCTGGCCAAACTCAAAGATCGTCTCTGGGGGTCGGAAGTTGGATATTGAGGCAATCAAATTGACGCGACTTTTCTCTTCCTCATCCACAGAGTCAGCTATAGTATTGAAAAAGGGCCACAGAACAACGTTAGCTCAGCATTTTATATGCCTTCTTTTCAGTTTTTTTTAACATACTGCAAGTTCACCATGATGTATGACTTACCAAATAGAGGACTGAGCTGTGCATACTCGTCCAAGTCAACAACCTCCTTGGCACGCTTATAACTCTCGATGGCAGCCGAGGGTCTGGACTTGCAGTACAACTTGTAACCGTTCATCGAGACACCCTTCAGTGCCTGCAGATTGTTATCGTCATAGACGTGATTCTTGACCCACTCGCAGTTCACCTCGAGCATGTGGATCGGCAAGCCTCCGATGACAATGTCTGAGGTATAGTCTGGCTCCTCATCGCTGGAGGATCCAACAATCATCTTTCGGGCGAGGAACAACTGGAGATCAATCAGATAAGGCAGCTCCTCGGGTGTCACAAGCGAGAAGGCCCAACCTTTCTTTCCGGCTCTGGCAGTTCGTCCGACACGATGGATAAAGACCTTGGAATTGTCGACAAAGTCATAGTTGATAACGTTCTCGAGGACTGGAATATCGATACCACGAGCAGCAACATCTGTCACGACCAAGACGTTGGTGTATCCTTTCCTGAACCGATCGATCTGGATCTTACGCGCGGCTTGGTCCAGAGAACCGTAAATGAACGATACCTGGTATCCGGCTACCATCAGAATGTTGGAGATGTACTCTACGTGATGCTTGGTTGAGACAAAGACAATGGTCTGATGTTCTGTTGCAGCGCCGACCACCTCCTTTGAGACACGCTTGCGTTTCTTTGGGTTTTCCTCGTCTCGCTCAAATTTAACGCCAGTGTCGAGAGGCAGACGAATGACATGGCGAAGGACTGTCAGAAGCGCCGCCTCTTTGTCCTGCTGCTTGATGCTGAAGAAGGCCATCTATAAGGAAATTACATCGTCTTTAGTCGGGTTGAATTGCAAGGCTGGAAAAACGAGAGAGACAATGCTGTAGACACGAACCTCGAGATCCTTGCTGATCTTGGTATCAACATCCAGACGAACAAGAGTGGGTTCCTGGAGACCCGCCTTTGCAAAGTCGACGAGAAGCTTGGGAAGGGTGGCAGAGAAGAGCAGCGTCTGGCGATTTGGCTGCAAGCGATGAAGAATTTCGTGCAACTGAACCTCGAATCCCATCTCGAACAAGCTATAGAATATTAAGCAATTTGCGCTGCGTCAGAATGCGACCATATCTCAACCTATGCAACTGCATATCCTGCTAAAGTGAAGCTGTAGCTATTTGCACTTACCGATCAGCCTCATCGAAAACAATGTACTGCACACTCTTCAAATCCAGATCCATTTCGACAATCAAATGCAACAGACGACCAGGGGTGGCAATCAGGCTAAAAAGTCAAGATATGATCCAGACGGTTAGCATCAAAAGTCGTTCTGAAAGCGCGCTGGATCCCAACTCCTTTGACACACAACGTGAGCTTACATATCGGGGTTGGCGGCCAACATGGCGAACTGCTCCTCGAGACTGTCTCCTCCAACCAGGATACAACTTCTAAGATCCGTGTGCTTTCCCAGTTCCTTGCAGACCTTTTGCGTCTGCATCGCCAACTCACGCGAAGGCGACATGATCACAGCACGGGCTCCCACCTTGGCAGAATGTGTCTTCAATTTTTCCAGCATGGGAATCAAGAAGGCCGCTGTCTTTCCTGAACCTGTGCGCGCCATTCCAACGACATCGCCGCCCTCCATGATCAAAGGAATACACTTGCGCTGAATTGGCGTTGGCACCTTGAAGCCCTTGTGGAGAATAGCCTTGTAGACAGGAAAGCTCAAACCTATAAGAGGACCAGGGACAATGTTAGATACACTGTTCGTTGTCCATAACAGGCAGTACTGTTGCTATGTGCGCCTGAAAACTCCTTCATACCCATGGACTGGAATCCTCCGGACTTCTTGTGCTTCTTGTTGGCAGCCTATTTTCACAGCAGGATGTCATTCATCATCAGTATCTCAGATAAGAGGCAGCTCAACTCACAAACAGACGCACAAAGGAAGAAAATGCTGGTGAGCACTGCGTACCAAGTTGGCGTTGGCGATAAACTCTTCCTCTTCCTCAATCGTCTCTCCCATCAGGTCATCGAGGTCCATGTTGGCCAGAGGCTTCTTGCGTGGGACCAGCGATGTCTCCATGTCCACGTCCGAGTCACTCATGGCAACCTCCTCAAAGTCTGAAATCTCCTCCTCGTCGTCGTTGGCCTTCTTGCCTTTGCGGTACTGTGCGGATCCGGTCTTCTTTGCGGGGGGTGCATTCCTCGTGGTCTTCTTGGCGAAACCTTTGGCCCCCTTGCTGGGAGCCTTGGCAGAGGTGGTCTTTACTGCCATGGAGGTTTAGTTGTGAAGAGGTGAGGTGTAGGGCAGGGTATGGTATGGTGTATGACCTCGTCAAAAAAAAGAAAAAAGAAAACGAGCAACGATGTTTACCTGTGACTATGTGTTCTGCTGCTGCACACAAGCCACATGCCTCTTTCCCGTCCCCTCATTTCCCTGGCGGTCCTCACAATTCCTTGTGTCCATTCTTCGTTCGCCTCTCCGGATTCCATCACTCCTTCACTTCCGCAATGGCCTCCTCCATCGCACGCATCGCCCTCACAAGGGCACTCAAGCCCGCTGCAACAGCGCGCTTCACCGCTGCCAGACGCACCTTCGCCACCCCCGCCAACGCCGGTGCACCCGCCGGTGCCCAACAGCCCAAGGGTCTCGCCGCCGAGGCGCTAGCCCAAAAGACCGGCCACGCGCCTACCCAGCCCACCGTCCCCAAGGGAAAGAACAAGCCCTCCAAGATCGAAAAGACCCCCACCAGCCCTGCGGTCTATGCGCTTTACGCGCTCTTGGGAATCACTACCGTGGGCCTCGCCTACAACGTCGGTACGTCTCTCTGACCATGCTTTGTCGACTGATACTTCCCGATCGCTGTCAGAGCTGAAGTTTGCATTGCTGGACGAGCCTAGTTAGCTAACGGCACCCCGCATGATCCCAACAATCGTAGGATGTCCGTACCCTGACGAGGAAGGTGTTTTGGACGCACAGAAGCACCCGGATGAGGGATTCTTGAGTGGATACGTTCGCAGAGCTCAGGAACGGTACGACGCGACTCGTGAGAAGATGGCCAACCCGATCTGGGACAAACTCTTGCCTGATCCCCTGCCAGCACCTTACCAGCAACCTTACACACTCGTCATCAACCTCGACAACACGCTGATCCACTCTACCTGGGACAAGGATCACGGTTGGAGAGTCGCCAAGCGTCCAGGAGCAGAGTACTTTTTGGCCTACCTCTTCCAGCATTACGAGATCGTCATCTTCACCACTCAGACCGCAGATGTAAGTTTTGCTGCATGGTTCAAAGGAAGGGATCTTATGCTTTCATTTTTGAGAGTTGGATAGCTCACACGACAGATTGATCCCTTTTCCCTTACTAGACCGCCCTTCGCATCCTGGAGAAGCTGGACCCTTACCAATACGCGCCTTACCGCCTGTTCAAGGAGAGCACACGTTACATTGATGGAAAGCATGTCAAGGATCTCTCGCATCTCAACCGTGATCTGTCCAAGGTCATCATTATGGACTCGAACCCTGATGCATACGCGCTTCAGCCTGAGAACGCCATTGCCATGAAGCCCTGGACTGGCGATCCCAACGACACTGAGCTGGTCGCCATGATCCCGTTCCTCGAGAGTGAGTCTTTTCCTTCCCTTTCCATGACCTGCTTATGGTCCTCCTTTTGGCTGATCCAAAAAAAAAAAAAAAGAATGCGTGGAAACTGATATTTGCTTGGCTTACCCTACTCTTTTATTAGCTTTGGCCTTGACTGAGGTCGAGGATGTCCGTGGTCCATTGGCCAAGTTCCGTGGCAAGAACATCCCTGTTGAGTTTGCAAAGTGGGAGGAGGAGCTCAAGGAGCAGATGCGTCTCCAGTGGGAGGAAGATCAAAAGAGCAAGAAGGGCAAGGGCTTTGGTATCTTCCGTGTCGGTGGTGGACAACAAGAGCAGGCACCCGTGCCCATGTTTGAGGTCCAGCGTCAGCAGTTCCAGGAGCATTTCAAGCGTACACACAAGGCCGTTGAGGAAGAGGCCGCTGAGAATCTGAAGAAGCAGAAGGAGCTCGAGAGCAAGCTCAAGCAGATGAAGATTTCTGTTTGGGACATCATGACCAAGGTAATGATATCGGGAGTGGAAAAAGCGCCAAGCAGACGATCATGATGCCTATGGCGAATTGTGCTTCACAACGTACTCATTCATACGCTCTTTTTTTTTTTTTTCTTTTTGACGCTATTTATTTTTATAGGGTGGTCCTGACCCCGCCGCATTGGCTGCACTTGCAGAGTCGGATGCTCCAGCAGAGGAGGCACCCCAGGAGGCTGCCAAGTAGACGGATCGGTGCGCTGTAGATAACTATTCTTACCTTTTTTTTTTATCCATCACTAAAGAGCATCGCTTGCACACATACACCCACGCGGTCGCCTTGGGAGTACCATCACATCGCCCACAGCAGCCTCATGTCAAAGCAGGAGATACGAATCACCACGCAACTTCAGGAACCAGTAGTGTTCGCCATGATTGAAAATGCAAATTGTATTGTAGAGATTAGAACTCGAGCTCTGCTAGAAGGGCCAGCTGATCCCTCTCGCTCTCCTCGCTACCACCACTGAGCTCGCCTTCGTCTAGCGACCAAATGATCCCATCCATGAGTTCGCCCTGAACACGCTTGCAGCTCGCAGGGAAATCTTCATCTGTAAACGTAGTCAGTAAGGGCTCTATCAGTTGCGTCAGGAGGTTCTCGAGCCGTGGATCCGGCGCAAAACTGGGTCGACGACGTTTGCTCAACAAGCTTCCAGCACCATCGCGCCGCTTTGTGACAACAGCGTCATCGGATCCTAGCCTTAACCCATCAGCTTCAGCAGAAAGTATTGCTGAGGAGGATGACAATGATGATGTTGAGGTTATTGTCAAACCGGGCTCTGCCTCCTCACCACCAGGGATCACTGCACGCTTGTGGAATCGACTGAAGGACATCTGACCTGTAGTATCTCCCTTCAGAGAGGACCTGTAACGATCATACTCGTCGTCATCGTCCTCGTCCGCGTATGGCTCATTACCATCATGGATCCCAACGGCAAACGGATAGGTCTCCAGTCCAGGATTGTCGTCGTCATCGTCCCCTGCAGTCATGTCCCAGTCCTTGACTGGAGGGTCTGCCGCCAATGTACTTTCGCCGTCAGTACTTTCCTCTCCATCAACGAGGTCATCAAACAAACGTCCGTTTGAATCCCACTCATTGATTTCCATGTCCTGATCCCACAAGTCTTCATCTTGCCCCCTCCGATCTGAATCCGCCTCGTCTTCGTCCTCGCTTCCACTGGTATCCGCCGCAGATGCAGAGGCCGACCACACCCAGTCGTCGCTGAGAAGATCAAGTCCATGATGATGATCCCCTTTTGCCCGAGCAAGACTCTGGCTGCTCAAGACATTGATGTCATGATCCGCTTCACCCGTGGTGTCATCCTCTGAAGAGAATCCTTGCAGAGCCCTGTGTTTACTGATCTGCTGAAGCGTCTCCTGAATAGCTTCTGTGAGCTGATGAATGACCAGCGTCGGGGTCAGGATCTCCGCTGCATAGTCCAGGACAGCTTCCATGGCCACCTGCACCACGCTTGGGATCTGGCTTTCATCCACATCCATCTGCGGATCCTTACGCGCCACAGACAGTCGGAACCACGTCGAGTCCTTGGCCTCTTCCTCCTCGCCCTCAAAGTCCTCTGCCAAGTCTGTGCCATCCTCCTCAGACTCATGGTCATCCGAGTCATAGTACAAGATCCGTTTGATACCATCGTCCTGACTCTGTCGTTTCCGTGATAGTTCTCCTCCATTAGACAGACGACGACGACGGCGACGACGATGATGATGGTAGTCGTCGTCGAGCGTGGGTAAAAGTCCTGCATCATCCACGGCCGCCCTGATGACACGTCTGACAGCGTTGTAATTGGTGAGTCCTGCAGAGACGTCGTCCATAACCTCAATGACCTTGGACTTCATCACGGACCGGGTCTCGACGCCGATGACTGGTACCATCATGACGAGCCGTGAGAGCTGTGCAGTGAGACGACTCGAGATTTCAGAATCGAGCAAAGCCAAGAAGTGGTCTGTGCATTGGTGTAGAATCTGGTCCCGTGCAGAGGTACGAGCTCGGGACGAGGTCTCGAGGAATGAGTGGACGTGTAAGTCATGCTGCTGGTGCGGAGGTGGAGAGAAGGAGGTGAAAGAGGGTGGTGGGGCGAGGTGGTTCATGAAAGGTGAAGAGCCAGTGATGATGCTCTCATCGTCCTTTGGTTGCAGATCAAGGCTATGGTTGGGTAGTGAAGGGACGCTGCTGCCATAGGGTGCAGGTGCTGGGAGGGCTGTTGAGCTAAGGATCAAGGATGCTGCAGCTGTGAGGCCCAGGAACAGTGTGGCAGTGGAATGTGTGGCGACCATGGCTGGATGAGGAGGAGTAGAGAGGAAGCGAACAAGTGATAGACTATTCCGGCTGTCGTGCGTTTGAGGTTGAGATTGCTTGTGTTTGATACTGAAGGATGGTTGTCAAAGGAGGGGGGCGTTGTCGAGAGAGAAGTGGAATCAAAGAATGTTTGATGGGAGGAAGCGAAGCGAGTTTGTTTGTAAGAGAGGGGGAGAGTGAGAGAGAGAGAGAGAGAGAGGAGGAGAGAAAGAGAGCGAGAGAAAGTGAGGAGAGAAAAAGGGAACGGGGACTGGAGGACCATTTGGAAGCGATGCTGCTCTCAGCAGAGATGGGAATCGATGTGGAAGCAGCGCGAAAGCAAGGGAACCCCTGGACTGACTTTATGTCACAGCACGGACACGCCGTTCTGCGCACCCATCCATGTCCCGCGTCTCCGCTCTGGTATCTCTGCAGGTTGAGGTGTCTTGGTTTAGACCAACCTGTTGGAAAGGGCCTTTGGCGACCAAATTGAAGGTTATTGTCAGCAGTGGTCCACTCTTTCTCTCTCTCTTGCTCTCTCTCTCTCTGTGTGTGTGTTTTTCTGTCATACTCAGGATCCGATGGCGAGAGCAACGACTACAGGCAGTCAGAAGCCCCGGCCTGGGTACCCAGGACAACACCTGCGTCTGCTGCGGGCTGTGCGAGAGGGTTCACAGGCGCCAGCACTGGCAGGCATCATAGTCTAACATCGAATCTCAGGAGGGATGGAGAGCTGGGGAGATCAGAAAAAAGGAGGCTCGCTCCTCCTTGTTCCGTAATGAGGTAATGAGGATTCCGTACGTGCGTCCATGATGCAGCGAAGACATGACGGACAGGAGGCGAGAGCGCAGCTACAGGATCTGCAGCCGCACCAACAACGTGGACTGCAAAAAAACGCCCTTGGCGAAAGACGCGTCTGTGCGACCGAGTCCTAGTCTGCAAAATCTAGACGACGTGCAGATCTTTGGATATTTCGATCTCCTCTGCTCCATGCTGAGAGAAACTTGATCGACTGTAGGAATCGAGAATCGATGTCGAGGATGAATGAGATTCACCAGCTCGTTAGCGAACCGGTAGGGAATATCGAATGTCGCCTGCTCTTTTGCCTCGTCAGCCAAATGAGGGTGCAGCTACAGGTGGCGCTGGACCACCTTGGCCACTCTTGACAATCGACATTGCGCCCCGCACTATGGTCTTTGTTCCACAGCTTAACAATTGTCTGTGCTCGAGTGCCCGGATGATTCTGGAAACCAGAAAGTGATGGGCCGCATCAAATGAAATAAATAGGCGATCTCTGGCGCCTGAAAGCTGGCCAGGTTTCTTCTACGACCCTTTTGCTCATCCTCTCTAGCCTGAAAACACACCATTCATCTCCACAAGGAAGAAAAGAAAGAATGAAGTTCTCTGCCTCTGTACTCTTGATTTCGGCTGCTCTTGCCACCATCGCTTCAGCTGTGCCCTTGAGCCAGGCGCTGAATGATCCCACCGCTATCACCCAGATCCTTACCAAGCGTTGCACCGAATGCACCCAGGTCGACGGCGTTGCGCTCAACTTGATGGTCCAGGAGTCGGCCAATCACTACTCGCTCATCGCGCACGCTCGTCTCGATAACCTCTTGAGCGACATCAAGACCGCCAAAGTCACCTCGGGAGCCGAGGAGTTGCCCCAGGAAAAGGAGATGCTGAGCACGACTGTTCAAATCAAGATCGAGGACGCCAAGAGGGACTGCACGCCAGAAGCTCTTGCTCCCGCTATCAAGGACATGGTGACCTCTCAAGCAACCTTTGATATCCCGTGGTCCAAGAAGGAGGAAATTGAGAACAAGATGGCGGAGCTGGATGTGGCGATCACAAAGGTTATGCTCGAGCGCATCCAGAACAGCATCAACGCCGAGCTCTTGTCCAAGGATTGCACAGAGAAGATGACCGAGACGGTGATTGTGCCAGCTCCTCCAGGACCAGTCGCTCCAGAAGCACCAGCAACCCCTGCTGCCCCTGCCACACCTGAAGCCCCAGCTGCCACTGTGCCAGAAACCTCAACACCCGCTGTTATCCCAGAAACTCCGGCACCTGCACCAGCAGCGCCTGCCCCAGCCCCCGCTGCCCAGCCTGGAATTGATGTTGCTTCCAGCGTTGATCCCAAGTATGTTTGCATGTCTGGATGCGCGGACTCGCAGGATGCCAAGAAGGTTCTCAGCATTCGCGTGGGCATCCAGGCCGCGCTGGGGGACCGCTTTAATAACTTCTACGTTCAAGAGGTTCCCGCTGCCTGCACAGAACAGCGCTCCTCTCTCTTAGGAAACGTCCTGAGTTTGGTGGCCAACTTGAATGTGAATGCTGCCTAGAATTGAATACCCCGATTCAGAGTTACCTGATTTTGTGATGCCGTCAAAGTCTCTTAGCCTACTTTTGTTGATTTCAAGTATTAAATCGAAGTGTACCATCGTGTGACATCTCCTCTTCGCATGCTGACTACGGTGGAAGTTGAAGGACGATGAGGGTAAGAGCAACTTTTGCCCAAGGTGGCAAATAGCACGTGATATATCTTTAATTGACAAACCCTTTGTAATTGACCGAGGCAGGGTCACGGGACCCTGCCTCGAAAAATAAAGTTTGTTTTTAAGCGTGGTTGGTTTAGTGGTATAATTACCGCCTGCCACGCGGTAGACCCGGGTTCGATTCCCGGACCACGCAATATCTTTTGCCTTGCAGTCAAAAACCGCTCGCCGCTCGCTTCTCGCCTAACTTCCGCAACCTCCTCCTCATACCTCTCTAATTTGCGTCTCTTGCTTTTTGTTCTTTCACGTCATTCTCTTTCTCATTCTCATTCTTGTTTGTCCCCTTCTCTGTCACTCTCAACGCGGTGTGTGTTTTCTATCCCTTCACTTTTATCCGCATTGACTTCATCACCACACTACGCCACGTTCAGCATGCCGGCATCTACAACAAGAAGGACGCCGGTCTATGTCAACGTCTACGACATGGTACTTGCCACCACCTCTGCTGTTCGACTGCTGCAAGCAATGCCTGACTGCCCACAGTTTAAACCTGACAGGAAGAAATAACCTCTTCTCTCGCTCCCTCTCCGTGGCAATACCGCACCAGATACCCTCGAGTACATTGACTTCCATCGGCTACTTCATGGGTCTCGGTACGTCTGTGCTCCAACATTGAGTCTTTTGGGCTGATACAATATCGTTTCACATGCTGGAACTGTGAACATCATGGGCAAAGAGCGAGGTCGTGCTAACTTTTTTGCTTCTTTTCGCATTGTCCTACACAGGCGTTTTTCACTCTGGCGTGGAGATCCTCGACAAAGGTACAAACAATTCACTGCCGGAGCCTCCTGAATTCTCTAGCCCCCCGAGCTTGACCTCACTGACCTAAAATATGCTTCTCACAACCGTGTCCGAAACGCTAGAATTCAATTTTGGAGGACATGAGTACAACTTTACAGGAGTTTTCTGCGTCGAGCCTCGTGTCGGACCTCCAGGGGTCATGTACAAGTAATGGGATCACGGCGGCAGTTCCTTCATGTTGTTGACTACGGATCATTGCAACGTCTTGCTTACTAGTCGGGAACATTTACGGCCTCTAGGGAAACCATTTTGGTTGGATTTACGACAAAGACTGATCAAGAGATCAACCAAGTTATTCAGACCTTGTCCAAGGAATACTCAGGTACCGGTGGTCGCACGATCAGATAACAGAGCATGGACCGTGGACACCTCACCTTTCATACAGCGTAAAAGAACGATAAATGGCTGATGTGCGTTGCTCTTCTTTATATCTAACAATAGGCGATTCGTATACGTTACTGACGAGGTAAACAGGTCAAAATGACAATTGCTCAGATCATTGCATGGCCGCCAGTCTGTCGGAGAACGATGTCTCCCCTGTGATAAAGGAGAGCGGCTCATGTATCCTCGGCTGACTCGTATCCTCACTATGTGCGGGACTTGTGCCTGATAGGAATTGCAACCACTTTTCATCCGAGATGGCGTACAGGCTTACTGGATCAAGGCCGCCTGGTATGAGTTATGCATGGTGGACGCGTGAAGGATGCGCTGCTATTGATCGCGTTTTGCTGATGTCTATTTTGCTACCTGTTTTTAGCCTGGATCAACCGAGCAGCCAAGCTAGGGACCATGTTTCCGTGTGTGGTCCCCCAAGGCTGGGTCGAGCCTCCATCGGCGGATGAGGATGAGACCATCCGTGACCGAGAGACGTTGTTGCCTCGGCAGCAGTGAAGGAAGTTTAGATACCAAAGCCCAAGTGTAAAAATCATAAAAATGGGCCACAGATTTTATTTTTTTTGAATATTTGTTTCCATTCATTCATCCAACCTCCCGCGACAATCGCAGTTCCATCGGCAACAGAGCATCCAGGAATGAACTACGGAGAATGAGCACGCCGCCGAACGACAGGTCCCGGAGATCACAGGCACCACCACCACCAGTCCCTCAACCGCTCGATACGCGTTCCTCAAGCCTCTCCTCCGCAGCCTCTACTCATGGTAAGATCAGTTACATTGTTAACTTAGCTTTGGCATTTGTATCGTCGTGATCTTGTCCCAGGCTGCCCATGCTAATCTTGGGCATTGGTTTTTTGCCTTTTTTGCTGGTAGTGAGCGGTCGCAGGAACGAACGCTACAATGCAAACGCCGATGCTGGGACATCTGGAGGTTTAATGTCTCGATTGAGGCAAGACGAGAGACAGGGTCGCGTACAGGAAGACACCGGCCACATGCACTCTGACCCTGACAATCCGTTTGCTGTACGGCAGACACCAACCAGACAAGCGCCTCCTAAAGGAACACGGTTCAGGTCGCCCGACATGGACAGCCCCCCAGGAGTAGCAGCATGGCCAGCCCCCGTCATTCGACCGACAGCACGTGGCGTAGTATGGGACAGGGATATGGATTTCTCGTCACCCACACTTGGGATTGTGCAACGGCAACAGCAACAGCAGCAGCAGCGAGGCGCCACTTCATCGTCTTACAGACATCATACTTTGCACTCAGTGTCAGGAACTGTCAACAATGACTTCCATGAAGAAGCACCCAGCTTCACGCCCATGAAACGCAAGCTCCCCTTATCACTTGGACAGGATGGTGATTCAGACGAAGATGAGGATGAGGATGACAGGGGCAACCTTGCTGGCAACTCATTCCTCCAGCGTATCATCAGTGCAGGTCATCGTCCACAGCATGATCAACAGCAACAGCAAGAGGAGACGCCGTCAGTACCAGCCGACACCCCGGGTCTCCATACTGTGTTCCATGTACCGTCCTCCACAGCGTGGCCAACAACTCCAGAGGGATTCTCGTTGTTTGGAGGTCAGCCACCACGGATACCAGACTTGCCAGACCCAGGACATAGAGTACTGCCTGAAGTTAGGACGTTTGCGGATACGCCGACAGCCAGGCTGAAGGGACCCGCAAGCTTCAGCAACAACGACGACGACGACGATGAACCTGAATCACTTTGGACGAGCGCTGGACGGCGAGCTGTCATGCGTCTCAAGTATGGTTTCTGTGATGAAGACGTCGAAGAGGATGCTGCTGAAGGTAGAGCCGGGACTCACGCTGTCAGATCTGGAGAGCAGGATGTCACATCGGGATCGGGATCAGGATCAGGATCACGATCTAGTACAAATATCTCTGCCCCAAGCGATCATTCTGCTGCAGGCAGCAGCTTCTGGGTAGGGAAACATGGGTTCCAGATCCCTTCGCAGGATCAACAGCCCCGGCGAGATGTACATAAGCGACAGCAACAGCAGCAGCAGCAGCAGCAAGGAGGAGAAATGAGCGACCAAGGGCGACTTGTGTACCTAGGAGATGAAACTGGAAACAGGCTCAATCCAGCTGGTGACCATGAGCCGCGGCAGTTCAGTGATGATGATCACAACGCTGGGTTGTCAGATGCGAGAGAATCAAGGATAAGGCAAACTCTTTCCAGGAACTCTGCTGCAAATGCCGGCGGTATGAGACCCCCGGCTCTAAAGAACAGTGGTCTCGGTGAAGAGGTCGCCGCAGAAGGGAGTGGCTCGCAGGAAATGTCGCCCGATGCCAGGCTGCTGATGGCCCTGGAGGCGGAACTGGATTGTGCGATGCTCGACCACAAACACAAGAACTGTGCTGAGCATGCAGCCTATGACGATGAGAGTCAATTTGACCACGAATTGGATCTGTCTACGGACGTACTGCTTCGAGGTAAGGGAATGTTGTCATTATTTGTTTGCATATGCGGAAGCGCCGTGCGCCTTTTGCCAACTATAAGACTAAATAAAGGTATTGTTCGCCCGCTGGACCATTGTTAGATCTGTCCCACGAGCACGACCAGCCATTGACTAGTCCTGACGAGCTGGAGCTGCGATCGTGGATGTACGAGGAAGGGCAGATTGGCAGGCCACAGCGGGTAGGCCATTTCGCCTCCTCGCTGTAAGATGCGAGTATTAAAGGAATATGATGCCGCATGATGTAAGGGGACTTGTAAGATGTGATTGGCCCGTGCCCGGTGATGAACAGTCCACACATCGAGGGGCGCCCCAGCCCAAGCATCGCCCAGGCTCAGGCTCTTTAAAGTGCACTCGGGCGCACTCACTCGTCGCTGCTCTCCTCTTCACCAGACTCACAGCCCTCGTTCGCCCTTGCCGCCTTATTGCCGCCATATAGCCGCTTTATACACCACGCCCCTCTTCATTCCTCAGCATTCGCCTCTTTCCTCAACCTGCATTCACGCCATTCCTTGGCCTTCCATTCCTCGTCCATCCCCCTTTCGACCTCACTCGCCTACCCACCTACATACACTCTTGCTAACAGAAAAGGCATGGAGGTTGCACAGACCATGGACGACTTGCCACAAGAGCAGCACCAGGCGTCCTCTGCCGATGCTGGCGCAAGAGAGCTCCACGCCGGTATGGAGACACTTTCGCTCGAGCAGCCCACCCCACCCTTAACCTCCAACCCACACAACAGCGATGAACAGCCTCAAACCACAACTGCTGAGCGCAAACAGAACGACCAGGAGTCGGGGCTCGCCTCCCTGTCAATCTCCAAAGAGCAGAACATACCTCAGCTTCACCTGCAGGAACCATCGCCTCTGTCTCCAAATCACAGTTATCCATTACACGGGCAGCAGGAGCTTCCACAGCGTCCGCATTCGGGATCCTCCACTCAGAGCAAAATTGGAGGTAACCGCAGCCGTATGCTGGCAGAGATCCCCTCGGCTTATGACCTCTATGCTGGCTCCGCGAGGTCCTCGGACACTGGCCATTCGTCAGCGCAGTCGTCCGTGAACGAGGCCAAGCACCGGTTCGAGCGGCTTCCTAATGGTGGCCATCGCCACAACCTATGCGCCCCAAAGCGACACCAGTTCCTGAAGACTCAAGTGCGTCGTCTACGGGGTCTGCTGGACGGGAAGAAGGACAAGGAGGGTCATGGAAACGGACACAGTCACCACATCAAGAGAGAAGTGCTTGAGCACCCTCTGTCGCTTGTGTATGAAAAGGCTCACGATTTCGAGGGCGACCACCACTCGCCCAGCAGTAAGAAGAAGACAGTCAAGGAAGAGTTTTTGCAAAAGTATGGCGAGCTAGGTTCTGTCGTTGGCAAAGGTAACCGTCGCATTTACGAAGGATGGTTGTTTTGCACGGCGGCACGCGTACTTTTATGCTGCATAGAGGAGACTCACCAATGCCGTTCCATACTTATATAGGAGCGTTTGGCACCGTAAGGCTCGCGGTCAAGAAAAATCCCGAGATTGGCGAGGAGACTATTTATGCTGTCAAGGTAACACAGGATGGTCGAGGAAGGTCGTTTCAAGTGTTGCCAAGGTCGTCATTGTCGACACTAATTATCTCTTCCAATCTTCGTCTAATAGGAGTTCAAATACAATCATGGCGAGTCGCAGCGATCCTACATGCGACGTCTGACGAGCGAGTTCTGTATCGCATCCTCTCTCAAGCATGTCAACGTGATCCAGACCATCGATCTGCTCCAGCTTCACGGCGATACTTTCAGCGAGGTCATGGAATATTGTTCTGGTGGGGACATGCACTCTCTCATTGCAAGCGCCACAACCTTGGGTGAGGCTGAGTCGGGTTGCTTCTTTACTCAATTGAGCAACGGTGTCGCGTTCCTGCATTCTATGGGGGTGGTTCATAGGGATCTCAAACCCGAGAATCTACTCCTCACCGCGGACGGATGCTTGAAGATCGCAGATTTTGGCAATAGCGAGGTGTTCAGGATGCCGTGGGAAAAAAAGGTTCGCTCTTCGGCTTCTATCCGTGGGAGTGGGCCGTTTATTGCTCCTGAAGAGTTTACGGAACGGACATTTGATGCACGGTAAGAGGAATCAAAAGGGTTTACCAAGTCTTGGCCATGATAACTGGTTCCGTGTGTCAGATACTAACTGTTTTTGGTTTCTCACTCATTGAACCCTGTAGCAAAGTGGATATGTGGTCCTGTGGTATCATATACATGTGCATGCGACTTGGTCGGTACAACTGGGCCGAGGCATCCAAGGGAGATCCCATTTGGGACAATTTCGTTGACAGGGTGGATCAGGCACACGATTCGGAGAGCCGTGGCATGCCTGGAGGTCCCCGAGCCCGGCTACCACACGCACCAAAGTTCATCCACCTTTCAGCGATTGAACAGGTCACACATACGACGTTTGCGTGGCCCGATCATATTTCTGAGGTCATTGATAAGTTACTGGACCCAAATCCAAGAACCCGGTGGCAAGCAGGGCATGTTCTCGATAGCGACTGGATGCAGAGTGTCGAGAACTGTCATCCAGCAGAGCGGCCGGCGGATCAGTTGTTGGACGAGAGTGACTTTGACCCTGCGCCTAGTCAGCGAGTGGGGTCCAAGGTTCTACAGGTGGACGGTGCCATTACAGGGTGCAAGGTTGTGAGTGAAGCCAAGAGTCGAGATGCGCTGGGAACCGCTGTTGCGGTGCATGCAACCAGCAATCCTGCAGCTGCAGCACAGGAGGCTGATTGACACCCTGACGGAGACCCGGACGCCAGCATCTTAATTTGCACATGAGCTGTATTAAAGACTTTGTAGACGGAGGACGCTCTGGACCCTCGTCCTGTGTTGTGCCTGGACTGCACTAGTGGCTCTTTTGGCCTCTGGTTAGATCATATTTTACTACCGAGGCAGTCTTTTCTCTAGCTTAGAACGTCATTTTGCCCTGTGCAGACTGCAGACCAGCAAGTCACGCCCTGTGTGGCCTGGGGTCCCAGACAGCATAGTCGCCTTCGCCCTTGTTTCAAGCATGCATTTTTTATAGTACTCGACTGCTTGAGTTTCTGGGTCCATCATCCCTTGCCTCATCACCATTGCAACACCCCCACAGAGTCCGCCTTTGGCTTCCCTCTCTTGCTATAGACACCGCTCCCGCCCACAAGGGTAGCCGCACTCCACTCTCTCGCTCCTCCCATCAGCCCAGCTAATAATAGACCTCTGCAGCCATTACCGGGGGCACAGAGAAACAAGAACAGCAAGAACCCATTCCACGAGAGCACGGTGCACATCCAGATCCGCATCCTATTTGCTCTATTTCACAGCGTGTTCATCCTGCGCCTTCCATCAAACAAGCATCTGCCTGCAGACCAAACAGCCATGGACAACCACTCCACCAACACCAACACCGCCGCGGACAGGGACGAGAGCGACCGTTACAGGGGCATGGCCAACGGAGCAGACAGCGACACCAACGCCAATGGCTTTCGTCGCTATAGCCTGGCAGAGAGTGGCAATGAGAGTGGGAGCGACACCACCGCACTCCAGTCCAACATGCACGTCAAGCGAACCAACAGCTTTGGCAAGAACCACAAGGGTCTCAGCAAGAACAGCAATAGCAGCAGTCGTCCAAGGTTTGACCCTGACCGTATTCTCCACAACAGCAACAGCAACAGCAACAGCAACGGACGTTCTTCCTCCTCAGCAGCAGGAGCTCAAGGCGACGAGAGTGATGTGGATCTAGACTTTGGCTACGATCCGTCAGATTACCGGGACACATCGACCAAAGTTCCACTGGTCTCGTACCAAAAGTCGAAGCGTGTTCCTTCTAAGACGACAAAGTCTTCGCAACCCAAGCGGCAAGGCGAATATGGCCGGATCTCGAACGACTCGTTCCACTCCAGGGATTTGGACGAGGACGAGGACGAGAGCGAGGACGGGAATTATGACTATGGACAGGAAGAAGAGGACGTCGGGATGATGACGGGGAGTAGGTCCAACCGCAGTGGCATAGGAAACGGACACGGACACGGACATGATCATGATCATGCAGGTGTCGAAGCCAAGCTGCCGGGTGAAGGCGGCAGTCTGTTCAGCAGCTTTCTGAACATGGCCAACAGCATCATTGGAGCAGGTATGCGTCTAATTTGTCACTGCACAGACGAAAAACCGTAGCACGACAAGTCAGCATGTATAGCTTTCTTTTTCTGTAGACCCTAACTTTTTTTGTCGCTCGCCCTTGTGAACAAATATCGCTTAGGCATCATCGGTATGCAAATCACAAGTCTCTTTAGAGGACTTTATGTGTCGATGTGGATCCTTTGCGCCTACTCTGACATTCTTTTTTTTTCGGCTGTTCTATGCCATCCTATTGAAACGGAATAGGTCTACCGTTTGCATTCGAGGAAGCTGGGTATGACAAGTGTATGGAGAGGGCAAGCAATTGAACGTGCGCTTATGCAGTCTAGTTGCTGGTATTGATCACCCGTAGCACTCTTTGTTATTTTTTTCGATTCTAGATTGGGCATGGGCATCATTTTGCTGTGTGTCCTAACCTGGATTGTCGGTATGGACCCATGGAAAGACTCGTTTCGCAGGAAAAAAAACATCAATGTGAACAACGAGCCCTCAAATATCTCATTTCCAACATTTCTATAATCTTTTTAGACTGGACCGTCGGATTGCTCGTTCATAGTGGAAAACTATCCGGGAGGACGACATATCAGGATCTGCTGATGTTCTGCTTCGGCAAGATGGGCTTGATCATGATTTCGATCTTTCAATTTATCTTTGCGTTTGGAGGTAAGCAATGCGCCTCAACTTTTTGGAGAAAAAAAACTGCATCGTTTTGGCGCCCCAATCTAACCTTTGCTTCGTTTTTTTTTGTTAGCCATGTGCGCTTATACCGTTATTGTCGGTGATACCCTCCCGCATGTTCTCCAGGCACTCATCCCTGGGATTGAAACTTGGCCGATACTCGGCTTTATGGCAAGACGAAGCTTTGTCATCACATTTTGCACCATCTTGATTTCGTTCCCATTATCACTCTACCGCGACATTTCCAAACTGGCGAAGACGAGCGCCGTTGCCATGTTGGCGCTGGTCGTCATCATTATAGCCGTCATGATCGAAGGACCCCGAGCACCCATGGAAATTCGAGGCGATCCAGACTTGGTTTGGTCGTTCGTTAGACCAGAGGTCTTCCAGTCGATCGGTGTGATCAGTTTCGCGTTCGTTTGCCATCACAACTCGTTCTTGATTTTCGGATCCCTTCAAAAGCCCACGGTAACGAGACACATACCTCTCAACTGTAGGAAGAATAGCGATGACCTTTCCTTCCTTTCCATCCTAACGTCTTTGTCTTTGATATACTTTGCTGTAGATCAATCGCGTCAAGATGGTCACCCATATGAGCATGATGGTATCACTCCTTGCCTGTCTGGTCTTGGCACTCTCGGGATTCATGACATTTTCAGACAAGACGCAAGGTACAGATTCACACCCATTCTCTCCTTGACTACATATGTGTGTATTTTTGTGCTCCATGCGGTTCCGAGCATGACTGTGAGACTAATCTGCGTCTTGGGGGGGTGCTTGATGGTCTTGTTAGGCAATATCTTGAACAACTTTCCTTCCGACAACTTTATCATCAACATTGCGCGCTTCTGCTTTGGAGTCAACATGTTTACGACGCTGCCTTTGGAGGCGTTTGTCTGTCGCGAGGTAAAAAGTCCAAGAAAATCTTTCAGTGGGGGAATATCTTCCTTATCCCCCGATAGTAACACGCGATTGGAAATAGAAAACGAGTCGAGGGAGGCACTGACACTTCTTTGTTTCTTGTAAAAAAATCATCTTTCTCCGACACACCGCAGGTCATTGAAACGTATTACTTTGCAGGAAGACCGTTTTCGATGCAGCGACATTTTGCCATCACGACAGGACTCGTCGGCGTTGCATTGGTGATTGCGCTTTTGACCTGCGATCTTGGATTCGTTCTTGAGGTCACTGGAGGATTCTCGGCCACGGCACTGGCTTTCATTTTGCCACCCCTGTGCTACTTGAAGTTGGCCTCGGGTCCCATCTGGTCGACCAGCAAGATCCCCCATATCGCGTGCGTGATCTTTGGAGTTGCGGTCATGGTCCTGAGCACGTTCTTTTCGCTGCAGCATTTCATGACGCCCAAGCAACCTGGGGAGTCAACGTGCAGCTTGTAAAAAAAAGAAAAAAGAGCAAAGAAAAAATAATGGAAAAGCAGAGCGGATGGCTCATAGAAGTCGATTAGAGTATTGGTAGACGAGATTGAAGGGCCAAGACCTAACACAAATATCAAAAGACACGCGCGAGGATGGAGAATGAACCAAATCCAGCTTGTGTGTGTGTGTGTGTTGTGTGTGTGGGGGTTTTTTATTGCTGCTTGGCGCATCGACAGCGATTCTGGTAACCTGTCGTGTTTCTTGCTCTTTTTTCATTAGTCCTTGAGCGCTATCAAGATCATATTCCTCGGACTCTCGACAACATCGAATCCGGCCACCAATTGCACGGAAGCCTTCTTTTTGTTGGCGTGAGGACTTTGAAGATGGCTGCCCACCACATTTTCGTGCAGATAGGTCGCTCGATCCAATAAGATCATGCCCTCAAAGAGCGGGCCTAGCATGGTCCGGAGAGCCCACAGAATCCCAATCCTGTAAAGATCCTTTTCCAGAAACTCCTCATACGCTGCTTGCGCCTCCTCGGGCCGAATCGCATCTGCGGGGAGAGAGAGTCGATTGAGTGCTGTGGCAAGATAGTGTGGGAAACCTCTCAATCGATGCTTGCCCATCCGGCCCAGAACGGGCGCCGTCGTAGGGGGTCCTGGATACAGACCGCGTTCAACCATTAATTTCTACCAAAAAAAAAGGGTGCAAGGATTAGGACGCGGAATTGAAAGAGTTTGGTAGTCAAGACAATTTTCGCACGTCTCTCGCTTCTTACATGTAGTAGTGCGCGGAAGTAATGGCCATGGATTGCATCCTCCGACTCCTTTTGATACTTGAGCCAGCGCTCAGGCGACTGGCAGGCAATCATCTTTGCGTGCTCGCCCAGATGGGCCTTATATCGGTTAAATGCTGCGCTCAACGGGAAACCATGTGTGCCTACGCAAGCAAACAAAAACAAAGAGACAAAGGCCGATCAGCAAAAAAAAATAGAAAGGTCATGCGAGAAAACAGATTCACACGAACTGTGGATAAAAAACCTGCTGGTCCAGCCAGCTTCATGACAAATCAAGCCATGACAAAGCCTCGGCGATTGCGTTCTTACCATCTGAAATGACGATATTGCCGTCCCTGTCGTACCGCTCCGTGATCCAATGATAACAGCAACCCACACTGAACAAACACGTCGCAGAGCTCTCCAGAAACAGTTTGATCATGTTGCTGGTCAAGTCTCCGCAGGCATGCAGACCGCAAAGTGTCCACCGCCCCTCCTCACCGTCCACCTCACTCTCGCCCTCGCCCTGAAGAGCCCTCTCTGCATCTTCAATGTCGCCATTGCTGTCATGGTCATTCGAAACAACTTTTGATTTCTTGGGAAAGTGCTCCTTGAGCAGTGTTGGAAGCGTGGCGGCCGTAATATGATGGGTGATGTGTTGCAGCTGAAAGTTGCTCCCGGGCGTCGCAGCCAAACTCGGGTCATTGGATGAATCAATCGTCTTCTGGCCTGTCATCTTCGTACTAGCATCTCTTGTTGCTGACGCCATGGTTGTTGTTGATGTCGATACTGGGGTATTTGATATGCCGCGTTTTGCAGCTCTTGCCTTGGATTCAGGTCCTGCATTTGAGGAAGATGAACCCGTGTTGTTATTGTGGAGGTGGGGTTCTGAGCTGGGTATAAGTGTAACATCCTCGGTTTTCCTTGTTTTTGACCTCCTGGACCGACTCGCCTTCTTAGCGACACCACTAGCAGCACCACTGCTGCTAGTATTTCCTCCGCATGAATCGGTTGCTGGACTGCTGCTCCTCGATCGTGATTCCTCAGTCTTTAGTTTCTTGCACACCTTATCCACCGGGCTCTCAAAACTCAACTCTGCTGCTTGTTGCGTCAATGGGTTCGAAGTTGGTCCAGAGGATGTGTCGAGAAAAGAATCAGGGTCGGTTGAAGCGGTTGAAAGTATGGCTGTCGATTCTGTTGTAGATGCTTCTGCCATCGTGGCCTCAGCCGCCGCTGCCGGTGGAGGTGACACTGCTGGTGAAGATGATTGTGATTGTGATTGTGATTGTAATGCAGCGGACGCTGCTGCCGCCAACCGAGTTTGTTTGGACGCCTTCTTGCTACCACCTCCTCCGGCGCGCTTCAGCTTTGTCTTGTTGACAAAGAGTTTCTCTGTTCGTTTTTGGGTCGTCTGCGCTCCACATGTCTGGATCGTGTTGGAATCCACGCCGAGCACACACAACTGATGCTGAAACGCCAAAACTCTGCTCAAGTAGCCCTGACCTGCGCCCAAGTCGATGACGGACCGGATAGAATGCTCCTTGGCATATGACGCCATCAGTCCACTCAAGATCTCGACTTCATGTAGCTTCTTGGGCGACATGCCTGGAATGAGATGGATATCCAATGTGTCCTTGAATTTGGCATCTTACGTGTGCAATTGGGAAGGAAGGGTTTAGCAAGTAAGCAATAGTTGCATGTGCGCACCATTGAGAAGGGGTTGGTCACTTACAATCGGGGTCCAGTGTGCGATTTATGGACAGTTCCTTCACCATCCGCACAAAATCCTTCAGGGACTCGGGCCAGTCCTGCGGTCCATTGTCCTGGTCAGCCAATGTCGTATCAGTCGCGCGTATGGACCCGTTGGATGAAGATCCATCCAGCCCGGCTGGTGGTGCGTTAAAATCCCGAAGTGTGCCTAGACTGACGAGCTCCATGAGGTCCAAGGAACTGAGCTTGCCCTTCCTGGACTCGAAGGCCTCTCGCCACTCCTGAGGCATCCTGGACTCCCACGAGTTGGTGGTAAAGTAGTCGACAATCATGAGGCTAGTTATGGGTTCGCACCTGTCCAAGAAGGACTGCAGACAGGCCAGATAGTCCTCAAGCGAAGCGAATCCTGGCGGGAGGAACGAAGCGATCCCGTCGAGCTCAAGGCTGCAGGGAGGAGGACAGATAGGGGTGTGCATGGGCTCGGCCTTTTCCAGTTGATCAATGTCCATGCCTGCAGTGTGTTCTTTTTTAGTGAGCTCGTTTCACGAGGCAAAGCAAGAGGGCGGGCAGTTGCTGATATTGCTGCGGCAGTGAATCACGAAAACAATAAAAAAAAGATTGATGAACAACAGGACACAACGACCAGATCAAAGCCGTGCCCTCGAATGAGTTTTTTCTCTCCACACAAAGGCCAAAGTTCTTCAACAACGTGGCTTGGTGCCAGAAAAGTCCGGCGCCCAAAAACGTTTCGAGAGGCAAAAGATAATTGCGTGGTCCGGGAATCGAACCCGGGTCTACCGCGTGGCAGGCGGTAATTATACCACTAAACCAACCACGCTCTTGAACCTGAAACCTAACCAATCACCTGGGTCCCGCGGACCGGATCGGTCAATTAGAGAGGGTTTCGTGCAATTGTGGAATATATTCGATTATGGAGGGCTGGGTATGTGCATTTAAAGAGCCTAAGCATGCAATAAGGCATAGCCCGTTTCGATATCAACACCCTCGTCGTGACAACACCAGCCACTATCCTGAACGCCCATTGCCAACGAGGGAAGCGTTTCCGATTCCGTGCTGCTGAGGACGATGAATGGCTGGCGATGAGAAGGCAAATCGACACCAATCTTGTTCAATACGGCCGTCTGGAGGATTTCGGCCTGGCGAATCTGGCCTTGGAGAACCCGGGTAATTACACAGCCACACTGGAGCAATTGCAAACCATCGACCTCGATGCGCTGTGGGATGTGTTCCAGTCCACAGTGATGTCAGCGGCCTATACGCACATACCGTGGTCCAAGACGGGTGGGCGACCTCAGCCACACGGTGAAGAGCGACTACGTGCCAAGACCAGCGACATGGGGCGCGTCATCCGCACTGTTCGCACGGTGTTCTCACTCCCAAGTGATGATGGTCAGCGTCAGCGAGCCAGAGACCGCATTCGGCAGTGGTATGCAGCAAACGGCGATGATCTAGATCTGGAGCCGCTGCCACCGTTCAATGCCTCACCGGACACGTGGGACACATGGCGTTGCGACCTGCAGCGCAAATGGAGGTCAAACCGTCTACTGCATCGCCAGTACTTGACCGACCATAAGCAGCAGCTCATCCAAGAACGAATCATGCGCCGTGACGCTAATTTTGCTACTAACACGAGACAAACAATTCAGTCAATCCTTGAGACGACCTCTGGCAGAGTTGTGTTGGACCATTTGATTGTAGAAGATGATACTAATGGCCTGTATGTCATAGACGACCCTACAGAAATCAAACATAGAGTGCGTCAGTACTTCTGTGACACTTTTCACGCTGAGCGTCAATGTCAGCCGCTGGAAGGTCGCTGGCTCGAGGCTTATCAACCCAGGGCTGATATTGACGAGCACTGGTATGAAGAGTTGATGGACGTACCGACGAATCAAGAGGTAAGGGAGGCTGTGGACGCTGCCCCCCAGTATAAAGCAGCTGGAGCGTCGGGGGTCACGGGCGACATACTCAAGCAACTCGGGCCGATTGCCAACGTCGTATTTGCCATCCTGGTCCAGGCAAGTGTCGCCCAGGCGACCCTGCCATCGGTTTGGATGAACGGCACCATCTATTGCATTCCAAAGGGGCCGTGCTGGTCGGGGAAAATCAGCGAAGTGCGCCCATTGACTCTCCTGGAGCATGCGCGAAAAATCCTGTTCTCCATCCTGGTCAACCGCCTCACAGCCACATTCACTCGCCACAACATCCTGAGGGGTCCGAACTTCTCGGTGCTGAAAGGCACGATGACAAAGGATCCAATTCACATCCTCAACGCGGTGCTGGAAGACGCGCGGGAGTTCAACAAGGAGGTGTGGGTGCTCTTTCAAGATATGCGTCGGTGTTTTGACTCAGTTTCGTGCGGACCGGACGGAATGTTGGATCGCAGTCTACGACATCTAAAAATACATCCTCGGTTCAATACGCTATGCCTCAACATTGCAGCCAACAAGAAAAACAGGATCATCACAGCCTTTGGACTTACGGATGACTACCGCCCACAGTGCGGCCTGGATCAGGGGGGTGTCGAGTGTCCATTGATGTGGCGCATCAGCTACGAGGTGCTGCTTGCAACGGTCATGAACGCCGGGCTAGGGTATCCGATGATGCGACGGGCAGCTTTGGCGGACCATTACCGACTGCCAGTGCTACAACCACAGGTGCCCGAGGCACCGCTGCTCCTGGCGACGATTGCCTTCATGGACGACACGGACTTTATCTCTCCCAGCCAGCAGGGATTACAGGATATATTGGAAATCGCTGCCAGTTTCTTTACCCTGAACGCACTCGAGATCAACCCAAAGAAGACAGAGCTCATCGTCATCAACCCCAGCACCGAGGATCATACAGTGCGTTTTGGTGGCGACACCATTGAAGCACGCCCGGCGGAAACGGCGGTGCGTTCCCTGGGCGTTTGGTTCGAAGCCAATGGTCAAGGTGCACACACCAGAATGTTGGTCACGCAGGAGGTGTCGGGCATATGCGCCATACTGTCCAGGAAGGCACTGACGGACAAACAGGTAGTCTACATCATCAACAATGTCCTCATCCCGCGAATCCTGTACCGGCTGACGACCACTATTCTTTCAGAGACGGAGATCAGAGCTATCGTCAGCAAATACACGACAGTGGTGCGCCAGAAGTTGGGTTATGCTAGAGGAACACCACACAGCCTACTTTACCATCGACGGTTCTATGGCTTGCGACACTTTGGAGATGTGCAGGATGAGGAGCAAATTTCCACGGCTCTCCTGCGGATCAACGACCACGGTCTAGTGGGCCAAGTGATGCAAGCCAGACTGGACGCGCATCAGGCGGAGTGTAGGTTGCCAATAGCCTCCATTGCGCTCCCTGAGGTGGGGGCTACGTTCACGAAGCATAATTTCTTCGGGCATGTCTGTCGACTGATGCGTCCTCGCCAAATTGACTACCGCCACCCTTCAACGGACTGGGCGACCAATCCACCCATCGCTTCCCTTTTCCCAGCGAAGGTCTACAAGGCACTCGCCAGTCAGATGGGCAAAGACAGAGTGCACTGGCTGCTGGACGTGGCCTCAGACGACGGACAGGCCCTGGCATCATGGTCAGAGGTCAAGCAGAGGCATAATATCAGAGGACCGATACGCAACTGGTACCTAGAGCTGTGCAAGGTTATTTGCACGCCAGAAGGGGAGGCTGAGGCTACGTCTGACGAAGATGTCGAGGACGTTATCGAGGCGCTCGAGGTGGAAGCAGTTGCGCCGATGGAGGTCGTCGAGTCTGTTGAGGTGCTTGAGGCTGCCGCGATGGTGGCGGTCAACGAGCGAGCCACTTCGGAGAGCGACACGGACAACGAGCCGCTTGAGGACCCGAGAAAACGACGCCGAGCAGAGCGGCTACTCGCAGCAGCGACGGACGCTGGCACGCCGGACAGGTATGTGTTGGTGCATGGTGGACGAGGACTGAAGATGGGTGAAGAGGACTGGGGGTCGTTTTCTGAAGACGAGAGGGAGAAAAGAGAAAAAGACGCTTTGGGCCCAAAATTCGGATTCTTATTTGCCAGCCGAGAACAACAACAACAGTACGCCGACCACATCGTGTCGGCGCTGAGCTCTATCCCTGACACCCCTTCCTCCCTTGTGTCGCGGTCGCCTTTCGCTGCGTGCGTGCGCGTGCGTCTGCCTACTAACTCGCTCTCTCCCATAGCAGAAGAAGACGATGACGACGAGGAAGACAACGAAGAAGACGCAGTGGGTGCAGAAGAGGCGGTGTACAATCCCGAGGGTGTGTCTAAACAAGATGCAACTATTCAAAAGGCTCAGAGCGAAAAGAGGCCCGTGAGGCACACCACATCCTCGGAAGTCAACAACGAGGGCACTGCGATCGAGCAGTCGCCACTATCGCCAACAAAAACCACTGCTCACAACAGCCCCGATGGGCTTGGTTCTGTATCTGTTTCGTTACACTCCAATTCATCTTTGCTCTCTGACCCACTCTCCCCCACTTCTGTCACCACCTCTCATTCTCCTTCACTCCCACCATCATCGACTCTTTCTCCACCGTCAGTTTCTTTGACTTTGTCAGTACCCACCCCTTCCTTTTCTACCCCGACCACCTCCTCTGTTTCTTCTTTGGTTGCCTATTACGATTCCGTGGCTCGATCAGCCCCGTCGTATTCTGGCTCTTCTTCCCTTCCTTCTCATCAGGATTCATCCTCTCTCACCCCTTCTTCGGCCCCTCCCCCCGACACACCCACCCTGCACATTCCCACGACAACCACCCCTCTCCACACACCCATCCCCCCTACCGCAATACACACCCAACCTGGTCCACCACAGTCACCAACTCCCTTTACGGACCCTGCCCTGGACCGCGAGCTAATGGAGCTGGATGGCAGTGTCGCTCGAGATACCGCTCGAATCAACGACGTTTACCACCTCCACGCCCGCAACATCACCCGTGACGTGCAGATTGCGGTGGACAGGTGCCACGCCCAGTATCGAGCGCACACGGTTCGCTATGTCAAAGAAGGTCGGCGTATGCAGAAAGACCTGTCGGCATTGCACCAACTCAACGATGCCCAGTACCGGGACTCACTCGCACGTCTCAAGCAACAAGCACAGGAAAGGCTGTCTCCGTTTAACGCCCAGCGCGACGGCAGTCTCCGCAAGATCAGGGATGACCAAGAGCAGCAACAACGATTAATTACGGGTCGGCACCTGGAGCGAAAACAGCTCTATCTGATAGAGCAGACCCGCCTACAGGCTGTCGAGATTAAGAAGCAGGCAGAGGCCGCCGAAGCCAAACGCAGGCAGCGAGCAGAGGAGACTCGACAGCAGGTACTGGAGGCTCGACTACAAGCCGAACAGCAGGCGACGGCGGCTGGACTACGAGCGAGGGAGGCTGACAGACTGTTTGCGCTTCAAGTAGAGGAGCAACGACTACAAGCACGATTACAGAGACTCCAGATTGCAGAGGAACGGATGCGGGCGCGACAGCTGGTATTGGAGGAGCGACGACGAGCGCGAGAGGTACGCAGACGTCCACCACCCGAACACTTGCAACAACACTCGTTGCGGGCAGAGTACCGCACAGCAGCTGCAGCCGCGGAGATGCCGGGTCTCGCCGTGGCTACGGTTGGTCCTGTGTGCATGTCTCTCTCGGACGCGCGCGCTGTGGAAAGGCTGCGGGGCACATGGGTTGACAACAACAAGCCCAGGACACTTTCGTCGGACGGATCATTGATCAAGAGCGGCACGGCCAACATTGCCATGGCGTTCGGTGTCGCGGATCTCACACAACCCGAATTACTCACAGTGCAGGGGAGAACGGACGGTTACGCCTCCTCTGCGAAACCCGAACTCATGGGTTTACTTGCGGCCATTCTCTCGGCACCTCCAGACCAGGACATTCTGGTAGAGTTGGACAATGAATCCGTGGTTGTGCAGTATCAGCAGTTGGTCAAGGACAGGCGGGACGCACTGCCTCGTAAACGGCAACGCAGCAACTACGCAGGTCTATGGGCGGTCCTTCACCAAGTAGTTCTGGACAGAGCAGGATCAACAGAGGTGCAGTGGGTTCGCGGCCATAGCGACAATGCAGGCAACATAGTGGCAGACCGAGTGGCGACCCAGGCTGTAAGACAGAACACAGCACCGTGGACGGTGGACCTTCGCACACAACATGATATACAGCACTTTGCGCGTTTCCAGAGCGTCCTGGTTGAGACAGATCTACGCCAGATCCTCAAGCAACAATCCGTCATACGCCACCATCAGTCATGGACGACACAACGACGAGTCAAGAGTGGCGTCAAGGACATCCATGACATCGAGTGGCGGTCTACACTGGCTCACATCCACAATCGCTGCTCCGTCCACTCGTTTTACAGCAGCGCCAAGGAGACCCATCAGCGCACACACCGTATCAAAACTCTGCATGGCATGCTACCCACGCTCAACAGCATGCAAGCGCGTCATCCCCACCTCTATCCACACTGCATCTGTCGCGGCTGTGAGCTAGAGGAAGAAGATAATCACCACCTCTGGAGCTGCGGCGCGCTGGATGACGTTAACACGGTCATTTGGGAGGCTGCACTGGCACGCATTGATGGCTGGGGTCAGACTGCAACGGTCAAATACAACAAAGCGCACGAGGAGACGCAGGTCGAGTGGGCCTGTCCATCTTCGAGCGACAATATCCAAGGGCTGTCGAGCATTATCGGCGCTCGCGAGGTGCTTTTGGGCGAAGGTGTACCAGACTGCCATCCGGATCCCAAATGGACGGTCGCGGACCTCTACCGAGGGATTACCCCTATTAGCCTCATTCAGGAGTGGGGCAACCTCTTTGCCACCCCAAAATCAATCGCGCAATCCGTCATCCACAAGTTCGTTGGGTACCTGGCCGAGCAGGCCACCGAGCTGATATGGAAGCCCCGATGTAAAGCCACCATTGCATGGGAACGAGAGCAAGGCATCACACCAGCCCAGAAGAGGGCCGTCTATCACGGACCCAGAGGCGACTGGAGCGCAGGGTACGGGTTCAAGTTCAGTATGGATCACTGCCCGTGCAGCCATTTGCTCGTCGACCACCATAACGGCCAATGCCCAGGCCCAGTCCGTGACCCACACGCAGCGGACCACACACTTTTGGAGTGCTGGCTGGGAAAGCAGCACAGGACCACCATGGAGGGAGTAGGGAAGATACCCTTTTTATAACAGCAACCTTCGTCCGTTAGACACGCTGATGAGGCGTGGCAATAGTCGCGCGGGCCTGAGGGGTTGGAACCCAGGGAACGTGACTTGTCTTATGATGACTAGGACTCGATCCAAGGAGGATGGAATGGATGGTAGATCTTTGCCAGGTAGTTCTTAAGATTCGTAGCGTCATTCGACTTGAGAGGCATATTGTTATAAAAAAAAAAAAAAAAACTAAGCATGCAATAAGGGAGTGCCGGTTTGAGGCTTCCTTTTCCTTGCACTCGTTCAAAGGCAGGGTAGTTTTTCTACAGTCTATTGCGTTTCTACTACCCTATGATCCCACCTATGAGGTCGCCTATACCTCCTGGAATACCTTTTGCGATATCCCCAATCTAATATGATACAAAAGCGCAAAATGATGTCAACATAATCTCTCATTCTTTACTTTCTGAAAGCACGTACTAATCGGTTGAAAACAAACGAGTTTTGAGTAATGAACTTCAAGAGAACCCAACTTACATTCGCTGGACAATCAAAACTGGCCTTTTGATTCTTGATTGCAGGACTGAAAGATATGCCGATAATCTTGATGGTGACCTTGAGTTCATAGTCGATCGTGATCTGACCAACGATCCCTCCAGTAATTCCACACTTAGTCAAAAGATCTTGAACCACCTTAAATCCAGGATCTTGAAGTCGGTTATAGACCACCGTGAGAGGGAAATGAATCGTCCTTGTGGATTTGCTTGGAAAGTTGACGCGAGAGATGTTTCCTCCTCCAATAGAAGGTCCATACGCGGGATAATATGCCTAATTTTCGTTGGACGCAGAGATTAGAATGTGTTCTTAGACCCAAATTATGTTTGCTCGAGTCAGGGGGAGTAAAGCTCGCAAACCAACGAAGGGGGAGGGGGAGGAGGATCTGCAGTGAAAAACGATTCGTTGTAAACGACTGCCATATGGCATTTAGGAGTTTAGCAATCAATCATGAAAACCGTGCGCGTAGGAACATAACACAAAGGAACAATGCCCTTTGCAACCTACGCCCAATGTGTGTCTCTGACACGACTACCTCCTTTTCCATAATTTCCGCACACTCCTCCAAACTAATAGTCCACAAGCATATGGCAGCTCTATTTACCCGACCTTCCCGTCAATTGAAGAGAATGAGAGAGCGAAAAAAATCGCGCTTACCGTAGCAATGATCGATTCAAAGTTGAAGCCGATCGGATTCGGGTTCTGTACTTGGATATTCGCCACGAGATCCACACCAAACGTCGTGTTGCCCTGCATGAGCGTGAAGACAGGATCGCCCTCCAAGCCAATGTAATCCACCGTCGGCAGCTTGAACACTGTAAAGACCACAATGACTAGCACAATGATGATCAAAAGAAGGAGCAAGCAGATACACAGCGTGCACCGTCCACAGGTCGAGCGAATGCAAGGGAAGCAAGGCAGGCACCGAGACCTGGGCTTCTCGGGCTTGACAGGTATCACATGGCGATCCCTGTCGCTGCCGTTCCATGCGCTGCGATTGCTCGTGAGTGTGCCTTCTGTGTTGGCAAGTGAGCTCCGATTCGAGGCAAATCCGTTGTAATACCGAGGTGGTGTCTGTAGTGCCTCATGGCTTGCGGTCGACGACCTGTGTGCATTGTCAGTGAGGTAGTTTGCGTTGTAATAGCTGTCGTGGGTGGAGGCGTAGGAAGAAGTGTCCATCTCCCTCTTTGGTTGCAGCGCACGAGGGGACGGGGTGCGAATGGAGGCTGCCCGCATCGGGTATGGTGTGAGCTGCCCGTTTCGCTTACTCATGTCTTCTTCGTTGTCAATATCCGCAGCGCTAGTATCGGCGTCGTGTTTTTCAGAGGGTCTAATACGGGTTGGAAGAGGGTGTGGATCAGGAGGAGAAGGTGTATGGTTTGAGCGAGTTTTTCTGAAAGGGCTGCGGTGTGGAAGCGGGGGTCGATGGGCATGCATGCAGCGAAGATTTTTCCTTAGAGGAGCGAGAATCTTATGGGTGTTTATGCATAGAGTGAGGGGAGTTCAAGTGGACATACTCTTGGTTCAGGAAGGAGGCGGATACAACGGGCGAAGGGGAGGAAAGACTGCTGTTGCTTCTGGGGTTGTTGTTGTGGTTGAATTGGGCTTGTGAAGAGCATGGGGTGGTGCTATGGCTCATGTTGGCTAATGTGCGAAAACTGCTCTCGTTTGGGGTCGTGGGTTGGTCGATTAGGATGGAATGGGACCAAGTATGAGTACTCTCGCTTCGCTTCACTGGTACTTTTGTATTGCCACGTCTCGGGCAGCTGTAGGGCAGCAGGTAGGGTCAAGGTCGAGTACCCTTCAAGAGGATGCGGTGGGGCAATGGAAAGAAGGAATGACGAGTCGATGATCCGGGTGAATGAGGTCCCTCTGCGCTTTTATACATACACCAATGATTGCGGCAATTGAACGACTCTCTTTCAGCCGCCAAGTCGATAGATAGGGACCCTTATTATTTTTCCCCCCCCTGTCTCTTATCCATGGCCAATGTCAACAACTTTGATCCAGCGATGTTCGCATAAGTCTTCTCAGACAAAAGGATCCTGCGCCTCACTTGGATATTGATCTGCCTTTGAGCACAGCAACAGGGCCCGTGTCTACTCAGAGCAGAAACGCTCTTGTTGTGTCACATTCTCGTCGTCGCATGGCCCCGCAGCTCGCGCCTCAGGCTTCCGATCCGCGCCAGGTGGGTCACACTCACACTCATCCTCCGAGTCCGCTTACCGCTTGCCCTTGTGGATTCTCAAACATCGTCGTTTCTGGCAGACCAAGCGTTGTCCTCCCTATACCGAGTCCCCTATCCGCTCCTCTACCTGCGCAGACAATTCGTCAAGAATGATAAGGCCAGAGTGTGATACAAGCACAGGAATACATGCATGTGCTCTGGTCACTTTCCAGTGTACAGCCTTGCAGAATGGACTATGAACTCTGGCAATTAATGAACGGAGCCAAGCTAAAGAGCGTAGGCATTACCTGACATTTGGTCATGTAGATACAGTACATGTACTTGGACTGTACCATTCAGGACTGATGCATTATAGTCCTCACGAATACGGTATGCGGGGGGTGTGCGTTGGGAAGACCATTTTACATGTGCATTGGTATATAGACAACACTACACTACTCTAGTCTATAGATAGGAGGGTTGTTAAGCTGCTAGGTACGTGAAGTTCTCGTCAGTACGGCGTGATCGTGTCCCCCGCCTTGACCCTAGCCACGTTTCTGTCGTTAAATAGGCTGGCCGTTTTAAACACATTGCCCTCCCAATAGTCATTCACTCGTACACGGAACCAATACGGCCAACGGCCGTAACAAAAGTCGCCAATGGCATCCAGCATCGCCGAGTTGGTCTCCTTGGCCAAAGGTCCGATGCAGAGCTGTGGAATCTGGCCCTTCTTGATCGAGCTGATAATGTCGTCCTTCAGGATGGCCATACTAAGTAAGGGTAGGAAGAGAGAGAGAGAGACCAGAGAGTCAGTCACCCGTATTTGTTTTACAACAGTCATGCATGAAGGCGGGAACGAAAACGTCATGTCTCTTACTTGATGTCGATTTGCTGCCAACGGATATAGGACCCATCCGTGGGAGGTCCCTGTGTGCACCACTCATAATAACTCTGGTTCAACTGGGCCGGCGTGGTATCTGTGCTCGTATACTGGAATCCATCCTGCTTCCATGTATCCTTATGGTTGGCCCATGCTGGCTTGGGATCTGGGATGGGGAAGTAGGTATCACCAAAGAACAACATGATTCTCTTGTTGGCCAGAATCATCTCTCTCAACGATGGAAACGCCTCATGGACATCCTTGCGCTGCCAAAACATGAGCTCGCCGGACAGCTGTGTAAACGTCTTGAGAATCTTTTCGACAATCATCTGCGAGAGCAGGGTGATATCGCCGTCGTTTTCGTTGAACTCGACCGTAATGACCTCGTATGGATTGGCGTTCATAAAGTCCAGAATCTGCGTCAAAATAGAGTCCAGAGGGTGCCCCAGAGCGCGCAGCCCACCGTTGCCATGGCACATGACGACTTCTGTGTTATTTTTTGTCAAGCATGTTCCAAGATCCAAAAAGCGGATGCCTAAAGCACAAAGATGTCAATTGTGAGTCGCATGTCAGAAACTGCATCAACATAAAAAACAGGTACCGAAAAAAAAAATAGAGTAAGGCCCTCATACCGTCTGCAAGTTGTTGTGCCACAGTATGACCAGGTTGATTCTCCCAGAGACACTGGATTGCCCAGTCCGGGATGATATCGTCGCAAGTGGACCCCCATAGCTCACAGACCTCGACACTGCCGGTACAGATCTGCTCCCAGCCCAGACAAAACTGCTCTGTGACCTCGCATGTAGACGAGAACGCGCCGCATAGCCAGTGTAACCAGTTGGGCAATTTCGCCTCGCAGCTATTGGACAGTTTTGTGCATCGAGTCTCCCACCCCAAGGTGCAGTTTTGGGCCTGAGCGTTACAGACCGTTGTGCTCTTGAGGCAAGTCTCGGTTGCGAGCCCGCAATCGTATTTGAGGTCGTAAGAGGCACTGTTGTGTGTTGCTGGGTATGTCTGGAAACACGATCGAGGGACAATCCAGGGGAGAGAGTGTATAGAAGTAGCAGAGCGAGAGAACAGTATGCCAATGAAATGTTGTTTAGGTCAGCGCAAAAAAATAATAAGAGCCATGGTATAATCAACATGCAGACATGCAATTTCTTGTCGAATTTGCTTCGCGAAGCACAATAAAGCACAACAAATACTACTACAACAACAAGAACAACGACCAGCTCCTTACCACTTGATTATATCGCAAATCACACAGATCCGCTCGTCCGTTGCAAGCCATGTTGGTGCTGTTGACGGCAGCAACCGCTTCGACGGCTCTCGCTTTGTTCCTGATCGGCTGACCACCCCTGTCTCCGATCACCGCGGCGTTCCTCTCACTGACCACAATGGTGTCACGCTTCATGAGGTTGTTGTCCCTGGTAGTATCCATGCCCAAAGCAGCTGCTTCCTGGCGTCTTAGACAGTCCATATTCCATCGTGCGTGTTGTTTCTGCGCAATCCTCGGCGGAATTCTTGACTTCAACGTCTGGGCCGTTGCTTCTAGATGCGCTGGGGGACACGGTACTTGTGGCACGGGTCCACGATATGCTGTTGTCTCCGCCACGGCCTGCGTGGGTTGAGCAAACGACAGCATCAACACTACGATGGTAACGATCCAAAATCCAGTCGTCGTCATGCTCGAGAGGGAAAGTCGCTGGTAAGGGCTAGTGCGGTTTGGGTGTCGCGTTTTGACTTCTGGCGGTGCACATAACTTCTGGCGGGAACCTGAGATATGCTTGTATTGTGCGGATTCATAGCTGGAGTTGCAGTTGACCCCACTTTCTTCTGTCCGGTATGCTTTCGAGCTCATGGTGCGCCGCCGAACTCTGCTGGTGGTGGCGGACGTGCTGATGGTCATAAGGACGGCGTGCGAACAGTTCAAATCGAATATGCTCAAATTGTTCTCTACGCCTTCTCTATGATGCAGAAAAAGAGGAAGTAGAGCAAATGGGTGATGGACGTGGGAGGGTGCAAAGAGCGAAAGAGAGGCGTGGGTGCTAGTATGTGTGGGGGAGAGAGGAGGGGAGAGGAACAAAGAAAGGGAAAGATCAGATGCCGAGTCGAGCTGGACAGTGGAAGGGGAAAGGGGTTAAGGGATGGAGCAGACCTCAAATCATCAGGTGGCACAACCCTCGTGTTTTATACAAAACACGATGGCCGTGTCTATCCCCCCCCCACCATGGCATTGCACAAGGCAACCCTGTTGCTCATACCCCTCGTTCACGATCGTTTCTCAGTGCTTCAGACTGCATCTGAGCTGACGCACTATGCGAGCGTCCTGATGCAGGCAAATATCACACAAAGGCCATTGCCCTCCAAGCCGTGCCCTAGGAGGAGCTCTCAACCATCGTACCTAGACCGAGCAAGAAACTCTTACTCAACCATCCGTGGCAGAAAACTACAGCGAGCGCAGTTGTGACAGAGGATCTATTCACCCATACATATGGAGATACTCTCTCCCTTTTCTTTAGCGCGGAATCACCTTGTGTCTTGTTTTTTCTGAACCCCTTTTTTTCACAGCTTGCACCGCACGCTTTGTACCTTGTGCCTGTGGGTGATTCTAGAGAGCTGGTGAGATGCTCCCATGATCCCATCCGAGCGCGCCGTTAAGAGCAGACGACTCACTGAGTTTTTTTATTATCGTTTGAAGGTATATCCGGATCTACGAATTGGAGATCGCCCTTAGTCTAACTTGACGTTCCGGTATATCCTCATTATAAGCTTGTTGGCCGCAAAATGACCAACCGACCCAAGCATCAGAAAGATGGCCATACATGCCAGGGCAGTGTTGCCAAAGTAGAAGCTGGTTTGGAAGAGGCCATACATCCTAAATTGTCATAAAATGAGAAGAGTATCAGATAGGTGTACAAGTTCCAGGGCATCAGAGGAGCCTGTAATGGTTTCAAGACACCATGCCATTTGAGATAAGTAAAAAAAAAAAGAGAGCGCGCGACAGATACTTACTTAGTTTTCTGCATGAAGTAATACACCGCGTATATGTACACGTATGCTGCAGTGGATCCACATGTCGCCATGCTCATCCAGTGCCACCTGTAGTCCTCTGTATTGATTACGAAGTACGTGCTCACCACTGTGACAGATGCTGTAACAAGCATAACGATGCCGAAGACGAGCAGGCCGAATCCATATACGTAATAGACCTTGTAATTCCAGAACGACGTGAACAAGAAGTAGATCTCGATGAAGATGGACGCAAAGGGTAGGATTCCCCCTAGTGCGATCACCACGATCGGCTCAGCATACCAAATTTTCTCCGGGATAGGCCTTGGGATCGGGTGAACGCGGCAAGGGAAATCAGCTTTGCCTGCCCAATTCTTTCCCAATATTGTGCCCACGAAAGTGAGAGGCAAGACAATGAATAGCCATATCACGAGCAATGCCATCTAAAGAGAGAGTGTATATGTTTGTGAGTGTGGGAGTAGAGGAAGCAGCGCAAAAACTGCTGCACAAAAGAAGTGCAAAGGTGGGCTTACCATAGTTCCAAAGGGAATGGCGCGCGAGCTGGTGTAATAAATGGCGATTGTGTTGTTCAGGCTTGTGATCAGGACCACAGAGGCTGGCCAGAATGCCGCCGTCAAGAACATGGCCCTAACCCAGTCCCGTCCACCGTATTGCGCGTACTGACTGGCGCTTGAGTAGCCCGCGATCATGGACATGAATGCATATATGAATATAGTCGCTGTCATAATGCTAGCTCGCTCTGTCCATTCCTGCCCAAAGATAGTGTATAGGATTACAAAGAACGATGTCCATGCAAGCTGATATCCTGTGCCAAGGAACGCAGCAAACGTCATAGGGTTGGCTGGTGGTCTGAAGACGTCGCCGTGGATCTGCTTCCAGCCGTAATCATCGCCCAGATCATGGTCCTATCATTTAAATTCATTGTCGCAGCATACTCATGTCAGCGACGTTATCGTTCTCAAGACGGTATTGTGCAAAGAATGTTTTCTTCTAAACTTACAAAGTCGTTCAGTCCAGCCTCCTTGTCATAACGTGCAAAGTCACGGCGGAGGTACTGGATCCACATCGCACTGACAAATCCAGTGAGAAAGAGTACCATCATGAGCGAGTTGAATATCGAGAACCAGTGGATCTATAACATCAGCAGCATCAAATAAGTGCGTAAGAATGGTGATGAGATGCCATCTGCACGGAATCGTAGCATCAGTCCGCCATGACAACTTGCCTTATTCTCGAAAAAGTCCGAGTCCAGGTACCGTTCAAATCGAGATTTGAAATCCTTGGTAGTCGGCTTCCATGTCACTGAATATGTAAAGTCGACGTGAAGTCCTGTTTGAGAAGGAACCAGGGGCACTGGCGATCCGGGAACGACCTGGGCTGAGATGATTTGGTTGCCGTTGTACTCGATCTCAAACTTTTGATGCGTGTACAGCAGCATCCGATCTGCCTCCTTATCCTTCTCTCCAACCATTCCTGCATGAAAACACGGCGTTAGCTTTCTTGAGGCTATTGGCAGCGCATTGATGATGCATGCGTAGAGAGCAAGGAACCCTTACCCCACAGAGGTAGATCGTCGACAAAGTACTGGAACCAGTAGTCATGCGACACTGCATACTGGAACGTTTTGATATCCTGTGGAGTCAACAACCGCTGCGAGCAGATGGGTGTGAGGTCCTCACTCCCTGTAGGTTAGCCAATGGCCAAAGGCAAAAGAAATCAGTCTTCTTGTTCAATGGCGAGTTCTTCACACAATGAAAGGGTAGAGTGAGGCGCCTTACTTCCAAATCGAATCGGGATCCCAGAGTTAACCAGTTCCATGCCCAACAGTGCCTCGCCCAAGGTCTCGTGGCGATGTTCAACTTCGCCCTTGCCTTTACAGTATGGTAGCTGGAAGTATTCGTATGTCTCCTGTCGATTACTATATCGAAAGAAGAAATTACAATGCATCCAGGGCGTTCAGGTCAGTCGCTTCCAGTCGTTGACGCTGGATCCAGCGCAAACGCTGCCCAGAGTTCCTAGGGGCGAAGTGAATTGCCATACGAGGCGAGCATCTCACCTGAGGGGTCCCACTGAATTGGCCCAAACAACTACAGCCTCCGAGTCCTCGTACTAGAGCGAGATGTAGGTCAATGGAGGGCATTCCTGACAATGGCAGAAAGACCAGAAGTATTATGAAGAGAGCAGATGTATGTGTTTTTTACCTTGTGGGAATGTTCATCCGCGCTCGCCAGTATCGCCAGCAGCGTGCAGGATGCAAGCGCAGAAAGGAGCTTGTTGGTCCATCCCTTTCCAAGCATCATGCTTATCCTTATGTAGTTATCTTTCTTAAAGCTGAGGCTGCTGCGTCCTTGAGGTGCTGTGTTGTCTGCTGCGATGGTGTGCGAATGCTGCCACAGAGTGTGCACTGTGGGCGTTGCTGATTATGTGAAGAGAATAGAGGCACCACATTTTGGTGAACAGCAAAATTTATTTAAAAGTACAGAAGGGAGGGGGGGGGGGGGGGGGCGCGAAGCACTTGTCCAGCACTATGCGGTCCGTTCGCTTAGTAGCGCTTGTGGTTGAACTTCATCTTGAGGAGGTAGCGCATCTTGACCTGACTCGTGTTGTACACAATGTACTCGTTGTACTGGAGTCTGTAGCCGAACATGTTGTCCCGTCTCTCGGTCTTCAGCGGACCAGCTTGCACGCGCAAGTCGTTGTCAATGACCACGTCATGTTTCTCGTCAGGGTATGTCAGTCCCAGGCCCTTGGTACTGTGCTTCATTCTCTTCTCCGAGTTGGCCTTTGCGTTGTAATCCGACTGTTCAATTTCGAACATATCACCCAAAGCGACCTCACAAAGCAACATGAGACCAGTGTTGTTGCTTGGGGACGTGAAGCAATAGTTGGCCGACTTGGAGACACAGTCGGCGAAATACGCTCCCTTGTCAAACATGTACCCGGTCACCGGTGCCTCTGGAGGAGCGATGCGCAGACCTTGACTGAGAATACCGACATAATTGGTGAGGCGACTTCCATGCCAAAGCAAACGGCGATTATGGAGTTTACTGAATCCAGAGTCGTCGAACCGCTCCTGTTCTCCCTGACGTTCCAGGTCAAAGACTTCGTCGATTTCAAGGCCGTAATTACTATGTGACGCACCGTGGGTGTTCTTGACATACTGCTCGATGAGTTGGAATCTCTCACTCGACTTGTCCATGGGTTCAAGTTTGTTGAGTTTCAGCGAAGCAAACTGCTGATCTAGAGGGTTGACGGTGTGCGCCTCGTCCAGCTTCTTGTTCTCCTTGATAAGCTTTTGAGCAATCTCAATCTCCCCGAGGGCCTCCAGCATCTCCAACTTCTTTTTGAGCGTGGGCGCATCTAGGATGATGGGCGGGGCGTACCGGCCAAAGTTGTGTGGGATGACGGTGTAGAACTCGCTGGAAAGTTCACTCAGTTCGTTTCGATTGGGTGTCGGTTGGTCGAGGACCTCACCGATCTTCTTGAGGACCTCATATCCATGAAGAATTGTGGCTTTTGCCAGCTTGCCTAGAGGCATTTTGTCGGCATCGTAGTCGAGCTCCTTCATTTGTCGGTTCATCATGTTGGTGTTGAAGATCAGACTCATGAGGTCCTGCACTTTGGGAGAAAGTGTGGATTCGGGAACGGGCTGCTCTGGCTTCTCCTCTTTGACTTTAAGCTTGGTCTCGTCTGCGTCCTCATCATCCGAGTCGCCGTCATCTGGAGGGAGTAAGTGGTATTTGCCTAAAGACGCCCGAAAGATAGTTGTTGCGTTAGCGCGTACGAACAAGGTGGACGGGCTGCCGAGGGCTGTCGCATCCTTTGCGCGCCGCTATACCGTACCAGCATGTTTGACAAAGTTATCGCGATCAGCCCAACTATTCTTGGTCTTGTCCTTGTATTTCTTCTCAAACCCTCGCTGGGCCGACGAAATATCAGCGTAAATATCCGTGGATGACTGGCCGCCGGCACCAACGCGTCCCCAATGACAGAAGACGGCATATTGTCCAGTGGTCGAACTGAGAAGCTGGATCAGGTAAAACTTGTTGTTGTTGGCGTTGATGTTGGTTTGGTTAAGGCGCGCATTCCAGGCAATCTCATCGTCCACATAGACAGAGTACATCGCTGGAAGGGTGCAGGCATTGTCTACAGCGGGCTGCTTGATCTTGCCGGGTGTGCTCGAAGACTTCGAGACCTTGTCCTTGAGCAGTTTGATCTTTTTTTCAACCTTGTCCTCTTCCTCGTCGTTATTGTCAGGTTTGCGCTTGCCACCGGCCTTGGTGGCAGGGGTAGCCTGAGGTGGAGAAGAGGGAGCAGTAGGCGCAGATGAAACAGAGGGGGCTGAAGTAGCGTCCAGCTTGTAGGCCGTCTCGTCGAGTTTCTTTTTTTGCTGAAGAGAGTCCAGGATCCAGTCGAAGGAGACGATGGAGACGTGGTCCAGGGAGCTTGCCTTAACTACCTTGGTCGACTGGTTGACAACGTCAGCTGCGGTTGAGATCAAATGGGTGATTTTCTTGGTAACGGTGTTGGAGAAGGCTGCACCCGCGTCAGGTTGCTGTACGAGTTGGCCGATCTCTGCCTGGTTGTAGTTTGGAAAGTTTCCTGAGGCTGCAAAGACACAGCCCTGGAAGATTGGGGTAGCGACGGCTTGCTTTTTGGGAGGCATTGTGGCGGATGAAGACGGCAGGGGACCTGGATGGGTCAAAAGAAAATGGCGATGTCAATGAGAATGGAGTTGCGCGTGTGAAAGGGTCGTATGCAGCCAAGACCAGAGATGAGGGTTGGGAGCGAGGCCGCTGGAGCGAGGTGGGTGTTTGCTGAGGAGAAAAGGTCGATGGGAAGGGAAGACAAGTGCCGCTCGAATGTCTTTTATATAGGGCTGTTTGCCACCACACTGCTCCAACGTCAATCGCGTTGTCTCTGCTGAACTCTATTCTCTGGCTGGTGGCAAACACCAAAACCAAGAAAAAGTGAGAGCCCTGCTTGCTTTTGGCGGGAGAGTCCATGGCCAGACTACTGTGCGGCCTATACACGTTCCTTACAAACGCAACCTCTTTATTCCTTTGATCATTCCGCTCGACCTTGTCTACCGCCGCTACAGCCACAGCCAGAACCACAGCCACGGCCCCCTTGCCACAAGGACATCTAGCTCCGGCTGGCAAGCAGGACCACTGCTATCACCACCGAAACAATCAGCAGCAGGTAGCACGACTTCTTGCGCGCGTTCCTTTGGTGGATCGCTGCTGTGGTCAACTCCTCGGACGCCCCATGCGTGCTCATGCTGATGGACGTAACATTGTTCTCGATCGAGTCCAACATACTCCCTTGCTCATTGACCATCGTCCCCAAGTCCCTAAAGATCTCGTTCAGCTCAGTGATTCCATGCTCAATCTCACGGATCTCACCCTCGCGCTGCATGATCATCGACTCGTTATACTCCAGCTCGTTGTCAACCACCATCAGTTGCATCCTGCGCTGTGTATCGTTAATCAAAGGCTGATCCCCTGATTCGCTTCGGTCCTCATCCCTATCGATCAAAACATGGTTGGAGAGGGAAGGCAGTGGTTAGTGGTTAGTGGAGAGCAGAATCAGGCAACCAGCAAGTCAACATTTGGCCGAACGTCCTCGATATTGCTCCAATCGTACTCATAATCGTTGCGGACGTTGGTCTGTCGAGCCCTGTCCACAAACTCGCGTTGCTTCTCTGCCGACACCCGCTGAACTTTCTGGAACTCAACCAAGACCTTCTGAAAGTCTTTTGACAATTTGTTGTGCTCCAGTTTTTTCTACAAGAAAGCATTGAAAGGTATTTTAGTACATATATCACAATCAATTCCAATCGGTCCTTGAGGGTGCTAACAGAGAGTCGTCGGGATGCAGCACAGCGTTAACGGATGATGCGTTCGTTACCCCATGCGTGTTATCAAGTCTTGCGAGATCTTTGATATCCTGGCTGGTGTTTTTAACTTGCTCCCTTGTCTGCTCAGTCACCTCATGTCTAGTTGCAAGTCGCGCATGAACAGTGAGCCGTGAGTATGTTGGTGTGCCGAAGGCCCAAGGGCCCGTGCAACCTTCCTCTTTTGATAGTTTGGACGCCTTACAGCTTTGATCGTAGTTCTTCCGTGTCCTTGTTTGTGCCAAGAAATCCAACAAGGCGCTGTATAGATGACACGTTGTTGGAAATACCAAAGACTTGCTGCGAGATTTGGTTGATCTTTGCACTAAACGCCGCCTGCTGATTCACTACAGTGATGTAACAGTACAGGAAGAAAATGCAGCAAAAGAGTTAATGGCCTGTAGGCAATGAAAGTGTAGCTCTTGTCAAACGCCTTTTTTTCTGTAATGTGTAGCGCTGCTTAAAAAGGTTGAAATGGAGCTTGCCATTGGGACTACCCTGGTTCCTGCGGCTATTGTTGCCACCATTGCTGCCACCATTACTATCACCATTGCTTCCACCATCGCCGCCACCTCCACCTAAAGGACTGGGTGTATTGTTGCCTGTGCGTCGAATGCCGCCCTCGCCACGTTCCAAGTCTGCAAATGACATTGTGTTGTATAGACGGGCTTAGGGAAAAGAGGAAGGAGGAGGGGTATCGGCTTTAAAGTCTTGGCAAAAAGGCAGAAGATAGAGTACAAGGAAGAAGTGAGCGTGAGCGGTGAAAGGAGAAGGGGAAGGGGCGTGTGCTGTTCCTGCGTCTTGTAAAAAGGGGTTCGAGAGAAGGGCGATGGAGATGCAATGGACAGTTGAGCAAAGAAGAAGGAATGTGCTTCGAAAAAAAAAGAGCTTGCGCCCTCTCAGGTGTGTCTCAATTGCATCATCGAATAGAAGGTTGCTCTACTGCGTTTGCTGCTGAAGACTCTTCATCTCGCTATCCTTGCTCTCCTCCTCACCCTCCAGTGCCTCATCGCTCTGCGGCGAGTACAGGACCTGGAGCGCAGGCAGGAACTTGGACAGTCGCGCTATCTCGCCCAGCCGGACACTCATCAGGTCGAAGCAGATGCCAATCACCGTCGACTTGTCCTCAGAGTCGAACTGCGGAATCTTGGGGTACCGCTGGCTGAAATGCGTCAAGAGCGTAAACTTGGCCTCCATGCCCTCGCCGACCATAATGGCCTCCTGCGTCGTCGAGTGCCTTTTCTTCAGCGCCTCATCCTGCATATCATCTTCGAATGTGGCCTCGTGCAGCAAAACAGTTGCACCTTCGCCTGCCTTGACCATATTCTCACAGGGTCGCGTGTCGCCAGAGTACACGACCTTCCAGCCGTCCTTGTGTGTCATACTGATTCCATATGACCATGGGCAGTGGATCACATCGACGGTGCTAATATCCTGGAAGCCAGAGGATTCCAGCAAACCGTCCAATACGGGCGTAGCAAGTCGTCTTCGGTTATCGCGCTTTTTGTCTCGCCAGTACACAATGTCCTCAGACTCGATAAACTGCACGTTCTTGTAGCCAAAATCCTGAACATCCGATAACTCCTGGAGAAACGTGTTGAACTTCAATGGTGCGATTAAATATAATGGCTCGGAGGGGGACTCGCGCAGCTGCAGTCGAGATTCATAGATGAAAATGAAAAGAATGGGTGAGCTTGGAGCATGGAGCAATTCTATGACTTCCTCAATAAAATTTCCCCACACAACGAATTGCTTACCGCATTCCATCGATCAATAATGGTAACGATACCAAGATGGTGATCCGCGTGTAAATGGGAAATAAAGATACCCTTTAGGTTCTTGATCTGGTCATCAACAGAGCAGATTTGATCCGTTGACGTTTTGTAGCCTCCAAATCGACGAAACATTTGGCCGTAGGTGCCTTCGCCAGTATCGAGCAGGAAGGTGCCATTACGAGGTGTAGTCAATAACGTTGCGCTCACTAATTAGTTTCATAAGATAGAGTCCACATCGTTAGTTTTCAATACTTCCACCATCCCGGTAAAAGGAAGTTCATAGACTCACCATTCCTGTGCTTTGAAGGATGAGAGGACCCTGTCCCGAGGGCAGTCAGAACAACGTCATGTCCTGGAAAGTGCTGTGGGTTGGATTCAACGTCTCGCAAGATCTCTTCCCGCGCCTTCTCTGCTAGCTCGTAGTATTCCCTGAGGTACGCCTTCTCACTGTCCCTCAAGAATTTGAAATCTGTGGGGAGACTCATAGGTCTGACTACCTCCGTGTTATCCAGTCCAGTCGAAGGCTCTAGCATGAATGTCTGCATGCTTTCTGCCAACTTTGCTTGAATAGGTAGATCCTCAAAGTCATTGCTCAAATCATGCACAGGCTTATTGTTGTAGTACGGGGTAGCGAAGATGCTGGAGTCCAGCTTGGACAGCTTGGAGCAACTCTGCGACTGGCTTCTCCAGATCAGCTTCTGAGCACAGTACTCTTGGTTGGCAACGATGTGCTGTGTCTCTGGACCAAACCGCTGGATCCACGCCTTGTAAGCAGGGTGACTTAGGACGGAATGACCTCCCAAATGGATGATGCATGCAGCCGTCAACCTGTCATCAGGTACCGATCCCGATCCTTCTGCAAGCACAGGCTTGTGAAACCTTTCAAACTCCTTGGCCGTAACCAGTTGTGAAATGTACTCGATCGTGGGACAATCGATGACCATAAACACCCTTCCAGGACGTGCACCACTGATGACTTGGTGAGGATGAACCGTTTCTCCAGACTCTGAAACCACAGACTTTCCATTCACCAGATCGCCAAAAAGCCTACCAGGCTTCACTTTGAGGTCCAGGGCAGCCTGTTTGTTGAATTTGCCGACATAATCTGGTGATTGGCAAATGTAGCTGATTGCTGACGTGTTGGGGCTCGTTCGCGGCAGATCCATGTACTTTCCGTTATTGTTTCTGGGAGGTTCACCACCGCAGTTACTTGGGAGCTTGACAGCCGCTGCTGCCGCCTCAATCAAATCAACATCCGTCTGTCCTGGTGTCTCCTCAGTCGATGCAGGAGCCCTGCTTGGCGCGCGAGGATCGCGCTTGGGCTTTTTAACCACAAGAGAGCCATCTCCACTCATCTTGTTAAGGTTGAACATACCTGCAAGGACCTGCTTCCTAATCTCATCGTCAGTCTGAGCCTGGTCGACCTCTGTTGACAACGAAGTGGTGGTCTGCAATGTGTCCGAGTTCCTTTTAGATCCCAAGTTTGAAGAGGCAACAGTAGGCACGCCTTCCTGAAGTCGCACCGTTGGTGAGGCTGGGGCAGATCCAGAAGGTGACGAGGAGTTGGAGCGGCTAGGGTGCAAGGGTGATCTACTAAAGACCTCGGGCCATGCATGAGGCGCAGTCCGTTCAAAGTTCTCTGGATATACCGGAACTGCCGTTATCCTCAAATTCTCGTCCTTGTAGCTCTTAGAATCGTTCGCAAACTCAAAAGTGTCCACTGACATAGTGTTCCTGTAGACAAAGTGGCGCGTCGAGATCAGCGCGTGTGTCAGGTTCTCGCCTCCGAGCATTTTGATGTTCCTGGCCCCGACATCCGACAGCGTCAGCAGCATTCCTAGTAGTTCAGGAAAGTTAGTACGGTGGGTAAACTCATGACCACGATGAGCCATAGTCCATCCTGCCGCCAACACACGAGCATGGCCAAATGTCTCTTACCTGGAACACCTCCTATGCAGTCCCAGTGAGTACGGGTGAAGAGGATCGTCTTGAGCTTTGAGAAGCGAAGCTTGGACTCCATGCACAATCTCTGGGTACCTTCGCCACAGTTGATCATGTACCGCTGCGAGTCAAAGTGCAGGATGACTGAGGGAGGACAGTCGGCTGTACCGGTACTGAGGATCTGCAGATAGGCCTTCATGCTGGATCGGTTGGTGGTGGAAAAGAGTCGGTGGTGGGAGAACAAGTGCGGTTTGCTTGCAGGTGAGGGCACTCCCGAAATCGAGACTGATAAGGCGCTCGAGCAGAGCTGACGTGGGGACGAGGCGTAGCGCGCAACTGCGGAGGCTCGAGCAGGCGCAGTCGAGAGAGTGGGGAGAAGAAGAGATCTGTGGACTGCGAGGTAATGAGATCGGAAGCGGCGGGGCTGGACGAGGAAGGACGATCCCAGAGTCCAATGGGCCAATGGCTTTAAGGACTGAATATTGGCGCGAGGGGTCGAGGCAGAGGGAGGAAAACGGCGAGATGCGTGCGCCAGAGAAGGGCCGGCAGAGTACTCAAGGTGAGGTGAGGTGGCAATGCATTGTGGAAGGCAGGGGTTCAAAAGGTTATTCAAGAAGGAAACAAAACAAGTTCTTAAGGGTACGTAAATCTAGTCTATGGCGCTATAGGGGCTCCTTCCGCTGGATCTTGTCTATGATGGAAAGCACGATATCTCGGGCCTCAATCCACACCTGCTGTAAATGCATAACTGGGAACGTTGTCTTTTTCCTAGCCTGTGCGTTTTTGAAACAAAGCAGTTAGATTGGTACTGAGGAATTCTGGAAAACACAGCCCAGAGAGAGGCATACTGCACTCACCAAGATAGCCAGGGTTCGTTTGGCATCAGCCAACATGGCATCGCAAAGTCTCTCTAGATGTATCGGCACCAGTTGTTCGTTCTCAGCACTGATCTGGTCCAACTCTCCGTTGACAACATTATGCCATTGCGAGATAGCCATTTGTGTTGCGACAGAGGACTTGTGAAATGGGTTGATGAGCCTCAGTCGCATGCCCACCAAGAGGCGGAATGAGATATCGTTCCGATGGAGCACGTAGTCACTGTAATAAAGGCGGAAAAAAGAAGCGATTCGTCAACATAATATACAAATACGCCTACAGAGATGGATTGCAGCATTTGGTTCACATACTTGAAATATCCTGCCATGTCCAAGAGCTCCATTTTCTCTCTTTTTGCCACTGTCGTCTCCCCGGGGATGGAGAGCTGTGCAAAGTCATTGTCGACTGTGACATAATTGTACGGGTTGTCTGGGGTAACGAAGCCATACTCCTAAAAATCGTGTTGAACGGTGAGAAAGCGACAAGAAACCATCTACCGTCAATGCTCCAGCATCAATGCACACATTCAATGGCAATATCAAATGTATACTTACCACTAAAATAAAGCAATTGTCGTGCGGTCCATAGTTGATGAATACCTGCTCGCCTTTCTTGTACGGTAGCAGAGTCTTGATCTGGTAGGACTTGGTCTTTGTGCAGAAGAATCCTTCGGTTTTGGCATCATGGGTATGATTCAGGAAATCAAGCATAGGTGCCAGAGCAATGTTGTCAGCGGCAACCTGTTTCTTAGCGTCAAGGTAGATGCAGCGAGTATTGACTACAAGGATGGAAGTTGTGATATGAGGTTGAGGTGAGAGAGTGCGCAGGTGTAACAACGCGAACATGCAGTGGCGTTGAGGTTTGCGGATGAAATCTTACCAACGAGCCAAGCCCATTCGTACTCCTCATATTCCAGTGGCCGTGCTAACAGGTCATTGTTGGACTGAAATTGAAGGAAGCACGTATTTAGACATCTCTGTTTATGATATCTAGGCATGCTGCCCAATCTTGAGTGAGCTCACCTGCAAAAATTCCATCGTGCACTGGTAATCTGCCATGATCTTGTCTCGCTGCTTACGGACGTGAGCTATTCTCCGCATTACAATATAGCAGTTGAATGCAAAAGTAAGTCTGCAGACTCAGCACCGCAAAAGTCTCAAGACCTTACTGAAGTGACAGCACTTACCTTGAGCATTCTGTGGCAAGAGCTCGAGGAGCTCTGGAGGGTATCGGACAGGCATGGTATCAAACTTCTTTGGCAGCAGTCGCAAATATGGCAGCCATCCTGACTTTTCGGGTGATTGGACTAACAAAGCAATATGTAACGCAATGATCATATGCGAATTGACCTTCTTCCCGAACCTAAGATACCATCCATGCCAATAAAGAACAATAGGTCATACAGTATTAGCTCGCTGTTGTCTGTCCAATTTCAGAGCCTCAGTGACTCACAAGCTCACGACGATGGCATTGTACCTAGCAAGTCTCGCGCCATAACTCGACTGCAACGTTTTCATCGTCACGAGGTTGCGCTCAGGTACTTGCACAATGACCTCTCCCGCCTAATTTCATACAGCAAAAAAAAGAGCGTGAGAACTGTCAACTCTCTCACTGAATTTTAATCAAGTGACCAAGAACGGTTGCGCCTTCCTCTGTCCAGACTATTCCTCTGCGCAGCTAAAAATGTCGTTCGTTCCACCATGTTCCAACGACGGTTGTTAAGGCTGTACCTTGATGTTCTTTGTTGCCATCATACCACGACCAGTATCTAATAGTAGACAATAGTGCATTAGACAGATTGCATCAAGTTGGTTCGTGTGCGACTGCCTTTCCGCCACTGTTGGCATGTTGACTGTTGCAATCCCTGGCCTTGGAATAACCGCCGAGCATACTTACTCGAGAACTCTGCCAATGTCAGTTTGGTCCTCGGACAACCCATGTTCTTCAGCCAGGCCAGAAAATCCAAGTACTCCTGATCCTTGATAATGGCTATGCGTAACGGTCAGGGTCAGCTTCACGAATGGCATTGTACACACAACCTCTTTTCGATATCAATAGAGCATACCTGATTCAACCTTATGGCTGCCGCCATCCAGCTCCTCTGTCCTTCTTTCGGCCCTGAGTCTGCTTGTCCTTCCTTTCCTGCCTCGTGTCCTGCCTGGCCTGGTGGAGGATGGTGATTTTGTAGCTGGGGATAATGAGGCTTCTGACGAGCAGCTTTGTACTCCGTTGTCGTTCCAGTCTGGTTTGCGTCGTTTGTGCGGTGGCGTGTTAGGAGTGGCACCGAGGGCGGTTGAAGCTGGAGCAAGCATGGTCTGTTGTGAGATGTCGAAGCACAAAGAGATTTCTGGAAAGAAGGAGAGCAGAAGGCGAGCGAGAATGGAGAGTCGTCAATGGGAGGACGATAAAAAAAAGGGGAGAGAGAAAGAGTGGGAGCAGGGCCTCTTTTTGTCTGGTCCGTGGCTGAGCAGCGAATAGAAAAAAACAAGCCTATGGGCATAGGTTGAGAAAGTTGCTTCCTTTCCTCCGCTCGGGCCAGCATCGGGATTTTCAACTCGGACAGGTGCATTTCATCGCCCAGGCACGCACAATGAAGCTGAAGGAACTCGAGGGCTACCTCCAAGATGTAGCTGTCTTCACGGACCCAAAGATCAAACTGGAGCAATACCCCACAACCCCCCATCTGGCTGCAAGGATGCTCTACACAGCCCACACAACCTACGACGACATTGAGAACAAAGCCGTTGGCGACATGGGCTGTGGCTGTGGCATTCTAAGCATCGCTGCTGCCATGCTAGGTTCATCGTAAGGACACAACGCCAGTTCTCGTACGGCCGCTCTTCTTGAAAAGAGGTAGAGGAAGCAATACTGACAACAGGATCACGTTCGATTGCTTCGGGTAGATACAACGTTGGTTTCGACATTGATCCGGATGCGATAGCTATCGCACAGGAGAACTGCGAGGAATTTGAGATAGACATGGACTTCATCCTCACGGATCTATCCGCCGCACCTGCGCCGGCGACTAATGAAGCCGAGTCATCTAACAGCCACGGACCTTACGAGATGATGAAAGGAAAACTTGATACCATTTTGATGAACCCACCCTTCGGAACCAAGCTCAAGGGCATCGACATGGTGTTCTTGAAGAAAGGAATTGACGTGAGGACATCCGCCGACCTGAAATGTATTTGGCGTATTTTTCTCCTCGGTTATTTCGACTGTCATCCTAACCTTTAGCCACGTTCTATTCGCAGCTTGCCAACCATGCCGTATACTCATTACACAAGACGTCAACAAGAGACCATATCCTGAAAAAGGCCAAAGAGTGGGGAGTCGAATGCGAAGTTGTTGCAGAGCTGCGGGTAAGAAGGCATTTTGTAATATGGATTGTCTTCCTCTGCCGAACAGATGCCATTTGCAGCGAGGATTGTCTAGACTCATCATTCTTCGTCCATGACACTAGTACAACCTGGACAAAAGCTACAAGTTCCACAAGAAGCAGTCGTTGGACATTGCAGTTGACTTTTTGCGATTCGAGAAGCCCAAACCCGAGACGGAAATAAAGGCAGCCAGGGCAAAATGATCTTGCCGCAAGATAAAAAAGATCAGCCTCGCGTGGCCGTGTGCCACATCAATCAATGCAAATCTAAGCCCCGCTGGGTGTCTGCTGCAGCACATCTTCACTCGTCTTGGTTCCCCATTCCTTTCTTCTTGGTTCCCTTGCTATCATCATCATCCTCCTCAGCACCTCCAGAACCTTCAGTATCTTCAGCACTGCACAGCTGCCCGTGCTCTCTCATTCTTGACGATCCCTCATACTCGGCATTTCCTTGCCTCACTCTTGTCTTCGAGCACCCAACTCATTCATTTGTGCTCCGCTCGCTCCAACGACCACCCATTCAACATTTGACGCCTGCCCGTAGACGCGCGTTATAAATGACCCTCAGAGAAGATCGCTGGACAACCGGATCCCTGTAACTAGTGTCGGCCTGTCCCACTTTCAGCGTCTTCCAAGGTATGCAAACTACAACCGCAGCCGTTGTCTCTGACGTTCTATAGAATTCTATGGCAATTGTTTTTCCATATTTTCCATATTTTCCCCACTGCGCTCGTTTCGCTTGTGGTCCCTAGGCTAGGGATCGACACCTGCATCGCAACCCACCTTGCAGCTCGTTTTATGTACAGGAGCGGTGATGGTGTCTTTACAAATACAATCCTGTGGCGATGTTTTTTGTACAGAGCGGGCGATCCACTCTAACCGGCCTTGATCCGCACCTGTCCAGCTCTTTTCGTGCTCAACACAACACCGCAGTGTCCCAAGACTCTGATATGTTAGTCTAGGACAGACACTGCACCCCCTCTCAACGTGTGTAATTCGGCGGAAATAGCGCCCCGTGCACAGCTGCACCGTGATCGTTGGACAACCTATTTCATTTTTCCTTCTCCTTGTGCAGCAGGTGCAGAAGAGCATGAAGGCAGAGGCATCTGCGCTTGTTTACTACTCTGGTATTCAAAAAAAAAAAACAATCCTGAGGTCTAACACCACTCGCTTTTTATTAGGATCTCGGTAGCCTTGTCTCGAGCTGGTCATGCTCAGAGGACCCAGCATGGCCGACAAGGATTTAGATCGACGCGCAGCAGATCAATCACCCAAGGCGAAAGCATCGCAATGGCTGCCGGAACACTCGAGGTCGTTCTCCCCTCGGGTTGACGCTCAGTCTATGCGTCAGGGCTCTATGCAGATCAGCAACATTGGCGAGAGTTCAGGGCCAGGAGACGAGCAGGGTCAAGAGTCATCATTTGGCCATACATTGCTGACGCCTGACAGGATGGAAAGGAAGCTAATGCGCAATACCACCGTCATGACACTGCATTCGGACTCAGAGTCGGGTTACGAGGATGATTTTGATCTCGAACCATTGTCAAGATTCGATCATGACGATGGCGATGCGATGATGCGCGAGAGCGCCGTGCCCAGCATTTCCATCCATGGACAGGAACATAACTTCATCGATTACAGTCGCAGCAGTGAGACAGGAAAAACATCAAGCCATGCAAAGTCTAGTCATTATATTCACTTTTCTTGGCACGGCTCAGGAGCTTCGTCCGGGGTTCATGACCCAAGCGACGACGATAGTCTTATGGATGCAGGCGATCAAGAACTCGATGACGGTAGCGACCTTAGTGAGGATGAGGATGAGGGTGAGGATGAGGGTGAGGATGAAGATGAGGATGAAGATGAGGATGAAGATGAGAATGAAGATGAGGATGAGGGTGAGGATGAGGAAGGCTATTCCGAAGACAGTCGTTTGGGAATGAAGAACGTTCTTGGTAGCTACCTGCTCGCACCCATGGGCTTCGATGACGATGATAACTTGGCCAATTCCCCTGGGATGGAGGGTTATGTTGAGGCAGCGGAGCGGTTCCAGATCTTTGCTGGAGTGAATGAATTTGATGGTAAGTCATATCGAGTGATACATCCCCTTGAGATGAAGGCGTTGACAGGCAACAATAGATGGACTATTTCTCATATTTGGTCTTTCTTCCAGAGTCGGATCAGATCGGTCTTACTGATCATCCATATCAAGTCGTCCCAAAGAGCAAGAGAAAGGACCAGGAGCGCTTGCTGGAAAACAAACGACGACAAGGAAAATTGCTTTTGGTGTCGCTTCTTGACAACTTTTGTCTATTGTACGACCAAAGTCCAGAGAGGAATCGAAAGTTGTTTTACGGTGAGTGAGTTGAAGACGCAACTGAAAAAAGTTGCTGTATGAGAGGACTATATGAGAGGAGATGTTGACCATGGACTTTCTTTTCATATTTTTGCTGCTGCAGTCATTTGCAAAACCCTGAGTAACATGGGCATTATCGACGAGGAGTACCTGGAGGAAATGAGTGCTGTTCGCTCATCCTACCAACGCGCCTTCCGGTCTTTGGTGGTCTCGGCCCTCACGTCAATCAAACAGGAACAAATGATCATGGAGAGTCGCAGAATCATGGCTCCTCCATCTACGCCAACAGAGACCCGAGAGCGTAGAGGGCGCGGCGCAGACATGACCTCGAGAGACAGCAGCCAGAGCATATCGGATTCACTGTCCTTAAAAGGACTTGTTCCTTCGGCATATCTTCACACTCCTCAGGTCACGACCTCGACGTTCCCTTCTGGTACAAATATGATGAGGACGCTGTCTTTCGGCGATATGTTCGACAATGACCCCACGCGGTACAAGCACGACTTTGTGGAGATCTCTAAGCTTGGTAAAGGAGGATTTGCCAGCGTCTTCAAGGCACGGAACAAACTGGACGGGATAGAGTATGCCATCAAGAAGATCCGATTACGTGGAGGCGCCAAGGTTCGGTACGAAAAGATCTTTCGCGAGATCAAATTTCTGGCTCGCCTGGACCATACGAATGTTATCAGGTACTATTCTTCCTGGCTTGAGCACGCAGACTACCCAGTGTCGCGTCGTGAGATGTTTGGCGATGGAGACGTTGGCGACATGGACTCAAATGGTGAACTGGATGATGAGTACGATGATGAATACGGCGATGAGGATGAGTACACCAACACGAACACGAGAAGCATGGGCGGTCAAGTCACGATTCCGGAGAGGCAGAGAAGATGCAGCCTCGACTATTTTGGGCCACATGCAGAGCAACACCCTGCTGATCCTGAAGACCTATCCATGGGAATTGTATTTGGCGATTACGATGATGGCGACGAGAGCTCTCAAGAGATCGACTTTGGGGATCTCAGTCAAGGACAGGGCGATATACAAACTACAGCTGGGCGTCGCGGACTTGATCATCACGGCGCTATTATCGAGCGGTTTGAGAACTTGATGGAGGGCGAGGATATGGAGCGAACCCACTCTGCATCCTCTACCCTCACGAGTCGCATCATTCCTGGAGCCACCAAGACCGAACTGCCAAGGCGCAAGCACAAGCAACCGACGGTATCGCAAGAGATGCAGGGTAGGCCTTTGGCCTGGGAGGAGACCGACGAAGAGTCTGCACGCAGAAAAAGCAGTATATCTACGTCGTATTCGGCTTTATCATCGTCAATTGAGGAGATCCAAAGATCTCTGCCTTCGTCGTACTCCAACTCCAACTCCAACTCGGGCCTTGGTTCACGGCACAGTCATTCCCATCCGGACGACCGCACACTCGCGACCCTGGAGACCAATAACGCAATACGCCCGTTCTCGTTCCCGGATCAAAAGGGGTCTCATACTCGGGACTTTATCGGGGGTGGCATTGGCAGGCTGCATGGCGCGGGATCTGCCTGTGGAGGCAGTGGACACAGGGATCGAGGTGGACGGCTGATCACTCGAGATTTGACGCTTTTCATACAGATGCAGCTCTGCCAGACCACATTGCAGGACTATCTTGTTTACCGAAACGAACGGCCGGTGGCAGTGCCCAGAAGGCTTCTCAATGAGTTGAGCAAGAAGCTAAGAGACCGAAATGGGATTTCGTCAGCGTCCAATCCTACCGATCAAAGGACCCATAGTACTCCAGGGTCGCCGTTGCAGCAGACATGCCACAAGGATCTTGTTGACCCAGCTGCAAACCAGCACATCTTTCGAGCAATAGTCGAGGGCGTCGCCTATATTCATGATCAGGACATGATTCACCGGGACTTGAAGCCGAGCAATATCTTTCTGGGTATGCCTGGCGGTACAGAGTATCAGAGGACCCAGCAACAGCAGCAAAGCGATCACACATCAAGGCTGGTATCGTCGGCTTTACCGGGCGCGATGACAACCATGTCTTCAGCTAGCAGCCGCCAGGAATTATCTTTGCAGCATAGTTTTGCTTCACAACATCCAGAATATGACCAGTGCTCATACACAAGAGAGCAGATCCAGGAGGAGCTATTCACGAACATCGAGGCTATGGTGCCCAAAATTGGAGACTTTGGTCTGGTGACTGATATGGAAGGCGGAGCCACCATTGATACCGAAAGTGGTACCCCGACGCCCACGAAGACAGCTCCAGGCCAAAGTACTCCTAATTCAAAGGAACCCCTTCTGAGAAGGCACAGCTCTGCAGGTGAGCAGACTTTGTTTATTTTATTACGTGAAATTGTACTTTTGTGAACCCACTTATGTTATCATCTTGCTGACTTACATTGGTGTTTATTTGTTACATACTAGTCACGACGGGGTCCCAGTCTTCTCGTACCAGGACTACAGCTGTTGGAACAGTAACTGTAAGCATGTCATGTATCTTTCTTCCTCTACTCTTCTCTCTGTCTATTATTTGCTACTACGACAGTCCTAACTTGTATCACCTCAATAGTACGCCTCTCCGGAGCAACTCGCGAGACCCAATCTAGGGTACGACCAAAAGGCCGACATCTATTCATTGGGCATCATATTTTTTGAGCTGTATCACCCTTTTTCAACCTTGATGGAACGACACGCCGTGCTGCGAACCCTCCGCAACGGCGAGCTCCCTCCAGACTTTGTGAGTCGTTGGCCTAAAGAGGCGGCGTTTGTGCTCTGGCTAATGGCAGAAGACCCGCAGATGCGTCCTACTGCACGCGAGATCTTGGATTTCGATCTTATTCGCAAGTCCAAGGAGGATCCTGCAACGCCTTCGAACACGACAAAACATATATTCACAACAACGACGGAGACAGCAGGAGAGACAGGAAAGGATCATCAAGGACGCGCTGCTGCCGCCCTTACTCATGACGGGCACTCCCAATTGGATGTCGTCGGAGGTGCTGTTGCAGAATTTGAAGGCCTTGGGGTCGTGGTCTCAAATGCCACTACATCATCTTCCATAACTTCCTTAGTCATCGAGAGTGCCGCAAGGGTGATCTGTGAAGGATGCCAATCGCGATGTCGATGTTTTGAACCACTCAGACATCAAGATGCTAAGCCCGAGACTGCAGCTGGACTTGTCAAAGACGAGGATGATGGTGAGAATGATGGTCAGAGTGTATGTATCGATTCACTAAAGGGGCACAACAACAGCAGCAGCTACAACAAAGGCGAGAAGAGTAAACGACAACTTCACCGGGGCCATCGCTCTACGAAATCAACATCGTCCTCCACCTTGTTGACGTCGAAGCTGCCTAGGACGGAACTGGAGCAGAAACTGTCGGAGGAGAGCGAAAAGGTTCAGCGGCTGGAGATGTCGATGGCGGCTATCCGAGCAGAGAACAGAGCACTGATGGACAGAATTCAGCAATTAGAGTACGAGAAGGAGACATCTTGGAGAGCTGACGAGACCGGATATGTAGACGGGGACGACAACTTGTTTTAGACAGAACAACATTTATATTTATTTTTGAGCTTGCATTTGGTACAGTGAGAGTGAAGGGTGAGAGCAGTATAGTGCAAGTTGTGCATTTGCGTAAAGGCTAATTGATCGAAAATGAGAGAGGGTATATCTAAGCGAGGATGTTCCCCGCCGATCAGAGCCTCACCACTAGAGGTCTATCTAAAGAAGCAAGCATGCCGGCGCGTGCTGCCAATGGTGCAGGAGGAGGTGTCAGGACAGGTGCAGATACTTGTGGAGCTGATATGGGTGTGGGTGCGGGTGCATCACGGTGCCTAGGCTTGAAGATTAGGATGATAAAGAGCCCGACAATGATGAGGAGCAGGAGCAGGATGATCTTTCTATTCCGGGCCTTCTTTTGGTACTTTTCGCCCTCGTCCAGCTCGTAGACAGCGTCCTGGAGATGTACGGATGCTTGTTCGACATTAAAGTCGATCCGATCGAGCAATGTGCCTTGGTCAATGACCATGGACTGCAGGTCCTTGAAGATGTCGGCCAGCTGGAATATAGATCGCGAAATGTGATTGATCTCCTGCTCGCGCTGCGTAACGTTCGCATTCGACTGCTCCGCAAACGCCTGTTGGGCGCTCGTGAAACCCTAATAGTATTAGGCAAAAAATAAAGAAAACTCCGAGGTGAGAGACGCACTCCATTATTCTTGAAAGGCCTGGCAGATCGGATTCATAGGACCTACACCTTCGTCCTGATCATCAGATATTGATGTGGACATGGGCTGAACTCCAGAGAAAATATCCTTATTCCTGAGCTCAACCCCGCGCATGCCTGTTTCAGGATACAAAAAGTACGCGCTGGTTAGTGCAATTGCTCATGAACAAGCGCGAAAAGAGGATCCAGCCTCAAAACATTAGCCAGGTAACGTTACGTTGCATGTAGGTGTTTTGCTTTTGTCGAAAGCTGGCGGATGCATCTTGGACCTTTTGAGCAAGACTCATTTGCACGTTCCTGGACATGATCTGCTCCTGATTTGAGCTAGACTGTCGACTTTCGGCATTGATCCGCTTTATCCTCTTTTGACTCGAATGGAATTGCTATAATTAAAGAGGGGAGAACGGGACGTCGGTATGTTCGACAGGTGTTTTCTGTTTTCTGTTTTCTGAAGTGGTACTGTATCGATTTCCCCATCAATAGCGAAGTCAGCCCGTGGCTGTTTTCGACCCATACCTGTGTAATCTCATCCGTGAGGCGTTCAATATCCCGTTCCTCCTGTATGCGGTCATCGAATCCAGGCAGAAGGTGCTTTTTGTGCATGGCATCCAGCTTTTGAACTATGCGCACAAAGCGATAAGAGCGAGTCATTAATTGACACGTTGAAAAAAGGAGCGATGCTATAGCCTTCAACGTACTGTTCGTTTTAATCCTGTCAAGTTCTTCGTCTACTTCATCCACAATGTCAACCCTAAGAGAGAAGCAGGTTCAACCGGAATCGACGGGAATCAGTACATGATCCTTCCTTTTCGCGAACAGCAGAATGATATTCAACGTTCATATTCCTCGGCCGTTTGTCGCGTTTTTTTTGAAGTACCATTTTGGAGGCAGCATCATGAGCTCGATGGTTGTCTCTGCACTGTCCATCAGTCCCACACGCTCGTTGTTGTCATAGCCATCCTGATTGGATGTCGCCAAGAGCGAGGCTTGGTGTTGCTGCTGCTGACTGTACTGTTGACGCAATGCTGCCGTGTGCGAACTTGAGTACGAATTCCTGAACTGCAAGAAGAGCAGCGTCCTAGAACGGGTGGCCATTGCTGTGTATATATGGGAAGCGTGAGTCGGGTGCTTGTGTATGTGCGTCTCCCGGTAGTTTTTGAGGTACTGGCAAAGGTAAGATAAAGGCAGGTAATGCTAACGAGGTGAATGAAGCATCATGGGAGGTGTGCAAGATTGGATGAGAAAGGAAAAACGTTGCTGCTTGCCTGCCCAAATCTCACCTGACGAATTTCCTGGGCGCGTCCACCAAAACCATCGTTCAAACGCGAAATTGACAAAGTCCAAAGCACCATTTCTGTTTTTCCTGGCACCTCAAGACGTTATCAAGTGTATTTTTTACTACTTTTCTTCAACTCGGACTCTATTCTTTTGGCTACTAATTGTACCCATAGATCGCTCCATGCTGTGCAATCTCAATATCTTCCTCCCCCTCCGCCGAAAAGGGTCCTCCCAAGAAATAAGCCTGCAAATCTACAGACAAAACACTCAATCCAATCAGCTCCACCAATGCTTGAAAGATAAAATACACAACCGTCTGGTTCTGTGCGTCTGCATAAAACGTGGCCACCAGCTTGTAAATCAGCGTGATATCAAACAGGAGCGTGACCGCGAGCGCAACGGTGAACGCATAGCGGTTGCCAGGGTATCGGGACCTGTATGTGAATGCGGCGTGCAAGAACCAGGCACCGAGGATCGCCAGTAGGCAGATGCCGATTTTTCGGAGGACAAGGCCCAAATGCTGTTCTGAGATTGAGTGGTCCGGGGTAGAGTAGACGGCGCCAGCTATGACTAGGGCGATCAATGGCAGGAGAAAGTACTTTGTGCGCTCGACTAGGCATCGTTCAAAAAGATCGGGTCCACTGGAGGTTTGAGCTCGAAGCTTGGGGAGAATTGAGCCGTAGAGTCGCGTGAGCAGTTTCATGATGAAGACGACACCGATCGAGAGCAGGATGAGCTCTGCAATGGAGAGATTCATGAATGAACTGTCCGCAGGACTGATGGCACCCGAGTTCATGTAGGCGCGGATACCATAGGCGACGATGCGGAGGAGACAGAAAGTCATGATGAAATAGTAGATGCCCCAGCGCGATTTCATGTAACGGAAGCTGAACTGGAACAGCGCCAGCGTAAAGAAGATGGCGGCGATGATAGATAGGACTTCGTCAACGGAGGCCATGATAGAAGCGATGGTGCTCGAGAGGCGAGAAAGGAGTGAGAGTAGAGTGAAGCGTTTGAAAGACGAGTTGGATAGCGGGGTATGGATGATTTTGGAGTATTCTCTGAAGATCTGTCGGGATATTTATATTGTGCTTTAACGTTTCGTGGGCAGAGCGCTGAAGAGGAAGCACTGTCGAAGAGTTACGCATAGCCTTCTCTCAAACAATTAAACTTCAGTTCGGTGCCTGACTCTCAAAACCGCCTATTTTTTTATCCAAGTGCCAAGAAAGTCATTGCTTCATAGTCTAATAACATTTCTAGATCGGCTCAGGGAGGGGGAAGACGAGGAATAAGCTTCGCTCTGTCCAAGGGGTGCAAGAAGAAGAGGCTCTTGACTTCCCGCATCAGCCCATCGCCGGCTGAAGCTGCTTAGCCACAGACGAAAATGTCGACTCCAGGCTGTGGCTATTTCGGCGTTTATATTTTTTCGGGTAAACTTTACAGGATGCCGCCAAGCACACGTCCAACTGGACACAGTTTCCTTCGGAGGTTGTTGAAATCATGGACGCAACGCAGCGTCCAAATTTGTCATACACACACTTCTCCGCTCATCGGGAGGTACGAGGCGCATCGACAAGTTTCTGTTCGTTTATAGATAGCAACGAAGTCAAGAGATCGGAGTCGCATTCTCTCTTAGCCAACTCTACCTTACTTCCATTGATATTGTTTCCTACTATACGTAGTCCTCCTCCAATCGATCGGCGGTATCTGCGTGAGGATGTGCCAGGAAGTAGGCCTGCAGGTCAACCGAGAGCAAACACAATGCTATGAACTCCATCAATGGCAAGAAAACAAAAAATACGGCAGTCTTCTTCAGCGCCGCATTTTCAAATGCACCCACAACTTTGTAGATTAAAGAGATCTCCAGCAGCATCGTGACAATCAAAAGCTGCCTAAAAGAGCGCCTATGGTTCCAATAACGTCTAACATAGACAACTGCATATATAAAAAAGATGGCCCCACAGACTGCAAGCAAGCAGACTCCGATTTGTTGAAGTATCGCACCGATGGAGCGTTGCTCAGGTGAAGAGCGGCGGGTGCTGAGGACGGAACCTGTGATGGTGCAGATCAGAATTGGTAGGAGGATCCAGCGGATGTGATTAACCAAGGTTCTCTCAAACAAATCAGCATGACGCTCTGATCCAGCCGTTGAGGGGACACGGACTTTGGGAAGGATCGACCGATAGAGCTGGGCCAGGAGGACGAGAATGTAGGCCGAGCCAATGGCAAGAAGGACAGCCTCTGTAATATAGAGTGAGATCCAAAGACTGCTGCCCATTGGGACAGCATCCGAATCGCCACTGGCACGGACGCTATACCCGGCCACGCGAATGAGGCAGAAAACGACTGTGCACAGATAAATCCGCCAGCGCGAGCGAAAATATCGAATGAGAAATTGGCAAAGGAGGAGGAAGAATAGAATCGCCGTGATAATGGACAGTATCTCATCAGCAGAAGCCATAATGTAGCTGACAATATCGCTCTTGTGGGCAGAGGAGAGATCAGAGGGGTATGCAGAGATGTGCAAATCTGAGATGAGAAATGTCGAGAGCTATTGAACAGTGGTCATAAAAAATGAGGGGATCATCACTACATAGTATGTCGCCCGCGAAAACAACATTCAGTCAGTCTGAAAGATCACGTACACCACATTCTGGAATCCAGCTGATGAGAAAGCAAGAGTGTAAAGCTCTGGTTTCTCTGATTCAGCAAGATCCAGTGCTCTAACAGCTGCCAACTGAAAAATAGAAGTCTCGGAGTCGGCAGTCCGTTATGAGAGAGAGGATGGAGAGTCTGCAGGGGGTTCAGTGACCTGGTTCGTCGTTATGGGCTGGCAGCACATACGACATGCCAGAGACACATACGCGAGATGCTCGCGTTGAACGTAGCTTCTCTTTGGCTCGAAGCACAAGGATAGCGGCAGACAGATGAAGAACGAGAGCGGTGTCGAGGTCGTTAGACGGCTGCAGATGGTTTCTGGGTCGGCACCTTGCTCGTTCAGAAGAGGCGTCGCATGGCTGCACGTACTCTTGAGCCTGGCATAGTCTAGTGCAGGGTCGAGAAGAAAGAGTGGAAAGAGAGTCTGTAGGGGTTTCAGTGACCTGGTTCGTCTTTATGGGCTGGCAGCACATACGACAAGCCAGAGACACATACGCGAGACGCTCGCGTTGAACGTACCTTCTCTTTGGCTCGAAGCAGGTGGATAGCGGCAGACAGATGAAGAACGAGAGCGGTGTCGAGGTCGTTAGACGGCTGCAGAGGGTTTCTGGGTCGGCACCTTGCTCGTTCAGAAGAGGCGTCGCATGGCTGCACGTACTCTTGAGCCTGGCATAGTCTAGTGCAGGGTCGAGAAGAAAGAGTGGAAAGAGAGTCTGTAGGGGTTTCAGTGACCTGGTTCATCTTTATGGGCTGGCAGCACATACGACATGCCAGAGACACATACGCGAGACGCTCGCGTTGAACGTACCTTCTCTTTGGCTCGAAGCAGGTGAATAGCGGCAGACAGATGGAGAACGGGAGCGGTGTCGAGGTCGTTAGACAGCTGCAGAGGGTTTCTGGTCGGCACCTTGCTCGTTCAGAAGAGGCGTCGCATGGTTGCACGTACTCTTGAGCCTGGCATAGTCTAGTGCAGGGTCGAGAAGAAAGAGTGGAAAGAGAGTCTGTAGGGGATTCAGTGACCTGGTCCGGTTTTATGGGCTGGCAGCACAAACGACAAGTCAGAGTCAGAGGCGCGATATTCAAATAACGACGTATTGCTAATGCAAGAACGAGAATCTACATGAGGTGCGGTCATTGCATTGAAGCTCATTCTAATGTCGATGTCGGGAATAGGTGATGACCTTGTGCGTTCCGACTTACGTTAGCTCTTCAACTCGGTTGAACCTCATGGTGAACCGCAGGATAAGGTCGGAGGAGTGGTCAAAGAGGCTCAAAAGGGTACTGAAATTGAGCTCAGTGTGGATGCTTCCTTTCCCAGGTTAAGGCATGAACGATGGAACCTGTGCGGAGTGGTGTTATTTGGATGGAGGGCTTGTGGTGGGATTCAAGTGTGGTCTGTGCTTGCCTTGCCTATCGAGAGATAGCAAAGAATATGCCCGCCCTCTGCCACGCGAGCACCCAAAAAATCTACACCAGCTCAAGCCACCTCGTTCTGGTCACCCCTGTGCTCAGCAGCGCAACGTACGTGTAAGGTATATCGATTCGAGATTTATCGCGAGCAGTTTTATTAGATTGACTACGTCCAAGTGAGAAGGTGGTAGCAGCCATGAAGATCAAGGATTTGACCGTAAAAGCGACAAGAGGGTATTATGTACAGGCGTTGGAATGTGGAGCAACGGTTGCATGTCGCAAATGAGCATGAAAAGAGTAGGGGTGCATCAACCGCGTCAAGGTGGAATGGCATGCAGCCGCGCTTCTAGCTAAAGCAGCGGCCACCTTGGTAGCCTAACGGTCGCAACATACGAGTGAAGTTTACGTAGTCCAGGTGACCATTGTTTACTCGTCCTGCTCAACTTCCATGTCCGATCCCTAGTACATGTACATGTTAAATTCAGGTAAGTGTTAAAAATTCAGGTAAGTGGTCGAGCGCTCATACACATGTTTGTTTGTGCTCTGAGCTTAAGAAATGATGTTTTCGTGCCACCTTCCGCGTCATTTCATAGTTGTACGAAATGAAGGAGAGGCACATAGCAACAGGCATGTAGGCTAGAGACTAACAAAACGCATGTGAAAAGCACGATCCATTTTCCATTTCCAAAGAGGTTCATGAATCGATCGTCGCACTTACCGAGTCAATGTCCTCCAGCGGGTCGCCAAGATGCGCTTGTAGATCTCTGACCCTGCTCTTGAGCTCGTTCTTTTGGTTCATCAGCCGGTGAATGTAATCGACGGCTACAAGTATCGGAGCAGCAACATGATTGTCTGTTAACAAAAGAAGAAAGAAACATAGCAGGCAGGCAGGCAAACGTGCAAGTGAAGCGACAGTGACTTAGTCAACACGATTATGACCGCGGAAGCATTATAAACCACGTACACTTTTGTAAAATGACAGCCTCGCTCCGATGGCAATCGCTCAGTGTGGGGACAATTTCCACTAGCGAGTCAAATCCTACGCGAATGTTTTGGCGACGCTTCTGCTCTGATGCAATGTGGTTCGCCTTCTTTTCTGCTTCTGTCAACAGCTCATGATGCGGCTTTTTGGATCCTGATTTTGGTTGGACCTGACTAGAGGACGAGTTTTGGGACGGTGTGGGCGAAAAGGCCGATTCCTGTTGAGGTGCTGAGGGCATCGGACTGGATTCTTTGTCATTGCCATCCATTCCTTCGGTCTTTTCCTTATGCATGTCCAGATCGGGTGTGTTGCCCTTATTCTGCTGAGATGCGCCGTTCTTGCTGATGGACTCTCCTCGGCCTTTTCTGCGCGGGTTTCCCTGCAACGGGTCATATCCATCACGACTTGAGCGATGTGCTGATTTTACGACGAGACCTGAGGAAGCATCCATTGACAAAGACTTAGCAGTAGATCCCTTTCTCCGAGACGCCTTTTTGGAGGGAAGTGGAGCAAACCCGTTTTCGACATCGCTCTCTTGCTTTGATATATGGTTCGAGCCATTTGTCGGCATTGCCTCTGGATCTGCCTGAGCGTGCTGACCGTTCACTGTAGAGGGTGAGAAAGGACTCGACGAACGAGATGAGCTGGACTCGACTATCTTGTCTGGCGCTCCTCCTGAAGAGGCGGCTCGTGATTTCCGCTTTGTGGGCGGTTCTGAGGACTGCATTTGAATGCCTGGGGTTCCAGATTCGCTTGATGGGGAGAGTGGCTCTTGGCTGGAGTGAAGACGATGCTGTTGACCAGGGTATTGTTGTTGTTGCATATGGAAAGGCGGGGACATATTATTAGACGGCGGTGCAAAAGGATTATGCATTGAGTGGTTACTATCGAGCTGCTGCTGCTGCTGCTGATGTTGGTGTTGCTGAAAGTGCGAATGCTGTTGATGTTGTTGTTGTTGCTGCTGCTGCATCTGTAACTGAAGCTGCTGCTGCTGTTGAGCGAGAACCATGGCCTGGGAGATGGCGTTTGCTTGCGCCATCAACAGTGGGTTCTGAAGCATTGCTTGGCTCATGGCGTGCGGGTTGATAACACCGCCAGGCGCCAGCAAAGGGTTCGCACTAATCTGCTGAATCCAGTCGCGCTGCTGTTGGGCAAGCGCGAGCTGTTGGGTTGCAGAAGGGTCCAACGACATGGACGGAGAGAGTAGCGACGGCGGTGGCGGCAGCCTCGGCATCCCTGTAACTCCGCTCTGAGCTTGCTGCTGCTGCTGGTGTTGTTGCTGTAGCTGGCGAAGATGCAGATGGTGCTGGAGCTGGAGCTGAAGCTGCTGTTGCTGTTGCTGTGTCATAGAGGGATCAGCAGTTCCTGCGTTGTTGGATCCGTCAGCATTGGAATGGCTGCTGCTATCCTCCTGTGCCAGCTGGTTCAAAAAGTCGGAGAATGCCCTCTGTTCATGATCGGAGAGCAGCGACGGAAAGTTCATTTGGAGGAGCTGAGGTTGACGACGACGATTAACTACAGGGAGTAGATGAAGAGTCCAGGACGCATGATTAGGGAGACACAATACAGTATACAAACACGATCATCTGTATTGCAGGGACAAGGATGACAGGTACAGCGATGGTCTTACCGAGATGGAGAGCGGGGAAGGGTGTTGGGCTGGGCGGATTGAGGTTCCGACGGGAGGGGTGCGGTGTGTGTGGAGGAGTAGACTGGGTGGTGTCCAGGACGGGGTTGCAGGGGCCGCTTTGAACGAGCAGCACAGAAGAGGCGCAGGTGGAGACCAAAGGGAGGACGGGCGAAGAGGGCGATGGCGAACAAGGGCGACAGAGAGGGTGCGCGTGCGTGGACGAAAGACGACGAGAGGAGAGGGATTCAAGAAGGGCGAGATGTGGATGTGGAGGGAAGCATAAAAGCGAGAAGGAAAAAAAAAAATTATGAGCCACTCACAGAAGGGCGCTTTGAGTCAATACAACTAGCTTTCTTTTACGCTGGAGGAAGTGGAGGGAGTCGCAGAGTACAGTACTGTCCGTGTGCAGACTCACAGGTGGGGGTGTGTCCTGTCTGAGAGGAAGAGACGAAAGGAAAAGGCAAGAGAGAGGCAAGAGGAGAGGCAAGAGGAGAGGCAAGAGGAGAGGCAAGAGTGGAGACTTTTATCACATGATAAGCTGTTTTTTTTGGCCTTCCCCGTCTCGCTCCTCCAAACGCTGTCAACTCAACTCAACTCAACTCGCCAGGCAGAAGCAGCCGCGGATCAGAGAAGCATGGACCCGACCTTGTTCCCGCAGAGGACCTACGCACCACAGCAACACGCTGCCTTTGGCCACACACACGCTCCAGAGGCTGCCTCACCACGCGACCAGCTGCAGATCCCAGTCAAGGTGGCGCTCGACGCCTTCGTCCAGCACAGCGCAGGATTAACTCCTGCAGACATCGGCGTCCTGATGGCTCACCTCGAACAGCTCATGAGGGATTGCTCCGAGGCCAACATCCAGGTACACACCATGGCAAACAGCCAAACAACACCTATCAACAACTCATGTTCGTGATTCCACCACTAACTCCTGTGCCCTACGACACAATCGCCTTTTTTCTTTCGTAGGCGGGCAAGAACTGGGTTGTCAACAATTGCCATAACCCACAACAATTCGACATGATGTCTCGCGCCCTAGTCGCCATTTCTATTTCTCGCGTGACATTCAACGACAAGCTTCACATCATCTATCTGGTGAACGACATCTTATCCCACAGGTAAGACCCTTGACCCCTCAGAAGCATATTGTAGGGGTCGATCAGAATCAAACTTTACAAACACCGCCTTCAACACAATAGTGAACGGAAGCAACAGCACTGGATCAAAGAGGCACTGCATCCCCACCTTGTTCCTATTCTTCGGGTCGCCTACTACTTTCCTGGCAGCGACGATGGTCAAAGACATCGGATCATGAAGGTACGAAGAAGGCCTGGAAAGCATGAGAAGTGACAGACGAGACTCGCGTTTTTAACACGCCTTTTTCTCGGTACAGGTCCTGGATATATGGCGCAACAAGGAGTTCTTCCCGCCCTATGTGGTCGACACTATGGAGACGAGCGTCAAGCGACCGCCTGTTGTTCCGCCACCGCCTATTGGTGCAGCTTTCCCAGGATCAGGAGTGCCAATGAATGGCCCCATTGTGGACCCAACTCAAAACGCCCACCGCCATCCGCAACCGAACCAGCACCAGCACCACCAGCACTCACAGCCTCCTTATCCCCCCCACCCTCAGCACGCCCCCTACCCCCAGCCACTGCACCAGCAGCATCCCCCACCACTGCCACAGCAAGCAGGCACTTGGCCACCTCCATACATGGCAAGTCCCAACACTGGTCCTAACACTGGTCCCAATAGCGCATATCCTCCGCACCCCAATTATCCTCACCCGTATGGCCAGCCTCAGGGCGTCCCAGCTCTGCAACCCCTACTTGCATTCCACCCACACGGCGCACCTCCACACCAACAACCCCCTTTTCACCAACATCAACAGCACCCACAGCAGCCTCAAGATTCTCGTCTCGCGCCACAGCAAGTAGCCCCGGCATACGTGGCACCGCTGCCACCGCCTCTAGCGCCTACCCATCACGAGGTGCTTACACGAGACTTACCAGCTGGAGTGATGATGTCCAAGATTGAGGCAAGTCTTTTGTTCCACATTGGCACCCGTGCCTTCCTGGCGTCAATGCATGGTGAACTAATCACGTTTGTTGTTTTACCACTCCCAGTCCGACGCAGATTATTACGAGCCATTGCCAGCCTACGTCTCTGTTCCGATACAGAAGGACGCCTCGAAACAGGGAGCCATGATGACGGCCGTAACAGACTTCGTCGCAGAACTTTCATCTTTGGATCTATCAGAGGAGAAGGCTAGGAATGTCAATGAAGGATGGAATGATGGGTCTTTGGAGCTATTTTTCAAAACGACATCTGGAAAGCGGAAACAAACTTATTCTGAGGATTTCAAGAAGCCTGAGCTTTCATCACGACGTGGACACAGTCGAGGTCTACAGAATCGAGAGCGAAGTCGACAAAGGAGTGAATCAAGAGGAAGGGGGAGGTTCCGATCAGCATCGAGGAGATCTGCCTCCCTGACAAGAGGACGCTCAAGGTCATTTTCAGCCTCTCGATCATACACGCGCTCCAGAACGCGGTCACCGCGATACCGTCAGAGGAGCAGGGGCACAAGCAGGGGCACAAGTCGGAGTAGAAGGGGTTCTCATAGTCCAAGTAGGAGTAGGAGACGGAGCAGGAGCAGGAGCAGGAGCAGGGATAGGGGCAGGGGTAGGGGTAAGAATCGGGGCAATGGGCGGACAGAGGGCAGTACCGTAGAGGATCCGTTTCCTGCTCGGTCGTTTACTGGTCTAGGAGCGAGCGGACAAGGTGCGAGTGGTACCTCGCGCCCTGTGTTTCAACCTGCTCGGCAAAATTAAAGACTCGACCGGTACGCGTGTGGCGGCATTGATCGCCTAGATTATTGTAGATGCCAACAAAGCAGTTGAGAGCTCTTTCAGGGCGCCAACGTAACCACTTTCATGTGCGAGGGTATGTCGGTCGGTCGTCGCAGTGCATTCCCTTCAGAATATTTTTTCGATCACTCCGATCGAGCCGTCCACAGTCCGACCGAGTATTGTAGTCGTTTAAAGAGTTTTCGCATTCTCTCATTCCCTCCTTGATTCCTTCATTACATTCACTCACCCCTTGACGTTCATTCTCTCCCACTCCCTCGCTCTTCCTCAACAGCTCCCCTCACAACAACAGATTCTCGATAATCATGGCCGCAAGAGAGTTTGATTTGGTTCTCTACGGAGCCACTGGGTTCACTGGCTTCCGAACCGGCATGGTATGGTACCCACACGCTCCGGGCGACACCCAAGGGGATACAGAACTCAAACACTCTGCTAATACTGATTCCTTTTATTACTTTTCTTGTATCTGTCAGTACATCGCCCGGACCTACAAGCAGGTAGATGAACACCCTCTATCTCATCTCCACTCTACGCTGATAAGACCGCCGTGTGAGTGAATGTACACATATTAATCGAGCGTATGGTTCTCTTCTGCAATGGAACTTCAGGGTGTCCGCTGGGCCATCGCCGGTCGTAGCATCCCAAAGCTGGAAGAAGTTCGCGAGAAGCTCGTTGCCATCGATCCTGCACTTTCGGTACGATCTCGTCTCTTGTGTGAGCTATAACCCAAAAGAAAAATAAACCCCATCCTGTCATACTTACCATTTTTTTTTTTGGCTTGGACAGAACCTCACCATCATCAAGGCAGACGCCTCTAGTACGGAATCCCTCGAGGCCATGACAGCAAGGGCGAAGGTTGTTCTCACCACAGTAGGACCGTTCATGAAGCATGGAGAACCTCTCGTTGCGGCGTGTGTTAAGACTGGGACGCATTATGTGGACTCGACCGGAGAATCGCCCTTTGTGCACGTACGTCGATCCACCTTTTCTGTTGCTTCTGAAATCGGGGAGATGGCGCGACTCTAACCTGACTCTCTTGTCCTTCCTTTTGTCTTGCTTCGGGGGTGCTTAGAATATCATCAAAAAATACCATAAGGAGGCGCGTGAAAAGAACGTCATCGTAGTCCCTCAGTGCGGTTTCGACTCTGTTCCCTCGGAGTTGGGCACAAAGATGTAATGTTGCTCTACGGATGTTGGTACCTGTACGCAAATTGAATTCGCCGCCCATCTAACCTTGCATCTTGCATTCGCGTAGGGTGGTTGATTTCCTGCGAAAGGAATACAATCTCGCGACTAAGTCTGCCAAACTCACCGTGAGCAAGATGCGTGGATCCGGTAAGAAGCCCAAACAGAGACGGCAGGTCAACGTTGCACACTACTTGTCTTCAAGGCCGTTCTTCTCACGCCTCGTGTTTGTCTTTCCCGTGCGCCTTATTAGCTTCTGGAGGCACGCTGGCTTCAGTCATCGGTATTATCGAGTCCAAGGACGGCAGCAGCGGGTTGACGGATCAAAACCAGTTGGTCCCTGAAGACGTACTCTCTAGAGTTGCCCCTGCACGGATTTCCATGCCCGCTGTCTTTTACGACAACGACTTTAAGCACTGGCAGACATATTTTTTCATGTCTTCCTCAAACGAAAAGATGGTCAAGCGCAGCCACGGACTTGCCATTGAGGCTGACGGCATTGGCTATGGACCCGAGTTCAAGTACAGGTAACGAGATCAACCGCTGTGCTGGACAAATCCTTTGTCTTGTTTAATAAGGACGGCTCGCTCACATCCATTGTTTACTTCTTAAAACGTAGCGAGTCCATGTCCACACCAGGATTTTTCTCGGCCACGATTGCCACCCTCGGAATGGGCATTGGTGGAGCCGCTTTGGCGATCGGCCCACTGCGCCGGTTCTTGCAAAACAATGTTCTGCCCGCTCCCGGAACGGGACCCTCCGATGAAAGCATCAAGAAGGCACACTTTACGATCGAGGTCGTTGGCGAGAGTGCGCTGCCCGAGAACGTTCCTGGGGAGGAGGAAGAGGCTTCTAAAAAGGGCAGCGTCAAAGCCCATGCCGTGATCAAGGGTGGCGACCCAGGTTACGGTGAGACCTGCAGATACCTGGTCGAGGGCGCACTGTGCCTTGTCCAGAACGAAGACCGTATTCGTAACGAGAATAAGATCTCGGGAGGTGTGCTCACGCCAGCGTTTGCGTTTGGGCAGGTCCTGGTAGATCGTCTTCGAAACCAGAACGTGCATCTCACCGTCTCTAAGTTGTAAAACAAAAATAGTACAATATAGAATTCTCTTCATGTTTTTTGAACTGCATTTTGGATATGAAGGGTTTTCTGAGCTGATGCAGCTGGTTCCCGTTAGCGTTGGCTCATCAGCACTGATGGTCACCTGTGATGCGATGTATGACCGAGCTGTGGCATACGTCGTAAAAAGCCTTGTTCAATACCCACCTCAACTCTTACCCACACTTTCGCACCATCGACCTCTGCATCGCACTAAGCTGGAGCATCAAGCTCACTACGGACGTATAAATACATAGCAGGCATGTTCAGCAAATGATGCTATAGCATGACTCGACATGGAGCGTAGCTGGTTGGCCAAGTATAAATAGCCCCTTTAAGATTGAGATCGCTGGGAAGAGTGTGTTGCCCGAGAACTCTCTTGAAGACGAAGAAGAGCCTTCTTACACGGGGGGCTGCGTCAAGACCCATGCCATAATCCAGGGTGGCGATCCAAGTTACGATGAGATATGCAGATATCTGGTCGAGGGAGCATTAAGCTCATCATCACCTGTGACATTAAAGGACGTCAAGACGGCCCAAACGCGATCAGGAAACGCCAATGGCATGGCTTGACGCAAAGCCAAGCTATCTAATCAACATCTACGACAGTGTACAAAGGTACGCGGAGATCACAACTTTATTTTGGATCGGCTGCCGCTTGCTCTTTGGCGCTTTGGCCTGGTCTATGCACCGCACCTGCAGCCTAGTCAGTGGCTAGGATGCATCCCGGCACGGATCTGGTCCACATGGCACCTAACAAACAGGCGAGGCGGGACTTTTGCGTTCTCAATGGACCCTTCTCTCGCCTTCGCCGGTGCTTTACGCATGCTCGTCATGTCCCCCTTTACCAGCGGAACATAAAAATGTCGACCAGCCCCTATTTTCCGTAGGATGTGACCAGTCTGGACAGTGCTGCTGACCTGACGACGACGACCTCTCTTTTGTTCCAGCGCATTCTCTCTTCCGCCCGATTCCCATTCCTAATGAGCTTTTCTTTTCTTCTAAAGCATCTTGTTCATCATTCTGAAATCCTTTTACCCTGCTCGTAATTCTCTCCCTAACACCCCTCCCCGCTCCCCAGCACTCTTTATTTGCTTCCTCCTTGCCCACTGGCAGAGTACACACGAATGTCCTACATCACAAAAGACCAGCTCAGTAAGCCTCGTCTCCTGAACAGCGAGACCTCTCGGTCCGGCTGGACGCGTATAACACCTAACGCACTAACATACTTCATGCTCGCAACTCTATACATAGGTCTTTACCTTCAAAAAGTGGGCGGTCAGTCGACAGGGCTGGGCGCGACGGGCACCACCAGGTCTCGATCAACTCTGACGGGCCCTCGTCCCCCCACGTTTGGTTCCAGGACCGCCGGTCGGAAAATCTTCCAAGATGGTCCTCCTTCTGGAACGGTGACCTCAAAGCCCTCCACGGCTCCTACACCAACCACCCCCCAGCTTGACAGTGCAGTCAAAACTCTAAGCCTCTCCTCGCTGCCCAGCACGCCCATCGACCACCACAGGCCTGCCAGTCCAATACTAGAATCCATGGGCGAGGCGGCGCAGGAGGTTGTCATGGAATCCATGGGCTCGGAAGACTACGAGTCAGCAGAAGCGATGTATAGGCAACAGCATCATGGGACGTTTCCCGGACAACAACCATATAGTCCTGCAGGACAACACTGGCATGCACAGGGGTACGGGAACCAGGCTACCCCTTCACAGTTCTACCACAATCATCACGACAACAACCAGCAGCAACACCCAATGCACCTGAGTCAAGAGCAGTACCTTCAGCTTCAGCAGCAGCAATATGAACAACAACAAGGATATTTGCGGCAGCAGCATAGTGCCCATGCTGCAGCGCATGGGTATGTTCCAACCCAGTCCCCATCATCTGCTCATGTGCAGGTGCAAGGCTCCGGAAGCACACATCTACACCATCCCAAGCCTACGACCCCAACAGTCTCCAAGACTATCACGCCACGAATCGTGCCGGTTGTCGATATTCCCAAGTATACTGTTATAAATCCGCCAAAAACCGAGATTTACGATGACGCAGAGGAGGACGATAGCTGGGCGCCAGAGCCTCCACCTCGCGAAAGCGCCAAAAAGGGCACCCCTAGGACTCCATCGCCTTACAACCAAACGGACTCTCTAAAGTCTTCGAGTCCTTCTGCGCTAACGGCGGGCATCTCGCGGCATGTCGAGGCAATCGAGAACAGATCGCGTCGATCCACACCCACACCATCCTCGCCTCTTTCCAGCCTAGCGACTACACCGAATATTGGAGAGGCAATCTCTGCTGTGGTAGCGACAGAGGAGGACCGGGTACCTATGCCTCCGCCTAGGGAATTTCTTCGCAAAAGCTCCACCATCACGCCACCTCCGCCGCCTGCACTCCCTGGAGTGATCAATGGAGTTTTCAAGCCTTCCAGCCCCGCTAATGGCAGTAAACCTAGCAACTCCTCCTCAAGTAGGATTGCTGGCATCCTAGCTCCAGGAACCGTGCGCGCCAACTCTGCCAAGTTCAACAGTCTTATCTCATCTGGGACAACGGGTACTATTAACCCAAAGACCAAAAATGCCTACACCAGCCCTACAGAGGCCACCGCGACAGCAGCTTCAAACCCATGGATGAGTCGGAAAGCCGTCGAACCCTCTCGCAAAAACTCGCTGTCCAAGGGATCTGGCGCGGCATCAAGAAAATCTACGGAAGAGCACTCGGATACTACTGTCTGGAACTCAAAGCCGGTTCCAGTTCCTTCCGAGTTGGATGTGGATAAAGAGCTCCCCCCCATCAGATCCGCTACCTCGCAATCGACCCCAGCCCCATTTTCCAACACCACGGACCAGCAAATCGGTGCTCACTATGACGAGAGTAAATGCATCCTCACAGACGACGAGGGCAAAGCCGCCTCTTTCTCTTCGATCCCTATGGCACCAGACACCTCCATGGAAGTTCTCATCCTGGGGGAGAGCATAGCTACTGCAGGAAAACCAGTATCGCCTCCTAGCAAACCGGCCCGCGGCAGCGATACCGGATCAGGGTCGGGCCATCAAACCGGATTTGTTTGCTCAAGTTGCGATGAACCTATATCCGGGATGATGATTACGGCCATGGGCAAACGCTGGCACTCGGATCACTTCGTCTGTGCTGTGTGCAACCTCAACCTAGAACACGTCCAGTTCTTCCAAAAAGACGGACTGCCCTACTGTCATCTGGACTATCACGAAAAGTTTAGTCCAAAGTGCGGCCATTGCAATACTGCCATTGAGGATGTAAGTGCCTTAATGTCCCTGTCGCGCACCTCTGCATTCAGATACTCGCTGTTGTTGCTATACTAACAATTCATGATTGTGCCTCGACCATAGGAATGCTTGACTGCCCTTGGAAAAAGTTGGCATCCGGGCCACTTCTTCTGTCGAGAGTGTGGCGACCCATTCGAGGACGATGGATATATGGTGCACGATGACCAACCGTACTGCGAAATGGACTATCTTCGTCTCTTTGCCCCAAAGTGTACTGGCTGTCAGGATCCGATACAAGGTGATTTCATCAACGCCCTCAAAGGAAAATGGCATCGCGACTGCTTTGGATGCACAGTAAGTAGACGGACGTGAGCACTCCACGCCCTTTCACATCAACATGCAGACACTAATCATATTTTTTCTTCCTCACCTCACGCGGACATAGGTGTGCCACATTGGATTCGACTCCTCCTCCTACTATGTAGAGAACGGAAAGCCATACTGTCAATCTCACTATAAAAGCGGCACCAAGTCCTTGTCGACGTAACGCAGCCGCTCTTTCGTCGGTCTGATCATCGATATACATACAACCCCCTCTTCTGGGTCACAACTCGCAAGGAGCAAAGATAATAAATGCAATTCTCGTGCGTTTATTGCCTGTCTGTTTTCATCGCGTGTCTAGGCTTTACGAGGACGGTCGACAACAGGAAATCGCAATTGCGAAAGAATCTTGCCTTCTGTGGCAAGCTCGCATGTCACAGTCTCGCCTGGATTGACGCGACTTACGCCGGAAGGAGTGCCGGTCAAGATGACATCGCCCTCCTGCAACTTCATAATTGAGGAGACATACTCGACAAGTGCGGGGATCCTATGCAATGGATTGGAGAGAGGAGTCGCAACATTGTTACCTCGACATTGGTCTCGGGTTGAGGCGAAGCTGTCATTCAAAGGGAAAAAGTCCATACTTGAATATCATGTCACGCGTGTTTCCATTCTGCTTGGTGACCCCATCGATCTTGAGCGACAGATCAACGTTGTTGGTATCTGGGATGCGCTCCTTGGGGATGAAATCACCGATAGGCGTGAAGGTGTCGTAACCTTTGGCAGCACTCCAGGGCAGCCCTTGCTTTTTGACAATCTCCTGCAAATTGCGGGCTGTCATGTCCAACGCCAAGGTGTATCCTGCAATATGTCTGTGGGCATCCTTGGCAGAGATGTCACGACCGTCCTTGCCGATGACCACTCCAAGCTCCACTTCGTGATGAACTTCACATCCTTGAGGAACCTCGATGTTCTGGCCATTGGAGATGTAAGATGATGTCGGCTTTAGGAAAAAGAAGGGGGTCTTGGGGACAGCGTTGCCCAGCTCCTTGGCATGCTCACTGAAGTTACGGCCAATGGCGACAATCTTGCGGCCCGTCTGGATGAAGTTGCGCGAAGCCATGTCGTGGTCAGAAGAGGATCCAGCACTCGAAATTGCGCGACTTTTTTTTTTTTATAAAGCGCGTATACGCGTATACCTCTCTCTAAGTGCACGTAGAACGTGACATAGACGTAAATCATGTGGTTTGTTGTTTATCTAGCTCCTGAAATTCCAGATTTTACAGGTACAATCTTATTGGCTGAAAGCGACTTTAGCTCAGTTGGGAGAGCGTCAGACTGAAGATCTGAAGGTCGTGTGTTCAATCCACACAAGTCGCAATTACTTTTGCCGATTCTCCTTTTTACTGAGCCTTGGTGGAAAACCGGGGAAAAGATAAGGGAGAACCTATTCGGCAACCTGGGTTGTCAATATTGCATGGCAACCTCCTACAAAACCCACACAAAGTCATTTTTCTTTTTCTTCTCGCCAACGGCGATTCTCTTAATACAATTCCTCTTTTTTCACGTTGGCCACGACGCCCGACGTCCCTAGCCCCATTACTGCACGCTTGTTTCCAAATATCTACTCCTACCATCCCTCCACGCTCAAAAAAGTGATTTCTTCATACGAGTAGCGGCCTGAAAGCAACTTAAGGATTGTCAACAGAGAGACAGCGCGAAGAGACGTGTTCTGATGTATTTTGGCGTCTCCATCGTTACTTTTGAAGCAGCAGAGTAAAAAAGTAGTTTACATGGGTTTCGTGCGTGGGTTGTCATGCAATATTGACAACCCGGGTTGCCGAATAGGTTCTCCCAAAAGATAAACTGACATGACATGTCATTTTAAGTATTCTGACATGATGTCAGAATAAGTCAGAAAGCTGTTTTTTTTTCTTAAAATGACATTGCCCAAAAGATAGAATGACATGCTCAAAAGTCAGAATAACCTGATAATATGACATGACTTCATCTAGATGAGGGTGAAATGGCTTCTTTTTGGCTTGGGGATAACGGTGGAGACGTGTATATGACAAGGAATTATTTTCAGAATCGCAGTGCCATCTCCTCTCGAATGAAACGGAACTGAAGGTAGCTCCTACCGAAACGCGGTATTTCGCAGCCCTAGATCTGGCGATGCGAGGAAGTAGAAGCATATGCCGTCTGTATCTACTATTACAAATGAGGCGTTGACGTCCATACGAATAGCTGCTGCTCTTCACGCATCCTGTACAAGCAGGGTAACAACTGCGTGCTATATCCTCTCTTTTTTACGCTAGTTTGTGAAGAGGCAACTTTCTTTTCTCTTAGATTGCATATGTATCCAAGCGAGGGGCGTTTAAAGCACACATACGAACACAAACACAAAGGCTGCCTCGTAGATAGGCGTGCTAGTGTGAGAGTGGTACCTTTAGAATGTCTATATTTCTTTTGTAAGGTGCACTGACTGCATCACTGCCGCGCGCCATATAAGCGCAACATTCCTGATATGATCCAATTGTGAATGAATGGCAGCAGTGCGATAGTCAACCCACCTCTTCTTGTTAGCATATTGGAAATATACGCATTGATGACTGGGTTATGCTGGCACCAAAGAAGCTAGGGTTGGAATCAGTTGCTACCGTTGTATAGGACTGATAGGAGGCTGCCGTCGGTTTCTGTCCCTACGTGATGAGCACTGTAGCGTTTAGTTCTATCACAACTTGCTTGATGTCACACTGGGAAGGGCTAATACATTTGTCCACTGCTTGTACGTCCCTCATCCGCGTCACACTCTCTCTTCCAGCAATTCTTGATGCACTGGGGGTCTTCTTTGGGTGCATTCTATGTCTCTCTATCGCGGCTTGCCCTGGCATTTCATCTCCATTCCCTTCACGTTTTACATTATTGCTCTTTGCAGCTGTTTCGCCACTTTTCACGCCACGGAAAGAAACAGTAGACCCCCTACTTCCATGAACACTCTACCAGTCTACTTATTGCTGACTCAAATTGTAGCGCAAATTGGTACGTGATAGTATGTTGCTTGCTGTAGTCCATTGACCGCTGGGGCGTGGTAAGTGTGAGCATATCCATTCTATCTGACGATGTGGCCAATGATCAACTTTACGTAGAACTATTTGCTACATTATTGTTATAAAAAAAACCACAAGATGAACAAAAGACATCTCTACTCACTCAAGGTAAAATAACGACATAACGAGGAGTTTTCCCCTCACAGGTAGCCTCTTTTAAATATACCTTTTTTTTTTTTTTTTTTTTTTTTTTTTTTTTGCATGGCGCTGCCGCACCTCTCCGTACATGCACCTGTGGAGAGGCGCATAATCGCAAGGGAAATGTTGAACTTGTCCATGCCATGTTAGAGAAATCTTCAACGTTTCTAAGGCTTTCACGCCATGTAAGAGAAAAGTTGAACTTGTCCATGCCATGTAAGAGAAATCTTCAACTTTTCTAGGCTTTCACGCCATGTAAGAGAAAAGTTGAACTTGTCCATGCCATGTAAGAGAAATCTTCAACTTTTCTAGGCTTTCACGCCATGTAAGAGAAAAGTTGAACTTGTCCATGCCAAGTAAGAGAAATCTTCAACTTTTCTAGGCTTTCACGCCATGTAAGAGAAAAGTTGAACTTGTCCATGCCATGTAAGAGAAATCTTCAACTTTTCTAGGCTTTCACGCCATGTAAGAGAAATGTTGAACTTTTCCACCGCTATCCCCCTCCACGCAAGGGAAAAAAAAAACATTCTCATGACTATTCCCTCCACGCAAGAGAAGTGTTGACTTTTCCATACTTGTATCCTTCACTCAAGGGAAAAAAACAATCACCACGATATTTATACTGCAACCTGTGTAAAATGTGCGACAGCAGCTTGTAAAGCAGTTGAAACGATGGTAAGCTATAGATCTATGTCCTTGGACGTCACACCCTACTCTCGACCAGTATCAGTGCATACCCTCACTATCCAAAGGCTTTCGTCATAGGCACAGGCCAAAACAATGCGTTAGAATGGTTCTTTAGGTGGATTTTCCTTCAAAAAGAATGTCATATTATCCTGAATCTCAAAAGATATTCTGCCATGCATGCAGAATGGCCATGTCAGTATATCTTTTTCCAGTCAGGATATTATGACAGTCAATGTCATATTATCCTGAAGTTCAAAAGATAAACTGACATCTCGGCATGTCAGTTTATCGTTTTTGCAATGTCAGCAAAGGTACTTTTTGAGCAGAATTGTTAATATGACATTCATGTCATTTTAAGTATTCTGACAGTACAGTCATTTTATCTTCGCCGGGAAAACCGCTCGGCCTCTGGAAGAACATACATGCACACGGGTGTGTATATAATTTTTCTTAGGTGAAAAGATCATACACGGGGGTGCGAAAAAGATAAAAGATAATATGACATGACATGTCAATTTAGTTGTTCTGACAGCACCATCGTTTTATGTCAGTTTAACGTCTTTCTATATATTCTAACATGCATGTCATTCTATCTTTTTGCCAGATACATGTCAGAATAACTTGATATTGTGATATTACCGCTCGGCGAGACGAGGGTGAATTGCTTCATTTTGGCTTGGGGATAACGGTGAAGATGAGTATTTGACGAGGACTTACTTTCAGAGTCATTGTGCCATTTTTTGTCGAAAGAAACGGAAATGAAGGTAGCTCCTACTGAAAACGATATTGGGTAACCCTAGAAGATCTGGTACTACTAGCGAGCAGAAGCACCGCCGTTCATATCTGCTAATACAAATGAGGCATTGGCCTACACACTAATAGTTGCTCTTCACGTATCATGGCCGAGCAGGAAAACAACCGTGTGCTATATACATCCTCCTGCGCTAGATTATGAAGTGCGGCTCGTCTTTTTTCTGAATTTGCACATGTATACGAGCGAGAGGGATCTAAAGCACACCTACAAGAACGAAGGCTGCCTCGTAGACATGCATGCTGGCTTGAGAGTTGCAAGTGCCTTCAGAACAGCCATATATCTTTCATGGGTTACACTGCCTACAGCACTGCTGCACGCCGTGCCAATGCGATCATTCCTTTTCAGAAACAATTCACCAGTTGCGAAAAGACGCAGTGTAACACTCCTCCTTGTAATGGCACGATGATCAGGGTATGATGACTGGGTAACACTGGTATCAAGGAAGCGGTGGTAGGTATTGGTTGCGATAGCACACGGGGAGCCGACGATTTCTATTTCTAAGTAATCAACATGGTCGTGTATTGGTGCTATCATACGTTGATTAGATGTTGCGCTAGAGTTCCTGTTGAACTTGCCCAGAGCCTCTGCCATCTGTCTCCTACAGCACTTTTTGAAGCAATATGTACATTTTAGTGTTCTTCAGAGGGCGCCGTTCTACGGCACCATGTCTGTATGCTTCTCTAAGATCAATGTCCACTCTTCTGCCATGCACCATTTTCCCCCCTCTTCTGCCTCTGCCACAATTATCCAGTTCCTGTCGCTTCCCTCAATACCACTCTTCAGCCCTAAACCACGTTTCGAGCCGCTAAATAAAAAAAATCACTTCGTCCTGATCATTTCTGTCTTCTGGAGGCATGCGAGAGCACAAGAATAGGTGTTCGAATGAGCTTGAAGCTGGTCATCCAACTATAGACTCGTAGCGTGTTGGATCAAGTATACTGGACTCTCAATAGAGACGAATGTTCTGAGCGTCTCACTAAGTTGATGCTGGGGAGCTGTGCCCAGGCACTCAATAGCATCACTCTTTGTGAAGTTTTAGCGTGCGCGTAGGCTGAGTAGTGGGTAATTGAAGATCATGGCAGCAAGGCTGTACCTAAAAATCGTGCATGTTCAAGAATGAACAGCGTTGGTACGGTTCCCTATTCGGGCACAAGCACGGTTTGATATCCCGCGAAGCTGGGAGAGTCGCTTTAATCATTCGTCTCTGCTGCGAGCTCAATACCTGATCCGGCGCCTTATCGGTCTCCAGATATAGAGTTTCATCCAGGCCCTCTCCAGAACTACTGTTTGTGTGGTTGTAGCATTCGTGTAGGCTGAACAGTGGGTCAGTGAAGATCATGGCAGCAAGACCGTACCAAAAAATCGTACCTGTTCAAGAATGAACGGCAATCGCACGCACATAAAACTGTAGCTCAGGCACAGCGGGTCAGGCTATTTTGTTAAGTTTGTGCGCTATGCAAACATATATATAATACTACAGAAACATCATGCCGCACCACAGAGTCCTTGCGGATCGCGTTCAGTGCCTGGTGCTGCTACCCGGGGCACCAGGTGGCCATTTGGTGCCATTTGTAATACCCAAGGGCTCTCTGTCTTAGCAGTCTCGTTCATCATCCGTCTGCCCTCAGTTTGCGGATGGATTTTTTTGACGCCTGCTCATTCCATCGACTTTTCTCGAGCCTCGGGAGCGTGCTGCATCAGGTCAGGGACTGTTTTCTTGGTTTACTCATCTTCACGATCTGGGTTGCGGAATCGGCCCTTTCACCTTTGAACTGAAATAAATTGTTAAATACCAAGAGTGGGACCTTTTGCGACAGCGAATGCTACCGATTCCAGAAATTGGTTATAATTGCGATTCAAGCGGCTCGGACGATCGAGCTCGCTCTGAACAAGCCCACCGTACCGGCAGTATAGTATTATAAGCATTTCGCCACTAGTCGACCACATCTACAAGATGCGGGTCTGATCGGCCAATAAGAGGCGCCATATGGATGCTATGGCCCATATGCAAGTGCATGGGAACCCAGGCACAGTGGGCCAGTGCACTTTTTAGGTTTGTGCGTTGTGCAAAACTACATATAATGCTGTATAAACACCATGCAGCGCACCGGAGAGTCTTCGCAGATTGCACTGAGTGTCTGGCACCGCTGGCTGGACCACCCGGTAGCCTTTGAGAGACATTGCGGCTCCCAGGGCTCGCTTTAAGCATCTGACCTCAGCTTTGGAGGGCGACTTTGCTAATTCAGTTTTTTTGGCGCCTTATCATTCCATCTACTTTTCTCGAGTCCTCAGAGTGTGGTGCATAACGCTCGGCACTCTTTTCTTGGTTTGTTCATCTTTACAATCTACGTTGCGGAATCGACCCATTCGCAAAAGCCAACCTGGGACCTTTGCGATGGTGAATCTTGCAGATTCTTGATTATAATTGCGATTCAAGCAGCACGGACGATCGAGCTCACTCTGGACAAACCAACCATACCGTCAGTGTCGCATTATACGCATTTCGGCACTAGTCGACGAGCATTTGCAAGAACCAGCCCTGATCGGTCAATAAGAGGCGCCATATGGATGCTATGGTCCATATGCAGGTGCCTGAAATCTCAAGCACAGTGCGCCCGTGCTTTTTTTTAGGTTTATGCGCTGTGCAAAATCACATATAATGCTTTATAAACACCATGCAGCGCGCCAGAGAGTCATAGCAGATCGCATTGAGTGCCTGGCACCGCTACCCAGGCCACCCGATAGCCATCGGTAACCATTGCATCCCCTAGGGCTTTCTCTCACTGATATTGATCGTCTGACCTCAGCTTTGGAAGGCGACTTTGCTAATGAGGATTTTTGACGCCTGATCATTCCATCCACTTTTCTCGAGCCCAGGGAGAGTGGTGCATCTCACCCGGCACTGTTTTCTTGGTTTGCTCATCTTCGCAATCTGCGTTGCGGAGTCGACTCATTCACAAAAGCCAGCCTGGGACTTTTGCAATGGCCAAACTTGCGGATTCTTGAATCTGTTTATAAATGCAATTCAAGCAGCTCGGACGATCGAGCTCGCTCTGGACAAGCCCACCGTGCCGGTAGTATCGCATTATAAGCATGTCGGCACTAGTCGATGGGCATCTGCAAGAACAGACCCTGATCAGCCAATGAGAGGCGCCATATGGTTGCTAAGGCTCATATGCGGGTGCCTGTGGATCTCAGGCACAGCGACCAGTGCGTTTTTTAGGTTTCTGCGCTGTGCAAACTGACATATACTGCTGTATAATCACAATGCAGCGCGCCACAGAGTCCTACTGGATCGCGTAGGGTGTCTGGCACCACTGCCCGGACGACCAAGTAGCCTTCTAAAGCCATTGCGGCTCCAAAGGCTCTCTGATAGCATCGGACCTCAGCTTCGGAAGGCGACCTTGCTAGCACAGTTTTTGGCGCCTGATCAATATATCCTTATTTCTTGAGCCCTGGGAGTGCGCTGCATCACGCCCGGCACGCTTTTCTTGGTTTACTCATCTTCGCAATCTTCGTTGCGGAGTCGACTCATTCACAAAATCCAACCTGGGACTTTTGCAATGGCCAATCTTGCAGATTCTTGAATCTGTTTATAAATGCAATTCAAGCAGCTCGGACGATCGAGCTCGCTCTGGACAAGCCCGCCGTACCGGTAGTATCGTATTATAAACGTTTCGGCACTAGTCGTGGGGCATTCCCAAGAACTGGCCCCAATAGGCCAATGAGACGCGCCATGCGGTTATATGCAGGTGTATGGCAACTCAGGCATAGTGGGCCAGTGCTTAATTTAGGTTTGTGCACTATGCAAAAGTACATATACTGCTGTATAAACACCATGCAGCGCGCCACAGAGTCCTTGCGGGTCGCGTTCAGTGCCTAGTACTGCTACCCGGGGCACCAGGTAGCCATTTGGTGCCATTTGTAGTACCCAAGGCTCTCTGTCATAGCGGTCTCGTTAGTCGTCTGCCCTCAGTTTGCGAATTGAGTTTTTTTTGGCGCTTGCTCATTCCATCGGCTTTTTTCGAGCCTCGGGAGCGTGCTGCATCATGCCAGGCAATGCTTTCTTGGTTTACTCATTTTCACCATCTGAGTTGCGGAATCGACCTTTTCACCCAGAGTAAGGCTCTTTGCGATGGCAAATTGTTTAACGCGAATCTTGCCAATTTCTGCAGGAAATCAAACCGTGCCTGTGCCTGAATAGGGAACCGTACCATCGCCGTTCATTCTTGAACCGGTACGATTTTTTGGTACGGCCTTGCTGCCATGATTTTCCTGACCCATTGCTCAGCCTACACGCATACTGGAAGTACGAAAAGAGTGATGCTGAAGAGGGCTTGGGCTCTGCACTATAGCATAGATCTGCAGGGCCTTACGTTAACTGCCAGCTTTTACTAACACCAAAAGTGATCTTTCTTGGAGTAGGACGTTCCCAGAGATGCAGTGTCTCGGCGAAAGTAGCACTATACTGAAGGTTGAATACACGGAGCTGGAAGGAATATCCCTGCTCTCAAGAACTCAGAGATGACCCCCAGGTCTTGGCTGCGTAAAAGGTGCACACTCCGGGGCGATGCAGCTCTTATAACGTGCGGAGGCATTCTCGGAGGGTTAAATAGAAGCTAGATCCATTCGCACCCTACTTGACCAGCGTGATGGTCCTCGGTCCCCAAAGGCTCCCATCGTGGCTGTGCTCAGATTTACCAACCAATCCGCCAGACCAGTTCTCAGAGCGGAATTTCTGATATTCAATGTCATAATAGCCTGGATCTCAAAGGATAATATGACATGGCAGCAAGAGTGGTAATGTCACTTTATCTTTCTTTCTGGATGCTAGACTGACATTCAAATTATCTTGCGGCCCAAAAGATAAAATGACATCTTGGCATGTCACTCTATCTTTTGGCAATGTCATTTCAAGTTGTTTTTTCCGAACTTTTGAGATATTCTGACACTACTGTCAGATTATCTTCATTGCAGAATCACGTCGGTCGAAACATTCTTCAGATGCGCACGCGAACAATCATGCAACCATGAGCTGGATCGAGTGGAGAACGTGCAATTGGCAACTACAGTGTGAAGGTGGGTAGCAGGCCTGTTCACCTTCGATTTGGAAAAAACAGACACTATTTTCCGCGACTAGAGGAATACCATAAAAACGTTCTACGGTGCTAATATCACGACCTTGTGAACCGCAATCGCAGCTCCTCCATTACTGGCGCGCCTGCGTGCGCCAGCTGGTAACCCTCCATGTCTATAACCCCAGATGTTGTTTTTTTTTTTAATTTCAAACTTATGTCTCTCGTAACGCAGGCACATGAACTGCTGGAGCTGTTAAAAATATCTGGAGGCTAGTCAGGCTGGATTCCTTGTTTCCAACATGCCCCTTGCGACATTTTATTTGATACATGTATGCGCTTGGCTCCTACCGCAGCCGTACCGAACCTCCTGCTACAAAATAACCTATTTTTTTTTTTAATAACAATATGCCTCTCAAGTCGATTGACACTACGAATCTTAAGAACTACCTGGCAAAGATCTACCATCCATCCCATCCTCCTTGGATCGAGTCCTAGTCATCATAAGACAAGTCACGTTCCCTGGGTTCCAACCCCTCAGGCGCGCGCGACTATTGCCACGCCTCATCAGCGTGTCTAACGGAAAACCCCCCCAAAAAAAAAGAGCGATCCGACCGTTGATCCGCAAACGCTCCATATATGCACGAATATCTCCATAAGTGCATACGGACTCTTTTAAGTGCATGATTTGATCCAACAATTTAAATACTGCTTATTTTGGTGGCTTTGCAAGTGAATGGGGTTGTAGCTCAGTGGTAGAGCGCTCGCTTTGCATGCGAGAGGCCTAGGGTTCAATCCCCTACTGCTCCAGTTTTTTTTTGCCAATTTTTCTGCCGATCTCAAGCTTGATCATATCCCGAGTTCTTTTGCTCGTCCTGCTTGCTTCCAAAGCACCTGTTTCCACGGCCATCGTGAGAATACAAGGTAGATGGAGCGAGGACCCATATTTTCGCCACTCTGCTACACTTTCTAGAAGAAGGATGTTAGAATCTTGACATATGAAATATCTGTTTTTGTGATAATACCAAGAAAGTTGGCAGTGGCCTCCTCTTTGTCTACTGTGTTATGGCAGGCGTTGGCTTTGTCGAAGAAGGATTCCATCACACCGCCGTAAAGTGTATCATGTATTGTCATCAAACGTGAATAAACACACCAGCAATATATCTTTCCGAAACCTCGTCCTCGGCCCACCTAGGTTGCGTGCTACTGCTTCGGTTCAGCAATGACATGAAAACCCGATAATTCCTCTTTGAGTTGCTAGGGGCTACAAGACGTTTAGTGCAGCCAGGACACATTGTTTCGGTCAAGTAAACTGGCGTGGGCCCCACTCCCGGATAATACTTTGTTGACACATTCCGCAGGTCATCTTTTACGTGAGGGCAACGAGTGGAGTACAGTCGAATTGGGTCGTTTAATCTGAGCCCTGAATTGCTCTCGCTTTCACGTTCATCAGCGGTAATTGCATTTAATTATTACGAGTCGTCGTTGCATGATTCACGAAACCAACCAGCCATCCACAAAAGAGCCATCGAAATCTTAGCAGCCCGCTATCTGCCGGTCCTGAGTAGTTTCGTATCAGGGTTCCACGTTCCTGACCATCATGAAACGCTGGAGGAAGAGGATGAAGAAGGAAGGGACGGATTTGGAGGCAGGGAGATGACCTTGTTTCGTAGTCGCTCGTTGATCTACCAAAGTACATGTACACTACACCGCAGGCCTCGATGTGTTTCCTCTGTTCAATGGTGAGATGGCGCCGTGATCCCGGAGAGACGAGGTAGCGGCAGATCAAGACCAAAGACGAGCACAAAAAGGGACCCAGAGCGTGCGCCCTCGATGCCAGCCCACTTTCGAGGGCGCATGCAAGGCAAGCCCACAGAGAGAGTGTGTGTGCTTATGGTATCAAAGCGGATACATGAATGTGGAACATGGATTTGTTGTGTTTTGTCCGCCCATGCTTCAGGCCCCCCTTCTCGCGAAACCCTTTTTTTTTCTTTTTTTTTTTTTCACACCTCTTCTCTTCTCTTCTCTTCTTTCCTTGATTTGTTTGTTTTGTCGCATGGCCACTGCATCCTCACACTCCCTTCATCGTTCCCTTCCGTCCTCCTGCTCGTCCTCATTCTCCTCCTCCTGCTCGCACGCCTCTTCTCTCACAGTCATTGCTGCTCATCACTCAGTCGTGCGTACATGCTGCAGTGATCTCCGCATCCGATCCACCTCATCCCTTCCACCAAGGTCGCACGGAACACTCTCCTACATATGATCACCCCTGCTGCTACTTAAGTTGCTTCATAAAGATCCAAAACCTCGCACACCTCCGTAAATAAGGTAGGCGCTGGCTCGTGTTGGTTCCTCATTCGGAACGCTAATTTGCTAAAGAGGTGCGAATGCAAGAGTGCGAGAGTGCGAGAGCGTGAGCCATTGGCGGACCTCTATCATGTATCTGTTTTTTTTGCTCACGGCTCTATACTTCTACTATGCAGCTGAAAAATATACCCTAGCCAGCATGGTGGACCATCCAGACCACTCGCCTCATCCGTCTTCCCAGAGGCTCCATACCCACCAACACCAGCACCAGCACCAGCACCATCGCCAACAATTATCTTCCTCTCACCAGCATCAGCAGGCGCAGCAGTTCAAACCTCACCATCACTCGTCCCAGACTCAGAGGGTTTATCAGAACTACAGTCAGGAGATCCAAGGTCCTTTGTCTGCAGGAGTCATCGAAGGCCACCGTGCTTTCCCTAGCTTCCACAGCAGTCTGCACCATCACCCACGCCAACCATCTACGTCGTCATCACCCTCCTCTACATCCTACCCGAATCTGTCTGTAGCAGATATCCTTGACCGTTATCAGGATGCACACAAGGACTTTTTGGTGTCCATTTTGAACGCCAAGGCAAAGGAGGACGAGGTAAATATAGCGCGCAAGTGTTCATCTCGTTTACTGGCAATTGAGAGGCATCGGGTCCCCATGATCCTGTTTCGCCGTTGTTCTTACAAAAACACTATACTTGTACCCCAATGCCTTTTAGCGAAAGGCCGAGGAGGAGCGGTACAAGACCGAGCAGATCAAGTTGAGGTCCAAGCAATTGGACCTGGAGTTGGCACTGGAGAAGCGTCGAGGATCACCCCCAGCAGGTGCGTACACCCATAACCTACTACGATAGACACACCAACCTCGAGTTCTTTTTTTTTCATGGTAGAGTGTCACGCAGTCAACGCAGAAGGATAAAGGCGAGAAAAGGGGAGGGGGATGGGGGGAGCGGGGCGAACGATGGCTGTAGCATGCTCAGCTTTCCCACTTGTTCTCCCAACCAACTCGTATTTGCTCTTTCCTCGCTGGGTTTTTCCATCTCTTGTCCATCTCTCCTCCTCCTGGAATACCCCTATACATTGTTGTCACTATGCATTTTCAATCTCTCGCACAAGGGTGGCAGTGCGTTAGCAGATTTCTCTAAAAAAAACAAAGTTTAGGGCGTGAACGAGCGTTTCGTCGAGTCGACTGCAATCCCTTTATTATTATTTTTTAGGTCTTTCAGCCCAGAGGGTTCCCCGTTCCCATCCTACCCAGTAGCTACCCTCATAAAAAAAGAGAGACCGTGTACTAACGTGGAGAATGTGCTTGATCCAATACCTTTTTTTCTTTAAAGGACGTCCATATGCCATCAATGAGAGTGAATCAGCCAGTTCAAAACGTGCCCATTACTCCTCGACTACACCTGTGTCCGCAGCATCTTACAACAATGCTGGCTACCAGTCATATCCTCCACCCTCTGGTTCAGCACAAGATGGCTCTCGCCCACAGTACGGGCGCCATTCCCACCACGATCTCATGAGCAACGTCCAGGACAACCAGGAACAACCCTCGCCTCGCGATCATGCAAGCGTAAAACATGGTGTGACACATCCGTCGTACAAGGAGCAGACACAAGCGCATATGCAGCCAAACCCACAAGGTCGGCCTCCGTCGCTCAAAATCAACACTGCAGTGAGGCAAAGCTATCCAAAGCAACAGGCCGGTCCCAACGGCAACAAAACACCTTCGAGTAGACACTATGCGCTGCCAGGACTCTCCAACTCTGCCCAATCTTCGCCTGTGACCAACATGGACTATCAATCGCATATACCACCGCCCTTGACGCCCAAGGATGACCATGTCTCGCCCACGTCGGCCCTCTCACCTGCGCCCGGTCAAACCCTCAAGCGAAAATCGATCCATCACGATGCAGTCATGGATGCAGTTCGTGCCAAAGTCCTTCGCAACGCAGGTCAAAGCCAACAGCAGAGAGAGCAGCAGCAACAGCAGCACCAGCATCTGCACAAGAAGACAAGTGCAGACTTCAGTGCCCGTCGTAAGGCCTATTCTCAGAACAGCGGCTCACCCGAGCGTCTGAAGAGGGCTATGGATGGGTTCCCAACACCGAGATCTGCAGCCTCACCCAACTTGGCCACGACAGCTGTTGCTCCAAAGTTGAGGAATGGTTCCACCACCACCACTACCACCACTATCACCACCACCACGACTAGTCCGTCCACTCGCGCAGTTGATGTCAAGCAGGAGGGTTCCCGTCCACTCTCGCGCTCACCGATTTCACCGTCGAGGTCACCCTTGGCGAAGGGCGAGAGAGGGCATCCAGGTTCTGTGCGATCGGGATCCATGTCCCCATTGCCATCATTGTCCGGCGAAGAGGGTCCAGTCTCAGCAAACGAAGAGCGGATGGCTGCTGAGGGTCATTCAAAGTCACCGATGCGTCAACAGATCAGCAACGAGTGTGCGGCGGACGAGGCAGAGGAGGAAAAGTCATCTCGGTACCAGCTGGATCGCTCACGCCCTGAACGAGCAACTGACATTGGAGGTAAGATACGTTTTCGGATGGAAATGTTGATTTCGATGGTTCCGTCGCTGGTGGACTGACCTTGAATGCTCTCGTCTCTTGTTCTCTTGTTCTCTTACACCTTAGTTCTTGTCAATTGAGGCATCCAAGTGCCTTTTGTTGCCTCTTAGCTGATAGATCCAGACCAGCCGCTTTTTGTATTTCTGTTTCTCTGTCCTTTTGCTGCCTTTGTGTTCTGAAGACCGAAAAAAACAAGGGAAAAAAAAAAGAATCCGTTGTCTCTTTCTTTCCCTTCTCCCCTTTCTGCACCCATGCTGGACATGGCTTACTTGCGTTCTCTCTTTCAACCCGTGTATTCCTGTGCTAGTTGCTTTTACTCTTCTTTCTTTCTTTCTTTCTTTGATCTCTTCGCTACCATTAGTTCATACATATATGTGGATCCATAAAGTATATATACCCTTTTGCTCTCACCTTACCGTAGCTGCCTCGCTGTCTGTTTGAATTGCTTGGTGGCGCCAGAAAGAGAAAAGAGGGTATTGTGGCTTTGAGCTGTGATGTTTACATCTTTTTTTTTTTTTTTTTCTTTTTTTTCTGTGCTCAGACACAAAGTGCAGGCATTCACTCTGCATCTGCTCGTCCAGCAACCTGCACACTCCACCCAACTCCTTTATCCCTCTATCTATCGCTCGCTCTCTCTTTCTCTCTTTCTCTCTCTTGTCTTTTACAGCATGGCACCCAAGAAGAAGAGCAGACAAAACCCCAAAGGAGCTGATGTGCGTCCCATCACCAGTCTGTCAGGAACCCGCTCTATTCACAAACAGGGTCGTCTCACTCCCACCGACAACACCAACAACGATAACGACGACGAGGACTCGTTGAAGCCCAAGGAAAAGTCGGAAGTCGAGCTCGAGAACCTGATCTTTGGCGACAATGAAGATTTAATTGGCGAGACCCTCGCAAGGGCAGGACACGAACTCAGCAGTGACGAAGAAGGCGATGCGTTGGACGAGTTTGATTATGAGGCAGCACTGGGAGATGATGATGAGCGGGAGGGTGGACAGGGTGCAGAAGGATCCGATCTGTTCTTCATTGACGAGGGCCCAACACCCCCTGTGCACAGAGACGAGATTGACGAGGACGCAGATATGGGATCCGAAGACGATGATGAGCACGATGGATCGGATCAGGAGAGCGCAGAGACTTCGGACAACGAGACGGCCCGACTTGTTCTAACATATGGTGGAAAACCAGCATGGGTGGACGAGGACGACAAGACCTTGGCCATCTCACTAAAGTCTGTCAACCGGTTGAAGAAACTTCGAAAGGAGGAGAACGAAGATGTTGTGAACGGTGTGGACTATGAGCAAAGGCTCAGAAGACAGTAAGTTTGGTCCAAAAAAAAGCAAACAGGGTGTCACGTATGGATACGTGCAACGTTATGTCTAGTAACTCACTATCGCCCCGGTGTGTTCTTGAAAAAAAAAAACCAGGTTCGAGAAGGTGCACCCTGTCCCAAGTTGGGCACAGCCCGCAGGATCCAAGAAGCGTCGTCGCACAACGGCATTAGGAGCAGGATCCGACTCTGAGTACTCGGATGAGGAGGCAGAACACGAGGACAACACCATCTCGCTCTTGATGAACAGTAAGGGCTACCTCGAATCATCTACAAAGCTCCGAATCCTCTCCTCCGAATCGCTTTCTGTCACACGTGTCAAAAACGCCAACCAGATGGCCTACTCCAAAGCCGTGGTCCAGTCCGTCGAGTTCCACCCCAACTCTCAGATGCTTCTCACTGCAGGCTTCGACCGGACATTGCGCCTCTTCCAGGTGGATGGAAAGCTCAACCAGTTGGTCCAGTCGGTCTTTTACAAGGATATGCCCATCTACAAGGCCGCGTTTTCGGCCACGGGCAAGGAGGTCATTGCTTCAGGACGACGCAAGTACTTTTACTCGTACGACATCGAGGCAGGAAAAGTCGACAAGAGTCACGGCATCTATGGACGACAGGAAAAGAGTCTTGAAAAGTTTGCACTTTCGCCTTGTGGTCAATGGATCGCGTTCTTGGGTCGTGATGGTTATATCATCCTGGTGGCCACCAACACGAGGCAATGGGTCAAGAACCTCAAGATGAACGGAAATGTCAGAGCAGTAGCCTGGTCCTCCGATAGCAATTACCTGTACTCGGTAGGAGGCGATACTGAGATCTATCAGTGGGAGGTCAGCTCAGGCAAGTGTCTGCATCGGTTCTTGGACGAGGGTGGATTCAAGCCAACGTGTATAGCGGTCTCGCCCAACGACAAGTTCTTTGCTGTCGGGTACGTATTGCGTTCGATTTTGGTTTGTCTTTTGCAAAAATGGCAGGCGGGATGAAAAAAGGACTAACCCTTCAGGCGCTCGATTTCATAGATCAAAGAGTGGTATTGTCAACGTCTACGACCGTACATGTCTGTCAAGCAAAAACCCCAAGGCACTCCGCGCCATTGGCAATCTGACAACCTCGATTCACACCATGCGTTTCAACCACGACTCTCAGATCCTGGCCATCTCCTCCAAGGGCCGCAAGGACCAACTCCGTCTGGTCCATATCCCTTCGCTCAAAGTCTTCCCCAACTGGCCCACCAAGGGCACACCACTGTCCTATGTGACCTGCCTGAGCTTCTCACCAAGGAGCGGATACCTGGCCATTGGAAACGACAAGGGCAAGGTCCTGCTCTACCGCCTGAACCATTATCCATCTGCATAAAACCCTCGCAGTCAGACAATTACCCCCTTCGTAGTTTTTCATCGTTTTTTGCTTGCATCTCTGTCATAACATTACTTTAAAGCACTTTTCTGCCTTCCAAAAAAGAGACCTGATCCTCCTAGTCTACAAAGTAATGCCTAAACATGCTTTCGTTCCTCAGTGCCGGGTCATCCGCCACAATATAGTACAGGTGAAGCATCAGCTTTGGGAACCGCGACGTAAAATAGTTCAAGAACCCATGCGGCAAATCTCCGAGTGCCCGCTTGACATGCGGAGGCAGATCTTGGTAATGGTGTTTCTAGCACAAAGTCCAAAGTGATATGTAAACATCTACTTTCTCCCATTTTTTTTTCCATTCACTGCAGTATTCAATAAAGTTGATTGATACATCATGCTTACCTTGTTCCGAAGTGCACGCAGCAGATCGCGGACACTGTTTCCGTCATATTTCCGGTACTTACCCAAATTCTCGACTAGCGTCCGGTCAAGAACCTTGTACCAGTCCTTGACCAAAATCTCCTTTGCGTTGCGCTCCAATTTAACCAGCAGCGGACTCATCTGCTGAGGATCCGATGCGTCCAACACGCCACGGTCCTCCACCTCAAATCGGTCCGAGCAATCCTGCATAAACATCAATCGCTTGTTGGCCGACCAGAAGTACGGATGATGCATCACGGAAAACGCGTCCGGACGTTCTGCAGGGTTATGGGCAATCATCTTGGAAATTAGATCCTTGGCCTCCACACCCTCTTGACCCATCGAGTTTAGACCCTCTAGGTTGGGCATGTTCAGCAGGATATTCCGTTCCCGCGAATACCGGTCCCCGAATGGATGATCGCCGTTGGTCAAAACATAATAAAACACACAGCCAGCCGAAAAGATATCAATCGCCCTGGTCATCCTGTTGGCCTTTCCGCTCATGCCTCCTACGCCTGCACCTTGGCTGGATTGAGTCGAGTCGTCCGTAGATCCTGCACTGCCGCCTACTGCTCCATTCACCATCGCTTGCAGCAGTTCGTCTTCATTGTCCAAGCCCGAGAGGCACTCTGGGGCCCGCCAACCAATAGTTCCGCCACCGGCACCGCCTCGCCCGCCATGCGCGGTGGTGTTATGGAAACTGGACTGATCATTCTCCAACTTTCTGCACAGTCCAAAGTCCGAGATTAGCACCCTTCCGGGATGCAGAGTCTGGGCCAGAGATGAGGGTGTGGAGTTGGCACGGACAATGCTCGTGATCATGCCACTAGAGCCCAATGGTGGTGGTGAAGGTGTTGCTGGAAGACTGGAGGTCGAGAAGCCCACTGCGGATTTAGACGGTTTGGGTTTCTGCTTAGGTTCGCCAATCAGGATGTTCTGGGGCTTGATGTCGCGATGGACAATCTTCAGACTGTGAAGGTGGTGAATTCCAGAGATGATTTGGTATAATATCTTTTGCGGCTCTAGAGTCGCAGACAGATCCCGGAATGGTTGCTGGTGCCCACGTTCGATAATGTCGTCCAGTGATGCGGAACAGAGTTCCAGAGCAATGTACAAAAACCGATCGCATTGTTCCTAATGGCCGAGTAAAATATACCAAAAAAAAAAAAAAAATGGTGGAGAAACTTAATGCCATTTTCCAGCAGTACAAAGATTCGATTCGAGGTTGATATCGGTTTGCCCAAAGGATTGCTCGGTCACTTACACTGCGGAAATATCGCACCACATTCGGGTGGTCATCACTCTCCTGCAAGAGTCGAACCTCATGAAAGGCAACATCATAAAAGTCGATCAGCAGTCTCTTGACTGCTACCGCCCGTCCGTCATAGCTTCCCTTGTAGACCACTGTTCCATGACTGCCGTAGCCCAACACTGTATCCGTGAGACTGATGGATTTAAGTAAAGGCGCGTTCGGTGTCCGACCCAACGATATTGCTGTGCTTGTCGCGACTGCTATCGCCTCAGAGCCGGAGCCTGAACTACTGGGGTTCTCGACAAATTCGTATGTTTTGTCGTCCTCAGATGATGGCGATCCTGACTGCACTGGTCCCGATTGGGAGTTCGCTTCTGGCGCTGGGATATTCTCCGTATTTGATGATGCTGCTACTGCCGCCGCTGCCGCTGCCGCCTTCTGCCCCTTACCTCCAGCGCCTCTCTTTTTCTTTCGTCCGCCACCGCCACCCGCTCCTGCCACGCCGTTGGCACCATTGGTTTTCCCGTCCACGGAGTCTTGCTCGGCAGTCTTTGGGCGTGGTGTCCTTTTGCTACTCTTGTCCGTCTTCTCGTTCATATCCAACTGCTTCTCCTGCGCAATCGCATTGCCCCTCAGCTGCACCATGTCCGAGTGAACAGAGGCGATGGTCGACCTTTCACTGTACTCTGGCAGTCCAGAGCTGGTGCCAAATGGTGCTGCTGAACTGATCACCTTGACTATCCCTTTGACCCGGAACTGGACATTGTGCCCTTCCAAAAAGTTATCCACTGGCCGGACCAAATACTCAATACCCTTTGAGTAGACAATCGCCGTCAGGATGCCAACGATAATCACCAGCCAACCGACTACCGTTGTCCTCGTCGTGATTTCAGGTCGTCCCGTGAACAAATCCTCAGTCTTGTGTTGGCTGCTCTCGCGGCTACGGTTGTCGTAGTCTATGGTCGGTCTGTTATTCTCCGAATCCTTTCCATCGCTCACGGTCAGGGGTCCGTCGGGTCTGAACCTCGATTGAATAAGGTGATTTCCGACGATGCAGGTAGGGAATTCCGGAAATCCTTGTCTACATGTCGTCCATGGACCGTCCTGGCTGTCCTCCGTATCCCGGTCCTCTGGGCCGTCGATCGCTAGATGGTGCCATGGAATCATGTCCGCACCCGCGTCCTCCAAGAATGGAAAGTTCTCATGCGAAAGCACGTACAACTGTCCAGAGTGCATTCCTACGTGCGCCCATGGTACACCTGGTGGCTGCAGTCGTTTCCTTTGCCGTGCGAGTGCAAATGTGTTATCCTCCCTTGCTCCCCTGGTGCTCTTGAGAACTTCAAAGACCGCGGTGGCGGGCGAGTTCAGCTTCCGATTTTTCCATTTAATCTGCCCAGAGCTCACGAGCGCAAGCACACCTTCCTGGTTGCTGCCAATCACCTTTCTCGACACGTCCCTCTGAGTGTCCGGAACCTCTTTGGCCGGGAAGTATTCGCTGTAAGAGATCTCCCATTTCACTCCTGAAGTAGGATCTACAATGCTGAGCGAGTATTCTATCGAGGATTTCAAGTATCAGTCAGTATCAGTGTCATGGTACCAAATGGGGCTAGCAAAATGTCGCTTGTATTTCGCAAGTTGTAAATACGGGTTCTCACCTGCTTGTCCCAAGATGATGGTCAATGGCTTGGATGGTTCGATGCCATCGGGTCCAGCGCACACATCCTTCTTATTAAAGATGTCAGTGGTGTTCCCTGTGTGTATATCGAGTTCAAGTAGACTCGTTGTCTTGCCACCGGTGATCCGTTTCCCGTCCGAGTGAATCTGTGGTGAGTTGTTCACCAGGTGGGCGAGAGGACCTACAAGCTAGACCATGCAAGAAAAAAAAGCATCCGTGTCATGCAGGTGGTAGTGGTCAGATGGCAGTGCTCGAATTGGCGTAAATATAAAGGTGCAAGGGACAAGTGAGAAGTCGATGAACGCCAGGCCCAAGCGCTAATATAAAAGAGGAACAAACTGAAATCATGCTACGTGGACGAAGGAGCACACGTTCCCTTTGTAATTGCAAATTACAGCGCAGAGGCTGCTCCATTCCCACTCCCCACTGCGGGGATCCAGGTGCTTCATAATAAGAAGAGAACAGGACAGGACGGTAAAGCAAGGAATCCGGCACTTTGAATGGGAGGAGGTTGTGGGCGGAGACAGGGCAAACAGGGCAAACAGGGGTCAAAGGAAATGATGTGCAGTGATGGTATCAAAGTTTTCTGTGGCTCGCAAAAGCCCATACCTGCAGACCGCTGATGTTGGAGTACACATAGAGTTGCGGCGTCTCGGATGGCTCCACTATGAACGTCAGGTCCTCAGTGCTCTGCTTCCCAGACTGACCCTCCAAACGAGGCGCGCCGCCTACGCTGTGGGCCAAGAGTTCGTTGCTGGCTTCTGGTCGCATCGAAGATCGATTGGTGGAAACGACTGCACCGGTCGTCTGGGGACCGCGGGTCCAAAGAATACTGCCATCCCGGTTGTTGATGCAGTGCAGGTGTCCATCAAGAGTGGAGACGATGGCTAGATTGGCGTCGACAAAGTCTGGTACGTTTGGTCGAATAATGGGTCCAGAATGATTGTCCAGAACTCGTTTTTGATGCTTCCTCTTCTTCTCGACAGGCACTGCCGGTCCGCTATTGCTGCCTTGCAGATCCAGAGAGTTGCCCGAGGGTGGTGATTCCCCTGAAGGTTGGATAGGGCCAGAGGCAGCTGGAGGGACAATGACTAGATTGGCATCGACAACGTCCTGTACGTTCATTCGAATAAAAGGTTCTGAATGAATGTCCAGAGCTCGTTTTTGATGCTCCCTCTTCTTCTCAACAGGTACTGCTGGTATGCTGTTGCTGCCCTGCAGATCCAGAGAGTTACCCAAGGGCGATGCCTCTGATGGTGGGATAGGGCCTGAGGTAGCTGCGGGAGGAAACCTTGCAAGCTCGGCCAGAGGATGGATGTTTGGCAGCGACTTGGAAATGACCATGGAGGTGTCTCCCTGTGCAAGAAGGAAGAGGAGCAGGGATATCCTGCAGAGCAGGATGCTCAAGCACAGGTACCTGGACGAGTCCTTGAGCCGCATGGAAGAGCGAGGGTCGTTGTCAAACTTTTGCTGTTGCTTTTCCTCCAATCGCTGCGTTTGCTGGTCTTGGGAAAGGAGAAGGGCTGGATGCTAGTGCCTCAGCCAGATGGGGAGCAGCTTAAATAAAAGAACGGGCTTCAAACGGAAAGGGAAGAGGAACAAAGCCTTTGGAGAAGGAGAGGCAGCGAGGGTGAGGGAGGTTAGAGGAAAGAGTGATGAAGTAACGCAGCAGCGAGACCGCAGCAGAATAGACTCTGTCGTGAGGAAAGGAGAATTGGATGATTGCTGGGAGGAAGAGCTGAAGGAAGGACAAAAAGACAGCAGGGAAGACAAGGTGCAGTACTTTGAAGAGAGAAGTGTGGGGTGTGTGGTGTGTGTGTGGTGTGGGAGAGAAAGAGGACAGCGGTCCCTGGTCAAGAGTGAGTGGGTGAAGAGTGCAGCAGAGTTCAACGAAGGAATGGATGGACAACCTCATGGCGAAAACTGGCTTGCATTTACAAGGGGCCACATACCCCGCTAAGTGACATGGGTATCTTTTGTTCATAAAAAAGTCGTCTCCATTATCATTTCAAGAGGGGTGAGGGAGTGTGGATAGATAGATAAATAAGTAAGAACAAAGACAAAAAAAAAAATGAACACACGCTGGCTACCAGGCACTTGAGTTCCGCGAGTCCTGCGTCGCGTTGGGTGGCGATCGTGCAGAGGCATTGATGGCTGAAGCAGAGGATGAAGACGTCGCTACTGAGCCACTGGGCCCGGAATTCCCTCCAGCTCCAGTGGACGTGCTGGAGCCCATCAGATTCGACGACACAAACGACCCTGACAACGGGAACGACGACGACGGTGGCGGTGCAGACGAGGATGGCCCCATAAATGATGATCCCATAGGAGGCGATAGATTTAGCATGGGCCCTCCCGAACGCGCATTGGTACCTGCGCTTCCGTTGTATCCAGCCGCTGACGATCCCGGACCATAGTCAGTCGATGCTCTATACGATGACGAGGGAGGCCCATACCCCGCCGTTGTGCCTCCTTGGGCACCAGTGGCGCCGTTGCCACGATACAAAGTCGTGAATCCGTACGCTCCTGAGCCCGCCTGAAAGGGTGCGCCTGCGCTTCCGCTTTGTTGGCTAACGCTGCCATAACTATGAGATGGCGCTGCTCCGTACGCGCTGCCATGGCTGCTATGGTATCCTGCGCCACCACCACCACCACCACCACCACCTCCTCCTCCTGATGCTCCTCCTCCTCCTCCGCCGCCGCCGCTTCCAGCCCCAGCTCCTGTATTTCCATAAGGCGGCACAAAGTTGTTCTGATTACTCAGTGAGAGCGGTCGCGACATGGACGATACGCCTCCTGCGCCGGCAGCCCCTCCAGCACTCTGCGGGAAGTAGAGCCCTTGGTTGGAGAATCGTGAAAGCGATCCAGAGTCAGGTGCTGAATCAATGATGCTGGGATCGCTCGAGTAAAACGATGTGGGTGAGCCAAATTCCCCACTGGTGCCCTGTCCAGTCGCTGTCGACACAGGGGAGAAGAACGCTCCATGGTGCTGCTGCTGAGGATTTAGGCCTCCGAATGTGAACGAGGACGACATGTGCGTTGCATAGGGACCTTGTGGATGTTCATGATGCTGCTGCTGAGGCGCCTGCTGTTGCTGAGAGGTGTAGTCGTGATCATGACTCAACAAGTGAGAGTGTCGTCTGTTGACTGACGCTGCAGTGGCCGATGGGCCTGACAGGATGGCCGATCCTGGATGGGCGCCCATTTTGAACAGGTACGAGTCCGCCTCATTTCCAGTGCGCTTATTGATGACTGGCAATGGTGCAAGAGGAATGTCGAGCATGCCATGATGGCCCCCAGTGGGCGAGACTGGGTTGGAGTTGGGGTCGCTCATGGCTCGTCTGTTGGTTGAGCCGCGAGTGGTACTAGGTCGTCTCGTTCCTTTGGATCTGGACGACCCTGATCCTGCACTAGCGCCTGCCAGTCCACCGGCTCCAGGGGTGCCTCCATGGCTTGCATCTGAATTGGGCTGATTCTCAGGATCCAGTTTCCAGTACGAGCCTTTTCCTGGTTCGTTTTGGGGCCTCGGCACGCGCATGAAGGCCTTATTCAGGGACAAATTATGCCGAATAGAGTTCTACCGAATACAAGCCAGTGCAATTGAGAGAGTGTTAATGATCCACGAAACAGAAAAAAGTATACATCAAGTATGACCTGTAAACAGACAGAACCCTAAAGGTGCCTCTCCTCTCGTTCTCGCCCTCTCCCCCCTGCTTCCCCATGTACCTCTTAACTTAACCCGGTTGTTTTTGATTTGAGAGCATTTTCGACCAGCTGCGATAGCCGCTGACAGCCAGTGTCATTTTTTTCCCATGTTGCTCTAGAAGGTCACGCTCGAAAGAAGCTGCTCTTGACAAGTAGGGTTTCGCTCCAACGAGCTTAGATTGAACCAGAAAAAAAAAACTCTGAGGTAAAAAAAAAACTCAAAAAATAGAACCACTGTACGGCGAGTTCCCCGATAGCTCTCGAAGCGAGATAACAGCAGATCGCATGAAAAAGCACGGAAAAAGAAGACAAGAGAGCAGCGATCATTCTGCACGCGCCAGACTGACATATTCTGCACGGGGATAGAATCTCGATCATACATGTACTCTGGAACCCACGAGCATCACCAGGCTTTGTATATCAATCAATTGCAAGTTCGGTGGAGCAAGCACACAAAGACATGTACTCGATCGAGGAGCGAAAGTATAACGAGTAATAATACAAAGTTTTTCTTTCCAATTCGCTTACCTTCCAGCCATTGGTGGCGGTTCGATACCAAGGAAAGTTGTTCATAACCCACTCGTAGATGTCATTGAGCGTCAACTGGCGGTTGGGACTCTCCAGAATGGCCGTCGTGATAAGATAGGAGTACGAGTGTGTTGGTTTAGAGTATTTGGACTGTTGGCCATCCAGGCTCGTCGGTGCAACCGCTGCACTCTTCTTCACCTGGCCGCCCTTCTTCTTGGTCGACGAAGGAGGCGACATGGGTGGCGGTGAAGCTGCAGAAATGGACGAGATGCTGCTGGTGGGCGAAGAGAGGTTGGCCGTGATGGCAGTTGTGCCACCTCGGGCGTTGGTTGCAGTGGCCGAAGCTATCGAATGCAGGGGCGGCGGCGAGGCAGCAGTTGAGAGGTTGGAAAAGCCCTCCGAGAGCGAGGGTCGGGATTTCTTCGAGGATGCATTACCGCGTGGACTTTCTTTAGGCTGGGCGATGTTGGACGGGGAGTGATAGTAGTGCGGTGTGTTGTTGTTGTTGATGTTGTGGGAGATGTGATAATGACTGTCCTGTCCTCCAAGGTCAGACTTGGGCGAGAGGAGGGCTCCCATCGAACCAAGACTTTGGCTGGCTGATGACGCAGGAGAAGGGGATACTGAAAGGCTGGCGTGGACATGGGCTGGCGATGAGTATGAGGAGGAGGGGGCCATGGCTGATCCGCTGGAGGAGAAGCCATAGTGGTAAGGGTAGGACGATGGCTGCTGCTGTTGCTGCGAGTAGTGCTGGTACGATGGCTGCTGGTAAGCGCTGTAATGCGATGATGGGTCATGCTGAGGATAGCCTGGTGGCAGAGATTCGGGCAGGCGGTGAGCGAGGGAGGTTGATGGCAGAGCAAAGAGAGGGATTGTGTGTGAGAGGAGAGCGCGAGAAGGACGAGACATGCGGTTAGGCAAGTGCGGCATGATCCAAGAGGTAAAGAGGAAGGAAGGCATCAGCAATAGCTCATGGAAAGCTGCAGCGAGTGCTGCACGGACACCACACTTCGACATCCTTCACTCTCACTGTGCCTCTGCTCTCCTTTTGCGAAGGCATAAACACTGGCAATCAGCACGGAACATTCTTGATCGTGTATCGTAAGCATTACCTGCGCCGTCTGCTGCCGCTGCTGCTGCTCCTGTCGTTGCCCCTGTTCCTGAACTAGACATGATCGAGTTTGCTGGTCGAGCGGTGGCTGTTCCTGCTGTTCCTGGGAAGCCCGATGAATAAGAGGAATAATTGAGTGAGGCCGTGTTAGGGTCGTGGATTGGCTGCGTCCACTGATTGATGGTGCTGTTGTTGCTGCTGTTGTTGTTGCCCTTGGAGGAGGAAGAGGTGGACATGGGATTGCTGGACTCAAGCTTGGTCATGAGTATATTAAGATATAATGCCTTCCTTTTCGGTACAATAAGAGTTCCAGCAAGTGTTAGTACCGGTCGTGTTGTTCAGCTGCTGGCGGGTCGAACTCGATTGAAAAGGCGCCTTTGTTGATCAAACTTCAAAGGACAGTGTGTATGCGTGTATTTGAAGGTGTGGATGAGATGGAGAGGAGGAGACAAGTAAACGAGCCTAGCGGCGGACCTGGGCGAGAGCAACAGAAGGAGGGGTGGTGCGTTGGTAGTAGACGAGCGCTCCTCACCAGTGAATTAACTTGTAACGAAAATGTTCTATGGTCCTTGACGATGATATGACCGAATAAAGAAAGGCAACGAAAAGGAAGGGGTCCGAGGAAACGGTTGAGGTGGGATGCGGAGGGAGCTGGAACGGGAAGGGAGGTAAGAGGGAAGAGAAGGGAGAGAGAGAGAGAGGAAGAAAAGGCAGGGCTGGAGGAGAGGCAAGGAGGGGAAGGAAGAAGGAACAACGAGAATAAAGAGCATGGAGAGAACAGCGAGGAAAAGAATAAAAAAAAAAGAGTGAGAGAAAGAGCCGAGATCTCTTTTTTTTTTCTGCCGATGGACTTGACCAACGAGGAGCGATTCAATAGCCGAAAAAAACTTAGAATATCCCAAACTGAATTGCGATTGTCCTGTCAAGGCCGGTCGAGTCGAGTCGAGTCCAGTTCGAGCCCGAACCCGGGTCCATGGCCGAGCCAGGGGACGCAGGACAAATGCAGAGTGCAACAAGATCCAACCCCCCAGTTTTCCACCTACCCACATTCTCATCCGCGCAAGAGTGGCGAAGTAGCATAAGCAAGACATAGGCGTCTACGCTGAAGGAACGAAAAAACAACGACCAGCGGTCCCGCACCAACATGGAGAGTCCTGAACAGCTAGCTAGTCGCAGAAACAGGTGTATGCGGCCCTAGCTCTCTGTCCGTGTACATTTTCTCTCCAGACTGAAGAAGCTTCTTAAATTGTCCCCACCCTACCACTTGACGCATACTTGCTCTCGCATCATCCGCTCATGCGTTCAACAGAGAGTGTGTGGATGAGAGGCAAATAAATGAGCAAGCCATTATTACCAAGAACTTGGATAGAGTACAAGCAATTGAAAAACTAGCCAGGTACATTAAACGTGGGCATGCGTGTTTGGGGGTGTCCGTCGTGTGCATATTATTGTGTCCCATCCCTCCCACGAATGGCTCAACCCCGCACACGAAAGGGACAGAGAGAGAGAGAGAGAGAGCGAGGCAGAGTCAAAGAGAAGAAAAGAGATGAAGGCTCAGTGATATTGGCAATAAAGTTAGGTGCATGGAGGGTGGAATGCACCGCCCTATTATTCTACGACACCCACTCTCTTCGTCGCCCACTGCACGCTCACATTAGACGCCCGCAACAAGCACGCAGTGGACTTGTGTTCGACAGAATTATTACAAAAGCCAAGGACAAAGCTACACCAAGAACAAAAATGTGTAGTGGCAGATAGGTTCCATCTGTTCATTTGATCTCGTTCCTGAACAGGGGAAGTGGAAGGCGAGCGAACTTCCCGCTCATGCGGTTGTGCTTCATCCTTGATCCAAAGAATCTGTTCGCATGATACTTGTACACAAAAAAAAGGGGGGAGGGAGGCAGGAACGAAAGAGTATGGAGGCAAAACGCATAGGAAAGAAGCTGCATTAAGCATAAGATCAGCTAGATGCGGCGGGAGCGAGACGAAAGAAGGGCATAAAAAAGCACAAACCTCCCGCTTCCAATTGAGTCGCAGCGCACGGGTCTAGTTGCATTTCAACCAGAAGAATGTGGTCGCGTCCAGCAGTGTCCCGCGCAATGACATAAAAGATAACATCACCCTCCCCCAAAAGAGAAGAGAAATAAGGTAGGGAATGAAAAGATGGAAAGGGGCCCTTGTATTATGCAGCGATACCCATGCGTGGAATCCAAGCAAGCGTATTAGCAAAGCAGTGGATCATCTCCCAAGAGTGGAAAGCAAAAGCGCAAGTAACATGCCTTTCTGTTTTGTAAAGTTTTGAGTTGAAACGGCGGATGCCTTAATAACACTGATAGTGAGAGGTCGAGGCACCGATAAAGTTGAAAGGCGGAAGAACTCTCCAAATAGGGGGGGAGGGACAACTCAAAAATGAAAAGCTCGGGAGGCTAGAAGGCCCCGAGAGCTATGGAAGCGCTGATTTTCTTCTGAGCTTACCGTTCTTTGCTATCAGTGAAAGCAACTCGGGACTATATCCAGTGCATGCAGAGTAGCCAAACTAATCGATGAGGACGATGACAAACAGACTGAGTGAAATGCAGACATTGTGAAACGATGGCGCGTGATCCAAGGTGCATCGCATGCCGATGGTGGGCGCGGGAGGCATGCAGGCTGGGACATCTTAGGGCCACGCCAATAATGGAAGTACCCCCTCGCAGGGATGGCAGAGCCAAAAGGAACTCGTCAACCAGGTTGTTGAACTGGGGCTAGAACGATGATGTGTGTATGAGGACGGAAGACCAAGAGCAGATATGCGCACCCAATAGACTTATGGCGCGCGAAGATTGGTATCGAAACTCTGCTGAGGTTGTGTGACCAGAAGCAGCGGCGCCCTCTACGTCTCCCCTTGCCCCCCTCTTCGCGACACTGCATGCATTCTCTGCCAATGGCCACGGGCTCGGTAGAAGGCGTATGGACTGTGCTTCGCCGTGCTTCGGATGGCCCAAGACAAAACGACACGTCCATTTTTTTGTCGGCGAATGAAAGATATGGAACAGCGGAAGTGAAATATTCAAACAGCCCCCACAGCGAAACGCGAGCTAATGAGAAAAAACCAGTTCCCTCACCCTGCCAAGGAAGCTTTCGACCCCCGCAGCTCGTGTCCCTTGGTACAAAGAAGTAGTCAAAGCACTGCAAAGTCGATCGCAGATAGCCTTTTGGATATTCCTTCACCTCTACTGTATACACCTGCATGGTTTGATATGAACGCAAAAGGAAAAAAAAAGGAGGTTGCACTTTAATAAAAGCGCGATGCAACCGTCAAGGAGCAAGAATACACGTCTGTGGTGGAAATGTATAGCAGGATGTTATGACTTGTGTGAACGTGGTAGCCGTTTGTTTTGTTGTCAAAGGTGCATGTTTAAGTGTACACATCCATGCCGTCTGCAACCAGGTGTGTTGAACCAACCATGGACAAAAACCGGATGAAAAACAACAACAAATAGTGGGCTTCATAAAAACATGCATGTCGATGGGATGGCATAACAGGAAAGAAGGATGTGCAGCATAGATCCTCGGCGATAACGATCTGGGAATATGTAACTCAAAGGTGGAGGTCATTTGCAGAAGGGCCAGAAGGAGCTTTCGCCAAAAACGTACATGCAAGAATGACACGGGACGCCACAGTCGGGTACGGAGTAGCGATAGTCTTTTTCTAAAGTGCCGCGTCGTTAGCAAGGAGCAGCTGTGGTTGCAGAGGGTGGACGTAAAGAGGGCGCTAGGCAATGGAGGGGAATGGGCCAGCAATTGTGTGGAGCAGATTTGCAATGCTGGGGACAAAGACAAGAAACAAAAACAGGGTTCAGGAGGCTGTGGAGTCAAATACAAAAAAAATGCCGTCTGCAGAGTCTCATATCCTCATAGACTACTGTGGGCTTGGGCAATGGACATTGATGCATTCTTCATCCTGTGCAGTGCGCTGCTGCATGTATCTACAACTTGGAGATAGGCGTGCCGATAGCAGGGTCACAAAGACACGTTTCGACTGGACGCCTTCATGGACCGGCTGCCTTTTTCCCCCTTTGCAATACTGAGCGAGCGTGGGGTTGGTCCAAACCAGAGACCTGCTTAGGACTTAGTCCATTCTCGAGAGCAACCCACAGAGCTACTTGACCCGCATGCAGGGGGATGAGCGGCTCTATTCATGAATCGATAACCTAGTCTATAGGCCCACTGCCCGTGGGCTCCCGGTTGCACACGAAATGTCTACTGTACATGCTCCTCGCATTTAAACTTGTTCAGTGGTGGTACATGATGACAAACAGAGAAGGCCATGAGCTGTTTAGGGAATCCTGGAGGATGGTCCAGGTGGGTGTCGACCGGTCCAGACAAAAGAAGCGCGCCGCCCTTGAGCTTGGGTCGTATCATTGACCTCTCTAACTGCAAAAAATCCCTGCCCGCGAATTGTCGTATGGAGACGGACTACAACTGTCTTCAGCTGCAAGCCACATTTCACAACAACCTGCCTGCGCCCTTCGACTTTTTTTTTTTTTTCCTCTGCCACCAGACTGTTGTTTGCATCACCTATCCACCAACCATCAGTTTCTGCACGCCGCATTGACCCATGTCTGCCGAGGAAGTAGTCAACCAAGACGTCCCTGTCGAGGAGGTCCCTCAGAAGAAGGGAAAGCAGGGCAAATACCGCCGTGACAAGCGTAAGTTCTCCTTGGCCTCCTGTACAATTGCATTTGTGTTGACAGAATAGCCTTCAGTTGGCCCCCCATGCATGGGCTAAGCAGCGAGTCTCTAACAAGAAAGAAAACCGACTCTTTCTCCCTTCCTCCGTCTCTCAAAAAACACCTTTAGCCTGGGACACGGATGATATTGACCACTGGAAGGTCGAGGAGTTCAAACCCGAGTTCAACCCAGCACCGTTCACAGAAGAGTCGTCCTTTGCGACCTTGTTCCCTAAATACAGAGAAAACTACTTGAGAGAGGTCTGGAGCCACGTTACCCGTGCACTGGAGAAGGTCGGCATTGCTTGTGTCCTCGATTTGGTCGAGGGTAGTATGACAGTCAAGACCACTCGCAAAACCTGGGACCCTTATATGATCCTCAAGGCCAGAGATTTGATCAAGCTCTTGGCCCGTAGTGTTCCTTTGCCTCAGGTAAAAACGTTATCTTGCTCAACATGTTATGGTTTTCATTCTTCTTTCACGTTTGTATCTGGCCCACAGAGTCAAGCTTTGGAATCAATGACTAACGATCCTTCTCACTTTTACCAACCCACGATCCACACGGACATTTTGCAATCCAACCAGGCACTGAAGGTTCTTGAGGACGGTATTGCATGCGACATTGTCAAGATTGGAAACGTTGTGCGTAACAAGGAGCGCTTTGTGAAGCGTCGTCAGCGTCTTTTGGGACCCAACGGATCGACATTGAAGGCCATGGAGTTGCTGACACAGTGTTACATCATGGTGCAAGGAAACACAGTCTCGTGCATGGGACCTTACAAGGGTCTGAAGGAGGTCCGCCGGATCATCATCGACTGCATGAACAACATTCACCCTATTTACCACATCAAGGAACTTATGATCAAGCGCGAGCTAGCCAAGGACCCCAAGCTGGCAGAGGAGTCCTGGGATCGCTTCCTCCCTCATTTCAAGAAGAAGAATACCAAGCCCCAGAAGAAGAAGATCTCCAAGAAGGACAAGAAGGATTACACGCCCTTCCCCCCAGCACAGACACCCAGCAAGATCGATATGCAGTTGGAGAGTGGAGAGTACTTTATGAAGCCCAAGGAGAAGGAGGCTCGTGCCATGGAGAAGAAGAAAGAGGAACAGAAGGAAAACAGCCTGAAGCGACAGTCCGAACGCGAACTTGCCTATGTGCCACCCGTCGAGGATACGCCCAAGAAGAAGAAGAAAAAGACGCAGGATTGATTTGGGACCCTGCACACCGCAACGGAAACTTTGTTCAAATAAAAACCATTTCGCATTTTCGGCATCACAGCAAAAAAAAAAAAAAAAGGACATGAAGCGCTGGGTGAAGAGAGCTTCATACAGAAGAGTTTTATCGGAGAGGTGTTTTTTCTTCAATGTTTATTAAATGTCCTTGTGCTCCAGGTCAGCTCACAGAGCCAGGCACAGGCACCACAAGGTCAAAGAAGAGGAGAGGGGATTGTTATTCTTTTATGTGAGTGTTTGAGAGAGAGAAGGAGAGAGAGAGAGAGAGAGAGAAGTCATCAAAAGGCTTGTCATAGGGAAATCGTCATATCATGCTGCGTTTGGTAAGACTCTAGCGCGGCCACCTCCGGAAAAAAAATCCAGGAGCGATCGGGCGTGGTTCGGAGAATAGACGGCAGTAATTATTATAAGAGAAAAAGAAGGGGGTAAATGGATAATGTTGATGATGTACAGGGAGCGTTGAACTCGATGCAGGCTGCGAGGGGGACGACAGAGGATGAGAGAGAGAGAGAGAGAGAGAGAGAATGAGAGAGACCGACGGAATGCGACGAAATACAAGCAAAAGACAGCGGGGTGATGAAGCGAAGAAAAGACAAAGGAGTGCACGTTGCCAAATGAAAGCGCGTGCCTTGTACCAATAAGTCTCCTACGTGACTATCCCCAATCCTCACGGCGTAGAGTCCTCAAGCTCTTGTTGGGGGTCAAGTTCGAGGGATTGCTGTCCATTGAGGGTCGCTCCCCAGTCGAAGGCCGTGGTGGAGTCAAATCGTTGGCGTAACTCTGCAGACCCTCTGTGGAGGGTCGTGGTGGCGAGTGTCTGACAGACTCGAAGCTCTTCATATCTTCCCTGCTCGCCAACCGAGGACTCGTACTCGTGTTCGCGCTCTCCGGGTTCCGAGGAGACCCCGGTTGTGCATGCGCCGCCCGTGGTGAGGGCGAGGCCGCAGCAGCAGTCTCGCCGTCCTGTCCGAAAAGATCGCCTCCTCTTAGTTGTTGCAGACGAGGCGATTCTGGAAGGGTCTGCGGGTTGTGGCCGAGGAACTTGCTTTGAGGGCTGCCAGCAGATCCCACAACCGTCTCTGACATGTTTTCATACTGGTTCATAGAATGTCTTTCGTATGATAGCGGCTCCTGCGATAGGTGTTGTTGCTGCTGAACAAGCTCAATGTCAGCATCCTGCTGTGGCTGCTGCTGTTGCTGGTACTGGCCCTCGGAGGTGGGATTGGCAACCCAGAGACCCTTAGGTCCAATGTAGCCGCCAGTCATGTTTTGGTTCCAGCCCGCCTGTTGGTTATACATATCATCCTCGTAGTAGCCCGTCGCGCCTCCAGCAGGGTGATTGATGTCATTGCCGTTCCTGTAAACAATCTCAGGCAGAGTATGATCGAATCCCGCCCGTTGCCTGCCGGTCGAATAAGCTAGCGAATCCTCCTGGAAGATGGAGGGATTCTGGTACCCCTGAAGCGGAGTTCCATATGCATCGTATCCAAGGTGCTGCCCGCCGTAGCCCTGGTGAGGTACAGCCTGCGATCCATAGCCGGCAGGGCCGAGCTCTGACTGCATGTCGTACTCGTCATATCCGTCATCGTATCCACCATTGACGTTGCTCGCCCGTCCTGTTGGAGGCAGAGGCAGAGCGTTGGCGGTATAGCGCTGGTTGTTGTGCGGGTGTGCGGCGGTGCCGGATGTGCTGATGCCCTCGAGGGTGTCGAAGGTAAGCCCACGGTTGTTGCGTTTCCGGCGACGGAGGCAGATGACGGTGGTGGCGACAATGATGACGACAGCAACCACGCCGACGACCGAGCCGACAATCACCGGGACATTCGACGGGGTCGAGGTGGGAGACGTGCCCGAGATTGTTGGAGCGATGCTGGTGGATGTCCTGGTCAGGGATGTGGATGAGGGTGGGGGCGGGGGAAGAGTGAAGGTCGGGGCGGTGGTTGGGGCGGACGAAGGCACGGTGGGAGCCGAGGTCGGGGCGGGTGCGCTGGACGTGGTAGGGTCGACGGTTGGGGCGACTGTAGTCGTTGTCGTTGTTATCACGATGGTGGTCGAGCTCGTGGTGGACGTGGTCGTGGTCTCTGCTGGAGGGATCAAGGAGCTCAGCGGCCCTGAGGGCAACTAGTACAGCAACAAAGAAGAGGAAAGCAAAAAGGTCGAATGAGCGCACAGAACAGGACACAAAACAACAAGGGTGCGTTGAGACACCCGCTGGTTCAAGCTCCAGGGCACTGTCTCAGCACGTTGCTCCTCTTTACCTGGGCCTGAACCTGAACCTGAACCAGCCCGAGGGCGGCAAGGACTGCTAGGCCCGTCCAGCCTGCTGCTCCCGAGGGGGAGCCTGTTCTGCGCAGCTGCATGGGGGAGGAAGCTGCGAGATTCAATCCAATGTGTAGTTGTCGAGCAGCCTGTTATGAATCCAGGCCGAGAGGACGACTTTTGTAATCGGGTTCAATGATGGAGGAACAGTGGGCGAGATAGAGATAGGGAGAGCGAGAGCGAGAGAGAGAGAGAGAGAGAGAGGACGAGAGAGGGAGAGCGAGAGTGCAGAGCGAGACAAAGAAGGAAAGTGAAGACAAAGGAGAGAGGACGAGCGAGGAGGAGAGGAGGAAGAGGGGACACAAGTGACAAGGGAGCGGAAAAAAGGGAAACGGAGGGGATGTGACCGAAGGGAAGGAGGAAGAAAAGAATCAACAACGAGCCTGAACGGTGTGCGAGTGCGGCGACTAAAAAGCGTTTTCCTGTCCGTCGCAACGGCATGCAGCCGTCGTATAGCCTGCGGGTGTCTCTACATCGTGGCTCTTTCTCTCTCTCTTGTGCTCTGTCTTCTCTCGGTCTCTCTCTTTCATCCACGAAAGCATCGAAAGCATCGAAAGCAGAGTACTGTACTGTGAGGGTTCGCACGCCCTTGCTCGATGCTGCAGAACAGTCGCAGACAAGTCAACCCTACACCCCAGATCCTGGCCAAGGGTTATTTTTGCCACCTCTGCATTGCGTTGTGCAACACCCCGACGACCAAACACTCGCCTGCAGGAGTGGCGAGCGGAGGCACACGAGCGGCGCCCAACCCCGCCCTGCTCCTCGCATCCTGCCCCTTCTGCCCTCGCCTGACATCTGCCAGCGAATCTGTCTAGCTGTGCTTCCTTCCCCTCGGCTGGAGGAGAAACGGGGTCCTTGCAAAGAATTTGAAAAAGCCATCCTCGACGGAGAGGGGGGTTTGAACAACGGGCCGATGGCCTGTCTACTCGTCTACGATGGGTGTCCGTCCCCCTTTCGCCCGCTGCAAAACCTTTTCATCTCTCGTCTTTGCTGCAGAAGTGCTCTCTCGACCCACACATCCCCAACCACCCACCCACGCTCCCTTTTTCTTTGTGAGCTATAGTACCACAGTATCCTGTGTAAGTTTTTTTTTTTTTTTTTTTTTTTTTTTTTCATCAGGTTGAGAGCATCGGGTCTGTAAGTTGAACAGTAGTCAATCCATATCCATCCATCCTATCTATCTCCTACCTGGGTCATGAGCGCTTTCCTTCTCCTACTTGTACATGATACAGTACTCGCTCTTCCTCGGGTATGACAAAGAAAGGACAAATAGCCGATTGCATCACGGCAGTAACATCAGCTAAAGTGGACATGGCACCTGCAGTGACCATGGATGATGAAGGCCACTGAGAAGGAAGGAAAAGAGTACGCAGGGGGAGTACGGTGCTCAGTGAGAGGAAAGGGAGACAATAGGACCCAGGACGACTGCATTGTGACCGAGTAAGTGGCACATTACGCCCATTTGCAGACATAGACATTCCTTCCCTTCCCTCCTTCGGTCCTTCCATCCTGCCTTCTGCCAAAAAACACATCTGTGCTGGTACACAAAAACTGTAAATCTGACAGACCAATTCTATTCTTATCCTGCCAGCGTTTTCAGGTGTGCATGGTACACTCAGTGGTAGTCTAGTGTACAGGTACACAGGGTGTCGCCTTCCTTGCTTCTTCAAAGACCACTCACTCGCCACGTGCTGAAGGCCGAGGATCGTATACTTGTGGCAATCGTGCGCCACTCACAAAGCTTATTTGTATTGCGATAGAATGTATGCGAGAAGAGATATGCTGTGCTCAATAAGGTCATGTCGCCTTTACGACGGCTGCAGTCCACGTACCATGTCCGTCAGCAGCCGGATCCACTTCATCAGCCCGCCTGCTTCTTGCCTCCTCCCTGTTCCATCTCCTTGATCTTGTCCTGTTTCAAATGACGCATCATCGCCGTACTTGCTAATCGATGGGGTGGCCCGCATCTCCGTATCGCGTTCCGCTGCTGCACGCGATGCCTCACGAACTGCAACAGTGACAAGCGTCTCTGGTCCGACAAATGCCTCTCGCTCATCAGCTTCATCGGCTCCGTTAATGGCCTCATCCAGTTCCGTACCCCTGTATTGAGGCTTTTTCAACGTCCTTGGCCCTCTCCACAGCTGGCTGAAGGAGACAAAGGACCGTCTCCAGATAGGAACTCTGACAAGATCGAGAGACGTCGTCCTGGTCTCCTGAAAGGCTGCAACGTTGATAATCATAATCACCAAGGCCAGCGCTGCTATGGGAGCCATAACTTGCTTCCACCACAGTTTCACTAGATGCTGCGCATGTTCAATCGTCAGCGGCTTTAGTGAAAAAGCATCCTGATCTCTGAACACTCGTCCGTTGGCCGATCCAAGGGATGTTGGAGACCCGACTTGAGGTGAGAGGTTGGAGCCTTGGTGCGGCGTCGGTGTTGCACCTCCTTGGATCACAAGATTCCTCGTACCAAGCACAGGGAGGATTTCACCGTCGAGTGTCGGCTCGGCTTGAGGGTTCTGAGGTTCAAGGGGTTGCTGAGGGTGTCTCTGACTCGCAGACTGAACGACAACCGGACCAGGGCTGAAGGGTGGCTGTTGGGGGTCGTGAGCGACAGTGGATCCATGACCATGAGTCCTAGTGATCTGCTCCATAATTTCAGTCGATCCGCGTTCAACAGCCATTTCATCAACAGTATCCAGTGCTTGTCTGCCTCTGGAATCTACTTCCCGCCTCAATGTCCGGATCGAGAGCTTGGGTCGACCGAGAGTCATATATGCCCCATACGTCACGGTCCTCCGTTGACCCGGTAGACCCTGACTTGACACGACCTCAAAGTCTCCTGTGGGTTCGTCGTAGTCCATATCTAACAATATCAGATTATGTCATAAGCATCGGGTCAAAAAATGTGTGCTAGGAATCCTTGGCGGGGGATTCAGCATAAGTTTGATATCTCTTGCCTACCTTTTGCAAGCTTTGGAAGACTGGCCACTACCAAATATTCACCGACTGGCAAACTAAACCCCGGAACTACCAACTTGATCGCCGATGAGAGCGTATCATCACCTAGTTCTTCATCCAGCTCGTGGTCAACTGTGTTGAATCCATAACTAATCTCGACATGGTGAGTGTTGTCGTTGTCGTCGTCGTTCAGTGTATCCTCGGGGATGGGTATAAGTACAGTCCGCTGGGCGGTGGATCTTCTATCCTTTGTCTGAATCGATTTTGAACACGGTTTTCCATCGACCAGGACACTCCAGATCTCGGCACCATCAAGCTGATATACCCGTAAATAAGAGTCGTCCTGCTGGGGTAGCACGATATTTGAGAGCACGACGCGTGCGAATCCAGGCTGCTGCTTAGCACTGACGCCAACCTCCACATGAATCCGTTCAATCCTTGCAATCCGTGCAAGTGCCTGATACCGCTGCGCAACGACTGACAGCTGGTAGTCGGGTGACTGGTAATGAAACTGGAGCACTGGTTGCTGTCCTGGCGCACTGCTATCTTCCAGCGGAGAGTAGCTTTCGTATGGGACTGTCTCGAGAGAACGGGTATTACACCGTTGAACGACAAGGCTATTGCTTGTGTGCACACGAATCCGTCCTCTGTCCTCAGTGGCACCGAGAACCGTGATTTTCGGAGTATGACAATCTATGTCCTTGCCGTAGCCGACCGACACTGCCTGACCCATGCGGAAGGCGACGTTAACGAACGACACCCCCTCAGTTCCTGGAAAGAACCAGACTCTGTACACAAGAGTAGTCTCCTTTCCACTGCAGATATCCGTCCTCGCTTCCTTCAGAGCACTGGCCTGCTTCATGTGGCCGATGGCATGCCTTATCTCCCAATGCTGTATAGTGTCGCCGGTAATTACGAGCGAGGATATATCGCTCGGATGCCCAGATTCTGTGTCAGAGCGGGCAATGGTAAAGTCCATAAACGGTTGCTTCCACCCGATCTTTTGAACGTCCATTGTCAGGTTACTCTCCACAGCAATAACCAAATCACTGTCTTCCATTTCAAGGTGCTCGTACTCGATGGGCTCTTCCTCTGGATCATTGTTGTCGATCACATGGCTTTCCTCTGGATCCTTCCGCCGGCGATCCTGCAACAGCGAGGACGATTTTGTTTGATCCGGCAGCCCCATGATACGAATCGTCAAATCCTGCTTGACATCCTGTACAAATCCTGTAACGTCCCGAGGCATCCATGAAACGTGCAAGGATGACGCTGGTGCAAAACACCCGGCGATTTCGAGTCCATTGCTGACTTTGCCATCATTCGAGCTCTGGCTCACATCTTCGAGTGTTTCCGTCATATCGTTAGACTTTTCATCTCCCACAAGTCTCTCGACAAACTCCTCGCGGCCCACCAAATGCTCCTGCGCCTCCAGCCAGAACTGTGCATCCTCATCAGACTCGGGATTCAGATGGGCATCGTCAAGCGGCATAACTCTGGGGTGCACGTTAAATTCCAGATTTTTGTCGTCTATATCAATTGCAGCTCGGTGATGGTCCTGACCAACGCTGGCCTCATGGAGTTCCTCCCGACTGGATCCTTCATCTCGTTCCGGCCGTGCATCGCGCGAGTGAACCGTGAACTTGATAAAGTTTGTCCGACATTTCGGGATTTGGGAGAGATGGATACTGCGTGATCCACTGTCAACCATAAAAGGCACATGGATCGACAACTGGACAAGATAGTCGCCAGCTTTGTTGGCGACAAAGCAAAGTGCGTTGGAAAGAACGGCGACATGGGTCTTTGGTGTAGCCGAACGCTCTGTGAATGATGATGCTGAAAAAGTCGAAAGTGGTCGTCTGGGACGAGGTTCTGATACGGGTGAGCTTGAAGGCGACTCCATCTTGTCAGCCGTGGCTTGGATCCACGAGCCATCTCTGTCTTCCTTTGAAGTAGCTAAAGGTAAGGCGATGCATTCGTTAGCTAAGGCTGATTTAGCTCCGTACAAGTTTCAGCTCCATTTCAATGAAGGAAAAGCCATACGTTGTTCAGATCCCGAGTCGCTATCCGCGGCAGTTGAGGCGCCAAGATGAGTAACTTTCCACCGATGCAGAATCGTCGATGGGGGGAGTAGCGGACACGTTGTCCAGGCGTCTTCAATAACATGAACCTATCAGCCACGAGCGAGCGCGATGTTAAAGTCAGTACAGCATTCCATACTCCTCTAATAGTTGGGCCTTGGCCATTTTCTTATTTTCTTCCCTTCTTTTCCATGCTTGAGAACATACCTTTACTGTCAGCTCCAGTTCTGCCCCAGATGCAGATACAGAGGGAGAAGACGAGGAGGACCCGATGATCTTGAGTTGCTTGCCGTAAAATCCTTGTTTACTATGAGTGGTCGTGAAAGACTCGATGAGGTTCGACATGGCCAGAATACGGGTGTTGGCCATAAACTCTTTCTCCTTGAGAACTGCTGTCTCTGACGTCGTTGATGCCCTTGTCGTCGACGCTGTAGACATGGATCGACGGTGCAGATGAGAGGAGCCTTCGCGCAGTGCTTGCGGTTGAGTGGGGTCGAAGGAGGAGCTCTCGAGAGCACCGGACTGGTGGGTTCGTCTTCGCCTGGCCATGTCCGAGGAGCGCGATACCAAGCTAGTGCTGCTTGTCAATGCTGGGCTGGCCGTGGAGTCTCCGTGATAACTAAAACGGGTGTTGGTCCTGTTGGGGTGCGGCGGACGTTCCTTGACGAGCATGTCTAACGGCCGTCGACAGAGAGCTAAATCGCGTCGGTATGAGTGCTGCTACTGCTTTGTCTTGTATCCGGGCGCGGCTCTGAGAGAAGACGGGAACGAGGCGGAAGAGGGAAACGAAGAACACTGAGAACGGGGGAAAGAAAGGCGCAGGGAGAAGGAATGCCAGCGGGGTGTGTGTTTGTTGGCTGTCCGCTCTGCGGTGGATGCGTGGGGTTGCTTCTGAATGTGCCCGAATGGAATGTGCACTGGCTGCAGGCAATGGGCGACGTGGGGGCAGGGACTCGACGGGTCTGGGTCTGGGTCTGGGCGATGGGCTATGGGTATGGGTACGAATGCGGGTATGGGCGGCCAAGGGCGGTGGGCAGTGATGCAATGGATGAAGTGGAAAGGAGCAGAAGAAAAAACAAATTGAGTGTATTTTTTATTTGCACACACAGCAGCTGTGTCTGTTATGTTCCAGGCACGCACGCTGGGCATCAGTTGCGTCGTCCTTGCACTGCAGGCACCCTTTATTTTTTTAAAAGGCTACACAGTATGGCTTTATGGATCCCAACTAAAGGTGGTGGAGGATGCTGGTGGCAACCGCACGGTGCACCTTGGTCGAGGCATGGAACGAGTCATAGTAAAAGACCTGGTCGGGGTTGGGGCACCGCGTCTTGCCGTCGTCACTGAGGCACGCATGCTCGGCATCTGCGATCCCCATACGCTTCAGAGACTGAGGGGACGCCATACGATGGAGGAGCGTATGCAGATCAAAGAACGCAACGTTCACTCGGGTCTCGGGACGCTGGTACATCTCGCTGCTGACTTCCTCCTCAGCCCTGCAGTTCTGGAAAGAATTCGAACGTCCTGCCGACCGCCTTCCTCGTCTGGCAGGGCGTCCATACTTCTGAGCCATACGCTGAATCATTTGCTGGTACCCTTGGTACTGTGCTCTGGAGAGCGCACTGTACTCTTGCGACACTGTCTTGTCCCGTAGGTAGTAGGGCAGACGTCCCAAGTCGAGGTTCTCAACTACCAAGATGTGTCTTGCACCCACCTCCACCAGTCGATGGATGCCGCGCTCAATGTTGGCCAGGACCGGCTTGGGGCCAATGTCTTCATCAAAGTAGTAGTCGTTGCCCTGGAAGTTCACAACAAAAAGAGTCGAGTCGAGTTCGTCAATGTCCTCGGACGTTTGGCCGGGCAGATAAAGATCGTTGATCTGCTGCAGAAAGCCAGGAACAGGAATATCGGCCTTGCTACCAGAGTAACCCTGTACAGTCTCAGAGTCTGTGGTAGCAGACCCGAACGCAAAGTTGTTCATTTTGAAACGACCATCCTTGGCGACCTAGTAAATGCGCAGGACGGGAAAGACAAGGGGCAAGAGTCAACTTTCTAGTGTGGAAAGAAGCTTATGGGCAGATCGCCGTGTGTACCATCTATACAGCACTGTACGCACATAGTCTGCCCAGTTAGGGCCATTCGAGAATCGGCCGCGGGGGTACCAAGATGCTACGGGCCAGGATCCATTGGAGATTCTGTAGACATTGCCATTATCACTGAACGAGTCGCCGAAAACAACAAGATTCTTGATATCGGCCGGCTGACAGTCCTTGTAGCCGAATCGAGTCTGTGCCGTCGACTGCAGGGCATCGGCTGTGGCCAAGAAGGCGACCGAGAGAGGGAGTAGCCACGATATCATACTTTCTGGATGGAGAGGATCAAGTCAGGGACGGAGGAAAAGCTAACGTGGGTATGGTAGAGGGCAGAGGCAGGTTAGGTGGAAAGAGGAAAGAAGAGAAAGAACAGTTGAGGTTCAGGGACAGCTTTTATCATTCTGATTATTTTTTTGACTTTGGCTTGGTTTTGGCTCGTGAAATCGAAGCGCACAATGTGGTTCTTCGTCAGAAGGTATGTTGCTTATACCTTTGTCCTTGACCTTCCCTGTGCGTTTTCTGCTCATCGTTTGCATGAACCGGGAAGAGCTTCCCCTATCCCACGGGTCTGAAAGTATACCAAGGTGGAGCGTGCGAACGGGCAAGAGAGGGCGTTGTTGTGTTTTACTTTGGGAAAGACTCTGTGATGTTGAGGCTGTTGCCTCTCCGAGGGAGCAATGCTTTGGCCACAGGGGGAGGGTTTTCAGCACCCTTCGCGACCTCGTAGCATGAAGAAGTATAGTGCTGCAGGGTGGAGCACGGCACACAGGGGTGCGAGTGTTGAGATTTTGCGTCGTCTTGACACAGTTAAGGGTACAGACACTGGGACACATACTGGTGAGGTGACGCGTTCGAGGCGCTTTTTTTCCGTTTTCTCTCTTCTGTTCCCCCTCGAATTCAATCCCAATCACCACCCCCCCCACCTCGCAACAACCACCCAGTTCTCTCATCAAGACAACTCCACGTACCGCCACCTGGCACAGCTTCATCAACCCACGCACCAGCAACAACAACAACTACAACAACATCCTTGGGCAGCCACAGACTCTTGATCTCGTTTCCCTTGTCCTTTTTTTTTTATATTTCATCCAGGAACAGACAGGGTTGATTCTCAACTCCCACACAGCATACCAAACAAAAAAGCAAAAAAAAAAAAAAACACTCGCACACACACACTCAGTCCACTCTCTGGTCTCGTTCTTGGCTTGCCACTCCTCGACTCACCTCAGACACACAGGCTACCCACTAGAGCACTCTCACACACACCTTCACCTCCACCTCCACCACCTCACTGCTTCATTGTCAGGCTGATCTGGCCGACCTCCCCATCTGAAGCCCATTCTCGCTGCCCCTTCCCTCGTTCTGCCTCTTGGTAGCCCATCCCTTATTATTTAATCTACAATGGCCGCCAACCATCAACAACACATGGCGTAAGTGACTCTCTGCTGCCTCCTACATGTCCATCTATCGTGCCAGCTCCACGCTAACGTTCTGATTCCCCGATTAGGCACGAAAACGATAGCTGGAAGAAGGAGCTCCATCTGCCCACAAAGGATACTCGCCCGCAAACTGAGGTACCCATTTTCCCGCTACAACTCGGGAAACGATAAGGCCACCCTTTCACACGCCTTCAAAGCATGCATGCTGACCCTATTATGCGCTCTGACCTCCTTTTTCCACTTTTTTTTTTCTTTGGACAACCCTTAGGATGTCACTGCGACCAAAGGCAACGAGTTCGAGGATTACTTTTTGAAGCGCGAGCTCCTTATGGGCATCTTTGAGGCTGGCTTTGAGCGTCCCTCGCCCATTCAGGAGGAGTCTATACCGATTGCCCTCGCAGGCAGAGATATTCTCGCGAGAGCAAAGAACGGCACAGGAAAGACTGCTGCGTTTGTGATTCCATCCTTGGAAAAGATCAATCTTAAGAAGAACAAGGTCCAGGCCCTACTTCTTGTCCCGACCAGAGAACTGGCTCTGCAGACAGCTCAGGTGTGCAAGACGCTGGGCAAGCATATGGGTGTCCAGGTCATGGTCACCACTGGAGGAACTACGCTCAAGGACGATATCATGCGCCTCGCCGAGACTGTTCACATCATTGTCGGTACTCCCGGTCGCATCTTGGATCTGGCTGGAAAAGGCGTGGCCAACTTTAGCGAATGCGCTACTTTTGTTATGGACGAAGCCGATAAGCTGCTCAGCCCAGAGTTCACGCCGATCGTCGAGCAGCTGCTGACATATTTCCCGAAAGAGCGTCAGATCATGCTCTACAGTGCCACTTTCCCTATGATCGTCAAGACCTTCAAGGACAAGCATATGGTCAAGCCTTACGAGATCAATCTCATGGACGAGCTGACGCTCCGTGGAGTCACGCAGTACTACGCATTTGTCGAGGAACGACAGAAGGTTCACTGTCTCAACACATTGTTCTCCAAGGTATGTTTACAACCCGACGTACATGGGTCACAGAGTCGATAGTACTTTTACATGACTCCTAACTACTCGGACTTGACGCTTTTCTACGTCCCCTCTTCAAACGATTAGCTCCAAATCAACCAGTCCATTATTTTCTGCAACTCGACCAACCGTGTTGAACTTTTGGCCAAAAAGATTACGGAACTCGGTTACTCTTGCTTTTATTCACACGCAAAGATGCTGCAGTCGCACCGCAACCGCGTTTTCCATGACTTCAGGAACGGAGTATGCCGTAACCTCGTCTGCTCGGACCTCCTAACCCGTGGAATCGATATCCAGGCTGTCAATGTCGTCATCAACTTTGACTTTCCCAAGAATGCCGAGACATATCTTCATCGCATTGGTCGCAGCGGCCGGTTCGGCCACTTGGGTCTTGCTATCAACTTGATCACCTATGAGGATCGCTTCAACCTCTACAAGATTGAGCAGGAGCTTGGAACTGAAATCCAAGCCATCCCCCCCGTTATTGACAAGCGCCTCTACGTCGCTCCCTCTGCTCTGGATCCCCAGCATCAAGAGGCACAAATCACGCACGAGGAGCAGCAGAGACTTCTCCACCAGAAGCAGCAATTGCAGATTCAGCATCAGCAACATCAACAGCAGCAGCAACAGCAGCAGCAGATGCAGCATCACCATCAACAACAGCAGCAGATGCAGAACCAGCATCATCAGCAACAGCAACAACAGCAGCAGCAGTACCAGCATCAGCAACGGTCTCAACCTCAGCGTCGTTAAGCGAAGCGCCATCGATCTTTGACCATTCTTTGAATATTTGCCGTTTTTTTTTCTTCCACTCCTTTCTTTATTACGCTGCTTTTCTTTTTTGATCGCCAGTTTGAATGATCGTCATGTAATCCCGCATGCTCTCTACAAGGATCGCAAACAACAACAACTCGTCGTTCTTTTCACTGCAACGCTTTTCCTATATCTATTGGTCTTGTACAGGTTTTGGTTCATCAGTTTTTGTACATGTACTCTACTTCTTTTTCGAAAGCTATGGGATGAGTTGGATCATTCATCACTTTTCTTTTTTTTTTTTCTTCTCTCTCTTTTATTTTCTTTTGGGCGAACTCTTTTTCTTCTTGTACAAAATTTGGGTTCAAGGGCTACTTTGTCTTGCAACATGTTATTCTTATGATGAGGGTCAGTGAGGGGATGAAGAACACTACATATCACGGAACGAGGGCAAATGGGGAACGATGGCCGTTAGGAGCATTCAATCCTAGCTTTTTTTTTTCTTTTTTTTCCTTTTTTTTTCTTTTTTCTTTTTTCTTTTTTCTTTTTTTTTCTCCCCTTTTTTTTTTTTTTTTTTTTTTTTGTCCACCTCTACCGTCTTTTTTTTTTGCTCTTTTCTTTCACAAGTGGTATTATACGTTAGATCTTCTCCTTGATATAATAAGACGAATCTCAGCATTGAAGAACTCTGTGGCATGGTTTTTATCCGCTCGTTTATTGTGATAATGCATCACGGATGATACTGACCATGGCTCTTATTGCGCAAAGAAACCAAGCTTGTGAACAGGTTCGCCACGTTGTCTCTTTGCCAAGTCACTATCCGCCTCCTTCTTGATACTGGCGTCCAGCTGTTTGATAAGGCTCTGTCCCATGGTTTTTCCAGACTGGAATGATTTGAGAGAATGAAAAATGAAGGTCAAAATTACAGGCTGTTAGTTAGTTCTTTCACAACGGCCAGCAGAGAATGACACTTGTCTCAATTGGCATGGATAAGTAACAGTGGAATCTCTCTTACCTGGATCATCTCGAGCAACAAACTGGGTTCGATCCCTCCATCATATCCCTTTTGCAATCCACAGAGTTCTCCTGAACGATTAACGGCCACGGTTAGCTTGGCCTCTGTGCACAGTTCTTCCAAAGGGGAGGCATCCACAATATGACGAGCCCCGATCTAAAAAGACAAGTAAAAGAATGGCAAGGGGTCAATTTCACAAATAGCAAAAGGATCGATGTACGATATGGCGCCCATAGCATGATCAAGTCAGGATGTTTGGCCTTTCTTACCTTGTTCAAAGTGACGCAAAGGGGCATATCTTCCCGTCCCTCCACCTCCTCTGTATCTTCAGCATCGTCCAGCACCTCAAACTCAAACTGACCATCGCCCAAGTCCTGGACCTCAGTCTTGGGAATCTGGGTATCATAAATAGCGGCGCGCGTGCCCATAAAAATGGCATCCATCAAGTTGCCCCCATAATCCAACACCAACGCGTCCACGTAGAGAATCCAGCACTGCTGACCAGGGATAATACAGAGTTTTGAAAGGTTAATGCCTCCGGCTCCCGAAGTTGTCTTTGCGGTCGTTGAAGCTTCTGATCCTGATGCTGTGGATGAAGAGGACGTGGTGGAGTGGAAGGATGACGCAGCAGGACCCGAATGGCTCAGGAAACGGGACATCATCTGTGTAAGTTCGTTGTTGAGTTCGTCTGCGCCACGTCCTTCAAACTGCTGCGATGCACTTGGAGCACTATAGTGTTTCAAAGAGACCCGGTGGGGTGAGTCAGTATGGCGGCCGGACAAGCGTCGTGGGGGAGGTTGGCGCAAAAAAACAAAAGAAAAAAAACGAGTTTGCTTGCGTGATTGCCCTTACCACTCGACGTTGCAGATGATCTGTCCTTTATCAGCACCGTCGCCTGTCTCTGGATCCACTAGAACGGGTCCAATCTCTGCCTTGACACTGACAAGGACATCTGTTCCTCCTGCGATACGGATACGAGCAGAGCCGCTCGTCTGTGAGACGACTCCGGTTTCTAGAGTCACCTCGCGGTAGTCAGATCTCTGCCGTCCGTCCGCACGGATGTTGCATTCGATTCCTTTGAGGATGTAGTCGCGTTCTGCAGGCGAAATTAAGCTGAGCATGGCGGCTGTCGGTGTGTGTCTGTGTGTGTGCGTGTGGAATGAGGTTGCTGAGAGACGAACAAAGCCAGTGTTTTGAATTCTAACATGTTTTCGAAGCTGTGACTGTTCCATAACCATCGGACCTTCATATGGGCCATATCTATACAGCGCGCCTCCCATCAATCGCCAAAGGCTCTGACTATGGCGAACGGGTTGATTCCGCAACTCACATAGTCAAGACGAGGAAAATGAAGAAAGAGTGCCTGTTACGCATCGGCCCACTCCCAGAGTTCTGGGGAAGTCCCTGGAATGACCAGGCGCCAAAAAAAACTCCCTTAGCGAAGTCGAGGTCATATCAGAGAGAGCGAGCCCTGGAGTACTCAATGGCTCTCAATGGCTACCGGGTGGTCTGGGTAGCAGTGCCAGGCACTCTGTGCGATCCGCGAGGACTCGCTGTTGCGCTGCATGGTGTTTATACAGCATTATATGTAGTTTTGCACAACGCACAAACCTAAAAAGTGCACTGGCCCACTGTGCCTGGGTTCCAATGCACTTGCAAATGGGCCATAGGAGCCGTATGGCGCCTCTCATTGGCCGATCAGGGCCGTATCTTGTAGATACATGTCGCCGTATCTTGTAGATGCATGTCGACTAGTGCCGAAGTGCTTATAATGAAATACTACCGGTACGATGGGCTTGTCCAGAGCGAGCTCGATCGACCGAACTGCTTGAATTGCAATTATAACCACTTTCAAGAATCGTCAAGATTCGCCATCGCAAAGTCCGCTCCCTGGCATTCGCGAACGGGTCGACTCCGTAACTCAGATTGTGAAGATGAGCAAACCAGGAAAAGTGTGCATGGCGTGATGCAGCACACTCCCAAGGCTGCAGAAAAGCGGATGGAGTGTTCAGGCGCCAAAAACTTCATTAGCAAAGTCGCATTCGAAGGTTGCCGGCCAGACAATCAGTATCAGAGAGAGTGAGAGAGCCCTGGAGCCTTCAATGGCTACCTGTCTCCCTGGGTAGCAATGCCAGGCACTCTGTGCGATCCGCGAGGACTCGCTGTTGCGCTGCATGGTGTTTATACAGCATCATATGTAGTTTTGCACAACGCACAAACCTAAAAAGTGCACTGGCTCACTGTGCCTGGGTTCCAATGCACTTGCAAATGGGCCATAGGAGCCGTATGGCGCCTCTCATTGGCCGGATCAGGGCCGTATCTTGTAGATACATGTCGCCGTATCTTGTAGATGCATGTCGAATAGTGCCGAAGTGCTTATAATGAAATACTACCGGTACGATGGGCTTGTCTAGAGCGAGCTCGATCGTCCGAGCTGCTTGAATTGCAATTATAACCACTTTCAAGAATCGTCAAGATTCGCCATCGCAAAGTCCGCTCCCTGGCATTCGCGAACGGGTCGACTCCGTAACTCAGATTGTGAAGATGAGCAAACCAGGAAAAGTGTGCATGGCATGATGCAGCACACTCCCAGGGCTGTAGAAAAGCTCATGGAGTGTTCAGGCACCAAAAATTCATTAGAAAAGTTGCCTTCGAAGGTTGCGGCCAGACAATCAGTATCAGAGAGAGTGAGAGAGCACTGGGGCCTTCAATGGCTACCTGTCTCCCTGGGTGGCAATGCCAGGCACTCTGTGCGATCCGCGAGGACTCGCTGCTGCACTGCATGGTGTTTATACAGCATTGGCTCAACTCAAATGCATTTTTTTTTCACGGGTGATAATTATAAAATTATGCCAGTCGTGCACTTAGAGGAAGGTCATCATCCAGCGCCCCAGAATTGCATGCTGCACATTCGTAATCGTACGCCCGAATGTTTTTATAATTATCACCCGTGAAAAAAAAAATGCATTTGAGTTGAGCCATTATATGTAGTTTTGCACAACGCACAAACCTAAAAAGTGCACTGGCCCACTGTGCCTGGGTTCCCATGTACTTGCAAATGGGCCATAGGAGCCGTATGGCGCCTCTCATTGGCCGATCAGGGCCGTATCTTGTAGATACATGTCGCCGTATCTTGTAGATGCATGTCGACTAGTGCCGAAGTGCTTATAATGAAATACTACCAGTACGGCGGGCTTGTCTAGAGCGAGCTCGATCGTCCGAGCTGCTTGAATTGGAATTATAAACGCTTTCAAGAATCGTCCAGATTCGCTATCGCAAAAAGCCTTACTCTTGCTGAAAGGTCGCTTTCGCAGCTCAGATGGTGAAGATAAGCAAATCAAGAAAACAGTGCCTGGCGTGATGCACCACACTCCCAGGGCTCGGGAGAAGAGGATGAAATGATAAGGCTCCAAAAACTTCAGGAATGTCGCACATACAAAAATGGGGCAGACAAGCACACAGACTATTGTCCAAGGATTGCAAGCCATCACACTCAAAGGATCGGTTTTTCGATAGAGCATATAGTGACAGTGGAAGCCCTACAGTGGGGTATTGATCTATCTACGGCGTCAGGCGAACGGGAAGCATTTGTATAAGCAGGCGTCGGATAGAGTATGACTATTTGTTAGCGGTGTGTGCATCGGCACAGTTTTCTTGATTTGCTTATCTTCACCATCTGAGCTGCGAAAGCGACCTTTCAGCAAGAGTAAGGCTTTTTGCGATAGCGAATCTGGACGATTCTTGAAAGCGTTTATAATTCCAATTCAAGCAGCTCGGACGATCGAGCTCGCTCTAGACAAGCCCGCCGTACCGGTAGTATTTCATTATAAGCACTTCGGCACTAGTCGACATGCATCTACAAGATACGGCGACATGTATCTACAAGATACGGCCCTGATCGGCCAATGAGAGGCGCCATACGGCTCCTATGGCCCATTTGCAAGTACATGGGAACCCAGGCACAGTGGGCCAGTGCACTTTTTAGGTTTGTGCGTTGTGCAAAACTACATATAATGCTGTATAAACACCATGCAGCGCAACAGCGAGTCCTCGCGGATCGCACAGAGTGCCTGGCATTGCTACCCAGGGAGACAGGTAGCCATTGAAGGCTCCAGGGCTCTCTCACTCTCTCTGATACTGATTATCTGGCCGGCAACCTTCGAATGCGACTTTGCTAATGAAGTTTTTGGCGCCTGAACACTCCATCCGCTTTTCTGCAGCCTTGGGAGTGTGCTGCATCACGCCATGCACACTTTTCCTGGTTTGCTCATCTTCACAATCTGAGTTACGGAGTCGACCCGTTCGCGAATGCCAGGGAGCGGACTTTGCGATGGCGAATCTTGACGATTCTTGAAAGTGGTTATAATTGCAATTCAAGCAGCTCGGACGATCGAGCTCGCTCTGGACAAGCCCATCGTACCGGTAGTATTTCATTATAAGCACTTCGGCACTAGTCGACATGCATCTACAAGATACGGCGACATGTATCTACAAGATACGGCCCTGATCGGCCAATGAGAGGCGCCATACGGCTCCTATGGCCCATTTGCAAGTGCATTGGAACCCAGGCACAGTGAGCCAGTGCACTTTTTAGGTTTGTGCGTTGTGCAAAACTACATATGATGCTGTATAAACACCATGCAGCGCAACAGCGAGTCCTCGCGGATCGCACAGAGTGCCTGGCATTGCTACCCAGGGAGACAGGTAGCCATTGAAGGCTCCAGGGCTCTCTCACTCTCTCTGATACTGATTGTCTGGCCGGCAACCTTCGAATGCGACTTTGCTAATGAAGTTTTTGGCGCCTGAACACTCCATCCGCTTTTCTGCAGCCTTGGGAGTGTGCTGCATCACGCCATGCACACTTTTCCTGGTTTGCTCATCTTCACAATCTGAGTTACGGAGTCGACCCATTCGCGAATGCCAGGGAGCGGACTTTGCGATGGCGAATCTTGACGATTCTTGAAAGTGGTTATAATTGCAATTCAAGCAGTTCGGTCGATCGAGCTCGCTCTGGACAAGTCCATCGTACCGGTAGTATTTCATTATAAGCACTTCGGCACTAGTCGACATGCACCTACAAGATACGGCGACATGTATCTACAAGATACGGCCCTGATCGGCCAATGAGAGGCGCCATACGGCACCTATGGCCCATATGCATGTGCATGGGATCTCAGGTACAGGGGGCTAGTGCTTTTTGTTTTAGGTTTGCGAGCTGTGCAAAACTACATATAATGGCACAACTCAAATGTAATTATAAAAACATTCGGGCGTACGATTACGAATGTGCAGCATGCAATTCTGGGGCGCTGGATGATGACCTTCCTCTAAGTGCACGACTGGCATAATTTTATAATTATCACCCGTGAAAAAAAAATACATTTGAGTTGTGCCAATGCTGTATAAACACCATGCAGCGTGTCACAGAGTCCTACCGGATCGCTTTGAGTGCCTAGCATTGCTTCCAGGGCACCAGGTAGCCATTGCGGCACCCAAGGCTCTATCTCTCTGCTATTGATCGTCTGACCTCAGCTTTCGAAGGCGACCTTGCTAAACGGTTTTTTGGTGCCTGATCATTCCATCCACTTTTCTGGAGCCTTGGGAATGTGCTGCATCATGCCAGGCACAGGTTTCACGGCTTGCTCATAGTCGCAATCTGCGTTTCGGAATCGGCCTTTTCAGCAAGAGTGGGACCCACTGCGATGGATAACCTTCACGATTCTTGAAAGTGGCTATAATTGCAATTTAAGCGGCCAGACCATCGAGCTCGCTCTGAACAACTACACCGGTCGCACCGCATCAGGACCACTTCGGCACTAGTCGACGAGCATCTTCAAGAACGGGCTCCGATCGGCCAATGAGAGATGCCAATGGGGGTGCTTACATGGTAGATATGGCCCTCAATACTAGATCAGCAGATCGGCAGGTCCAGCCCAATGGCTCTCTTGTTGGATTCATCAAGCTCTTGCGGCTTTCTGCTTTTGACATTGTCCTTTCATCTGACCGACTGGAGTCCAACAGATAGAACTAGAACTACAGAGTGCGCAGGTGCGCGATCTGATGGACGCAATCAAGGCGCTGCTTGTAAAAGAAAGCAAAGAGATAGTCTACGCGTCCAGCCAAAGAAACTTCAAGAAACGGTAAAGCCACTCACGCTTCTGTGATCAACGCGCACTCCGCAAGCAACCCAGGCAACTAAAGTGGTTCCAAAACGCAATGCTCTGGCACAATTGCCTATTCCAGGACATTTGCCGATCGGACGACGTATCTCCATGTGTAGGGAAACAACTTGTGGTCACACACGCACGGGTGCGACCAAGGTTCATCGGAGTCCGAGAATGCGCCTAGTCAGGCGGTTCATCAGTTCATTTTTTAGGTACGTAGTGTGTTGAAAGAAAGAACACCGTCCATGAGGCATCATTGTATTTATTTTAGACAACGCGCTTGACCTCAAAGAATCGTTTCAAGTACATAATCTGGAAAACGCAGACGAAGAAGAGGATCGCTGACTGGAATAAAGACCACCAAACCACCCGCGCGTTTGTGCTCTCGGCAGCTAATCAGGTTCAAAGGAGTCGCAGGCAGTATCAGGTTCTTGCCCTTCCTCCTGATATTTATCCATGCGATGGCACAAGAGACTTACTGTTGCGATGACTTCTCTCTCGGGCTATGGCATACTCTTGCTCGTTCTTGATCTCCTGAATACCGGCTGCCAGTTCACGAATTTCGTTGGCCAAAGGATCTTCCTTCTTCTCTGTCATTGCAAGTAGAATACGGCAAGGCAGAAAGGGTCAATTGCCAATATTGGGTTGACAGAAACAAGCTCGTGTGCTTTGGAGGATCCTCATACCTGAATCTTCGTTGGATGGCTTGGTGATGTAAACGTTGAACACGACCTTCTTCTCTGTCACTGCTGAGAATGAGTTACTGAGGCAATATTCGTACTTGCCTTTAATCTTTACTTCGTGAAAGAAAGTTTGTGTTCCGACCTTGCGAGCGTCGTGGATCAGGGTCTCATTCGGGTCCGTAAGCTATTGATCGTCGAGTTTGAAATGTCAGAGGTGTGCTGTATTGAATGCACTGTCTGTATTGTTTCGCGTTTAAGGTGTGCAAACACGACTGGCGTTGCCTGTTACTTGCCCAAAAATCGATGTCGAGATGGCCTCCTTCGCCCACTTGAAATGAAATGTGGAGGTAGTCGCCTTTGTCGAGCATCTCAAAGAAGCATCGGCGCTGTTGGGGTGGTACGCCTACGTTGAATGCAGCCACACAATAGAACGCTGACAGCAGCATGATGGAGAGGAACATGAGTCTGTGAGCCATACCGGGCGGAAAGTTGCGAGTTTGAGATGTGAATGGAGTGGAAGAAGCGCAAGATGGGCATCACCCCTTGACTGTTCCAAGGACGCATCCTTTCAGGGGGTGGCAATCCATCGCACCAGTTGCGTCCGAGACGGACGGCGGTATTTTTTTCTTGGGGAACACCTGCACGTCTACTCAAAACTATGCTTTGCGCCCACCCAACTACCCACGAGGTTTATGGAAGGGTGAGGTCCTGGATTCATGGCTCACTCGCAGAACCGGCTCCACTAGTCTGATCTCTTATTTTGAAGATGTGGACAAACTCTTCATATTACGCGTCGGAAGTGTTCCTATGTACCTGCAGCTGGTATGTTTGCTAGGAATGATTACAGAGCCTACCTCTTGATAGAGAATTAACAGACGCCCCTGTTGAGTGGACCTTTACTCCACTAGACTTGGACTATGATGACTAGAATGAATAGGATGATTGGGGTCCCTGTTTCTGTACTGCTTCATGCTCTCCATGCCGCAATCACTGCTGACTCGACGAACACTCGTATAGGAGGAGGACCTGCCAGATGATGCGACGCTCGCTGTCCGCTCACGACGCCTTTGCGGGCTATCCTGAGACCGACGATCCCGTCTAGAGCTGGATGTACTGCTTCTATTACTGCTAGTGCTATCGTCCTTTACAAAGTTGCCTGCATGAACGTCTTTCTCTTTGCGAGAAAACATCCCCGGTGTTGAAAGATTCCCGCTCGACGCCGCCGCCGCCGCAGCCGACCACTCGATCCCAATTCCCAAGTCGCCATCCACACCAAGACTCCTGGATAGGTGCTCTACATGTCCTTCCTCGCCGTCATAAATCTCAGAGTATAAAATATTCGATTTGACATGGTCTCGAAAGCGTCGGAGCGTGGATATGACGACCTCTAGCAAATTGGTGTCATGCACATCTGACGAGGTTGAAGTGCCTGTCGAGCGCGAAAGCACCCTCCGGTCCTTGCGATGGATATCCTGTAGCGTGGGACCAACGGTAGGTGAGAATTCGACCTGCATGGGGTCAGACAGGTAACGATGGTGAGGGTTCGAGCGCTTCCGCGTCTGTAGTCGCTGCAGAGTCTCGAAAGAGGCTGCTGACATGTTCTGCTTGACCTCATGCCGTTGTTCTTGGATCTCGGCCGATTCAGCAATTGTCGAGGAATTAGCGTCATCAAACGCCGAAGTTCCTCTGGCTTGGCTGATTGGGATAGCCACATCATCGGGCCCGAGATGCAACGCCAATTGTTTGATAGGGTTCAACTGTAAGCAAAGAAAGGGAAGGTAAAGAAGTGTTAGAGGTCTTGACCTGACAGCAATCGCTATGCGATAGGTTTGCATCAACGTACCATGCTTGGATCGCCAACGCGAGGGGAACAGTATTCAGCAGGATGTAGGGCACGCAAGGCCTGTTCAAAAGCATCTAACCACCCAATCCTGGTCGGCATCTCCATCACCATATCAGCGAGGTCCTCCATTTCAGACTCGTAGATATTAAAGATGGGTCTTTTGGCAACCACATGTGGATAAGTGAAGAGCGGCTGCGAGTCTGCAGAGGAGATCGCGTGCGCATCCAGACTTCTCTTACGCGACGAATGTAGATGAGCTGGCCGGGCGCTGGTATGCTGTAGGTCGGCAATATTCTGGATGACGGCTTGGAACTCGGAGGAGGAGATGCGTCGACGCAGAACAGTATTTTTGGGGCGGTAAGAGGAGCGGAGTGCAGACGAGGCTCTGGAGGAGGAACTCTCCCAGCCGAAGTCAGACGACTCCAGGTCTGTGTCGAGATGCGACCGCATTGCCTGACCTGCGAAGTTGCCAGACCCGTCGTGGAACGGCATCTGGTTCTGGAACTTGGATTCTGGCACTCGAAGGTGGGGACTAGCAAACGAGGGCCGCGGTAGATTGCTGAGAGAGGTTGTGGAAGAGGTTGCATGAGGAGAGGACAGGACGGAGAGACGGCGCTTTGGTGCAAAGATGGAGAACTCTTCATCATCATGAGACCACACCCCCAGATCCTCAGACTCGCCCACACTCTCCAGCCCGTCACTCGTCAGGTCAGAGTACCCCAAGACGCTGGATTGCTCTCCGCTCGTTACCCCGCTGTTGCCTCTGGGTGCGTCGGTTACGTGTGGGCTGGTGACCATCGAACACATCCCTGTGCTGGAGAGAACCTCGTCATAGCCATCGGAGGAGACACCCTTGGCGGTGGATTGGGAAGTGGAGAGACTGTGCTGGTTGAGGACAAACTGCCATTCGCGTGTGCGTTGCTGCTGCTGGTCGAGGTATTGCTGCCGTCGTGCCTTTGCGCGGGCGCCGGCCAAGTTGCGGACTGAGGTCCATTCTCTGTCAGAGGTGTTTTCGAGAATATCATCCTCGGCTGCTGGGGTATTGCTGTAGTGCTGATGCAGGTGTGATGTCAGGTGGATGGGTTGTGCTGTAGACGCTGCTGTGGCGTGGGTTGAGGCCTGCTTAGTACCACTGTTGCTGGCATGAGGTGTCTGCGCATCATCGTCGTCCGAGTAGATCGCAGTGTGCCGTTGGAAGGGTCGCTGCTTGTACGTTGCCATGATAAGCTAGAAGGAGGCTGCGGGTGATAGTTCAACGAGTCGAGAGAAGATTGGCGAGGGTTAAGAGTGAAGGCAGAAGCTGGTTCAAGGCAGAAGTGAGAGGCACTGTGTAATAGTGCAGGGAAAATGATGATTAATGGACCAGGACAAGCGTGAAGGGAGTGAGAAGAAGAGAGAAGGAGAAAGGAGGGTGAGTGAGTGAGTGAGCTATCGATGGAACTGGTAGCAGGCACAAGGTACAAGGTACTTCAGAAGCGACATGTCAAGGTGATGTGCAAGATCAAGATTGGGCGATAACAACAATGGGCGACGAAACAAAGTGGAACGAGGGTGCGCAAAGATAGGCAAGTGCTACAGACGGGGGTCAGGCATGGCTAATCGGCGGGAAACAACGTGCAGGCAGGAAGGGCAGGGAAGGGAGAGAATAAGGACGGGAGCAATCCCACAGGTGCTGTGGCGCGCAGGAGACAGCGCACTCGCACCCCAAAGCACGCGAGAATGCGGTCTGATTTGGACAGGACGACAGCATGAAGCGTAAAAGGGGGCGAGGTTGACGTGATTCCGGCATGTAGCAGAGTGTGAGCTCTCGCGCAACCTCGTTGTAGTCTCAGCACCCTCCTCAGCAGCTCAACAGCAACAGGTCAGTATGTGCACAAGAGTACGCAGGCTACGACAGCGGTGTGTCGATGAGGGAATAGAAAAATGTGTTTCGCTGTTCCCAACCACGAGAATGCTCAAAATAGTCTACTATGGCTTCTGCCGTCTGCAGCGCATGACCCCAACCTTCTTTTTGCTCAAAGGACTGGGGAGGACGGAACAACCAAGCTCGGTAACTGCACGTTTGCTGCTGGACGATGCTGTGGAAATAAAGGCAGCCTCCAACACGGGCACCATGCGACACAGCGAGAGAGGCGAGAGAAGCTATCACCCACGCACGGTGCTTCATGACGAAGCATAGAGCGTATAAGGTTGTGGTTGGAAAATGCCCTATGCTATTGGCCACATACCAGCAGCTGTCTCGAGCGGGTGTAGATGGCGGTGGAGGCGCGAATGCAACAGAGGCGGAAGGCTGCTGGAGAGGGCGAGAAGGAGGACGAGGGTGAGGACAGAGAGGAGGAGATGGGCACGAGGAATGCGACGTAGTTGAATGGGATGGGATGCGGAGAGGGTATGCTGAGGCTGCAGAAACAAAAAAGAAGTCAAAAAAAATATGGGGGCGATCTAAAAAGAAAAAAAAGAAAATGGGGCACACGCGATGCGCAATGAAAGGGCGAGTTTTATGCGACCACAGTCACACAACCGCACTGGCCATTCGCCCATTTTGCCTGGGGCACGCAAAGAACGCGGGAGAGGTATGGGCGAGCTGAGACGCGCTTTAGCAACAAGGGCGTGTCAACACAAGAACTGGGATAGCTAGCGTTTCTTGTTACATATGCTGTAGAGGCATCTTAAGACCTCGTACAGAAGCCCTCGATGATCTTGCACGCTGGCTCAAAATAGATCTCCATGCGAATGAGTGACATCCCAAGTGCATTCAAGTTCGGTCTGTGCGAGCATGTCGGTGGTGAAGACGCTTGCGAGCAGAGAAGAGGCCAAAGAGCAAACTCAAACTTTGCGTGAGCTGGATCGACCAGCGAGTGTGTTAAAAGGGAGGGAGAACCTATTCGGCAACCCGGGTTGTCAATATTGCATGACAACCCACGCACAGAACCTATGTAAACTACTTTTTTACCCTGCTGCTTCAAAAGTAACGATGGAGACGCCAAAATACATCAGAACACGTCTCTTCGCGCTGTCTCTCTGTTGACAATCCTTAAGTTGTCTTCAGGCCGCTACTCGTATGAAGAAATCACTTTTTTGAGCGTGGAGGGAAGGTAGGAGTAGATATTTGGAAACAAACGTGCGGTGATGGGGCTAGGGACGTCGGGCGTCGTGGCCAACGTGAAAAAAGACGAATTGTGTTAAGAGGATCGCCGTTGGCGAGAAGAAAAAGAAAAATGACTTTGTATGGGTTTTGTAGGGGGTTGTCATGCAATATTGACAACCCAGGTTGCCGAACAGGTTATCCCTAAAAGGGACGAGCGGCAGCGCAATCAAACGTCGAAATGGCAAAAAGATTGGAGCAGTAGGGGATTGAACCCTAGGCCTCTCGCATGCAAAGCGAGCGCTCTACCACTGAGCTACAACCCCATTCACTTGCAAAGCCACCAAATTTAGAATATTTTAAACTGTTAGGTCACAACGTGCACTTAGAGAGCTTTTCATGCACTTATGGAGATTTTCGTGCATTTATGGAGAGGTACCATGGTACGATATGTCCCGGCTTTTTTAAGACGCTTTTTTATGCTTGTTGGAGCCTTTACGCCTAAGAGAGGGTTCACCCACCCGCTTTTTTTGTTTAAAAGGTCGTGATGGTCGCTGGAACCATATCCTTCCATGGGAGCCGATCGTCAAAGACACATCTTTGCACGCTCGCGACCCCATAGCACATCTTGCAGGTGCCAGCAAAGGACTCCGACTACTTGAAGGCCGCTTCCGTTGACTTGGCAAAGTTGATGCCGCGTTCGATCAGGATGCACTTCCGAATGCGTGTCCCGTCATTGTTAAGAATGCGGTCCACCACTCCGCCCTCGATTCTTTGCCCAGATACCAGGGACTGGCCCATGCAGGATTCACGAAAGTTGGATGTGGCAGGAAGTGTGGGTAAGAAAATTGCGTTAGCCTTGGCACAGCGGAGCGAGTATCCCCGGTGGTTTCTTGCTCATGGGCAAAGGAAAAGTTGATTAGAGTCTCCTTTATGGTGTTCTAGATGTCGAATGGGTGTTCTAGATGTCGAATGAGAGATTGAGAATGAGGTTGAGGCATTCAGGTGAGGTTGCATCAGGACTTGTTGAAAGGCGAGCGAGACTTATCGAAGGCTACTGAAAGAAATGCTGGACTGGCCCAAGCGCTGCGGCATCAACAGCCTGTTGGGCTTGGGCGAATGCTCTTGTGAACCTTAAGATGGCCGCTTTCACAGCTACTTCGACGCTTGACCTGAGTCTTCAATTGGATGATTGTGAAATTTATTTTGTACAATGCAGGAGTTTTTAGGTCGTGAGTTTGAACTACAGGTATGATTGGGAAAGGCTTGACGGGTATTGCAACATGGGCTACGACAAGGACTCGGATATAGAAGCAAGGGTCTTGGCATCCAAGGAGTAGCTTGAACCGTGGGTTGGACGTGCAACCCTTTGAAGCTGCCTAGAGGGAGCTCGACCTGTCGGCTCTGAATAGGAGCCGGCCCAGGTAGCCATGCCCATTTTCTGCTCAGATCCTCCTCTGTATCCAAACATAGACTGAGGTCGACCTGCTGTCCTTGGCATACCCATCGGGGTTGAGAGTGGGAACTGGAAGTGGCCTCCTGCAGGGCTATAGTGACGCATTTGCTGCTGTTGTTGGAGTTCCAGGTCTAGTGCTTTTCTCACATCATGCCGCTGTCTGTGCTGGACTCGTTCATCTGTAAAGCCCTGCCAGCGCCATAGCTCCTTTTGCTCTTGCAGCGTCGCACGGTCTTTGGCCAGAACCGAGTGAAGTTCTTGTTGTTGCCGATACTTTTGGTCACTTTCCAGCTGCATCTGATGCTGGTGTTGGTTCGGCTGCTGCTGCTTCTGTCGCTGAATCGTTTCAACTTGCTCTGGTGTCATGGGCGGAGTTGGCGGTGTGAAGGAGCTGACAGAGTGGGAGACTACAGACGCCCATCGAACGGACGTGGTTGTAGCGGTTGTGGGAGAGCAGAGACCAGAGATGGAGGGCGATCTGCGGAAACTGGTCATCGACAGAGGTCTTGGACGGCGGAGCGCAGAAACTGGAGTGGCCATGGTAGAGAAGGAAGCGTGCTGTGTATGTAAAGAGAGAGAGTGTGTGCGTGTTGTGTTTGTTGGGAGAAGCAGAGATCAGAGGAGAGTGGGTTGAAAGGAAGAAAAGAAAAAAAGCCAGATTCCGCTTTACGTTTTATATAGCTGGATCAGAGCGAAGAAAATAGACTGGGAATAGGGAGGGAGCAGAGGGAGAGCTGGGGACATCACTGCCCAAGTCTCACGGTCGTTTGAAAGAAGAGTGCGAGCATATCTGAGCCGAAAGCTCCTCGGTGCATAATCAGCGCACTGCTCAGGCCCTCCCCTGCTTTTTTTGTGATATATCTCGTTGAGGATGAATATCGACGACGTGTTGTGGTCAAGGCACCCTGGGTGAGCGCTCTATGAAAGTTATATATGAGTTGCTCCAAAGTGCATAAGGCAATCTCCTATTCAAGGCGGGCTGGCAACGGAAATAGAGGTCGTTGAAAAAAAAGGAGTAATGGTCTTCGTGTACTTGGGTGCTGATCAAGGAGCGCAATGAAAACGTGGTCATCATGAAAGCTCAGCCAGTTCTTGCGCATCTTGGGAGCCGACCGGCATGAGACGCCAGATAGGAGCAGGAGGAGGTGGATCCAGACTCGTTCTGATCGGCTCTCTGGACTCTTTTGCACGGCGTGCTTATGGCGAGGTGCGAGGCGCGACGACTGCTTTTCCCCTCGTGTGGCGTTTAATTTACCAGTGCTGAAAACACAAACAAATGCAGATACGCGTTTCGCTGTATGGAGACCCCTGTCAGCAGAGGCCCTGTGTATATATTTTGCTCTTTTCTGTCTGTCGTCTGTCGTCTCTTTGCGCGCATCCGTCTCCCCATCCAGACCTGCCCCAGCAACCACCGTACCAGCAGTAGCCCCATAGCCAGCGATAGAATCCAATCCCTTTCGACACCGCCCACAGACACGCCTCCATTCATCATCCACACCTCATGGACTCGACTGACATTCAGTATTCCGAGGCAGACTTGGCCGGCCGCATGGACGCCGCCAGTCTGGCAGACACACCAAGGACAATGCCCGATGGCGCTGCCACGCCACGGTACATGCCCTTCGAGCCTACAAGACAGGTCTCCAAGGCCAAAGATGAGACCGCCGAGAAGATTCGCATGGACTTTGAGGAATTCATCGAAAGGTGAGTCTAAATGGATCCTCAAGCAAGCACAGGTTTTTTGAAAAAACGAAGCGCAATGAAGGTGGTTCCCTATCGTCCGTTGACAGAGTGTGCGCTTGTTCTCATTCTCACAGATTCGACCCAAGCGCTCTGCAGGACCAGGATTTGGCAAGAGCCTCCCAGGCAGGAGCACCTCGTAATCCCTACTTGTTCCAGTTGAAGATGCTCAGCAACTACGAGGGCCACACCATCTTTATCGACTATCAGGACCTCTTGATCTACGATCCAGTCTTGGCTGGAGCTATTGAGGATCAGTATTACCGGTAAAGTCTTCTGCGTGCTACACCTGGACCCATCAATGCGCCTGATGTTTGCGGGAGGAAACGTGCGCCTAACACAGCTATCGGTTTGGCTATTATGCACACAAATAGCTTCCTGCCATACCTCAGACGCGCAATTCAGAACCTGGTTTGGAAGCACAACCCCGCCTACTCATACATCAACACAACCATGGGAGAAGGCGCAACAGCGCGTCCCGCTGGGTCGATGTCGCGTGAGTTTGCAGTCGCCTTCCACAACGTGCCCTCGTATGAGGGCATCAGAGATCTCAGGATGAGCAGACTCGGAAAACTGATGAGCATCTCAGGAACTGTCACCCGTACGAGCGAGGTCCGTCCCGAGTTGGTTTATGGAACGTTCACCTGCAAAGACTGTGGTGGAGTGATGCAGAATGTCGAGCAGCAGTTCAAATATACCGAGGCAAGTGTTTTACCGTGTTTTGTCGTGTCGCGAGTACACTAAATGGAACATGCTCTCCATTACAACACGACTGACCTTGCAAGCAATTTCTAGCCTCTGATGTGCCAAAGCCCAACATGCGGTAACCGAACCAACTGGGACCTGAACATTGAGCAGTCAAAGTTTATTGATTGGCAGCGTGTACGCATCCAGGAGAATCCCAACGAGATCCCTACCGGAAGCATGCCCAGAACGTACGTACGCAGTAACGCTGACTTGTTATATCATGCACCACCCGCTAACCTGTAAGCTCTGGTACTACGCTGTGTGATAGTATGGACGTCATTCTGAGAGGAGAAATTGTCGAGAAGGCAAAGGCTGGTGACAAAGCCCGTTTCACAGGCATGTTGATCGTGGTGCCAGACGTCAGCCAGCTGCGAGGCGCCGGTACCAGTGTCCAGACAGAGCGCGAGACACAGGACCGTAACCGTGGCAAGGACGGATTTTCGAACCAGGGTATCACGGGACTGAAGGCTCTGGGTGTCGGCGACCTGACGTATAAACTGGCTTTCTTGGGAGGCATGGTCCAGGCAAGCGACTCTAAGGTAAGAGCACGAAAATACTGCCATGTTGTTTCTTGAGCATGTCGTTTGGCTCTTAAAGCTGATCTAACGCATTCTTTTTTTTATTTGTCACCTCCGCAACTCCAGGGCGATATTTCGATCGACCGAGAGCCAGATAACCAGGATGAGGAGCGTCAAAAGTTCTTGGACTCCTTAAAGCAGGAGGAAATTGATGAGCTTCGAGACATGGTTAACTTGGAAGGACAAATTTACAACAAGCTGGCACTCAGTATCGCGCCTGCTGTTTTCGGGCACCATACTGTAAAGCAAGGATTGCTGCTGCAGATGATGGGAGGTGTGCACAAAGTCACACCCGAAGGCATCAACCTTCGTGGAGACATTAATGTCTGCATTGTCGGAGATCCATCCACAAGCAAATCGCAGTTCCTCAAGTACGTTTGCGGATTCTTGCCCAGAACAGTATACACCTCCGGAAAGGCATCCTCAGCTGCTGGTCTTACGGCCTCGGTTGTTAAGGACGAGGAAACAGGAGAATTCACGATTGAGGCTGGAGCGCTTATGCTTGCTGATAATGTAGGTGGTTCAATGTTGGCGTTGATTCTTGATCAGCTGGGCAACTAGGAAGGGACATTCTTGACTGACGCGACTTGTCAATTTATTTCTCGTACGTAGGGTATCTGTGCTATTGATGAGTTTGACAAGATGGATTTGAAAGATCAGGTTGCTATCCACGAAGCTATGGAGCAACAGACAATTTCTATTGCCAAGGCCGGTATCCAGGCTACTTTGAACGCTAGGACCTCGATCCTCGCTGCGGCCAACCCTGTGAACGGAAGATACAACAAGAAACTGACTCTCAGAGTAAGTATTGAAGAAACACGGTGTGCGGTATGGTTTACTTTGGCTATTAGCCATGATTGCATTTGCTCATACTTCTTTTATATCTGTGCATGTCGCTTTAGCAAAACGTTGCCATGTCCCCACCTATTATGTCTCGCTTCGACCTGTTCTTTGTCGTCTTGGATGAGTGCGACGAAACTACAGACTACCAGATTGCTCGCCACATCGTAAATGTTCATCGCTTCCGCGATGAGGCTCTTGTGCCCCAATACACAACCGAGCAGGTTCAGCGTTACATCCAGTATGCTAGAACTTTCAAGCCCAAGGTATGTGGATGTTAACTATTGTTGCGTATGCATTCACTATTTGAGTCCTTCCCCGCGAAACACGTAATCTGATGTCAATGCTTTCTTTGAAACAGCTTTCATCAGAGGCTATGCGTCTGCTCTCAGAAAAGTACCGTGACCTTAGACAGATGGACTCTCAGGGCAGTGGCAAGAACTCATACAGGATTACTGTCCGTCAGCTCGAGAGTATGATTCGACTTTCAGAAGCATTGGCCCGTGTTCACTGCACCGATGTCATTACAGAGGACTTTGTGAAGGAAGCTGGTCGACTCTTGCACTCGTCCATTTTGACAGTCGAGAAGGACAGAATCGAGCTGGAGGAGGATGAATTTGCTGGAGAAGATATCGCGGACGTTGATGTTGAGCTCGCAGCCGCCGAGATCAATGCCATGGAGGTTGAGGCCAGCCAACAGGTTGCTCAGAGCGATCGTCTTCGTCGTATGGACTACGATGAATTCGAGCGCGCAAAGGATATGTTGGTCAGCCGAGTGCGCAAGCAGGAAGATGGTATACCATTGACATTTGTGTGTGGAGGAGTAGGGTAGAGCTGTATTGGTATTTTGTTCTAACGATTCTGTTTTTGACAACTTGTAGGTGGTATTCATCGTGAAGAGCTTGTGCTGTGGTACCTGAACGAGAGAGAGACGGAAATGATTGAGAACCAGCAGGACCCTGGCGTTGAGGAGCAGATCATCAGGAAGGTCATCCGTCGTTTGATGAAGAAGGACCAGGTGTTCTTGGCCATTGACGACGGCACTGGTACCTCTGCAGCGGACAGCTCCGATCCTTTGATCGTCATCCACCCTAGTTACATCTCGCCCGAGGAACTGTAAAACACCCCATGGACAATTTGGAAAGCATTAAAAGTATTGTAATTGAAGCGGTATGTATATAATGCTCTATGACATGCACCCATAAGCCCTACGGCAGAATCACAGGGTAGGATTCACTCCTTTCTCTCCTTTCCTTTGTCTGCGCCCTTGTCCTTCTTTTTGAGAAAGTTCCCATTGAACATATTCTTGAACGGGTTCTTCAATGCGGTTTTCAATGGTAGCCGATTTGGATGTTTACTTGCTTGACCCACTTGACCCGCATTCAAGCTGGCCCCTACCGCTCTATCTTGAAGCTGATTCTCGATCGCAGTCTGCATCGCCACTTTGCGCGTTCCCAAAGCAGCGCCTAATGTTGGACTCTCTGGTAAGGATGCTCGCGCGGATCTGTTTCTGTTCGTAGGCACCAACACCGAGCCTGAAGACTTCCTGCACGGCTGCAGAGGTGGAACGGTTAAAGGTATTTGCGGGAAGGCTGCCAGGATCGACTCTGGAAGTCGCTCATAGGGAGTTGAAGAAGAAGCGGATGGTGAGAAGGAAGCGGCTGTGTTCGGATTGACCAACCATTGGCAGGACGCGGGGGACTGCGAGGGTGTGAGATATCCTGAAGACTGGGACTTAGGTCTTGAGTTCGTCTCACGGTTTGGTGTGAATGGCGTGAGAGTTGGGTCAAGGGGTGGCCTCGTAGGTCTAGGTGGGGCTGTCATCCTCTTGGCCGCCATCCGAGAAGGTACTGTGGGCATGGCGGGCTGCTGCTGTGGTGGGCAGCATGAGGACGTAGCCATCTGGGGGGCGGAGCTCTGCAAAGGAATATGCGGCGGTAAGCGCGAGGCAGCTAGGGCGTCCCATGACAGGCCACTTCGATTCCTCGCATTGGGCCTGGTGCGCATCATCGACATCTGGGAATAGAGCTGTTCAGACAGGGGACGACGGCGTGGAGTTATCGCAGGAGGAGATGTTGCCAGCATATCAGGGTTAGGGGTATATTCGACTGTCGACGAAGGCTCTCTAGTGCGATGAGCGCCTTGGCTGAATCTCTCCTCAAATGACTCCTCTAGCAGTTGTTCGCGTCGTGGAGTGTAAGCTGGTGGCGCAGTGTTGAGCACCCTCGGCGATGAGCGAGTGGACGAGGATGAAGGCGGGGTATATGCCTGATGCCCAAACATGGCTTGGGAGTGGTGTTGCAAGATCCTATTGTTGGATGTGGAGCACTGGTAGATGACGGCCTCAGGGCTGAATGCTTGCTGCGAGGGATACGAGGTTGGAAGAAAGACAAGGTTCCTGCAGCTGCCTGCTGGAGAGACCGGGTGGCAAGTTCGGGTGGCATGTTGCGGTTCATTTGTCTCTGTAGACCGGCATGGACCGTGAGTTGTCCTGGGTGCCGGTGGTGCACTGTGTCTCAGGCGATTAGTGGACTTTCGTCCACTTCTGCTGGCCATTGATGCGACCTCTGTAGTCTGAGTAGGACGTGTTACCACGGTATGGGCCATGCCTGAGATGCGACTGAGTCCCGCCAAGGAGCTGGTTAGGTTGGATCTCCTGGGGGCCGCCTGCATGCTAGTTCCTTGGCCGTGATTCGTGCTGAGGTCATGATTCGGCCGAGTTGGCTTCCGTGATGCAGCTGAACTATATGATGTACTGGCCGAGAACCCACTAGAAGTCAGCGATGAATGTCGATGACCAGGCAAGAAAGCGTCTCGCTCAGGAATCGACTGGAGAGAAGGTTGGTGTCTCTCGGGCATGTTAGATCTACTGGTTCTAAAAGGTCGTCCTGAATTCTCGAGTAGGCCATATCTCTCTGGCTTCTCAGACCGATCGGTTGAGTTTGGTCTTTCGGTGTACTCGTAGATCTCATCCATTGCAAATATGGGCTCATCCGAGGCCGAGCTCTCTAGGCTGTTGCTAGAAGAGGCTACGCAGTCGCCATTATGGATTTCCTCGTCTTCTGACAGTGTGTATGAGAAAGCCTGCTGCTGGTTACGGGCATCCGCCAGATCGTCATCGCTTGGTTCCTTGCGACGAGACACATATGGCAAGCGGCTGGGTATGATGTTGCTCCACCTCGCATGCGAGGTATGAGTTTGGCGGACGATCTGTTCTTGAGATGGATGGCGGCGATTTGGCACGGGTAGCGAAGTGGGTCTTCTGCGATGGTGGTGCTCTGGAAAGCTATCAAGTTTTTTACGTGTCATGTTGGTTATGTCAGTTTGGAAAGAAGGTGCGCTCTCCTGAGATTCAGAGTCATGGTCAGAGCTTGACGATTTGTCTTCAGTTGTTGTGTCTGAGTAATGGCCCTCTTCCAGATCCAAGACGAAGTCCAGTGCAAGGTTGGATCTGGTGGAGGGCGGATGGGATCCTTGTTGGCTAGACGGTCTAGAGCTGACAGGTGCATTGGCATCGTAGCGGAGGATGATCGTGTGGCCCTCAGGAAATCGCACTCGACGCTGATCACATTCAAAAGAGCTTGCAGAAGGAAGGATAACGGTCGCAGCGGGTCGTGGAGGAGGAGTGATGAGGTTGCGGAACCGTTGCTGTGGCATTGTCGCGGAGCGAGAGGACGTCGCTCGGCTGGCATTGCCAGTCGTAGTACTGGAGCCTTGCTCGATGAAGGCGGGCGGGTCTCTGCCAGAGCGTTGCATTTGGGGCAGACTTTGTTTGGATTGCAAACTATGGTGCGGTAGAGGGTTGTGATAAGAAAAGGTGAAGAGGAGGGCATGTATATGAATGGTTCTCGGGACGTGTGGATTTTGCTTTGTGGCCTGATAGGTGTGGATGCTAATCGAGAGTGGAGAGCAGAGGAGGAACCTTTAGCTGACCCCGAAGGAGTGTATTTATACAGAGGATCCAGCCTTTCTTTGCGTGGTGCCATGTAGCTGGCGGCAATAGCCAAACGGCCACGGCCTGCACCAAGCTGTACCAGGCTGCGTCCTTGCACTTAGAGAGAGCCAGTTTTTTCACCCGCGTGGCTTTTATTTTTCTAGTGCGGCGGGGAAAGGGCTTTTTATGCGGCTGCATACTGTCGAGCGCTCTTTCATCACCACACATCCACTCGTCCACGAACGCGCATCAGTATAGGAATAGATTGCAGGAGCAAGCTCAGGACTCTGCAGGAAAAGAAAACGACAAACACGGAGGAGTCCCCTGTCCACCCATAATGACATCTGTAAGCCTGCTCGACTTTTCTGCAACATGCGACGCGATCAGTCAGGCTTTGTTCCTTCAGCGGTGCAGACGCAAAGCATTGACCCTGCAAGCCTTCTACTCTTTTCGAATGGTCTCTATTAGAAAACCACAGCCATGGCCACAGGACCGGAAGGTGCACCAGGGCTGCAGGCACTGCAGGCTCCCGATGCAATTCTGGAGCCAAAGATCGGAGCCATGATTACAGTGTACCTCAATGGAGGCGGTCAGCCACTTCAACTCGTTAACTCGCTTTCCAACAGCTATGTCGGCATGCCAGAGATGTGCAACTTGATGTCAGAGTGGTCGCTGGAGTTCGATATTGACCCTGTAGAGGTCATTCAGGATGTCCTCAAGGAACAACTCATGGAGCGCTTTGACACTGAGAGTGTAGACAAGTCTTTCATGGACGGATCTGTAAGCTTATGACGCCCAGTTTCCATTCACATTATCACAGCTATTCGGACCTTAATCTTCAGAGGATCTCCGACTTGCTTCTCGCTCCTCCTCGTCTTCTAACGCAGTTCTGACTCGTTTCGTACCGGAATGACTCTGCAAACTAGCTGACACCGCCTTGGCTTATGGACATGATCCAGCAACCTTTCTGGAGATCAGTCATCTACGAGCTGTCTGAGAAGCACCAGAAGAGCCAACTTCTCAATTTCGCTATTCAGGTATGCGTGGATGCGTCAAAGGACCCTTGTAGTGGACGATATCCCACTTGAAGAATATGTATTGATTTTGATCCATCAACCTTATAGCGTATTTCCGATGCAGGATATCAAGGCGAAATTGCAAGTGTGGCAACAGCATCCACATTTGTTAACGTCTTTTCTGGAGTACTGTTGGATTCTTTGGACAAGCTGAGAGAGGAGGATGATGTTGGACTACTGGAACGTTTGCCTGATCTGATAGTAAGTCATCCTTGAGGCACATGTCAACAGTCGACTCTCTCTCTCCCTTTCAAAAATGTGTCTACTTATACCTGTAGTCTTCTCGTCCTGATTCAACGAGTAGAAAGTGTGCTGTCAAAGCGAGCACACATATCTATACACTCAGATTCTACTCTTCCGTCTGATGAAGACGGATAGGGGGTTGCCTTTGAAGCGGATATCGAAGGAACTGGAATCAGGCGTTCTGGAAAAGTTCAACAAGTACGCACAGGAGAACCATTCTGCTACCCTCTCTTACTGTGGACAGCAGTTGCTCGTCAAAGTTCCGCCTCCTAATCACGTCGCACTTTCTTTTTATCAATTACTCAATTAGACCACCGTTGGTATCAACATTACGGATGTTATTGGCAGGAGCCTCATCAACCGTAGCAAGCGCAATTTCAGCCATCCTTCAATCACGCGTCCCTTCACCTGGAGATGTCCTACTGGTGAGGCCTCATTTAGATGTTATTAGGCGTATCCTTATTTACATCGGCTCGTTTCGTAAAAACTAACTTACTTTGAATGTCCCAGCTTCATAGAGCGTATAGCAGCGAAAATCCTCCATCGATGTACTTTTTGCGCGATCCAGACTTTTTTGGTAAGCTCAAACATAGTCCACCGTTTGTGCTTTGCAAAGCGGTAATGATGTACGTACTATATTAACGCTGCTGCGTTACTGCCTCCTAGAGATTATGCTGTCCTCCATTTTCGTGCCAAGTCTCGAAGGTGGTATGGTCAAACAGGATCATAAGGAAAAGTATCTCTGGTTGATGGCGTACGCGGCCAGTGCCCAGGAAAATGAAAACGGTACGACAGATACATCGGAAGTGCAAACGACATACGAGGCATTAAGTGCGCTGGAGGACACGCTTTCAAAAAGGACAGCAGGAACCGATATCATTCCTATTCTCAACAATCTTTTGGTTGCAATTGAGTAAGTGTCGGAATAATCCTCTGCTGACACTATCGGGCGTGTGTGTTGCGATTGCATGACATTTGTGCTGATGTATATGTGTTCCTTGTTGTAGGACACCCGTCGTATCAATGGCTTTACTCTATTGGATCCAGTTCGTCATCAAGGAGACGAGTTATATCGAGACATACTTCAGAAGCCACGAGGTCCCGGTTCCACTGCTTCTGATTGAAGAGGTAAGCTGTGATTGTGACGCTCCCTTGGAGGAACGAGGCGTGCCAACACCAAATTTGGCCTTTTAGTTCCCGAGAGTGTACACTTAACGTTAGCAATGTTCTCTCTCATTTGACTATGATGTCGAAAAACTAGATGGCCTACAAGCATCCCTTACAGCAGGCTGAGATTTTCGCCACTCTTATCGACTTTTTCGAGGCTCCTTTGGAACTGAACCCTGAGATCATGGTAAATCGATGGCTGATTGCGCCCTAGACCCTTCAGTCCTATCCTTATTTTCTCAATGTTTGTTTTCTCCCATGATCCTCTTACTTATGCGGTGTTTTGTGTTGTTCTCTCTCCCTCTCCCTCCCTCTCTTGTCGATTTCCTATCCGTAGATGACATATCGCAAGTCCATCTTGGACAGGATGATCTACTTGATGCAATTGAATTACGTGATGCCCGCCCTAGACTACGTACGAGTTCGTGTCCGTAAAATGGATCAGTCGCTGGGACTTCACTTTGTCAAGCGAGTGCTTGAGATGGTAGAAGGGCCTTACTCAAACAAGTTTGTGGAGGCCATGGGACAAATGATTCAGGAGATCATCGAGGTTATCAAGAAGTCAGATGCAGAGCCAGCTGTCAGAGCTTGGATTGGTATGTATAGTCAGTGTGGGGGAGATGAGGCCGCTGCGCTTCGGTTTCTCTGTTCACGCTCGTTTCGACTATCGCACCTGGCTCAGAGATCAAGCATTAACGTACATATATATTTATCATTGCGATGCGCCTAGATGAAGTGTTCTCCCAACCTGTAGATGTCGAGGCTCACAACACACCCCCTGCGTCGACGTCCTCAGAAGCACATTCCACACTGACAGATGCCGGTCTTAGTACGATCCAGGAGCTAAAGAGACGACTCGATGAGCCTAGACGATGAATAGAGGTCTAGGTAATCGAATTGTAATAACAAGGAGTCTTCTCTCTCGATGCTACAGAGCACTTTTTTTTGTATATCGATTTTTTTTTATTATGGCCTTGACGGATGGACGAGACTCTGGTATATTTGCACAGGAGCAATTTATGAGTACAAAAGCAAACAAAAGAAAAAGACTCTAGAGTTACAGCAAAGGGCAATGGGAAACAAAAGAAAACGTAATAGGAGACAAGCAGCGGGAGCAGACAAGAAAAGGCAAAGAACAAGAAAAAAGAAAAAAATAAAAAAAAAACGGTCTACATGGTAATGAGGTCGCCTGAGTAGCCGTGCAGGAAGGGGGTAAAGGATGCAAAAGACCTAGTAGACTTGTCATGGGCACCTCTTGAAGCTGCGCTCTCGTTATTGTTATGACGGTGGATACGGATGTGTTGGTTTAGGTTGTCGGACCTTGAGAAGCGCTTGGTGCAGTTGTGGATTGGGCATCCGAAGGGCTTCTCTTGCGTGTGGATGGAGCGGACGTGGCGCTTGAGGTGCTCGGAACGCTTGAAGATCTTTCCACAGTCATCAAAGTGGCATGTGAATAACTTGCCGCCCGAGACGTTGTCTGGCTGGCTGGTGGAGACGCGTCGGCCGCGCGACCGCTTCGGGGTGGGCTTGACCATATTGATGAGCATGCTGTCGGGCATACCGTTCATATTCATGTGGTTCATGGCTAGATCGCCCATCGAGGACGACGTCGGCATAGTCGTTGTCGCGGACTGCTGGAACAGAGGAGTCATGACTGGCTCGCTTGTGGTTCTTGATAGTGCAATGGGCGAGCGGGGCGACATTGACGAGGATGAGCAAGAGGAGCCGTCGGACAATGTGGATAGCGAGCTAGTCGAATAGTTATGATTGGGGTGGTGCTGGTTCATCTGAGCAGAGTACATGCTCTCACTACTCGTGTATTCGTCCTCGTACATGCCATGATGAGCGTACATCACTGGGGAGTCGTACATCTCTGACTTGATTGTGATGCCTGTGCTACTGCCAGCGCCTGTTGCCGCGGTAGCGTTATTATAAACGTTGGGGAGAGATTGATCTGAGAACGAGCGGGCCATTGACGACATGTACGAGTGAGCAATCGCGGCAAATTGGTCGTTCGGGAACTCGGCCTTGATTCGCTGGTGGTGCTGTCCTTGCTGTGAGTAGATGTACTGGTTTGAGGCCTGGCAGTCCTCTGCAGCAGGCGAGGCACCGATCGAGTCGACGGCCATCAAAGAAGTAGTAGCGGTGTCGGCAAAGAGGACGTTTCCGGAAACCTGGTGGCTATCCAAAAACGTGTACGCGACTTGAGGAGAAACAGGGTGGTTGCCAAGTATTTGCATATGGTGGAATTGTTGAGAAGGAGAGGGCGACGAGGAGGCAGACGAGTAAGACATGGTTGGCGAGGAGGACGCTTGCTGGTGGTGAAGCGCGTTCTGGGTTTGAGGGCAGAAGGGGACTGATTGGCTGTATTGCTGATAGCAGGGGCGTGACTGTGAGGTGTCCTTGGTCTGTGCCTGGGCGAAGGGTGTGGAAGAGAGCAGCGAGGCCGTCATTTACAAAGCAGAGAACTACAGGGTTTATGTAGCGAGGGGTAAAGGCGACGGGCGAATGGGTTTGAGGGCAAGTACAGAACGACAGAGGAGTAATGATATCGTTCGGTGTGGACAAGCAGGCGCAAGGTTGAAGCGAGAAGAAGAGGATAAAGCAGGTACGCTGGCGAATGATGGTGCTGAGAAGTGAAGGTGAGAAAAAAAAAGGCGAGGTGAGTGGGCCTCTGAAGGTCCCTTTTGTACTCTTTTTTGCCTCGAGCGTGTGTCGAGTCAGGTCGCACCGCGAGGACACAAAAAAGACCATATGGACCGAACACAATGGACGATATAGGATGAAAGAGTGAAGGAAAGGGATCAGGACAGATGGGCTGGATTGAATTGAGTACTCATTCAATTGAGTTCAATAGAGAGGGCGTGTACTCTAAAAATATTACGAGTCCTTTATTTTTACATTCGGTCTCGTCCTCTTTATCTTGCCTCTATCTTTCTGAGTGCGTGCTGCTCTATTCATTTTGTATTGTAGTGTTGCGCTTGGAGCTGCAGCGCTTGTTTACTGTACGCAGCACACGACTGTATCAACTGTTACATGTATCAGAAGCCGAAAGACCACTGCGCTCTTCCTCCACCAAATCCCGAATTCGCTCTTTTTTTTTGTGGCCAGTCGTGTTCGGCCATGTTCTGCTACACACTGTGAGCCTCTGTCTTTGCGAACGGACGCTCGCACCGACCTCACTGCCGCCTCGGTGGCTCTAACTCTCCCGTTCTGTTCAACGGGTGCTTCTGCACCCATGTTCCATAAAAAAAACGATGGCACCCTGAGGGAGCGTTGGTCTCGAACATCTACAACTTGGTGTATAGTGTTGCAAGGCATTCGCAACTGGCTTTGAATACGGATCTCATAGTCACAGCCTTTCTCTATATCCACGCGACCTGAAGAGATTACATATCAAATGACGGGCATCGTTAGGTTGGCTATGAGTTTGCCAAGAAATACTTTGGTCATGGCTCAACGGGGCTTTCATTTTTCTGGTAAAAGGTCGTTGCAATCACATCAATGGTCGTATCAACGAGAATGGTTATTTTATTTTGACAAATATCAGCTTGCCGAGCGGGATGGCAGGAAGCAGGCTGTTTGAAAACAGCTCCTTGGTTTTGCGAACATCGATATCAACTCGACAATGATCCACCTAGCTCACTTTTGCGTCTTCTATCGGTGGCTCGCTAGAACCAAACACCTCTACTCATCCTGCCTGTCCCCTTGATTATGCCTCATCTGACTATTGTCCTGATAGCAAGAACCAGAAAGAAATGAAGAAATCGAAGGTTGGGAAATGAAAGCGAAACAGCGATTTTCTTCTTACCCCTCGTTAACCTTCTTCAAAGATCCCACAACGTAAGGTTCTCTTTCCAAGGAGAGGGGGCCGGAAGGGGCTCGGACAATAGTGGAGGAAAAGGCTCTACTTATCTCATCGAAGTTTCGTTGAGTGTTTTAATCCCGTCTCCAGTCCTCTCACCTCCCCGAGCGGGTGCCTTAGCTCTTTCTTTGGCACTCTGTGGGCTCCGTTACCCTCTGCAGTAGCGATTAGCTGAGGTCCAAGGAGTCAGCGCTCAAGCCATTGGGCTGTCGACGTGAGTCTGGCAAACCTAAATGGCGCTCAACCCAATACCCTTTACGCGCTTTTAGGACAAGCTGGACTGGCTGCCCAGCGGTGGTCAGTTCTCAATCAAGGAAATAGATCTCCCTTGCTCCACAGATCTGTCTATTTGCGGTTGTGTGCGTTGAGCACTAAGTGAACCAAAGTTTTGTTATTGCTCCGAGTCGAGCAGGGTGCTTGTTATTGAAGAGGGTTCTTTTTTCTTCGTTGTGCATAAAAGGTGCATCAACAGGTGCTGAAGGACCCTTGCTCTCAAGCACTGAATGAACTGCATGGTGTTGGACCTCCCCGCTTTCCTCTCTGATTTATTACGATGCTATTTGTTAGCTGGGCAATGCATCCACGGAGAATAAAGGATTATATCATTTGCGAAACTACCGCTACGACGTCTTGGCGACCCATGGTGATCATTTCCACGATGTGGTCTTTAATCTCTGTCGCTGCCAGGAAACATAGGACTCTCTCGCTCTGTATGGCTGTCCAGGCCTTCTATCTCTGTTTACCACTGATCACCCGCTTTGAACTAGACCGTTGATCAATCTTGCCCCCTCTTCTCCTCCACCACCCCCCTTTCCCTAGATACTATGATCACTGGCTAATAAGTCGACCAAGATGCCGGCTCTAGGGACCTCGATGCGGTGCATTTAGTCCCTTTTCTCAACGGTTCATCTCCTCGTCGCGTGCTCCATTGTCATCTGTCACTTCGATTACTCAATGCGTGCCATGCTGGTGGTTCTGGACTTGGAGAAGAGGCAATAATCGGTCCAATTCTCTCTTGCCCTGGCTGCTTCACAGTAATAAAATGAAGTGAGTGCCAAGTAATGACCATCTTGCGCGCACGTTGCAGTACGGGGCGTGATCCTTCTACGTATTCGTTGGCAATGGAATAGACACAAGGTGGATAACGCCGCTGTTACTGTTATTTAATATTGTTGCCATCTTCTGCTGAGAGTGTCCGGAAGAAGACACGTAATTATTTCTTGTTTTTTTGGTTCAGTTACTCCACGATGAGGATGGTCGGTCTTTACCTATGCGCCTTTAGCACCCGCATCCTTTCATCAGCGTTGATCTATCGCTCACTCGTACTCTTCATGTGCTATCAACACGACAGGTAGCGTCCCGACCATTAGGGTGTAGGAAATGTCGCTGGGACGAGTGATCAAACGACCATGAGACGACGACGCGTCGGTCGAGTCAATCTTCTCGAGAAGTCCGCATTGATTGGTAGAAAGTATTGTATAATGTTGCCTCGCAGGACCCTGAACAACAACATCTATGCAAATATGCCGAGCAAGCATGAATCTGCACACTGGACCTTGTCTTTTCTTCATTTTTGGCACAATTCGTCATGCCAACAACAAGAGGAGGTAGTCTTTAAGCATGAACCATATGCCAATGTTTGGTATCCATCTCGGCTAATCGTTGGTTTACCCTGGCATCGTTTTACAGTCTTCTGAGGACTGCCTCGTGTCTACCATAAGAGTATTTCTGTTTCCCCTGTCAGAAGCAAGATCATGCCGTTGGCATTGAGGGCTTCATCAAGGTCCATTGTTCAAAGATCTGGTTCTGAAGTATTTCACTTGTCTACCAGCCTGAAATATCAATACTCTCATACTTGCAATGTAAAGAAAATAAAAGCCAGTTACATGCATCTTGGTACGTCCGAGAAAAAGCAAACAAAAGAGATGCTGAGGGTAGTCTCGATTCTTTCGGAGCAGTAACGACGCTAAGAGGTCATACAAATCCTTTGGAGTGAGCGGTGGTATTAGAAGGCGCCATTTTCGGCACATTACTGCATACTAAATCTTTCCCTTCAAGTTCTGGTCATCTGGAAACAAAATCTTCAAGGCTGGCCAACACGCACCATCCGAACTAACGTCTTGTCGATTCCAGATGATCCCGATACCTTTCTGACCTTTGATTGGTATAAATCCTCTTTAGAGTCTTGTGAAGATACCTGGCTAACAGAGAGGATCGATAGAAATGTCAGCCTGCAAGGGGGTGCCTGGATCATTCTTCGCACTTCAATAGAAGGAATTGCTAGAGAACAAGAATCTCTTGCTCAAAGGTGTGTTAGACTCAGGGGAAAAGAAAGAATGCGACAGATAATACAAATCTGCAATACTGTAGAGAGGACTTGATATGGCTATGCTGCACTTTGGCGCGTTCACATTTACAGCCTTGGGAGCCACGACTAGACCGGTGGCCGGTGTTGTTGCAAAAAGGAGCCTTGGCCTCGAGGCTATTCAGTTACGAAAGCGCTCATTCTCTTAAATCACGACAGAGTACGCGTTAGGTTTCCTTCGAAAATTGGACGAGAGGGTTCGGTGTTCTCACTACCTGGCGCTAACCGAACACGGTGCACGCTCCAACTGAGTACAAACATGTACTGTCCATGAACGCGCCCGTGTGGTTTGTGGGGTAGGACCAAGAACCTGGAGAGCAATCTGCGACAAGGGTATGGAGGTACAAAATGGTGTGGCCCCTGCTTTTTTTTGGCTCTACAAACTACCGTCTTACGTTGCAGGGACAAGTGAGAGGAAAATGACACTGTGAGAAAAAAAAACCACATCCATTACCTTGGCTAGATTCACAACGCATGGACTGACCTGATGCATAAAAAATACGAATCCCACCGTGTGTTGTTCCTGTTTACTGAACTCTGTTGATGCTACTGCTTTTCCGCCCATTCATGCTGCGACGCTTTTTCTTTCTTGTCCGAGAAAACTTGAGAATGCGCCAGCCGGAATGGCAGAGGAATGCACGCTTTTTTAGCGGAGGTAAAACGCGCACAGGTAACTTGCCCATTTTTCTTGTAATACGGGCAGATGTCGCACAGAGTTGTTTCCATGGGCTCCCACTCGTCCCACTCTCTGGGAATACCACAAGCTGATACAAGCACGAGCACAAGCACAAAGCACAAAGCACCAACTAGCATCACTTGTCGTCCCGCAAGACCCTTCTGTTCAAGATTGGCCTGCTTGAGAATCTTCCCGTCGCGTCGCAAACAGGGCAAAATAAAAAAAAACTGAAAAACGAATATGCGGACCGCATTCCTGCATCATGCCCTGGTTTACCAAATCAAGCTTATCTCTTTTGGCTACAGTATGCACATGTGCTCCGTGGCGCTATGCAGCTTCCTGGCCTCTGCGTAGCGCCTTGTAAAAAAAAGACCTAGTCGCTGGAAGAACAACCATCTCGTTGAGCAACTGAGTCATGCACGGAATTCGCCGTTCATCCAAATGAGAACATGTCTGCAGGCATAATCATGGTGTCTGGTTTTCCTGGAGGGGCGTTCAATGACAGGCCTTAGACGTGTCCGGCACCCTAGGCAGGCAATAAAAGGTGAAAAAAAGAGTACAGTAGGATCTACGGCTCTGTGTGATTACATATGTCTGTGGGTCTTGCCTGCTTTGCTTCAGCCTGCTCTGTGCCCAAAGTTGATGTTGATGTTTATGTTGTTGTCTGGATGCTGGTGTCTTTGGTATGCGCATGCACCTGAATGTGTGCTCGTGCACCATGCTCTCCTCCCTGTTTGTTTATCTCTGCTCTGTCTCGTTCGTCATATATCCTTTTCGGGCATGCAAACTCAGGGGCGTCGACTCGATCGCCCCGCCTTTTGGTTCTTGCCTAAAAACTGGTATGGTCACCAGTGCAGTAGCCTTCCGGCTAGGCGCTTTGGGCGAGCGCCTCCATACCAGCGCATATCCGAGCGTGGTGGACATAAACCATCGGTGGTGTTTAGAAAATCGTCTTTTTTTTTCTCTTCTTCTTGGCCGAACATGCATTGTATGTAACGAAGGGCGGGATCTAGAGCGACCTGAGGGTAATGGCATGAGTGATCTTGCAGCAAAGTACATGTCTAGTTACCTTATATTTTCTGGCACAATGACGGTGACTGTATGAGCACAGTAGGGTAGTAAGGGCGAAGATTAACCGAAAGCCGATCGCAGAGTCCTTGGACCTCACTTTACTTGCTAGGTTTATGCCCTTGTTTGCATGTTACATCTGACGTGCTGACAAATCGACTACTGTAGTGGCCGTCGTTATACTCCAACTATACAAGGCGAAAGGAGAGCTGGCGAAGCATAAAGCCCCATAATATCGCCAACAGCCCGATCGCTGTAGTGCAATTGCGCAGACGGACGGATTGGAGGATGGCCGTCATGCAACGATTACAGGGATAAGATGTAACTAGCAGAGTGAGCGAAGAAGAAAGAACGGGGGTACTTGGATGGGGCTGGTTATTGATGTCGAAGCTCTGCCGACGGCAGCATGCCTCTCCTTGCTCATGGCTCTTCCTAATAATCGCCACGAGTGGTCACTCTGGCAGGCTGAGCCTTTACAAATTTTCCGATCTACAAAAAAAACTGCGCCAGAGCGATTCTTGGCTGTGAGGCCTTTAAGCGTTGAGCACTGACCTGTACGCAAATAGTAGAACGTAATGAGAAAAAATCGTTCTAGAACGTAGGCCATGACTGAAATCGAGCAGACGAAGTTTGGATGCATGCAAGGCTGTGTCAATTTCAGTTGACTGACGCATACTGCCTCCTGGGTTTTTATTCTGAGCACACCTCAAGTGCTTGATACTCCGTTCGCGCGGTTATATTTTCAACACCATCATGAGGCAGGATGATGTAAAGCCACTTGGGCCAGTGCACCGCCTTTCTTGTAAAAGTCATGAATAATTACAATGGCATAACAATGAAGTATACTTCAGTGCTTACGTTGTATCCGGCAATCTGCAGCTCGCGGCACACGCGGCACCTCAAAATGATATACGACTATTGAAGACATGAAAAACGCGTCCTTCACCGAAGCGGTCCAGTCTTGTAACAAAGCCTGAAGGCTAAGTTCGATCAAACATGATAACATGACAGCATAGGCCTATGCTGCGTCGTGGCACATTGCCCACCAACACATGCAATGGCGAATTTCTACGGTAGACACAAGTTTTCGACTGTAAATAAAAGGATTGCATTTGCTTTCTGAAGCATGACACCGCTACGTTTCCGATGCAACGGGCCAAGACCTTGCGTAGTTGCTGCGGTGGGCGGTATAGCTCAGTTTCAATAGCCCGCGACTGACCTTACAGCCATGGGTGCACAGACAAAGACGTACACCTCCACGTACTAGACAAACGTGACAATTGCTTTTGGTCATAAGAGTTAGGTTCGATTCGACCCTTCGGCTCGTGAGGATTGCGCAACGGAGTACCGCGGCATTCGTACGACCGTGATTTCAACCGATATGCAGTTGAAAAACTCAAAGTGGGCGTCGGTGTCATCAGGCGCAAGGTCTCGAAGGCTCCAAGGCCTGCAACTTGGAAGAGCAGGAGGTCTCTCCTGCTACACCAACCGACGTACAAAGGGCTGAGTATACCAGGTGTATCAAAACTGTCGCTGGCTAGATCAGATATCGTTGGTGTGCTAAGCTACAGGAAACTCGTATGCACAACTGCTCTGAAGCAACATAGTCCAGTATGCGGCCATTACGAGCCGTTGATGGGCGCCAAATGTTCTGCTTTCATTGTAAAGACTACCTGGTACCACGTACCACACCTCTCTATGACTATCTGCGTCAGATCTTCAGCTGCACAGTTGTTTGCTACTCTTTTATTCAAAACATTCAATTCAAGAAACAGCATTGCGAGCCACGACAACAACGAAATGTCGGACATCTCGAGTACTACTAGCGATCCGATATATGAGTTTCGGAGATACCAAAGTCCTTCGGGGTTTTAAGGTGAAATGGACGCGGAGTATACTGAAGGGTCTGCGCACGATCCCTCACCCCACTCGTGGCTGGATGGTGCTCTCCACCTCCTGGCAGTCCACGGTACGCAAGGCAAAGACCCCTTGAAGCGGGCAGCAGATTTGACCTGGTTTGTTCAAGAGAACACAACGAGTGGGCCATCCCCGTGAGGAGGAGGGGGTCGCGTAACTTCCATGGCCCAGATAGCCCTTTCTTCTCCCTTGCATAACTCGAACCCAAAAACATAAGAAAAAAGAAAACGGAACAGAGGCAGGCACGAAGGACAAAGATAGACTGGTTGGACCAAAACGGCGTTCGCGAGAGAAGGATACAAGCGCTTCGTGGCGTTTTTATCATTGGAACTACTGTGCTCTTTTCTTGACTGACATTGCTCCGCACTTTTTTTTTTTTTTTTTTGCTCTGCTCACACTTTTCCAAAGTAAATCAAACACATCAAATTCATCAAGTACATCGAGCCGAGACCTGCTATCCTGTCACATATCCTCTCCCTCAGCAATTAGAACCATACTCCCTGTACAACCAAGACCACATGAAGGAGAACAAGGCCAGCATCGCTATACAAGCTGCACCTCAGGAGGTGTGGCAAGTTCTCACTGACCTGGATCACTATCATGAATGGAACCCTATGATGGTCCACGCCAAAGGAACCATAGCCGGTAGGATACTGGAGCATTCAGTACCATGACCGTACTTTCGTTACGCCGACAGCATGACTCACCAACGTCAGCCCTCCCTATCGCCATCGTACTTTCTGAAATGACCATACTACTTATTAGTGGGAGAATCGCTGGACTTGAAGATGAGACTTCCTGCGAGAATCTTTTGCGGTGCACCGGTCTGTAAGTTCCAGTTCTCCGCTCAGGAATAGGGAAAGGGTTATCGCTTGAGAGAACTCTACTAAAATGTTGATATACGTTTCCCACCCCCTACGGATTGCGAAACCATTTGAACAGCATGCTCTTGGTCACCCAAGATTGCCAAGGTCGAGCCCAACTCGTGCTTAGAATGGTCTGGCATGAAGGGCTTTATCGACGTAAGTTTTGGTAAAGAAAACGATGCAGTGACCTCTCCCTATATGCATGCTGCTCTATGTAGTGACACACCTATTCCCCCCTTTGTACTATCGCTTTAGCGAACTCACTACTTCCAATTGAGCAGTACTCATGGCGGAACTGTCACCGAATTCACACAAGGAGAACGCTACTCTGGTTGGGGCATGGGGCTCTTTTCCAGCTTTGGCAGTATGGAGGACGCACGCCGAGGGTTCATCTCAATGAATCATGCTCTTCAGATGGAAACAGTCCGCAGGAAGAGCATTGCCGAAAAGACGGGGTCTAGTGAGAAAGAAGACAGGGACAAGGAGGAAGAGATTGCACAATTGGATATCAGTGACCCTGCTGCAGTAGCTGCATCAGGCGTCATGAAGGCCGCCACCCCTGAGGCAGCAGCAATAGCAGCGGGCGACCATCAGGCTGATGAGACCGTCGCAGAAATGGAAGACATCGAGATCGCTGCTGGGGATGCCACCACTAGTCACTCGCATGAGCCCTCGTCTGACATTGAGGAGCCAGCGGTAGCCCCAAATATGACAGAAAGCTCTGTGGGAAAGTCCGAAAAGCGTACAAGTATCATCGATGTTGTCTCATCGCTGTTCATTTCCTCAAAGCCGTCGCCCATACCTATGCCTGCCTCAACGTCTAAGGACGAGTTGAATTCCAAGGCTGCGCCTGAAGTGGAAGAGGTTAAGGAGGAAGGAGAGGACAGTGGCGATGATAGCGAGGACGAAGTTGGTGACGGCACGGTGTGTGGAGACCTTGTAGAGGACGTGGATGTCAAGAAGGAAAGGGACGCCAAAAATGCCGAGAGGATTGAACTCGATCTGGGCTTGAGCGACATGGATCTGAGTGATTTTGGATTTTAGATCAAGGCACAACAAGCCCCGGCTTCTTCGATAGCATGCGTTCCTAAGCATTATTTCAATAATAGTACCACACCATATTCCACGCCAGGTCATTGCTGAAGTGGATTTATTTCGTTTGTCGATCTCCTCAAGATGTCCCTCACGGGCACATCAATATCCTTCCTGGGATGTTACATGTCCTCTGCCGAACGTCGTGTGATTCGCTGCACCTTCTTCTTGTAGGACGAATAGTCATTGCGCCACTCTTTCTACAGATGATTGCCATTGAGCATCGCGGGCACAAAGGTCTGCGTTAGTTTCGAATGCATTTGGTCCAGACGTCTTTGACCTTAAATCATTCATTTATACGTACTGCAGCTTCAATGTTGGCCGGACTCTCGTCATTAGGACTGGAGAGCATCGAGATGACACTGATTAGAATGGTCTCAACAGTGTGCACGGGCAGCCAGCGCTCACTTGCTTGTTCATAACCGTACTTGTCTTCACCAGGAGGATGCTACAAGCGTATCAATCGAGAAATGTGATCGTTAGTAGATCTGATCAAAAAGTTCGGGATCAGACCTTCAAAATCAACAACGTTCAATTTCCGTAGTTCTCGGAAGCAATAACCATACCAGAATGGAAATGCAGACTTCGCCATCGGGGTAGACTGTGTGAGGAGGCAATCAAGCAAGTGTTAGTGCGGCCATTGGTGACGCCCCCACTTATCCAAGATATCAAGTGTTGTCCATGCGTGATCCTACCATTTGGATGGTAAATGTCAGTCGTGAAGCGTAGCTTTGGTGGAAGAAGAGGGTATTCGGGCGGGAAAGTCATAATGGCCCTAAAAAAACCACCCTCGCTATATCAACGGAAAAACAAAAAAAAAAAGTTGATTCCAAGGTTAGCGCGAATCGCTTCATTTTGTGGGTAGCCATTCCGCCATGAAGACCCACAGGCTTGCCCCAAAGTGAAAGTAGTAGCGGAAGACGGCTAAGGGGCGATACAAATATTTAGGCGGATTCGCGTCCAGCGTCGCCTGTGATAGGACAGCTATGATCCGTCTTGCGCCCATATAGGAAGCCAGTCCGCAATTCCCAGCATGTCCAGCCGTTGCCTGTCTATCCATCGACCGTTTTTTTGCGTGGGGGGAAGAGCACAGGCGTTGGTCCAAAGAAGCAGAGGGTTCTTACTAGAGTGTGTCGCGTGGTCCCATAATCATGATCTCCCACTACAGTCAAGTGAGCAGGGTGCAAAGTGTGAGTTAGGTGTGCGCCAAGAAAAAACTTCCTACAGGTCAAGGTGCCTCTTCCTCACCTCAAAGATGTTGTTGTCATCAACGAGGCCAGCAGAGAAGCCTTCCACGGGATGCTTGGTGAGTTCTAAGGCACAAGAGACCACGAAGAATAAAAAAAAAAGTGTCAGCAACCCGAAAACCGAATTCCAAGTGGATTCCAAAAGGAACGACAGTGCAGCTCTTCTTTGCATGGCGTGGTTCGACTCATTAAACAAGGCGCAGAGGCGCCTTGGCCAATTGTTCTGACGACGCCCAGGTGGGTGTGCATCCAGCGGTGAGTGAATGTGTATAAAGAGGGATATCACGAGGCAGGTAACAAGACTTCAACAGAAGGCGGTGGAAGAAAGGAGCCAAGGGGGATCACTGCATCGAAGGAAGTTGCCATGGAAGAGTCTACACAGCAAGCCATGCACAATCCCAAGCGTGCCTATGGGCCGCAAGGTCCACCAAGTGTCTTTGCCGCCCTATGATCACATAAGCCAAAGGCACTGGCACTGTGTCCTTCCTGCCTTGGAGCTGCCAAGGGAGTCGAAACCTTCTTTTCGCAGAGAGACCTGCATGAATTCCTCTCTAGTGGCGTGGAGCCCATGCTCCATTTACCTTTGAGCTGCTTGTTCAGCAGGAGTGTGGCGTGCTCCGTCGCCATGAATGGGTGTCTTTTCTGGGGGTGCGGGCGTGGGTGCAGTCAAGTGGGGTCGGCCAATGTGCGTTGCTGTGGAGTGGAAGAAGAGTGGTGAGCATGGGCCAGGAAGTTGCGCGAAGGCCTTTATTGAACAACTCAAAGTTCCAATTTTTCTTGGGTCGCATAAGGACTAGCAGCTGCTCAATCATCCTTTGATGCTCATCGGACTGCATCAGATGCGAGCCTAGGAGACGCGAGCGAGAGAAATGTAATTCTAGCAGACCCAGAATCGGGTCAGCGTGAGGCAGAAGCCATCATTTTAGGGACAGAAGGTGCAATCGTGGTGGTGGTGAAGCGCACGCTGGACACAGAGAGTGCGGCGAGCGCTGGTGAGTCTTCGCTGAGCAAATTTGGCGTATTTGTACAGGCGGGGAGCACACCATCCATGTCATTCATGGCTCCAATAACGCAACCGTTCTTCCATGTGGAAATATACATAAAGGCTCCGCACCTCCCTACGTCCTCAACGTCTTTTCATAGCACAATCACTTTCTCGTCCTTAAGCATCTTTGTTAAACCTCCCCAAGCAACCAAGTATAAACCATGGCTACTCCTTCCCGCCCTGAGAACACCCATGTCAACCACACCTTCGCCGCTCTCGTAAAGTCAGACACCCAGCTTGCCGGCCTTGCTGACCATCCTTATTCCAGGGCTGCCAGTGCCGAGCGCGTTGCTGCTGCAAAGGCCGGCCTCGAGAGGACTGGTTTCAAGGTTCACGTAGTCGAGAACCGCGACGAGGCCTTCGAGACGGTGAAGAGCCTCATCCCCGCTGGTGCATCTGTCAACAACGCACACAGCACCTCACTTGAAGAGATTGGTTTCATTACTTACCTCAAGGGCGAAACGTAAGTAGGGGCACCTCACTGCAAGAGCTCTCAATTTTTTTTTGCATTGATTTTCTGAAGTGAAAAAAAAAAATATACCGACATTATAACATTCGATTGTCCTTCCTCTCTTTGCTTGGGCTCAATCCAGTCCTTGGAACAACGTCCATGCTACCATCCTCGCCGAAACTGACCGTGCCAAGCAGGGAGAGCTCCGTCGCACTGTTGGGTCCACAGTCGACTATTACTTGACCTCCTTATCCGCCGTGACCGAGGATGGCAAGTTGGTGCATGCGGATCTGTCTGGCTCAAAAGTCGGCGGTGTTGCCTTTGGTGCTGGCAACGTCATTGTCCTGGTCGGATCCAACAAGATTGTCAAGGATGAGGCCGAGGCTTACAAGCGCACCCACGAGTTTGCACTTGCTGTTGAGAGTGCTCGCGCTCGCGACGCTTACGGTGTCCCTGGATCAGCCGTGGTCAACTATGAGGTGATCAGACAGACAAATCCTTTCAATCCCGGCCGCATTCAAGTGGTAAGTTTACAACAGTGGGCAACACGAAGGCCTCGGGCACGCACTCGCGTAGAATGAAGTAATCGCCTAATCGATGTTGCCTTTGTCTAAACTTGCTTTAGGTGCTAGTCAACGACGTTCTCGGATTCTGAGTGCTGTGCACTTTGTCAACTAGATAGACTACCGTAGACGGCGACAATCCATCACATCTGAATATACCCCACAAAAATGACTTATCACTTTGAACCCAAAAATGGATCTTGACCAAGACAATTGCATGAGCAGAGTAAGCGGGGTCTTCCCCTCTATGCGCGTTTTGGTATTACGGTCTCAGTGCTCGTGCCCAAAATGATCATCCGTTCTGAACCTGACCCTGAGCCCTGGTTTCTGTTCACCTTATCCTCCCAGCAAGCATTTGATCTCTGCTTACGTTTGGGCATGCACTTCGGAAGCAAGAGCGGTGTTCCCAAACCTCTAAGAGAATTGGCGGCAGTGTCTTTCGCTGGGAAGGTCGATATCGTAAGTCGATCCAGTTGCCATGCATGCGTGACGACACAGAGACTACCGCTGCAACGTGAGAAACTTGGCTCCTTATTCATGATCAAATGGTGCTGAGGGAACTCCATGGAACCACAAGATTACCCGGTGATGACCGAAATAGGGTTATAGTGTATGGAGTGCCCTCATCCACAGGTGCAACGGGGGGGAGAAAACAATCTTGGAGTTTCGAGGTGAGAGCAAAAAAAATAATTGTATCTCATCGTCAAGGAATGCGTTCAGTAGCCTGGTAATTAACAGCTGCAGCAAACCTCCGGGATCTTGGGCACCTTGGTCACTTCTTTAGCTTGAGAGGCCCTCCTTGTTTTTAACATGACAAGCGTATTGCCGCAGAATAGGTTGCTGTAGCAGTTACGAAACGAAGTGCACGCTAAAAAAGTCCTTGGCTGCACAAAGGATATTGGTGTTGTGGAACGTCTCCAGCCCAGCACGCACACACTCAGACACATCAAACCTATACAGTGTGTCCAGGAGTGCGCCAAGGGGCGTAATTGATACCAGTAACATCCTACAGCCGGTTGTCACGAAGACGGCGGTTGTCTTCACCAAATCTCGGTGTTGCAAAATACCCAAAGTTTGATTGTGGGCATCTGTCCAGCTGAGCTCAGAGAGGCGTTTGATTTCTGGTCATAATTATAGACCCCTGTGCCCTAATGAAGACGTACAGGCAGGTCCAGATGTCCATCCACTGCTCTGAATCTGCACTCATCGCATAAGATCGAGTGCGTGTGCTAGCTCAACCCATGGGCTCTTTTCTCTTTCTTGAGAGCAATTCATCCCAAATTGAGTGAGAGGCACTCATTTTTCCATGCCTGTGAACTCTTTTCTGTTGTTCGGTGAGGTCCAGTCCTTTTTTATAAAGGCAGCCTGGTCGATTCCATCGCCTTTCTCTCACCAATTCCCTCCCATTCACGCTTCTCCATCCGCAAACCCCTTCCATTTCGTTTTTTGTAGTTTTTCGAACACCTAAAAATTATCCCTTCCCAACCCACAGCAAACCCTTCGCCGCCTCCTAACCACATCTCAACCCAATCATGAAGTTCACTCTCTCTCTCGTTGTCTTGGCCGTCGCTGCCTCCCAGGCTATGGCCGTTGTCCCCGAACCCATCAAGGGCTGCACCAGAAACGTCACCGTCCTCCGTAAGACCACCACCTGCTTCGGTTCCTGTCTGTCTCTTATGGCTGCCAAAGCCTTAGCTAGTCATACTCACATCGCGAAACAATCCTTTTTCCTTCAATACCTATCATAGCCACCGATGTTGGCTGCGTTGACTTGTAAGTGGAGCAAGGCTTTTTGGTGCCTGAAATTCGATCAGAGCGATCCAAAATGAGACTGTGGATGCTAACCGTTCGCCTTCTTGCATCTCTTTGCGATCGTCGATCAGTGCCAAGGCCAATGGCTGCACCTTCGACCAGCTCCTCAAGTGGAACAACAAGCTGAGACCCGACTGTGCTAACCTTGGTAAGTCCTATAACACGCAGTTCCTGTTGAAAGTAGAAGTAACAGAGAGAGAAGACCCTAACCGTCGATGTTCTCTACACAACAGACGTCGGACACCCTCTCTGCGTCTCCATCACCCCCGGCGGTGGCGCTGGCGGCAACTCGACCGCTCCCGTCACTCCCCCCACCACCACCGGCAGTGCTGCCCTCCCCTCCGGCACGTCTGCTGTTGGCACCAAGCCATCCTCTGCCGCCGCCCCCGGCGCCACCTCCACTCCCAAGGCTGCCACCTCCCAGAGCGGCGCTGCAGGATCCCAGTCCTCCATCGTCTTGGCTGCTGCTGGTGTCTTGGTCTCCGTCGCCTACATGCTTTAAAGGGTGCGAACTCCTTGTAGTCCCATAGTACATCAATTTAATACCCTTAGACGCACTAAAAAAACGAAATTGGCCGAGAGCTTTCAGACACAACATGGTCCTGAAGGTTCTCCTGGCGTGTCAAAACTCAAAAGCACATTTGCTAGTCTATTATGCGGCTAAAAATTCGTTACACTTCGATGCAGCTCGATTGAAACCACATTGCCTTGGTGCCATTAATGTCATACACCGCGGACCGGGCTGCAATTTGTATGGAATGTATTGCACAGATACTCGACACGATATGAAGCTACACACGAACCCCTGGCAAATAGGGGCACTTGAAACCAGTTGGATTATCATAACGTCGGCGCCATGCACATGTCTTCAATGAACCTTAGTAGACTATATGCGTACATACAATAAATACGACATTGCTACCCAGTAATTGGGTCAACTGCCAAGCACTCGTCGTTGAGCTGGTCCCGAATCTCATCTCGCATGATCCTGCCCATAGTCTCTACCCAGGTGAGAGGTGGAGCATCCTTGGAGGGAGAGCCCAAGCTCTTGCAGCAAGTCTCAAAGTCGCATCGGGCTCCCGCACTCTCAAGAATGCCCTTGAACGTGGCCCATTCGCAAAATTCAGCCTTACATCCTGGTACGATAATGGGTTCTTCATTGACGAGCATTCGAACCTTCCCTTTGGATGCTGCTGCCGTTGCTGGTGTTTCGTTCTCCTCCGAGAGTCGCCATTTCCTTGGGCTGCTTTTGGCTGCTTTTGCCCTGTACACCTCAAAAGCCATGTTGGCCGCAAAAGGAGTCAGGTCACTGGTCTTGAACTCGCGTGCTTCGTATTGCTCAGGTGTCATCGTGGCAGTCATTCGAACACCGTTCCTGTTAAGCAACCCCTAAGTGTACCAAGTCAAGCAAGAAATCGCAAAAGATGAGATGCAGTGCAAAGGGCAGGGCAGTTCGAACACGCTTGGCATGGCGTCAAAGATATATTGTACCAGGAAACCTGAAAAGAACATGATCGTCTCAGCGTGACCAAACTTGAAATGCCCTCGGAAAAGTTTGGGCGTGCCTTCCCCATCTTCATTACCGTGATCTGTCCTGCGACTGGGCGAGTTGCCTTCATCTGGGGCCAACGCGAGCTCGATGGACTCCAGCAAGGATGTAGCCAGTTTGCATCCGAGATGTCTGTTGAACGGCACGCCAGGACCATAGGTATAGTATTTGCCGAGGTCGCTGCTGATCTCAAGTTTCAACACCGTGGACTTGATATCCTCCTCGCTAGCATGGCTTTCCTTTGACTCAAGTCCCCTGAGCGGCGAGGCAAGTCGTAGCAACTGACACCATGTCTTGTCGTTCCCATACAGTGAAATTTCGAATCCGCATGCTGTGTAGATTGTCTGGACGTCCTTAAGAGTGAAGTTGACCAGTCCCACTCCGTCATGCGAAGCGTAACGAAGCGAGAGTTGTTCTGCGAGTTCTGGTAGGACTCTCTTCTTATAGGTATTAGCCTCGTAAACGACCTTGGGCTGGCCCTTGACATTATCCAACCATCGTGGGCATGCGTACTTGACTGCCAGCTCTGTGTCCATACCCTAGTAGGGACATAAAGTTCTCTCAGTAATAATATCGCATATATCATGTGGTGAGAAGATAAAGAGCCGCAACTTACAATAGGCAGTGTAGAGATGTCTACAGGTTGAACAGGAGACTTTCCGCTCTCCATCTTGGGCACAGTCGTGCTTGGATCATCAGTATGTCGACCCTGCAAGAAGCCGACTGTAAACCCGTACGCAGATTGCCTGCACCTCGATTTTCCAGAGCTGCGGAACTGGTACGTATTGGCATCATACGGATGCTGGTCCAGGAAGTCCTTGTACCTTTGCGCAAAGCGGCGTCCAATTTTATACAAATCCGAATCACCTTGAGGCGCCAACAAGGATTCTTTCTTGATCGGATATAAGGTCTCCGCGCGCTAAGCAAACGGCGACGGGCAGTTGATTAGACGCGAGATAATAGCATGGTTTGCCTCTGAGGTTTCGAACTCTTACCCAAGTCTGCAGCCATTCGAACCCTGGCACTTTAACCTCTCTGATCTTTTCACTCAGAGTCTTGATTGCCACGGAGGCGCTGGAACTTGGATAACGCGTACCTAGTTGTAGTGTGGTCCACAGCTAGTTAGCCTTATCGATGTATTTCTCGAAGGCACGATAATAGTCTACAGTGGTCAACTTTCCCGAGATCCTTACCATGTCTACAAATCTAAGAAGAAGCAACAAGTCCGAAGATGCCGTTAGAACCCAAAGTAGTGAACAAGCCGATCATATATGCGACCAGCAGCACCAAAAAATTTGAGCTTACCAGGTGCAACTGAACCAGCTCATGGTCGAGAGGAATATGCTCCTTATTCAGCGGTTCGGCCTTCCTGCTCTCATGAGGGTAGGGCGACTTTGACGCCAGATGCTCGCGTATCCAGCTCGAGCTGGGGAAAGGAATCTTTTTGGAGAACTGCGACGGATTCGACTCGGTTGGGGATGAGAAGCGTGTCTGTAAATGCTCTTCCTGTCCGCCAATCACAGCGAGTGTTTGGGCCAGCTGGCTCTCTTCTTGGCTGCCCCCCTGCTGAAGCACCGTAGACTCGACGCTCAATCGAGGCGGCGATGGCCTCTCGTCCAACAACGTGAACACCACCGTTTTTTCTGACGCGCATTTTGACTCGCCCTCTGTCCACAAGTCAAAAGGAGGGGACGAGCAGTGCCCCTGTACCTTCAGAGCCGAGTCCTGCTGTGGCGCCTTGGGCCAGTCTGCGTTGACAGCAGCTGGCTCGAGCAGGAGCAGAATGAAAAGTGCTGCTACAGACGGTAAGAAGAATCCGAGGTTCAGTGTAGGCCTTGACCGGCGTCCAAAGGAGGTCCTAGGCATGGATTGTGCAACCATGGTCCGAGAGCAAAGTGGCGGCAAAGGTTCGTCTTGCAGAAGGCAGTTTCTCGTGCGGCGCGGTACAGTTTAAGCCCAACGAGGTGTGGAGAAAGAGGTGGTGGGCGAGAGAGCAGGAGCGAAAGCACTATAATAGAAACGAAGATGAATGAGAAGAGATGTAGAGATGTAGGCGAATGCGGAATGGAGCAGGTCTAAGGTGGAGGGAGCAAAGTCGAAACATCAAAAGCCAGGGGGGAGAGATGCAAATTTATGCGTACTGAGCCATGCCAAAAAAAAATCATGCCCTGCGTACCGCAAATGCCGCGTGCCCTGCTTACAGTGCGTTTGTGCCTGAACAATGCAGGGTACACAACGCAACTTTCCCCCTCTTCCTCTCCTCAAGCCTTTTTGCTGCCTTTTGCACCACCGTACTAGCACCTGGGGGTACTTATCTTACTGTCCAATGGCACTTGCAGGACCTGCCTTGATCCCACGATGCTTGTAAATAAACGAGTCCATGTTAATAACAAACCACTACCCAATGAATTGGGTGTCCACATCAAGCATCGGCTCCGGGAGCCTCTTTCTCTTCTTTTCTTTTCAGTCAAAAGCAACCATCAAGGATTTATTTCAATTGAAAAAAAAAAAAAAAATTATAAAAAAAAGAAAAAGTGTTCGTGCCAAGTTCCTTTCAGATTCTGTTTTTCATGGTGTTGAAAACAAATATCAGATGAATCGGGTGAAGAAAGGGACAGATTTAGGCGCGACGCTTCTCCTGGGGCTTGGCAAGGAAGTCAGTGTACTGCTGGTAAGGGGACATGGTGAACTTGGTCTCGGTCCAGAGATCGGGGGTCAAGTAGCTGTAGGTGTTACCAATGGCGGCAAAGGTGGCCTTGACAAAGTTGCCCAAGGTACGGGTGGAGCCGAAAGCCTGGGTGTAGCAGTCAGTCACACCGGCAAGCTGGAGAAGCTTCTTGGGGACGGGGGCAGCGACAATGCCGGTACCGCGGGGAGCAGGGACCAGACGGGTGACGGCGGAACCGCACTTTCCGGTCACCTTGCAGGGAACGGTGTGGGCCTCACCCAAAATGGCACCCCAGAAACCGCGACGGACGGGGATGACCGAGAGCTTGGCGAGGATGATGGCACCGCGAATGGCGGTGGCGACCTCCTTGGAGCACTTGACACCGAGACCGACGTGGCCGTTGGAGTCACCGATGACAACGAAAGCCTTGAAACGGGTGCGCTGACCGGCACGGGTCTGCTTCTGGACGGGCATGATCTTCATGACCTCATCCTTGAGCGAAGGCAGGAAGTAGTCAACGATCTGGTACTCCTTGATGGGGAGAGAGAACAAGTAGATCTGCTCGATCGACTGGATCTTGCGGTCCTTGACAAGACGTCCAAGCTTGGTAACGGGGGTCCTATAGCGACAGGCATGACAAAAAACACGGGGTACCTGGTATTAGTGCCATGGATCTGATGTCTCTGTATGTATGCACCAGCATTTCATGCACTTGTCAATAACGCAAGCTTCAGATGACTGGTTGACTGCAAAACAGCGACCTACCAGGTCTCCTTCTCATCCTTGCCTCCACGTCCACGTCCACGGCCACGGCCACGGTCGCCACCACGTCCACGACCACGTCCAAATCCGCCACGTCCTGGTAAACGAGTATCAGGAAAAATAAGAAAAATGATGGTTAAGACGATGATCTAGACCCTCATTCTCAATCTCCAATCAAGTGCCTCTGGTTGGGTCGACGGCATAGGTTGGGTTAATCTTGTCGATATGTCCACGCCGCAAGTCGACAACGCAGGCAGTCTAACCGTTAGGCATTGCCATGAATGATCTATGCCGATCCTTCCAGATGACGATCGATCAATGGTATGACGAATCCACTAGTACGTTTGTGTTGGCATGATATTCCTCTAGAGGGATTCCAGGCCTTATCCGTGTGCTGTGGTTCATGCATAGTCGAGAGCAGGTCACACGGCTGGTCCAACTTTGGTTTTTCTTGCTGACGAGACCATCCAAGTGAATGATGGAGAGCACACTGATGGACAAGGCTGGTCGATGGGTCGGTCTACATCTTTCCAGTCCTGTGCGTTTTGGTCGTCGAGGCGTACACAAGGTGCGCTGCTTTCCTGCTGCCATCCTGCTTGCTGGTTTTGACGCAACTCCTGAAGAAGCCTCTTTTAAAGGGGCTGCTTCTCCACTTGATTGATTGATTGATTGATCATATACGCACCACGTTGAGTATCGGCCGTTGCTGCGTCAGCCATTTTCTAATAAAGAGCAAGAGATGAGATGAAGTTTTAGTGTCTTGTTCCCTCGATGCAAATGAAGGAATTCCTCTGAAGGCGGATCCATCCTGATGAGAGTCTCCGAAGGTGTTATTTGCGAGTGTAAAGGGCGCGCGAAGGGGTGTGGACGTGGGTAGGTGAGCTAGTCATCACAGTATCGATAGATGCAATGGGGATGATGGGGATGGTGGGATTGAGCAGTAGGCATGGGCGGTGAAGACGCTGGATGGTTGGATGGCTGGATGGTTGGGTATGGCGCATCCATCGCATGGTATTTGATAGCCGCGAATCACATACAAATTCTGATTGTTGTATGAAAGAGAGGGAGCGCTCTGCTGCACTCGCCAACATTTTTTATGACACACGTCCGAGTGTCGTAAGTCACGTGCTACCTTGGCCATGGGAATGACAGCCAAAATCAACCTCCCTCTTGCTTGATGCCAACTTCAAGAAGTTCAGGTAACCCGATGATGATGATCGTCTTTTATTCGATTGTTCGGTTTGTATGAAGTGAAAAAAAAATACAGGATATACAAAATAGTGGAGTGTCTTGGTTTACTCGACGGTGACCGACTTGGCCAAGTTGCGAGGGAAGTCAACATCGACACCAGCGAGGCAAGCCAAGTGGTACGACAAGAGCTGGAGAGGGACGATGGTCAAAAGTCCCTGGAGGCAGTCGACGGTCTGGGGAACGCGGATCGTCTTGGAGTTGGCATCGATAGCATCATCGCCAGTGTTGCAGATGATGATGGGCTGTCCCTTTCTTGCGGTGACCTGCTCCAAAGCAGACCGGACCTTGGGGTAGAGCGAATCGCGGGTCATGATCAGGATGACGGGCATGTTCTCATCCACAAGAGCCAAAGGTCCGTGCTTGAGCTCACCAGCGAGAATACCCTCACTGTGCATGTACGAGACCTCCTTGATCTTCAAGGCACCCTCCAGGCAAGTGGCGTTCTGGAAGCCACGGCCCATGATGAGCAAACTCTTCTCCTTGTGCAAAACATCGCGAGCCAAGCCCTGGAGCTCCTGGTCAATGGCCAAAACCTCCTTGATATGTCCAGGGAGGGCGTGAAGACCGTCAATGATCTCGTTGCGACGAGCAGTCATCGACATGCGGTCCTCAGACAGCTGGATGGCGATCATCACCAAGGCAATGAATTGAGAGGTATAGGCCTTGGTGGATGCGACACCGATCTCAGGACCGGCGTTGATGTGGACACCGCAGTGGGACTCGCGAGAGATGGAGCTTCCGACAGTGTTGGTGACACCGACGCAGAGGGCGCCACGCTCCAAGCAGTATCTCATGGCGAGGATGGTGTCGGCAGTCTCTCCAGACTGAGAAATGAAAATGCAGACATCGTCGCGGAAGATGGGGGTCCTGCGATCCAAGAAGTCACTGGCCAGCTCAGTCGAAACAGGGATCTCAGTGAGCTCCTCAAAGATAGCTCGGGTCTGCAACAGAAATAGAATTGCGGGTTAGTGTGTCTGACCAACCATGTATCATTTGCAGAATGGGCCAATGAGCAAAGTAGAAAAAAAACTTACAGCAAGAGCACTGTGGTAACTAGTTCCGCAAGCGCAGAACACAATGCGACGGCAGCGACGGATCGTGGGCAAGTATGCCTTAAGTCCTCCCAAGGTAACCTTGTGGGTGTCAAAGTTGACACGGCCGCGCATGGTGTTGACGACGGACTCGGGCTGCTCGTAGATCTCCTTCTGCATGAAGTGGTCAAAGGATCCCTTCATGATCTCAGCGAGCTCAATCTCCAAGGTCTGGATGGAGCGAATGGAAGAGATTCCATCATCGCGACGGAGGCGGTGGATGCGGAGCTCACCCTCGCGGATGTTGGCAATATCGTCGTCGAGGAGGTACAAGACAGTCTTGGTGTGCTCAACGACTGCTGAGGGATCCGAGGCCAAGAAGTACTCGATCTGCTGGGGAAGACCATCCTCGCTCAAGAAGGCGCGGGACTCGCTGCGGCGAAGCTTAGGCACCTCAAGGGCGCTAAGGGTAGAGGGACCACCTTCAACCTCACCAGGGACTATTAAGCAGGGACAAAGAAACAAAATAATGAGCAAAAGTACTTTGATTGGCATCTCAGTCATGGCTAAAGCTCTGACCAAAAGGACTTACGGTCTTCGGCGATTCCTCCAAACTCAACATCGACAAAGTCGACCTTCAGCTTCTTGGGGGTCTTGACACCAATGAGGAGAGGGGATCCACGGCGGGTGGCAACAATCTCGTTGGGGAAGTGGACACTCTTGAAGATCATGGCGAATGCTCCCTCCTATAGAAGTAATACATGATGATCGATACATGCAAGTCAGAGACAGCCCATATAAGCAAGCATTTGGGCCAAATATATCCAACGGGAAAACCATTGTCGAACGCTTACCAACTCCTTGACAACACCCTTGACAAGGTCGGTGAAAGTCAGTTGCTTGTTGCCCTTCTGAGAGTCCCAGATGTACTTGGCGAGCTTAGCAATAGCCTCGGTATCAGTCTCGCTCTCAAAGGTGTAACCCTTCTTCTCAAGGACGAGCTTGAGCTCACGGTAGTTGGTAATAATTCCGTTATGCACAACTGTGAACTCGTTCTTGGGGTCCGAGCGGTGGGGGTGGGAGTTAATGGGCGAGGGCTGACCGTGAGTGGCCCAGCGGGTATGGGCCATACCGCAGTGGGAAGTGAAGGTCTTGTTCCAGTTAACGGAAGTCTGGGCCTCGATCAGCTTCTGGAGCTGAGCAACCTTTCCAACCTCCTTGAAGATCAGGACCTCCTTGTCGCTGTCGCCATCGATAGCAAGACCTAAGAACGAAAAGACGAGACGCAGAACAATGGGTCAGAAAACAACTGCAGTGAATCGCACATGAGAATAGGGGGCCCAGGCCTGTTCCCCTTTTTCCGCTCATTCCCCCTGGACCGATTTCAGCGAGAGCGTGACCTTCGCTGTGTTGCTCCGCCAAGGAAAGACGACAGGAGCCTGTTACCAGGCCCCACACCGCCACATCCACTCAAATCCAGTGCCCGGCGCCACTTCTTGCCGAAGAGCCTATCCCCGAACAGGGACGGGGCCTCGCCTCGAAAAGACACACATTCCATCTCTGGGCAGACCAAGGAAGCATAGAAACAAAAAGAAAAGGCTTACCAGCAGAGTCATATCCACGGTATTCGAGGCGCTTGAGGCCCTGGGTCAAGATGTCGGCAATCGACTGGCGATCGACCTCAGTCAGGTAGTTGAGATAGGCAAAGATTCCGCACATGCTTTCTTAGTGTTTGCTGTGTTGGTGGGTGGGGGGATATGCAAGGGTGGTTATACGAGCGAGGGGGACAGGCTGGGCTGGTGGATGAGCAGGTTGTGGGTGGAGAGGAGAGATGGTGGAAGGGGAAAAGAACAGATGAGAAATGGGGATGAGGTTGGCTTTTATACTTCGAGATGGCACCCCAGGCTACACAATAGGCCTGTTTCTATTGGCTTTCTGTTCATTGAGGAGAAATCAATTCTCTTCACTTGTTTTTTTTCCACGATAAGGAGACCAGAACCTTGTTCCTTCTTCCTCTCTCGCTCCATGTATTTCTCCTGTCTCTATGGCTTCTCCTGTGGTGCACCCTCGCCTCGCCGGCGCCACCTTAAACGCATGCCGAGAACGCAGGGCACTTGAGACAGACAGACAGACAGACAGACAGACAGACAGACAGTCAGATAAAAACAGACAGACAGTCAGATAAAAACAGACAGACAGTCAGATAAAAACAGACAGAGAGAGAGAGAGAGAGAGAGAGGAAGAAAAGGCTCGGGGTTCTGCATACTCCATCCCCCGTCTATTTTCAAAGGCAGTTTCTGGTTGATCAAAAAACACTACAGCAAGCTCATTCATCCACGCCCCTCTGCCCAGAGTGCGATGGAATCCAAATCTCGACACCGTCCTCTCTTTTGTTTTGTTGCAGGAGCTACAGAAGCATCTCTGCTGGCGCCTTTATTTTTTCTACGGCGACACTTGCAGCAACAGGGGCACCACACCGTATTCATTCTAAAGAGCACAAACTTCAGGGGGTGGGGGGGAGGACTTCAGGTCGGCTCCTCTAATCCAAAAATAAGCACGAAACCCAAATAGCCAGGCAGCGCCCCACCCAATCAGCTGCCTCCTTCTAGAAAACTGCCCACGGACACGACCTTCTCAGCACTTTTTTTTTATATTTCTGGTTTTGCAAACAATAACATAAGTGCCTGCTGCTCTCATGGACCATGTCATATGTCTGTCCTGGTTGACTGTTACCTCGTAACAAAACACGAGCCTCCTTCCAGTCAGACGTGCTGTACCTCTACGACTCGGTGCATGCGCCCTTGACACACTCGGCGGGGGCCGAGGGGTGCATCCCTGCAGCCTCTTTCTCTTGTGCTGTGGAAATCCAATCAACCCGCGAGAGCCAAAGTGTCAGTGTGTGAATACGGACCTGACCACGTCATGTCTCAACAGGCGCCTTTTTTTTCTCACGAGCGGGCAGTTACGCGCTAGGGAGGAAGGGAACCCCCATCTTGGAACTGCCGTTCTTCTATCGCGTGCCTCATATCATTCATATATTCATATGAGAATGCGCCGCACAGAATGAATCTGCTTATGAAACGGGTCCGTCCTGGGTCTCTACTCATTTTTTTTTTGTGCCCGTTTTTTTTTATTTTAAAAATAGCTTCTGCCAACATCAGAGAGATTCTTATCGCGACAAGTTCTTATCGTTCCTCACCACTGCCCTCCTCTCCTCATTTCTCATATTGCACCCGCCCGCTGCTCTGCTCTCTCTCACACTGAGTTCTCTTTTCTAGCTCTATCTTTTTGACTTGTCCTTTAAAGGGCATGCGTGTACAGCTCTTCTGTTCGCTCTCTGAAAAAAAAAATAAAAAATGCGCCGGACATTGTTGCTTAGACGACGGTTTATTCTTAGCAACAGCCTTCATCTGCGGACGTTGTTTTCTTCATACATGCAGCCTTCAGTTCATGCGCACTCCAAAAGCCAAAAGTCAAAGATTCCTTCAGCACCCGCCACCATATACCTGTGGTCTGTACTGTCGTAGACCGCTTCAGGCGCGACAAAGGGCGCAAGGACGCGGCGTTTCCTTTGTTCTGCCGAGTCGTCGATCATCACACCTTATTTTTTCGACTTGCTCTTTGGTCCTTTGGGCGTGGAACAGTGGCACTGTTTGTCTGGACGATCGCGTTATGTTTTGTTTTCTTCAATTGCGTGAGTCGTGTGCCCTTTTGTCCAAAATAAACATGCAGCTTTGCTTGTCAGGAGGAGCGTCTATTTTTAAACTTGGCTGCGGTATGGATGCTGCACCATGGTTCAATACAATACCGTGGTGTAGGATACACTACGATACGTATTGCGCGCTACGGAAAATACGCCGATTTGGCCTACATAGTCCATCGACCTATCCGCTCCGGCCAAAGATTACGCTCCCTTATCCTAGGGACCCCTCCCGACTCTGATCCTCGTGCCTGCCTTGGGTCCGCTTGGCTTGGTTCTTCTCCATAGCAGATACGACCACCATCCGGAACCGATCCCGCAGCATATCTACATCATTGGCGGTAATAAACGAAAAATCTGTATACGCCATATTCAAGAGCTGATCCATGAGCCGCGTTACCGATGACTCCAGGGGTCGTTTTTGCGAGTAATTCATCGGTCCCTGTTGATCCAAGTCTCCGCTCTGCCTTCTACTGGTAGATCGTCCGCGCTCCTCTATCGTCGTCATTACCAAACTAGGTGCTGGATCGTCCCGGAACCGCTTGAAGAAAGTCTGAATCGCCAGTACGACGCCTTCGTCATTGCTGCTTTGAAGCAGCGATACTTGGCAGCTCTTCAATATAGCCAAGCCCAACATAAACAGGAACGAAGGACCCTCATAAAAGAAGCAGTCCAGGACCCGGGTCGATGCAGGCAACGGGAAGGCTGACTGGTACAGGCAGAGAAACCATGGGATGGTGATGGTGGCCAGATCAATATCAATCTGCTTGAAGTGGGCGGCTATTGACGGCAGCGAGATTCCTACAAGATGGGAAAACACCTTCTGATCCACCTGCACGCCCACAAGCGTCTTGGAATAGTAGTCGGGCAGAAGCTGTTCACAAACAGTTGCTAGCAACCAGAACGAATCCTCCTCCTTGAGATGGAGCAGTAACTTGGAAGCAACAATGTTCATCGACTGAGCATATCCAATGGTGGGGTTTCGCCAAGAGTAGCTGCTGAGAACGCGCCGCAGAGCGCCTAGTCCAATAGCTGACTGGTAGGCAGGATGGCCTGGCATGCTTCGCACCACGTCCTTCTCGATCTCGCCAAGGACCGGTGAAACTCTGTTATCACCCGCCTCCAGACTCAAACGATAAGAGTCTTCTCCAGATCGAAAGTACGTAGCACCAGAGAGAACCATCCACAGTTGAGGCCTGAACGTTTCTGAGATGCCATTTAAAATGAGCGTCCGTAGCTGCGTCGTCTTGATCATGCATGCGTCCCGGCCATACATAGCAAGATAATCCACCCACGCGCACTCCTGATCCATGTCGCGCTGTTCGTCCTGTTCGGCTGTTGGGCTGTCGTCGAAAGGCTTGTCTAGGGCGCGGTTTTTCTTGACTGCGTAGGCAAAGAGGTGCTGCAGACCAACAGGTAGTGGGATGGTTGTCTCTTGGTCAGCATCTGTCAGCTCAGCGCCGAGAGGCTCCTCCACAAGCGTCCGATCCTCAGAGTGGCTTTTCGGCGAATGATCCTGACTTCTCGTAGGACGGAGAGATGGGTGGGTCTTCCTGATGACTGCCTGGCTGCTCTGGATCTCAAGTGTCTTGAGTAATGGTGTAGATGCCTCTGAAACGCGTACCATCTTCTCAATTGTTTCAAAAAGCTCTTGGTTACTGCCATTGGTGCGGGTGAGCCAGAATGTCGCCCGAGATCTGACAGAGATCATCACGCTCGCTTGGGGCCTGCCTACCAGGGACATGATGCTTGAGAATGCCTGGCTAGAGGTCGCCGCGCTCAGACCGTTGTGAAAACTTAACGGTCCAGACTTGTGTCCTGTGCTGGAGGGACTCGACTCGATCTTCACGTCCACGATCTCAAGCAACGGAATGACCAAGGTCAAAATTGGGGATGAAGGTTCGATCGAGGAAGCCTCTGGAGAAATATCGCTTGCCAGCGAAGGCCCTGACCTGTAGCAGATAAATCTTTCGGAGAGGTAGAGCGTTCCCGACTGTGCTTCGGACATGGCTTTTGTTTCCAGTGCGACCGAAAGCTCTTTCAGAGACACCTCTGAAGGTGGGAGTCGAAATGTTGATCGAAAGCGCGAGTTTCGCTGTAAAGTCTTCAAATCCATTGTAGAGCTAATTTGAGACGTGGAGGCACTATTAACAGGCAGTACTGGATCGGCGGTAGGGGATCCTAGGCTTTCCTGCTTGTCGACTTGCTTCTCATGCTGCTGCTCACTGGTCATCCCTGATACCAAAAGCCTCATGTGAGCGTTGCAAAAGTGCGATAACATGTCAAAGACCTCTTTCTGGTGAAAATTTGGGAGAAAGACACCCTAGTAGACAGACAAAGAGCATCATTAGTTGAGCCACTTCTCTAGAGATCGAAACACAAGGCAGGACGTCAATCGTACCTTGGAGAACTTTGTTGTTATCACGATATACCCTTTCTGATCCTCGTATTCGTCGTCGACTTGCACCACGTCCTTGTATGCGATCAGCTTGTGGACGACAGATTCTGTTTTGCCGTTGCTCCTGTATATCATTGATGCATCCGAGGTCTTTTCAATCATTGTCGAGTTGTGCCAGCACAGGAAGTTTCTTGTCAGCGCGACATATCCTGGTAGGACGGATCCGGTATCTTGCACAAATCCGGACCTGTAGACTGATTGAAAAAAGTTTCCAAGTTAGCATGCGGGTGCTTATCCCTATCTGGCTTGCTACAACGACGGTACAAGTGTAGCGAAAGGGTATATCATACAGCACAGCAGCTCCTCGTCCTCAAACTTGAATATACGATGGATCTCTGCTCGCATTATGATCTTGTCCTGATCATGATCCAGGGATACTATGATTGCAGTATACGAAAAGAAGCGTCAATATATCACTATAACTCGTGCTTTCAGAATACATGGTGATGCTCTTACATGCTTCGCTCAACCGATCCAGCTCATAGAGCCACCTCCTGTCGGACTCGTTCTCATCTCCTCTGTTGGATGCAATGTCCAGTTCGATCTCAGAGACCTATGACCACGCCACCGACGTGTTTGTTTTCAAGTCAGTCCCCCACGTCTTCATCAGATACAGCAGCAAGCGACCATAGTGTAACAAAAGGAGAAAGTATATACCTTGGGAAAGACAGTCTTGTGGATGCAGTCCCAGTCAGCCCGAATGCCTGCTTCGTCCGTAGCAACAGCAACCACATAGTTCTCGAGCGAACACTGCAGGACAATCCGGAACGTTGCGTCTTCAACAGACACCTTTTGACTCTCCTGAATAGCAGAGTCCAGCATTTTCCCAAGAACGTTGGATTGCACCTTGGCGGTAATGGACGAAGGCAACGAAAACGCTGGACTCAACGACGGCATGTTCAGCGGCGGGAGTTGACGTAACGTCCTCTGAGTGGACGCGGTTCCTTTTTGTACGCTGTCGACAATGTTCCCGAAGATGTCTCCTGCTGAGCTTAGACTTAGCCCAGGCTTGTGCCCTGTTGAAAAGCGTCGCGTAGGATGTGTAGGAGGCGACTGCGTGTCCGACGCCTCAGAGAAAGCCGCCGCACGAGGAAAGAAGCTAAAAAGCGATGACGAAGTGGATGCTGAATGCCGATGCTTTGACTTTGTGGGCTGCTGTGGCTCTTCTCCTGACGGTGTTTGCTCTTGTACGGATGGGAGCCTCGTAGTAGAGTTGAGCGTTGGAGATGTGGCCGACGAAGGCGAGGCTGAGGACTTTGCGGGATGACTCGCGTTGGTGGAGTTGCTTGTGCCCATGCTGCTCACCAGGTTTAGTGAGAGGCGCCGTAGCCTCTTGACCTGCTGGGTGGATAGCAGCGGCACTGACCGTGCCTGGAGCAAGAAGCGGTGGTTGGCTTCCTCGTCCTGCCACACGACAGTCTGGTCTGTGGTGGCGAGGGGCGTGGGTTTGATAATCATTCTCTTTTCAGCTGAGTGGCAATCAGTCCAATGCGACAATGAATGAGAATGCGGAAAAGGGTGAGGAATAAGGAGGAGGAACGAATGTAACAAAGAAACGAGAATCGGCAAGACTAGTGGGTAGTGACGCATGCACAGGAGGAGAGGAACCAAGGGAAGGGACAAGGAGAGGGTTGGACTCTGATGAAATAGGGGCCATAAACATGTGCGGTAGATCACGACCCCCATCCTCAGTCAACAGTGTCATCATATATTCAGGGGCTGTTGAACGGTATTCGCGTAGTGTCTTGTGCAGGGACAAGGAGCGGCTACGCGAGCCATGGCATCGCAAGCAGGTCGCGATCGCGACGACGCCAACGAAAAAGAAGGTTCATATACATTCTCGCGTCCCTCCGATAGTTTTGTTTGTGGCGGCCTCTTGGTCCCATGTGAAGCAAGCAAAATTCTTCAGCCACGATTGTATATTTGGGTCAGAGAACGCGGAGCAGGGGACCAGTCTATAGTGAATCAGCAAAAGGGTATCGAGAGATAGAGAGATAGAGATAGAGAGAGAGTGTGTGTGCGTGGAAGGAAAAACAAGGATTTGGAGCAGGGCGCTTACAGGATCCATCCCAGTCTTTGAGCACTACAAGTCGGTCTTCTAGCCTAGTCAGGACCGCTGCTTGGCGACGTCGGGCTGGCGTTCATGACCTCATCCAGACTGCGGTGGCGCGACAACTCCGTAAGTACCGTCTCGTCCACGGGTATGATGGATTTCCGTCGAAACTGGTGGAACACTGGTCCGCTGTTCTCAAATGTCTGCAAGTCGCCTCCGTACATATCCTGATCCACTGTTACCGTTTCGTCCATCGTTCCGTCCACTGCAATATCCATGGGTTCGCATTCGCCTGCATCGTCTTCTATTATAGACGTAAGGACACAACAAATGCCTATCATTAGGAATGCATGCAAGTACAGCAAAGGGCAGGCTTAAAAAAGAGGCTGAACAGGGCCTCTACGCTACACTCATGGTACTTACCAAGAGGCGCGGGAACTGGCTCTACTGGCGCAATGGTTGGAGGCAGTGGCGCATGGACATTGCCATGGGCCGACAAGTTGGCGTAATTGTTCGACGCTTGCTGCTCCAGGCGCTGCCAAAGTTCCTCTCTTTCCATCATGCGTTTCCGATCACTATCGGTGATGAGGCAAGGCGCGTTAGACGATCGATCTGCGCCTGTCCACATTCCACGCTAGCCGACCTACGTTCTGTTCACATACTTTTGTCGCGCTTGCCGGTAGTGGTTAGTGCACTCGTCAAACAGTTTGGGCGTCACGTCCATGAAAAGCTTCAACGCATTGAAAACAAGTCCATGGATGGTCCTGGCATAGTGAACAAAAAAACAGGCAAAGTAGCAAGGGGAGTCAGAGCGAGAGAAGGGTGAGCAAGAAGTAATTTTCGTTTGGACCATGGTCCATGATCCATGGGCACAAGCAACGGAGCCAAGGACAATGACTGACCTGTTCCAGTGCGTTTTCGAGTTCTTGTAGAGCGATTGGAACATGATTGGCAGGATCTCGTTGGCGTTGTCATGGATCAAATTCACAATGTACTCGTTGTTCCAGTAGTAAAGTGCTCTTTCCGCAACCTAAAAAGCAAAAAAAAAAACAAGGTACGAGACAACATCTTCATTGTTAGATGGACAAAGAAAAGCTGTGGACTTTCTCTCTTTCTTGCGGGACAGTCTAGAGGATGAACCATGTAAGGGACACTAACCTGGAAATGGGGGCTTGACACGCAGCGAGCGATCTGGGTGAAGAGTGGACCCTCAATCTTGACAAACTCCAGAGGTTCAATTACGTCCAGAATCTCCTCCACCTCGTTCAAGAACATCACCTCCTTTGGACTGTTCACCTTTGGCCAGAACCGCAAGAGACCATGAATGACCTATAGCCAAGACACATATACCTCGAGTAAGTATTCCGTTGCCATCTCTCTTCCTGGCCCTTTTTTTTTTTTTTTTCTGGCAAAAAGGAGATGTCTCGGTGCCCATCAAAAATACCTCTTCCGTGAGCGCTGGATCCTTCTCAAGAAACTGGACCACGCAGTAGGCCAGCTGTGGGTGGTAAAGCGTCAACGATTTGGCCTTATGAAGTGGCAGCAAAACTTTGGTCAGGAAGGTCTTGTGCTCCTCCTTCAGAGGAAGCGCGAACCCGTTGATGATGCTGTCCCGCGCAGGAAGGAAGGAGGGAAGGAGACACATACAATAGTAAATTGGCAATTATTGAATTAATTAATCTTTCTGTCAGTTTGACCCCACGGTTGCACAGAACACCAGACAACAAAATAATCCTCCGATTGAATTCCAGGGTCAGTCAATGAATGTTTAAACACTCGTCAACAAGCCCGGATCAGAGTAAAAATACTCTGGGCAATTTACCTTCCGAGAATCTCCAAGAGTTCAGCAATGCCGTTGTGTCTCTCCTTCTCATAGATGAACTGAAAGAACACATTGTTGATCGAGCGCCGGATGAATGCCCTCAGGTTGAGAAACTTTCCATAGATACGATGGAGCGTCGTCTTCAAGAAGTCGCGCTCGCGAGGATCTTCGCTGTCAAACAGCTCCAACAACTTTTCACAACACAAAAGAGTGAAAGAAGGGCGGTTAGATTCACAAACAGGCTCACTGGCTATTAAGATTAGGCAGCACAGGAGTCGGGGAATATCACGTACCTGAAGGATGAAGCGATGGTCTATAAACTTTTTGGCAACGTTGGTATTGAAGTCCTGGGACTCGATAAAACGGAGAAAGAACTCGTACACGATCTGCAGGTGGGGCCATGCCAGTTCCAGAACAGGTTCGTCCTCTTCGGGGTCAAATGCATCGCCTGTTGGGTTCACCTGAGGAGGAATCGTCCTAAAAAGATTCGTCGCAAACTTGGACAAGTGGTGCGTGTTAAAATCCCCAATCTTGCAAGGACAAACTGCCACGGCGACATGTTCACTGCATCCCATTTACCATGCTGATCACTTCTGGATATACCGGCTCCGTGATGACCCCCCGATTATTGGTGATGTATTCCAAAATCTCCGAGAGTGTCTGGCGCTTGATCTCCTTGCCCGTAAGTTCAGAGGATGCATCATTAAAGTCGAAAATAACGGCGCACTGGCCAATCTTTCTCAGAAAGAGCTCCTGTCGGTCAATATGCGGCACCTCTATGAATGTCAGAGCGAGGGGGAGAGCAGGGAAGAAAATTGCGAGGAGACAGTGAGTCCAGGGTTAGTGCGCGCTCGAATGTGCGGATGGACACGGTAGAGGTGGCACGACTCCAGACAACTTGCCATCTAGCATCTGCAGAGGTTCCAAGGTAACGCGCTCCGTGACATGAAACCGTGAGGACCGCTGCCGGCGGGGTGTTTTGCTTATCGGTATGGCGTCCAAGGGCTGGTTTTTCATCCTGTTAAGCGGTCCACTCTTGGGCATTTCCTTGTCGCCAGACAGCCTGCCCGGCGTAGCAGGGCTGGGCGGAGAATGTAAGCCCAGTTGCTACAATAATATATTTCAATAGGGCGCTGTTAGTCGGTCTGAAGGTCGGTATTCATTCAAATCGGGAGAACTGGGAGCGCAAAAAGGGGCGTTGAAAGTTGGGGAGGAGCTCCACAGTCCAGGAGGGACCAGAAGTGCCTTCAACTGACCGCAAAGAGCGGACTTTTTTTTCCTTTTTTTTTTTCAACACAAGTTCACTTGGACTACTTACTGGGTCGATACTCATCACTGTAATGGCAGGCGGAACGCTCCTAATGGGAAATGGTTGCTGCTGCTGCTGCTGTTGTTGTTGCTGTGGAGTCTGTTCGTTATTGACGATTATATTTAGAGGAGCCTGTTGATTGCTCTGGATGGGAGCGTCATTCTGGATTGCGCTGCTGATGGTGGCAACATGGTTTTGGAGCGGGGCTGAGGCTAAAGTGTCGTCAGGTAGAACTTGAACTTTACTGCTGTTGCTGTTGCTGTTGATGTTATTGCTGCTGTTGCTACGGGGCGCGGCTGCTGGGCTTGAGCCTTTGGGCCCTTCGATGGGGACGGTGGGTGTGGGTGTAGGAGAGCTATTCTTGTTCTTTTTTGAAGCGTCTGAGCTTCCGGTCGACTTGCTCCTGGTCAAGACGCCTTTCAATCCCTTCATGAGCGTAATGTTGCGAGTGGAGTGGGGGGAGAGCGAGAGGAGAGAGTGGCGGAGGACGAGGAGGAGTTGGACAACGGGTGGATGGGCAAGGATATGAGGTGAAAGTGGGCGGAAGGAGACGGTGGGAAGGAGCAGGAATGCAAAGAGGTAAAAAAAAAAAAGAGTCTCTCTCTCTGTGTGTGTGTGTGTGCGTGTGTCGCTGCTGATGCGATGAGAGATGCAAAGGGGCTCAAGAGAGGGTGCTGCAGAGAGACAACGGGCCAGAGACAACAGGTAGACAAGACAGACAGGACAGACAGCGAATGGGAGGACGAGCGAAACGAGGGAATGAGAACAAAGCAACGAGGATATACAAAAAAAAAAAAAAAAAAAAAAAGGACTTTGGAGCTCAGCAGCACGCGAGAAGCCAAATGCTTCTTCCCCCCTCCCCTTCCTCTTCTCACCCCTTAACAGATCGACCTTTTGCTCTGTTCAAGGTCAAAGCAGCACCTGCAATGGCTGCGAAACCTACACCGGGCTCAACACGTCGACAACTGTGGGCCAAAAAGACAACAGTCGCTACTAAAACCACGGCGCCTCCACACGGCGCTACTCTGTCCTCTCCTCCACAACTACTGCTGCTCCGTTAGACAGCAGCCACGCATCTGCATCACCGGAGAGTCTCTCTCTCTTATTATTTTGTTGTTGGGTGCAATTCCGCAAGAATCTGGCGCTGATTTATTATCTCAGCACGCAAAGAGGAAGAACAGGGGGAGAAGGGCCCGCTTAGAAGCGGAGCTTGGTGAAGAACCACTTGTTCTTGCCGCTGTTGTATCTACAAATACGCAAACACGAAGTAAAGAACGATAGTCGTGGTTAGGGATCAATTACCACAAATGTCTCTTTAAACTCGTTGCCGTTGCAAAAAAAAAAAAAAAAACCAATACCTCTCCTCGAAGAGCTTCTTGACGGCCTTCTTGGACTCCTCGCGTTGGGAGGGCTCCTTGAAAGAGTCAAGGGTGACAACAGACTTCAAAGACTCCAACTCCAAACCGTAACTAGTTGTTTTTGTTGGCGAATTAAAGAACTTCTGGTTAGTTTTCTCTGCCCTACCTCGCTTCCTTCTTACACGCCAACTTTGCATGAAAAGTAAAAAAAAAAAAATAAGCTGCGCGCGTTACCGGGTGGGCATGATGTGGTTGTAGTTGACGACCTTGATGAAAGGCTTGACCTTGGAACGCTTGGCAACGCGCTTCTTGCCCATGTTCTTGGTGATCTTGAGGGGGTAACGCTCAATACCGGCAACAATGGCATGGCCATAACCACGCTCCTTGGTTCCCTCATCGACATGTAATAGTGGGAATATATGCAAAGAGAAAAGAGACAGAGACAAGAAAGAAACAAAGCACAGGTCATACGAATCAAACACTTGAGCTCCAATGCGAGGAGAGAAGTGAAGAAAGTAAAAAGGCTCAAAGAGCAAAAGAGTCAAACAGAAAACAGGGTACAACTGAAGCAAGCCCAGAGGTTGTCCTTTGCTGACAGGAAAAAAACGTCCTGCTGAGTTTCGTAGTGCTCTCCCGTCCGTGCGATCCATGCTCTGAGGGTCCTCGTCCAGATAATCTACTCCACTGCCCTTTTGTCCTGGTGTTAGGTTTCTCGAGTTTATGGAGTTGCGACCTCCTTTTTCGAAAGAGAGAAGAGCCATATTCCGCATAGATGAATCGGTTCTGGAATCCTGGCTCCAAAGATGTTAGTGATCCCATGAGTTGAAGGTAATGCGTGGTCCGTAGTCGACCCATGTCCACTGTCCTGCAACGATTCCCGACAAAAAGAATCAGATCTTTCCCATGCACAAAGTAGCTTTCGTTCCTTCCTGCTCCAGCTTTGAAAAAAAAAAGTCGAAATGTTCGCCCATCCTTGCCAAACGCTGATCCTGAGTAGGCGAACAAAGAAACGAACTGACGGTGCGGAAGAAAAACTACTGAAATAACGTCGTTGGGTTGTTATTTTTAATGAGGACGGCCTTCTTGCCGGCGTATCTTCCGTTAAGGAGAACCACGACCTAATAAGTGATGGGGAGGAGACGTTGGACAGCAAGGCGCTTTTGGTGTGAGTTGGTCTGGATGCCTTTGGATATATTCTTGCTTCGTTTTGTATCCATCGATCGCACAAGTCCGCATCGATCGAGCGATGGCTTCTGTTGCAACCCCCAGGCTCCCGTATCCGTGATGATGGGGCGGGCCATGGATCGCTCCAGTCCCCACGGTGGCCTCCTCTCCACTGAACACACCTTTCCGCTTTTCAGGAACTTTGGCATTTTGTAAAGAAAAATGAAGAGGAGGAAAAGCACATCATGTACGAGGCCCATACAAAAACGAAAAATTATCACCTGATTATTAAGGGCGAGTCCGCCGCCCATATGGCCTTGACGGGACTCTGGGCCCTTGTTGGAGAATCCCACAGTCTCTTTTTCTTCATCAAAAATGTCTGCAAAGGGTATGGAAAACCAGCCATGCATCCATAGGATGTATCGATCCATCGATCACTACAGCCAGCGTCCTTCAGTAACAAACACCACCTGGCGAATAGTGCGATCCATGGACAAACCCCTTTCCCACCAACAGAGAAAAAACGCTACCAACAGTGGACGTAGCTCGTTACTCGGGAACAAAAGACTGTGCTAAAGATGCACTGAGCAAAAACCGCAACCAACGATCGATAATCCAGTGGGCAGAGTTGGACATCATCACCACCGACATGCCAACATCTCGAGAACTCAAGGCACTCGACCGGACATGGATTGTTCTTTGTAAAAAAAACAGCGACCCTTGTTGGATTGCTTGGGAGCAGGAATGACTTTTCTTGGACTACGGCATCCATGGCGAACCTCTGATTCAACGTTTTTGCCAGCCTTGGCGGCGCCCTCAGCAACCGAGTCATGCCGTTCGAGAAATCACAGCAGTGGGTTTCGCAGCGGATTCATGGCGTCTCAATAAGGAATGATTGCGCTCAAACAGGGAGGACTCAGGATCTGATTGCAACAGGATTCGAGGGGAATCTATGATTGTGCAAAGAGTTTAGGCACTCAACTCTTTTTTTTGTCCTTTGCACCTACGATGTTAAACTCTTTAGGTGGAGCTGCTTCCGGAAACAAGTTCCGCATGACCTTGGGTCTTCCCGTCGGTGCCGTTATGAACTGCGCCGACAACTCGGGTGCCAAGAACTTGTACGTCATCTCCGTCAAGGGAATTCACGGTCGTCTTAACAAGCTGCCCGCTGGTGGTGTCGGTGACATGGTCATGGCTACCGTCAAGAAGGGAAAGCCAGAGTTGAGAAAGAAGGGTGAGTCTTTTTTTTTTGCACCTTTATGGTTTCTTTATGTGTTGCAACCGTGAGTCGAAAGAGCCTAACCCATGCTTTTGCTTTTTGCGTCTAGTCATGCCCGCTGTCATCATTCGCCAGCGCAAGGCATGGCGCCGTCGCGACGGTGTCTTCATCTACTTTGAGGATAACGCAGGTGTCATTGTCAACCCCAAGGGTGAGATGAAGGGATCTGCCATCACCGGCCCCGTTGGAAAGGAGTGCGCCGATCTCTGGCCCCGTATCGCTTCCTGCGCCGGTACCGTCGTTTAAGTTTCCTTCCACACACTTCCCTCGCTTATATCAGAGTGCCGCCTTTAGAAACAATACAAACTGTGAAGAACACACAACATGGTCCATGCCAAAATGGTAGTTGAGGAGCGTGCGTGCGCGCTTTGGCTTGGAAAACCTTAATTTGCGTTTACGTCGATTTCAGTGCACAAAAAAAAAAGACGCTGCGTTCGGGCCAGGCAAGCTCGTTCCTTGTCGTATAGCGGGTCAATGTACAGGCCACAGCCAAGATAGTTCTCTTTTATTACAAAAACTCGCGCGCATATTTTCTCTCAGAACTTTTGCAAGCCGGCGCTCGCAATATATTGATTCCATTCATCCCAGTCAATAGTACTCGGCATCCCAAAGAACGGGTTGGGGACCGCCACCATGTTGGCGTCCTGAGTGCCACTGTCTTGTTGAGGGAATAAGGAAAGCGTCGAGTAATCCACAGGTCCTGACGGAATCGCTGAAGTAGGCCCGCTTTGGGAGCCAGTACTGGAATAGTTATACGCCGTCGTGGAGTCTATTGTCGACAAGCCCGAGTTGGAAAAGGCGCTTCCATTGCTGGTCTGCCTTTCGGGAGCTGGCTGCGAGGAAAGGCCAGCGGCATACATGTTTTGTTGTTCAAGAGGTTGCAGTGGCAAAAAAGACTGAGTTTGTGGCTGCTGCTGTAAGGATTGCTGTTTCTGTTGTTGACATTGTGGTGCTGTAGCAGAGTTTGCAGGTTGCTGTCCTGTTCTGTCCTGAAGAGCATAAGGACATGAGAACAATGGGTTGGCAGTGAACACAGCTGGCAAAGCCGGCTGCTGCTGCGGCTGCTGCTGTTGGTGTTGTTGCTGCTGTTGTTGTTGAAGCTGCTGTATCTCTTGCTGCTGCGCCATCATTTGTTCATAATCCATGAATGCTTGACCCTGAACAAACATTCCAGGGGTTGACAGCGAAGCAAACGTGAAGGCGGGTTGCTCTGGAGTGGCTGGTGTCGGTAAAGCAGCAGCACTTGGCGGGGAAGGTGCATTGGTCTGGGCCGCGTATAATAGTGAATTTCTCTGTGACGTTGGCTTTCGGTTCTTCTTCATGGGCCTGGATTGGGGAGGTGCAGAGCTTGTGGTAGGCTCCATAGAGGAGTCTCTTGAACCTGACAAGTCAATGTCGCCTACATTTGGCTTAATATCCGGTGCCTCAGGATGCGGAACCGTGGGGTTGGAAGGAGACGTAGTAGCCGTACTTGAAGTCGAGGATGGTGTCTGCAGCACCCCAAAGCCCTTGGGCGCAAAGAGCAGTGATCCTCCGGACGGATGGTGCACATCGCGCAGAATAATTGGATATTTCGTTCCCCCATCGTCTCCCATCTTTGCAATGGTCACTGGCTCCATCGACCGACCCTCCGGCTTGTACTCATCGAAATTCAAATGTGCGCACATCAGATCCTCCAGCGCCATGCCAAACTTGGCGGCGTTGAACCAACGCCTTCCCAAAATTTTCATATACGCCATGTTCTTGACGAAGTTGTCTCGGGCTTGGGCTTGCAGACGAAGATCCATCGATGCCGAGTTGGTCAGGTGGATCAAAGAGGAGGTAAACAGCTCGTATGTCGTGAAGTTCCAAGCATGCTTGAGTGTCCCGTCTTCAGCCATTTTTCCCGTGAGATAAGTGATGGAGTTGGCAGCAGATATACAGATGTTGAGGGACGGCATGGATTCAGAAATCTTGGCTTTTGTCGGTGAGGTCGGAACCATATAGGGTCGATGCAGGAGAATAAGAACAACATCTAAACCACGTTTCAATCAAAAAAGCAGAAGCAATGGTTAGTGTCAATGTCAGTGTCCAGTGTCAGGATAAGTACAACAAATGAAGACCCGCACGACGAAGTGCATGTCGTTGACATACAATAGAAGCTGTGAATAGTGGCAACCCACTGGCTGATCTTGGCTGTACCAGCAGCCACAGCCTGGTGATTGTATCGGAGATCGGGCGGCAAAGCGAGTAGCCACTTGGTCAGAGTCGTGTCGAGCTCCGCGACAGTCGAGCTGACTCGAGCCGGGCCATGTGTCCTCGTCTTGGCGGCGTAAACCCATTGAAGGATCTGTCCTAGAATGTTGGACAGCTTGATCGTCTCCACAAAGTAGCAGAGAGCGAACGATGACTCTTCCTTGACTTTGTCATTGTTCTCGTGAGGCGAGGCTGCGTTCCCATCAGCATCGGCCCAATCCTGTTCTACAGAGGATGGCAAGTCGACGTCGCAATCGTTATCGTCAATGGCCAGCGGTCTGCCCATCGAGGCGCTGCACCACCGGTCCAGGACATAGCATGCCCACCACAAGCGTTTTCGAATCTCTGTTTCTAAAGGCGGCAAGTGCCAACGAGTGGAGTTGCGGTGCATGCCAAGATCCTGAGCCATTCTCGTAGCCATGCCCAGCATAACCCAAACGCGTCCACCAGATTTCGCGCTGGTGAAGCGATAGACGACCATCAGCAGCAGGGCTTGGATTGTCGACTGACGTGGTAACTCATACTCGTAGTCCACCAGACGCTTCGCTCTCGAAAAGTATTCATCCCCAAATTCTTCAGGATCGTGTCCATGCCCAGTGATCTCTGGATGATCCGAGTATCGAGATGCAATCGCAAACATGGCGATGATGAGGACATGCGCTGGTCGCTTTTCGGGGTCCAGATTCCTGTATTGGCGCATAAAAGTCGGCTTGTGAAGGACGGGCATGTGTGGATGGACGTACGACCAATAGCAGTCGAGAAGGTGCTCCGCGAGGTCTCTCGGTGGCAGGGGCATCTCCGAAGCCATCTGCTGAACAGCTGCATCCTTTTCAACAAGCCATTTCTGATGCTCCTTCATTTGAACGGGAATCATCACATGGCCGTTCTTCAAGATCTGGTTCTTCTGCAGTAGGTCGATTCCAGAGCTGTTTCCGAGGTATTTGATAAAACCGCCGTCGTCCAGCGTCATTGCATCCATGTTATCCGACAGTTCATTGATCTTTTTCCGTGCATCCCTGTCATAGGGCAAGATATCGAACTCTGGGTCGGGTGAGGCCATAGAGTCGCCGCCCAGTCCTTTTGATTCTGTCAGTGGGGATTCGCTGCTGCTATGGTGCGAGCTCAGCGATGGGACCAGGGGCGTATCAGGCGAATGAGGGACCCAGGCTGCGTCCGCAGAGTCCAGGTCATCATCCTCCTCCTCCTTCCAGCTTTCACGATCACCGGTCTGGACTAGACCACCGAGCAAATTCTCCATCCTGTGCAGTCTATTTTCGAGTGCCTCGATGTAACCCTTGGGCGGGCCTCTTTTTTTGGCGGAGTCATTGAACCTGATCAGCCATGCCGGGCAAAGACAATAAGATGATCAGTGCACGTCAATAGCAACATAAACCCTATCGCCAAGAAGCAACTTTACTTCGTCACACACACATTAACAACACACCTGCGCACTAGCGCACAATGTCTCGATGATACTTACGTGCACTGGAAACCAAACGTGGTACAGTTGGTGCACGACGGCTGCAGACCATCGCATCGAACTTTTTTCCTGCGACAAGTGTCACTATGGGATGCAAGAAGAACAGCAGTGGAGGAGCAGAGAAGGTGAGATTGAGAGCGAGAGACTTCCTTCCTCAGGTAACCAGAAATTGAAGAAAAAGACTCTTTCTACTGATAGGATTGCCGTGGTTGACGCTAAGGGGTATTCGTTCTTACCAAGCTCTTGAGACCCTCCGCCTCTTTGCATCCAACTGCTCTTGAGAGGACATTTAGGTGATGTGTGGTTTTATGAGCCGCAGCTGAATGGGCTGGATTGATCTTGAGGAATGAAGGGCTCAGTCGATCTGGGCCGATTATGTGAGTTGGCTGGGTGGGATCGGGATTATGCTGGAGCAGCGGCGGGTGTCTGGTGGAAATAGTGGCGGATGCGGTGAAATGCAGCGCAGGGTGGGAATGGGTTCTCAGAGTGAGTGAGAGACAGAGACAGAGAGAGACAGAGAGAGGCAGAGAGAGACAGAGAGAGAGACAGAGAGAGAGAGACAGAGAGAGAGAGACGAGAGATGCGAGAATGCGGTGACAGTAAAGGGCGAGAGAAACAGAGAGGGAGAGAGACAGAGAGAGACAGAGTAAGTGAGAGAGAGAATAGAGTCACGAAGGGCAAAAGGGAAAAGAAAGGGTGGGTGGGTGGGTGGAGCAGAAGAAGGAAAGCTGTTGAAGAGAGGGCTTGGAGACAGGAAAGAAGAGGCAAAAAGAAAAAGGAAGCTCGCCTTGGAAAAAGTATGCCAACGACCCTCAAGTGCAGCGAATAATCAGCAGGATGGGGAGGATGGGGCCCATAGGAGTATAATATGATAGCGTGGAGATATATATTTATACAGGCGTCAAGGAAGGGAATAAAACCTTCAATGCGCTCGCTCTCTGTTGTTTTTTTTCATGCGCACAAGCGCAGCAGCAACCCACTGGACCACACACACACACCAACGCACACACACGCACTCTATCTCTCTCTCACGCTCACGCTCATAGTCTGTCGTCCACGTAAACGCAAAAAACAACTCGATCGCTGTCAGCGTGGCTTCAACGCTTGGCTCCTGGTAATATGGCGATACGACTGACTCCCAGTCTACTTTCGACTACACACTGCACTGCGGGGGTAGGATGCCTTATGAACAGCCTGCTCAGCCCCTTCTTCCTCCTCCTCCTCCTCCTCCTCTTGTTCGTCTTGGTCTGCTTCTTCTTGACCGAGGATGACATAGCAATTGAACAAACTCAGTTGAGGCGCAGAATATTTCAAATGCCTCCAGAGGCTTGCTTATCAGACGCTGGGTGTGTCAGCCTGTTGTGCCTCGTCGCTTGATTCGCTCTGCACACGCTGCCAATTTTGCAGGCGCGCTGGCCTTGGACCCATTGGGTCTTTGGGAGAGCCCTGTTACGCTCCGCTGGGTTGAAAATGCACATGTCATGTCAAACAACAAAGGCACACCCCGGTTTGCTCATGCATCTCCTGACCAAACGAGTCTATCTCGCTAGACCTACAATCCACTGGGTACATGGGACTTATGAGAGAAATAGGCTACCTTGGCCTACCTTGGCGGGGTAGCTGCTGCGGATCTCGTCAATAGAAGTGATCACTTCTCATGGCGTGCAGCCGACATGATACGCGACACTGTCTTTATTTGGAAAATATCATACGCTTAGTGGTCCCACTATATGGCTCGTCCAGACTCACGACGCTGCTGTTGTTGCTGCTGCTGTTGACGCTTCTGCTCCATCTTGAACCAGAAATCGTCCGAGTCTGCAGCCTCGCGGTCCATCTCCTGAAGCCGCTCTCCAGCCTTGCCTAGACCCGCACGCATCTCACCATCCAGCTCGCTCAACTTTCGCTCTGCATCCTTGCCCCTCTGGCTCCACCAGGTCTTGCCTTCCTTGGCGACCTTCTCGGCTTGCGTCTTGGCCTTGTTGACGTCCCTGTCCACCTGCTGTGATGTGTTGCGCAGCCACGTCCTGCCTTCCTCCTTCACCTGTTGTGCCTTACGATCTGCTGTTTGCTCAGCTCCAAACACAGCTCCCTTCAAATGTCCCGCGCCATGCTGAATGTCCTCACGTGTCTGTTGAAGATCTTCACGGATATGATCCATCAGATGGTGATCATCTCGCTTGCCCGTGCCGCCACTGCGACCTGGACCGTGCTCGTGGCCATGCGCCTCAGCATGGGAGACAGAACGCTGGCGATCGACCGTAGTCGCTGCATCAATCACATTGCCATATGCCTTCTTGGCCGTTTCATCCACAGTTTTTGTCAGACGCGTGCCCTTGTTCTTGACATCTCTCTCGGCTTTGATGGCGGTTGCCTCGACATTACGGCCGAGTTCACTCTTTGCCTCTGCAACAGTTGCAACAGGTGCAATGGAGGAGCTCGAGCTAGAGGTACTCGAGGAGGATCCAGACGACCACCAAGAACGGCGCTCGCTTGTTGATGCAGGGAGCTTGGTTTCCTTCATGGACTCCTTGGTCGACTGACCGGCCTTTGAGACTCCGCTGAACATGGTGTCCTTCAAGTGGCCCAAACCGCCTCGAATGTCCTCCTTAGTCTGCTTGATATCCTCGCCGATATGTTCGAGAAGACTTCCTGAGCTGTCATAGCCCTCGTGGTCTTGGTCGTGCGTGCGCTGGGCAGATGACGTTGCGGAAGACGCTGCGGCAGACATGCGTCTCGTCAGATCATCAGCACGGCCTCTGAGGCTTCGTTGGCGTTCCTCTTCCTTGAGATTCTCAAACTTGATTCGCTCCTCGAGCTCACGGGCCGTCCGCTCCACTTTGAACTTTTCCTCCTTGATCCTGGCCTCAAGCGCAGCCTTGGCCTCCAGTGCAGCCTTCTCAGCAGCGACAGTCTCGTGGAGGACTCGGTCATGGATTTCTTTAGCTGCTCGGGCGGCCTTTTCCTTCTGTTCAAGGGCCCAATAATCGGTCTGGGCCTTGAGCTGCTCTGCTCTCTCCTCGGCCCGCTTCTTCTCGAGTAGTACGCGGTCCTGGACGTCCTTGGCAGCCAGGTCCGCCAGGCGACGCTGCTCCAGTTCCCACGCCTGCGCCTTTGCCTTTGCCTGAGCAGCGGTACGGTCAGCAGCAACCCTCTCTGCTGACAACCGCATCTCCATCTCCACGGCTGCTCGCTCGACTGCCGCTTGGCGTTCCCGGATCAACGCCTCGCTATGGGCTTTGGCGTTGAGGGCCGCAGCTTCTGCACGAGCTTTGACCTCGGCTGCAGCCTTTTCGAGCATGGACTGTTCTTTAGCAAGCTTATTAGCCAGATCCAGGGCTGCGCGCTCGGCGGCTTGCTTTGTCTCCCAGACTAGGGACTCGGCCTTGTCCTTGAGCAACGACATGTTGTACTCGTGCTCATTCACGGTAGAGCTCTCGGCTGACCGGCGGCTCCACCAGGAGGTACGGCCTAGTGAGCTGCCAGCATAGCTCCCAGGATAGTCGTAGTAGCTGTCATCACGTACACTGGCAGAAGACATTTCCTCGCCGTTGGACCAGTATTCTCGCTCCCGGGGTCGGCCCAAATAATACTCGGCCCTCTCGGCCCAGAGATCAGGGTGGTAACTGCGATGATCGAGGGACGACTCTCCATCAAGGCGAGCGGTGCCAATCTCTTCTCCAGTGGAAGACCAATGATCCAGTTCCTTGTTGTCAAGGATGCCATCCATATAGCTATCGCTGGTGGTGTAAGTCGAGGCGGCTGTAGAGTTGTGGAAAGGACCGCGGCTTTGGAAACGGTAGTCAAAGTCGTCCTCGTACATTTTGCTGGTGCCCATCTCCTCACCGTCGCTCCAGTGGTCCGAGCTATCGAGTCCACCAGCACCAAGACCAGCGCCAGCAGAACGAGAGCGGCTAGACCACCAGTGCTTACGCCGGTGCCGCTGTTGCTCCTGCTGATAGCGAATATCGTCGTCATCAGGACGATGAGACTCCCTTCTCTCTCTTGCCATGAGCTCCCTCTCTCGCCTTTGAATCGCTGGCGCTTGAGCTTTCCACCACTCGTCAGCCTCATGAGCAGATTCCTCCAGATTCTTGTCGACCAAAGCAGACTTCTCGTCCACCCAACCCTTGGTCTTGTTGGCGACATCGACAGCCTTGTGGGAGACGTCTTCGACAACCTTCTCGGCCTCGTGGGCCTTGTCCTCGACCCAGGATTTGGCTTCCTTGGACATATCCTTGAGCTCGCCCAACTTTGCGTTTGCTTGCTTCGAGACATCCTTAGACTTCTCCTTGAACTCGCCCAACTTCTGGTTCGCTTGCTTCGAGACATCCTTGGCGTTTTCCTTGAGTTCCCCCAGCTTTTGGTTCGCTTGCTTTGAGGCATCCTTGGCGTTTTCCTTGAGTTCTCCCAGCTTCTGGTCTGCCTCAGACGAGTGCTTATTCCACCAGTGCTTGGCCTCCTTTGTCGTTTCTTTGGCTTTGGCTTCCAGCTCCTTGACCTTGTCTTCAGCCCCAGAAGAGTGCTTGGTCCACCAGTGTTTGGCCTCCTTGGTCGCGTCCTTGGCCTTTCCCTCAAGCTCCTTGGCTTTATCCTCAGCATCCGAGGACTTGTTGTTCCACCATCTCTTTGCATCCTTCTGCATGGCTTTGGCTTCGCCTTTGGCGTTGTTCATCTTGTCCTCTGCATCCGAGGACGTCTCATCCCACCAGCTCTTGACATCCTTGCGTGCTGCCTTTGCCCTTCCTTCGGCCTCAGAGACCATGTCCTCTGCCTCCGAGGACTCTTTGTTCCACCAGTGTTTTACGTCTTTGGCTCGACGCTCAGCTCTGTCTTCCAACTCGTCGCCTTTGATGTGGAACCAAGAAGAGCTCTCCCGCTTGAACCTCTGAGCCTCGTCTCGGGCATCGTCGACCGTGTCACGGACACCATGGGAATGGCGGTTCCACCAATGCTCTGCCTTTCTGGAGAGATCGTGGCCTTCATCACGGAGGGCGTCTTTGGCAGAGCCGGTGCGATACTCTGCCTCGCGCCAGGTCTCCTTTGCCCGAGAAGCCAGCTCGCTACCCTCGGCAGGGAACCCATGAGTGTGTCCATGATGCTCATGGCGGGGCTGGTAACGAGGATAGTAGGAACTTGATGGCATGGATCCGCCTACGGAATCGACAATCGCGTGGGTGGTATTGGGGAGAAAATAGGCGCCTGCGGCGGCTGCGAAAGCCAAGGGCGAGAACATGCGGATGAGGATGTTTCCTAGTAACAAGTCGGAGGATAATGGGTTATGCTTTGCAATGTTTCGAAGTGATTAGCAGACTAAACCAACCAAATAAAGAAAAAAAGACTCACGCTGACGGGCGACCAAGGAGCCGGTAACTCCAGCTAAAGCGACATAGAGGAGGCCTGGCAAGAGATCCTCTTCATTTGCGACAATCGAATGCTGGTTTGAGAAGCGGTGCAGGCGCTGGTCGAGCTTAGGTAGAGAATGACGCTGATATGTTTCGTCGTCCTCGTCGTCCTCGTGGTCGTCGTGGCGCATGTCGTTATCGTGGTGGCGTTGAGAATAGGGACGGCTATAGTCTTGCTCCTCGTAGCGCTGCTGGAGTGAGGAGATATTTGCTGGTTAGGTGTCCGGGTTGCTTACATCATGGAGTTGAGCTTTTTTTTTGAGGGGGGAGACTTACGCTGTAGCCATCGGCGTACACGGTGGTGTAGGAGGTGAAGGCCCCACCGGCCACCAGGCCAGTGGCGGCTGCAATAGTTGTGGGCTAGGTTGGAGGAAAGGCGCACGGATGCAAGGTGAGCTACGGTTGTGGGGCCGCGTTGCATTTACAGCCGTTTGCGTAGAAGAAAGCTTACCCGGAGCAGAGGAAGGACCATGGTCTTGAAGCCTTGGTTGCTTTTCGTTGTGCGAGCAGACAGGAGGCGCCGATGCAGGGTCTGATGTGAACAGGCTGGGGGACAGGGAGCAGGTTGCGAGAGGGTGCTGCGAAGAGTCCGAGAGTCAGAGGGAGCAAGAGCAGGGTGGAAGAAGGAGCGTGTCGAAAGGAAAAGAAAAGAGTCTTATGCGAAAAAGCATCGTCTGAGACCTAAAAATTATCTTGGAATGAGACGCGACGGACAGAGGACAGGCGCATAAACTCGTCGCTCGCGCGCGGCGGTCATCTTGTCATCGTTCTTGTCATCGTCGTCGTCGTCGTCGTCGTCGTATGAAGTCACTCTCGCCCGAGTGATACTGCATGTCTATGGAGAGTGTGATTGCCTGGTTGTGATGCGAGCAGCAGAGCCTCGTACGCGGCCCAAGCAGCAGAGCAAAGCCAAGAGTCAAATTTGAGTCAGCCACCGCCACCGCCACCGCCTTTGGCTTTGCCCATCTGCAACGCCCAGGATCATTGTCCACCTCGCATCCATCTCTTACGCTCACTTCGCCTTCTTCTCTTCTTCTCCATCTGCATCTTCTCCATCTGCATCTTCTCCATCTGCATCTTATTCTCCATCTGCATCTTCTTCTCATCGTCTTCGTCTTCTTCGCTGCACCGCCTCATTCTCATCACCTTCCTCCGTGACACCCTGCTCTTCCACTCTCTCGGACGGCAGTCGTTCCAAGCATCCAGTTCTTGTCCAGTTACTTCACCAGCAGCCATCAGCAACAAAAGATCCGTAGTGATGCGATTCTTCATAGCATCACTACTGGCCTGCATCCTTGCAACAGCAGGATCGGCACAAGCACAGGGCGTGCCCGCAACCAACCCCCCACCTCCACCATCTCGTGGTCAAGCCGTCACCGTCCTCTACTCTATAGACTTCAATAACGACGCGGGAGTCGACATTGCACCCTTCAACACCTGCTTTGCCTCCGAGACTGCATTCGCCGACTATACCTACCTGACCTTCGCACCCAAGAATGCCACCATCAACTTTTACAAGGACTCCAACTGTGCAGACTTTGCGTTCGGCCTTGTGGGCTACTATGTCACCCATCCGGGACAAGCAAAATCCTTCCGCTGGGTGGGCTGGACGGAGGATACAATAGGCTACTTATTCGACAAGAACCCAATCCAAGGACAAGGAGATGCAGTCAATGGAGGGTACGAACCATCACCACAAACACCTCCTCCATCCGGAGGAAAGAATCCAGGCCCTCCACCACTACCACGACCTCCAGCAACGATGCCTGGAAATACTAACGACAACAAGGATCAGAACAACAATGGCGGCGGGGGCGACAACAACCAGATTTCCATTTCGTCCACGTTCTTCGGAGGCGTTTTCGGCACGCTTGCAGTGCTTTCCATTGGAGGTCTCATCTACTGGAAGAGGGTGAGCAAGAGCATGGTCGAGGACAAGGGCAAGGGAATCCTGCCGTACGATCGCGTGGACGATGATGAGGCGAACGGGGCTGAAGATATCCTATTGACCTCCAATGACAAGCGTGACAACTTTGACCTTGGGGACGACGCTGATGATGAAGACGACAACGAGGACGAGAACCATGAGAGCAAGGCACATGGGCAAAGGGCTGCAAGGAGGGACCGGTATCGGGATGATGATGATCAGGTATAGCAAGGCCGATGATCGCAGTATTAGAAGCGTAATTGGCTAGAATAGAAAACCATAGGGTATAGGCCCAACCGCATCTGTCTACGCAGTCAGTCCTAGGACACTGGTTTCTCTTTCATTACAGCAGCTATCACCACTTGTCAAACTAGTCACTCAAGTGCTCACTATCCGGTTTTATAATTGCCCTTCCCCATTGAGCAAAGGTCCGAAAGTGAAGACTAGCACAGGGTGGGTGGGACGTGAGGGACTTGACGGGGGTCACAACAAATACACGAATCTGCGCCCTAACATACCGAAGTCGGGCTCAGAAACCACGTTTGCCAGCCCAGATTTATTTCAACAACTGTTGGAGACAAGCCTTGAACTGAGGATCAGCCGGGTCAGCATCTCTTCAGGCGCGTATTGCGGGTTGCTAGTACTCAGAGATAACACTGTGATGTAGGATCTTGATCCATTAGAGGGGTTGACGTGTGAAACTTGAGGTATGACAATCATCATGCCTTAAGCAGGCTCGGGTCACTCTCTCATCGACTAAAGGAGACGCTTGCGTATGAGGCGCATCAACCATTGCTGGATCAAGTTCGTACAAGAAGAAAAGGTCTCGGGGCGGGGATAGAGATGAGCGTCTTTGGCTGCAGAGGCCGACGATGAGAATAGCGAAAGAATAGGGGGGGCAAAGGCACGCTCATCACGGTCTGGCTGTGCACTTGACGAGCATTCTCCGCCAAGAGACCCACTTTGCGTGCCTACCTACGACCATGCATATTCAGTGGGTTTCGATTGCGTGAATGAAAACGCTGGCCGTGCTAAAAATGGGGAACTAATGCAGTCAGCACGCCTGAAACGGTGGTGCCTTTTGATATCGCTTCGGAGTGCCTGCCTCGAATGGTCGTTGCCGGGCGAGCACAAACAGTAGCAGGCGACGGCTATTTTACATTTGTTCACAGGGCAGGCTGCTGTTGCTCAGATTCTTTTCTCGCATAGACCCATATATGGTGCCCTGGCTCTGACGAGGGTGTCTTGATGGCGTGGAGGGTGGCAGTGAGTGAGAGCACGGTGGGCGTTGGTGTCTATGGAGATCGTTCCTTTGCTTTGGAAGGCTGCTGCTGTGGTCTAAAAATAACCCGTGCAGGTCCCCCCATCTGGCCAGGTTTGCCTCAGAAATTGATATGAAAGGCAAAAAAAAAAAAGTCGGGTGGAATCAGATTCTTTTCCTTTGTTCGTTTCTTCCTCTCACGACTCACTCACTCTCTCACACACTCTTTAAACACCCGTCACCTGCCCCCGCAAACGATCTCAGCACACTGCAGCATACTCGACATACATTCCTCCTTGCACGACAATCACAATGACCCATTCCGCATCACACAGCAGGAGCACCAGGAGCACCAGGAGCACACACATGAGGAAACCATGGTCCTGGCTGGGCTTGACCACAGCTGCTCTCTTCATGACCTCGCTCCCTCTCCTAGCCACCGCCGCGCCAGCATCATCATCACAGCTGGTCAAGCGCGCCCCGGTCGAGTTCATTGCCGACTCGGAACCGTCGATCGAGCTCACGTTTGAAGCCAACGACTCGTACTACCTCCAAGCCCTGACCCTCAACCAATGCCAGAACCAACTCGTCCTGCCCGAGAACGGAACCCATGTCCGCCCATACAATGCCATCACCACTCCCGAAATCGAAATGGGCATCAATTTTTACTTGGACGAGAATTGTCAGGAATACGACTTTTCGGTCTTGTCCGAAGTCCGAGAGTTTGTCGGGGCGTTTGCGAGTCTGAAGTATGTGGGCGAGTTCAAGAACGCGAAGACGGGCTTTTATGAGAATACCGAGTTTTCCACAACGGTCTTTCCAGACTCGAATACAGAGCCCGGTCCACCCGAGAGTGGTCGACAGCCCTTGGTCACGCCAGGCAACACCAGCGCAGGAGTGACGACAGGAAATGCGGGACTGGCGGTCGGGATGGGTATCATCGGGATGGTGCTCGTGTTGGGAATCGTTGGATTGTCTGTGCTCGCGTACCGCAAGTTTGGTCCTGAGGGACGGAGGCGAGGCGGCGACGGAGGCGCGTTCATGACCTTGTCGACCAGTGCGGATGCTGAAGAGCAGGTTGGACTCACGGGCGAAAATGGCCCACATTCCTCGGCGGTGATGCAGTCCCGTGTGGGCGTGTCCTTTGATGACGAGCGCTATCCCGCAGGCTATCGCGACGAGGTAGGTCCCTGTTCTGTGCTGGCTTGATCTGGATGATGATGTATTATCAAAAGAGCTGAGACTGACCTCTGTGTACGATCCTTTTTTTTAGGAGCATGATAGCAGCGATGATGGCGAGGTGGAGCTGGGCTACCCCGAGAACGACGCCGAGGCAGGATCGCAGCCCCAGAACGCCAAGCTGCAATAAGACGAGCACCACACAGAGTGTGAAGCCAAATAAACAATACAGCCTAGGTTGTGTGTGGAACAAAACATCATAAATTCATTTTTCTTGCTGCCAGCCTGTCCACCGCCATCCCTCTTTGTCTCCTCGTTCCATCCTTCGCCTCCTCTTCGCAGCAGCCGCATTCCGCACACTCCGCCACCAAACACCCACACTCACACTCGCGCTCTCTCTTTCCTTCTCTCTCTTTCTTTCTCTCTCACTCTCTCTCTCACTCTTCCACTCACTTGGCATCCCTAGTCACGGCACCCAAGCAATGGCCGACACAGACCCCACGGAGCCGGCTCCATGGGACCTCATCCGCATAGCCATGGTCATTGGGCCTGTCACGGGCTACTTCCATCAATACTACACAATGCAAAAAATGAGGACCTCCATGGGATTCAGCAGTGTCACCTGTGGCGTCTTGATTGTGTCGAGGTAAGGGCCTAGTTGCTTCAAGGCGCTATAATACTGTATAGCCACCATACAAACTCTTGACTGACGCCAACGTGCTCTTCTCTATCTTCCTCTCTCCCCTGCTATGCGTAGCATCATCCGCATCTTCTTTTGGTAGGAACAAGCAAGGGGATAATCCTTCAGTTGCAATCCCAACCGCGTTCCATCTTTTTATTTCGTTTTCATAGCCAACCCCACCTTGGACCGTGATGACATGTCCTGACAAGATATTTTTCCTCTTCTTTTTTTTATGCTTGGCATGTTTCCCCTTTTACCCTCCCCCACCCCTTGCTGCCTCGGTTTATGCGACATCGGATGACCCTTCCTCCTCTTCTGCATAACGATGTTGCTCTTTGAGCAGGATTGGCGAGCCGTAAGTCTTTTTTACATTTGCTGTTTGCTTGCCTCGTCGTCTATCATTCCAAAGAAAAATGTCGTTAGTAACCAGGTTCTGCTGTTTTTGGCCTTTTAGATTCGACGACGCTTTGCTCTTCCAGTCGATCCTGATGACCATTGTACAACTCTTCTTGCTAGAGCTCTGTGTGCGCTACTACCCATGGACAGTTCAGATTCCCGCACCCGTCACCCACTCGGTCCCATCTTCGCGGCTTGGCAATCCCCAGCTCAGTCACAATGGAGGAGGTCACTCACCCGTCCTAGGATCGTCTATCGGTGCCAACAACCAAACCTCAGCAGGGCCAGAGCGGATCACGACACGAGCCTCAAGAACTCAGGGCGCGGGATGGTACAAAGAACATGCCTTTTATTGGGGGACACATTTCTGGAACTGGCCCACCATCGGACCTTATTATCTCTTCCTGGCAGTGTTCACGCTCGTGGTCGGATTGTCATTGCTGATCATTGGGAACTCCACCTTTTATGTCGCTTTGTTGGGACTTGCGGTAAGCGCAATTGTCATCATTGAACCCTGCCATGTGGTGCTTTGTCTAGTAGGGTGGGTTGATTGTTTTTTTTTGTCCGCAAATGATTACTGACCTGTCCGTATAATATATTGGTTTTTCTTTGTCTCCCCCCCCCCCCACCAGGCGCTCGGTATTGAGGCCACGGTCCCACTTCCACAAGCGATCCAGAACTACCGCACCAAATCCACCGCAGGATTCTCGCCTGCGATTCTATTGATGTGGGTGATTGGGGACTCGTTCAAGACCTACTATTACATTTCGACACATGCCAAGTACCAGTTTGTGGGCTGTGGTATCATCCAGCTCTGTATCGACTGTGTCATCATCTCTCAGACCGTCATCTACTCCAAGCTCTGGCGGGACGCTCGTAAGCGTAAACTGTCTTCGTCCTCCTCGGGCATTTCGTTCCCAGAGTATGGACATGACCGCCTGTCATCCACTCATCTGGTCGGAGGCGCTCAGGGACGGTCCAGCTCGGATGCCCTGTTGGCTGGAGATGATCAGGAGGATGATGAGGACGAGGGCGAGGTCCGGCCTACTTACCGATAAAATATACACGAAAAAAACATACACATACAGGAGGAACCGATTTTGATAAAGACAAGCCAGACAAGCTACTTTCGGACCATTTTGAAAAGGGAGTAGAAGGTGTGTTTAGACATGATGTGTGTATTTTTTTTGGTGCGGTGTAAGAGCACTCGTAACCAGGGGGCTTCTGTAGGGATAGGAAAGACACCCCAAATACTCTATGTTTTAGGACGACGACGACTATGACGACGCGACGCAATACTTGTATCGATAAGTCAGGACGACATCGCTGCCGGTCTTCCAGTAATGACTACGGATGGTGGCCAGGGTCATCGTCGGTGGGAGCACTTGATCATGACACAGAATCTCAATCCAGTGCTCCGGTCGCAGAAGACTCTCTTGCATCAGGTAAGCCTCCTCTTGCTCTTCTTCCACCTGTTCTCTGGTCTTAACTGCTGATGATGATGGTGGTGGTGGGACGGTAGCAGATCCATCAGTCCTACTGGAAGGTGCACTCGAGTCTGACTCCTCTGCGCCATCTTCTTGTACAGGTTCTAATGGCACACGAGAGCTGTCATTGTCGCTACTGCCGCTCGTGCTACGAGTCGGAGATCCATTTTCCTGTCCTGCTACTGCAGCTGCTGCTTCTGCTGCAGCTGCCGTTGTTAATGATCCCGTCGTCTCTACAAGCATTGGTGTCTTGGCAACAAGAGATGCAGCTGCAGCTGCAGCTTCAGCGACCGCCCTTGGAGGATTCAACGCCAGCTTCTCCGCCACATGTGCAATCACCTTCCGAACCCTCAACATCCTTGGTGCCGTCAGTCTTGGGTTCCCTCCAGGCAACTCGCCCAACTGACCGGGTCCGTCTTCAGAGGCTGCAGCCGCTTCCTGGTCATGATGAGGTCGAAGTACAAACGAGACCTTGGCGGCCTCCTTTACCGGCACCATATTCTTCAACAGCACTTCCAGCAACCAGGTAGGAATCACTTGCACAAGAGGGATATAATCCTTATCCAGTGCGCCCACGCTTCCCCGGTATAAATCTACAGAGGAGGAGGCTTCACGGGATTGCTCAGAGATGATGACGGGAATATGGGCCGGAATCGCCACTGTAGGGCAGTCCAGATGTGTTGGAGGCGCAAAAGGTGGATGAGGAGGTCGAACACTGATGGTCGAGGACGGTAATTGTGGGACGGGGCTCGGTGCTGATGAACGGGAAGGGGCAGAGTCGATCGAGGAGTGAGACGAGGTCGCGTCTGAGGTCGAGTGTTGATCGTCATTGTCGAGCCTTCCATTGCTGGTCAAACCTAATCCCATTCCTCCTCCTGCTCCTCCTCCTATGCCTGTAGAAGTGCCGTTGACAGATCCCGCTCCATCGACAAAGGTTGTCCTCAGTGAGGATGCAGTCGAGTTGGTGGCCGTATCAGTTCCGACGGCGGTGCCCGTGGCTGTAGATGTAGCTGCTCCCTGCAAGGAGGACAAGGTTGCGCTGTCAGGGGGTAGAAGCGAGGGACTGTTGAGAGATTTCTGGACAAAGGACAGCGCGCTGCCAGAAGGAACGCTGATGTTGGCAGGTGCGCCTGGGAGGTTCTTCTTGGACCCAGACGTTTTCCCGTTCTCAAAACGATGTTCTGCACTCGGGGTGCGCGCCAGTTTCTTCACAGAGTGCTTTAAGCGACCCATGAACCCATTGCTGGTCGTCGAGGAGGCACTCGAGGGGGACAGTGGGGTCGAAGGCACCGTGGGCGAGGCTACTGCTGAGAGCGATGATCCAGTAAACAGAGTCGATGGCCTCGTCAGAGTCGGGGTGGCTGCTGTCGAAACCGGCCCCTGTCTGGGCGAACTTGTTGGGCCGTTGGATGGCTGTTGTGTAGCTGCAGTATTCGGTTCGGTGGGTATCGTCGAGGCAGATGTCATCCTTGAACTGCTCTCGCTCCGAGGAGTTGCGCTGTTTTCACCATTGGAAACAGCCGGCCCCCTCAACCCTTCAGGGGAGGTGTTGACTGTAGGTCTACTGCCAGGATCCGATGTTGCCCTTGCCCCCGTATCGTTTCTGTCCTGTACTACTGCTGCTCCATCTACCACCTCGTTCCTCTCGTTTGTCACGACAGTCATAGGAACTGCTGTTTGTGGAAGGTCGTCCTGGTGCTCCTGCCGGTAAGCCTCCTTTTCATAGGCGTCAATGTGAACGGGCACATACCGCTCAAACAAGTTTTTCAAAACCCATTTTCCAATGATGACTATGCAAAACGAGAATAGCAAAATAATAATAATAATAAATATATAGGGTCAACAGGAGCCATTGTCATGGGCTTTTGCCTGGCATGTAACACGAGCCGATGGTACTTACTCCTTTGATCCTCTGGTCGCTCTGGATCTGGTGTTTCCTCGATTTCATCCACATAGACCTCTGCATCAAAGCATCGGCCTTCATCCAAGTGAACAGTTAGGGCTCCAATGCGAGTGTCGATGGTGCACCAAGTTGGGACAGACTCTATTGTGTTGAGCTCGTTGACGACGTCTTCCAGTTTGCGACCGGTATATGTCTCTAATTGGACGCACTACAAGTTTCAAGAAACGAGGCGACGGGCTGTGTCAATACAAAAATGAGATCATTGAGGTAGGTTCCAGTTGTGGGGTAGAGCACGGCTATACCTGGATGAGATCCCACAACGCCACTTCACCGCACTTGTCCTCAGTAACGACCATGCGACGGTTGTTCAAAAGCGTATGCTTGATAAGGCCATGTTCTCCCTGAATAACGTTCTCGGGCTGCTCAAAAATGGGCGTGATCAGACCATCATCATCCTCCGAGCTGTGCTGACTCTGCTTATCGCGGCTATGGACGTAGATCGACCCCAAGGATGCTGCAGAGTAAACTGTCGAAGTCGGGTAGTACTGCTCTGGGATCGGATCCATAAAAGTGGACTCGTTCAAGTTCATCTTGAGCAAATTTGCAGGTATGATGGAGTCAACCATTTCGGCCGATCTATTCACGCGGGTGGGGATATCCGGCCATTGAAAGACACTGCTGGAAGATGTTGCTGTCCAGATTCGTGCATTGTCGTGCGCCACGAGCTAGTATGAACAAAGGAAAGGCGGCGGCGGCGAGGGGTGGGTGGGTGTGTTAAGAGCGTGCATTGAATTGTTCGTATTCACTATCGTTCAATCCTTAAACATATTGTTGTATTTCTGTCACACGTACCCGTGCCACTCCAGTTTCGGCCTTGCAGATGACAACACATTGTCCTGGATCCTCGTCGTCATAGTCATTGTGGTGCTCGGGGCTGTATCGATTGATTTCGGTTTTGGTGACAAGACCATCTTTTCCGCCTCCATAGAATGTCGCCAGTTGAGGATGATCCGAGTAGAGCGACCATACAGAATCCGAATGCATTGTGAACGTCGTGATGCAACGCTGAGCGGTAAGCGACCAAAGTTTGATGGTCGTATCGGAGGACGCTGACAGGATCTATTGGAGAGGATTAATAGGCAAGCGGCCATTAGTCACTCTCAGGTTTGCCTGCCCGTTATGCGATCAAGTCCTTATCTCAGTTTTATGCTTTACCGTGTCTCCACTCTCGCTAATCAATAGCGCGCGGATGTTGTCAGTGTGGCCTGCAAACTTTGTTATCCGCTGTCCTGACCTTGGATCCCACACTCTGATGATCTATTGTTTTTTTTTTGTAATGCACAGACCCAAAAGGAGTAAGCAACAAAACAAGTCGACTAAAAGGCCTGCGATAACAATACTTGAGCAACTGGTGGCCTCACCTTTTCGGGCGATCCAGTCGCCAGCACAGTTCCCGAAGGGTTGCAAGCCAGCGCATAGATGGATGCCTTGGACGATGTCTCGGGGATGCTTCCTATACATTGGTAAAATACTGTGATGAGCTGCTGTTTTCTTTCAATGGGGGTCAAAATGCTTTGCGGTTCGTGTAACAGTCGCTGCGCTTGTTGATTTTGTTCGATGCATTGTTGTTCATACCAAGGGATTCAAACTGTCCACTTCGTCCCTCCTTGATGTCCCAGAGATGCACAGTCTTGTCAAGACCACCGCTAGCGAGCCATCCTGGCCCTGAGGCATACGCCAAGGTTTTGACATAGTCACCATGCGTTCCAATGACGTGGGCTGTGGTCGGGTTATGCGAATGAGGTCTGACCAGCTTCACTGTCCTGTCCGACGAAGCGGAAACCACTGAATATCGCGGAGAAGTGATTGGAGTTAGAGACTGCATGATGAAGGAGAAAACAAGTTCCATGCCAAGAGACCCGGGCACACACGCACGCACACACACAAGACAGCTGACAAAAGAGGCGCGATGGCGATGGGACGCGACGCATTAGCTGTGTTTGAAAAACGAGATAATTCCTTACAGCTCTCTCCGTTGTGGCACAGGACGATGTCATTCACCCAGTCTGTGTGGTGGTTGAATGACTGTCGGAACGTGGATGGCGGAAGGCCCTATGAGCGCACATCGAGAGACAACGGGTAAGAAATGGAAAATCTGGGCGTTCAGCAATACACACTTGACATCCAGAGAGTCTTTATAGTTTCAAGGTCGAAAGATCGGGTACCCCAGTAAACACCACTAATCACAGATGGGTTGCTGGGCCAACAGGAGGACGAGACGACAGTGTACTCAAAAGACTCACCTGCGGACGCTCTGGACTTTCGCCAGGTATATCTCGAGGTACAGGTGCCTGCAGCAAGCAGCAGCGAAAGCATTGCGGCGGGGCGAGAAAGTACATGCAAGTCGTTAGTCTTTTAGCTATTGAGCTTGTGCCATCCGTGCTTGCTGTTTTCCCACAGTGACCATACCTCGAAATGGAGATCCCACGCCGCAATCATGCCGTCGCGCCCTCCCGTATACAGGATGCCTCCGGGCATATGGTGCTTTGAGGAGCGACGGTCGCTCAGGCTGGTCTCATGGTCAAGTTGCTGGTCAAGGCTGTGGTGGTGCTGGTGATGCTGGTGACGATGCGAAGCTGAGGATGGCTGTGGGGTGGGGATTGTCCGGGTGGTGGTGTCGAGAGCGAGAGCGTTGATGCCGAGGAGATGGGCATTCCTGTTTTCGTCCTTGCGGAGCACGTAGGAGATTCGTTGGGTGACCGCGGGCCGTTGAAACATCTCCCGGACTGACAGGTGGAGAAAGTGTGGGGGATGGCAGAGAGCAACAGCAGGACAGCAGGACAGCAGGACAGCAGGACAGCAGGGCGGGTGGAGTGGAGGTGCGGGCGGAGAGTGAGAACAGAGAGCTGTAGCAAGGACGGCGGGGACAGACGAAGAGGTATGACGGTCGAGCAAACACAGAGGCCAGCTAGAGTGACAAGGGCAAGGCGGGCGGGATGCGAGGATGCTGATGAGGGACACGGGAGGGGAATTAAAGGGAATTCAAAGAGAGATGTGAATTGAGGAAACAATTCCTTGAGGGCGAATAAACATATGCTGTATATGCTGTTCAGACTGACTGGGGGGGACTCTGCACTGCAGTAGAGAACAATAGCCCAGCCAGCACTTACACACCAGCACAGCACTTACACACCAGCACACACACACCAGCACACACACACCAGCACACACACACCAGCACACACACCACCAGCCAGCACACACACACCAGCGCACTCCACCACCACACTGCTCTTTTCTTTTCTCGTCTGTCCCATCCGACCCGCTCCAAGCGAAGAGTCGACTGTAGACACCCTTGCAGCCCGCTCGCCCAATTGGCCATCCGCTCCGTTGCCATCCGCCCCTGTTGCCATCCGCCCCACAGGAGCGAGATCACCGCGACACACGACACACTCGGGACAGAGCCCCATCGCCGCTTGCCTTCTTTCATTCTGCTGCTGCTGCTTGATTGTATCGATACCCCCCTACCTGCTCCTGCACGCCTTCGCTCGCTCCCTCCCACCCTCTCTCCCTCCTCTCCTCCCCCATCCCGACACACAGGCGCACAATGGCTCCTCTGGTCAACTCCACTTTCACCTCATCCTATCCACCGCAGGCAAACCAGCCGAAGCGCAAACTCACATGCTCGCCTGCAGACGCCATCCCGAGGCTAATGCGCGCAGCCAACGCTAGGCAGGGCCCCATTCTAATCAGCATCCTCTCCCTTGTGCTGTCGCTAAACACCTACTGCCTCTTTGCTGTCCACCTGCCCTTTCACTTCCAGTGGCTGCCAGGCGAGGGTATCCAGGCCAATGCAGGCTACCTTCTTAACTGGCTCTGGTCTTGCTACCTCGTCTGGGGTGTGGCCGCTAATTATTATTATGCTATCATAACGCCTCCCGGCTCCGTCCTGGATGGTATCTCGACCGAAGATGTACGTACTACTACCGTCTGTCCAAAGAACGAACGCTGGGTGTCGCGTCTTCATAGGCGTGTGTGGCTATCACAAATTGACGCGTTCTACCGCGATTTTCAAATCCATATCTGTAGGAAGGAACCACATTCAACGACATCCTGCTCGAAATGGAATGTAAGTTGACTTTCATATCGACGCGTCTACAGCTCTCTTCCCCTCTCTCTCTCGCTGTCCCTATCTCTTTCTACTCTACCCGACTTTAACAATTACACCTGCAGCTTTCACAGAGTTTCCGCCGCTATGTAAACGATGTAAGGACCGCGACAAATGCTGGAGCAACAAAGAACAGTGAATAAAACGACAAAACACTTGCCTAACCCGGTTTCCATTGATATCCTTCCTTCCTCATCAACTAAAGGTCATCTGCCTAAACCAGAGAGAGCGCACCATTGTAGTGTCTGTATGAAGTGCATTCTCAAGTATGACCATGTAAGGGCGAAAAGGAAAACTCCCTGAGAAGTAGCGCAGCCGTTCTAATAATACCGTCGGCTAACTGCATCCTGGCACTGGACTTATTTTTGCATGATACATATAGCACTGTCCTTGGATAGGGAACTGCGTCGGTCACTTCAACGTTCGATATTTCATAATGCTGCTGACCTACACCACAATGGCATGCATCTACTTTGTCTATATGGGATTCGGACCCCTCATGCTCATCGCAGAGTACGAAGACGATGTAGGTGCCTGTGTACTCGGTTCAGCGATGACAACGAGCAAAGAGCAGCAAGCAGAATCTTATGCAATGCTGTAATACGTATGACTAGGAATATTGGCCCTACCCTTTGCCTCGGTCACTGGTAGCGTTTGCCGAGGTCTTAACTGTGGGCATGGGACTAATCATCGGCGGCATGACAACTTGGCACTGGCAGTTGGTAAGATTCCATCGATTCGCGTGGGCCATGAGGAGAACAGCCATTTTTTAGTGGCAGCTTTTATTTACACGACACCCTATTCTATCTCCTATTGCATCAATAGATATTGACTGCTCAAACGACACTGGAGCATCACAGCAATAGTCGGGTCAGACAGATCTGCGCCAAGAATGGCGAAAAGTTCACTAATGCGTATGATTTTGGCGTCGTTGGCAACTTGTTGAATCTTTTCAATATTGGACGACGAGGCCACTATCCTTGGTACACGGCACTTCTGCCCATCATGATCCCACCTATTGGAAACGGCAAGAGATTCGAGAAGAGCGGGCAAGGTTATGTGCAACACTCTTTGGAAAAAGACGACCTCGTATGAAGCCGCTTATCCAGCCGGGGCAGGAACAGAATGACCTTTCACAAGGACAAGGAGGCAGAGGTATGTGAGAGATAAGGGGAGGTGGTGGTTCTCAGAGTACCGACAAGAGTGTACTCAAGTTATTAGGTAGAGAACAAGCGAGAGAGAGGAAGAAATAGATAGCATCGAACACCTTGAACCCGTGTGGCCTGACTCCATGGATCGGATTGTGAGAATCAGGAAGCAGACGCGTGTACGCGACGCGAACGACAGCACTACACCAGCACCAGCTCGCACATGCTTCGATCCAGAGAATCCTTACGACATCTCATGATGTCTCAACTCTGGCCGTCGTGACTCTCAAAGAGACTACGAGAAGGAGCCACGCATTTCTGCTCAGTCCCCACCGGACCGCTCACACAAACCAGTGAGCCACCGGTACGTACCGTTCTTCGAGCTTCTGAAGCATCTACAAAGCTACATTAATCTCGGAAATCGATCTCTGTACTATCGAATAAAAAGTGGATGAATAACATCACGTTCTCCATCTCGACAAGAAGGGTATACGAATAAAAGTGAAATTGTCGTAGTTGATCAACAAGGCGCCCATACCTCACCAACTTTGATCATGTGAGAGGACTTGACGCGCTGCTGCCGACGACCGCACTACTCTCACCATCTGTAACAAGTGTCTAGGATTGGCGTCGATATGACAACTGGCACTATAAGCCATTCATTGATGGCACGTATGTGATCGAGTAAGAGAAGGTATTGTCCGCGTCATGACTTGATTGTGAAGGGTTTGAGCAAGCCATCAGACGATTGAGGGTCGATAACAGGAGCGCGCTTCGGTGATCGATACCCAGTATGGGGTCTACGCGGTGCTCGTACCTGAAGCTGTTTTTTCTTCTTCCTCTCCGTCGCCACATGGTTTAACGGTGAGCTGGCATGCATGCATGGCTTTGTACTGACTCTGCGCTCTAGAAATTTACCGCTCAACCTTAAAATGTGCGCACGACCGCTCGATCACTTTCATGACAAATGCAAGGCTCTTATATTTTTCGAACCGCTTCTCTAATACTCTACGTAGATCGGAACCATTTTTGGTGTCAATGCTAAACAGAACAAAGCTGTGCTTTCGTCTTTGATCCTGGCATAGCATCCTTCACGAACTGATTTGTCAGTTCAAGCAGCTCTTGGAACGCAAAAGGGTCTTCACCAAAACTCGCAGCTCGGTATCATACAACGATATGGAAGACACCGCGACCACGACTTGCAATAGAGTGGTATAAAAGGAAAGGCGATGACCCAACCTCGTACTCTTCATTACCAAGAACAAGTAGCAAATCAAAACGACAACGATACCAGAGCTCAACCATCTCCCTAAGAAACAAATTCACCAGAAAAAAAATGACCGTCGCCAAGCAAGTTTCCAACACCCGCGTGCTCGTCGCCCAGATTCCCGAGGGCATCGCTCCCAACAAGAGTCACTTCCGCACCGTCACCGTCAATGAAGCTGTGCCTGAGCTCAAGGATGGCGCCATCTACATCCAGAATTTGGTGTTTTCCTTGGATCCTTGTAGGTCTGCCGTCTCCCTTCATGGTTTGCATTGCATGTATGTTCCGTGCTAACGAGTTTCGTCTCTCTCATTGCATGCACATTAGATATCAAGTTCGACTTTGCCGAAGGAGCTACTGAATCGCCTGTTGTAGGATTTGCCATTGCCAAGGTTCTCGATTCCAAGAATGACAGCTTCCCTATTGGATCTACTGTCTCTGGTCCTGCCAAATGGGAGTTGTTCACACTGATCGACAACCCAGACAAGTTGGCCGAGGTCTTCAACCTGGATAAGGCTCTTGACCCCGAGTTGCCCCTTTCGATCTATAATGGCGTTTTGGGCCTTTCTGGACTCACTGTATGGGACTCGCTGAACCAGGTTGGCGATCTCAAGAAGGGCGAGACCATCTACATCTCGAGTGCTGCTGGGTAAGTTCGTGCGCTTTTTTTTTTCCTGTTGAATGAACGATATCTCACGCTGGTCTTTGTTTTTCATCACTAACGATCAATATCCCTCGTACAGAACTCTTGGTCAGCTTGCTGGTCAATTGGCCAAGCGCAAGGGTCTCCGCGTCATTGGATCTGCGGGCACGGATGAAAAAGTGGCCTTCCTCAAGAACGAGCTCGGATTTGATGCTGCCTTCAACTACAAGACACAGGACAAGCGCGCTGCGCTCACTGAGGCCATGGGATCCGCTGGAATTGACATCTACTATGATATCACTCTTGATGACAATGTTGACATTGCCCTGGATCTGCTCAATCATTATGGTCGTATCGTCTCTGTCGGAGCTTTGGCACTCCATCAAGGCCAGGCTCCTGCTGCTCCTGCAAATGTGATGAACATTTTGATGAAGCAGTTGCGCTATGAAGGATATCTTGTTTACTACCGCTATGATCAATTTGAGCCCTTCTGGAAGGAGGTCGCACCTTTGGTCAAGAGCGGCGAGATCAAGTCCGCGGAGACGGTCCTTCACGGTGGAATCGATTCTATTGCTGAGTCTTATATTCGACTCTTGAATGGCGAATTCAAGGGCAAGGTCTCTGTTGACATCCGCACTGCCTGAATATTATAGACTGGACTATAGAAATAAACCCTGCTGCGTTTGAGGATCTATAACATAACTAGACATTCCATAATTGGAAGCCTCCACTTTAAGCATACCTGCGACCCTTTTGAAATGGATCACACGCGTGCTCCTCACCCCAGTAAAGTCTGAGAAAAGTGCGGTAGAACGACTGTTACAATGCACAAACTCACACCGAAATAAATCAATAAGCGACTAAGCAGAATCGAAAATACACATTGGTGAGTACTCTGCACTCAATATGACCCAGGGAACGGGTGTGTGCTCACTTCATTTCTCCTCTCCTCGCTGTCCACAATGAATACTCACCATGCCAACTTCTGATCGAAAGAAAAAACGACGATCAGCCAACTCTAAAACTTTAACTTTAAAAGAGTTGTGATCGAGGACACGTTTTCTCTTCGTGGACAATACGATCGGGCGATCTGGCACTGCGCAGGAAGCACAGTTTTCTTTTCTTGTCCGTTTACAAATGAGGTATGGATACCCGGTAAATGGGAAGACGTTCTTGATATCGTTGCTTCTTATAGTATGCATACTTGTGCATTGCTCGATGCCCTTCCCCCGACAGCACGCTGGCAGCTACCCTAAATATGGAGGCGTTGACAGGACCACCAACTATTATTTTTTGTTTTATCGCGTTTCGATTTGTAAACTACAACACTGCACGGAAGGTTCCAGGGTGCTCGTACTTCTACTCCATGTCGTTCGGATGTGCTACAGGACTTTACCTCATAACCCTGATCCCATCAGGCAGCTCGATCGCCCCATGCGTCGTCAGCAGCAGGTAGGATTCCACTTCTATCCAAAAGTGAGGTGACCAAGTTGGTTTGTCGACTGAAGAGAGTATATAAACCATCGAGGCGTCTGCAAAAAATGATATCCTCATCTTCTCAACTCGACATCTTCTCAACATCATCATCAACAACAACAGCAACAACAATAGAAAAAGAATAGCCTCGCCTGCTCATTGAAAGACATATCAACACCACAAAAAAAATGTCTCCCATCTCAAACCAGCAATTCACCAACACGCGCGTCGTGATCACCAAGGGGGCTGAGCATGTCGCACTGACCAAGGAACAGTTCAAGACCGTGACTGAAGTCCTGGAGCTGCCCAAGTTGCAAAAGGACGAGATTTTTGTCAAGAACCTGATCTTCTCCTTGGATCCTTGTACGTCGGGATAGTTTTTTTTGTTTTTTCTATGACCCTGCAGTCTGTCATAGGGCAACCATACTAAACACAACCACTCAATGTTTTAAAACAACAAATAGATCTTCGCTATGACTACCAGGAGGGCTCCAAGGAGTCTTCTGTCTTTGGCTTTGGCATCTCCAAGGTAATTGCCTCCAACAACGCTAAAGTCCCCACGGGAGCTCTGGTCATCTCGCCCTCCAACTGGGCAGATTACTCGGTCATCCCCAACAAATCCCTCAACGAAGTGGCCGTGTTGGACAACGTGATCGACCCTACCGTGCCTCTGTCCGCCTACAATGGCGTCTTGGGAGTGCCCGGATTCACTGTCTGGGACTCGTTGAACAAGATTGGCGACCTCAAGAAGGGCGAGACCATCTACATCTCGAGTGCCGCTGGGTAAGACGAGCCAGAGTTGTCTTCTTTTGCGTGTTTTTTTTTCTTGTGGGATGAACGATATCTCACGCTGGTCGTTTTTATTATTATTTATCATTAACAAGCAATATCCTTCGTACAGAACTCTTGGTCAACTTGCTGGTCAATTGGCCAAGCGCAAGGGTCTCCGCGTCATCGGATCTGCAGGTACGGATGAAAAGGTAGCCTTCCTCAAGAACGAACTTGGATTTGATGCCGCCTTCAACTACAAGACCCAGGACAGGCGTGAGGACCTGACAGAAGCTGTGGGTGAGGCCGGTTTGGACATCTACTACGACTTGGTGGGCGACGACACGACCGAGATCGTCTTGGATCTGCTCAACCCCTTGGGTCGCGTGGTCGCGGTCGGTATCCTGGCCTACCACCAGAACGAGGTTCCCAAGCCGATCACCAACGTGTACAACGTTTTGTTCAAGCGTTTGCGGTTCGAGGGATACACCCTTTTTGATCGCTTTGAACACTTTTCTCAATTCTGGCAGGAGATGACCCCCCTCGTTGCCAAGGGTGACATCAAGTACACGCAAACGGTTGTGAAGGCTGGAGCCGACAAGATTGCAGAGACTTACCTCAATGTCTTGAATGGAGCGTATAAGGGCAAAGTCAACGTGCAGCTCGCAGAAATCTAGAGATACTCCAGTAGCATTTAAATAGTCGTATTGTGAACAACGAATTCATGGCCCTCAGGTTTGCATCCTTTGCAGATGGATACTCTTGCTGAGTGATAGTGCCAGTGCATGAGAAGCATGGGTCAATTGGGATTATCATCTTTGTGGTTGTGCTCAATTGCTCATGACACTCGCATTACTATTAATATTATCATCTTTTTTTTTGGGGGGGGGGGGGGGGGCATGAAGTGGCCACTCTAGTCATTATCTGTCGTCTTTCAAAGCTGCTGTTCACTGATGAACCTCAGCCTTCTCTGTTCCTTGACCATTCAGACCGTCGTCGTTGGTAGTGACCACGGATTTTAAATCCTCGGTGCCGTCCTTACTGCTCTCAGCTTCTGCCTTATCCTCGTTCCTGTCCTTCTCTTCTTCTTCCTCTTCTTCCTCCTCTTCAAGATCTGCAAGTCGCTGCTGCAGAACCTTGACGTTCTTCATACCCTCCAAAGCCGCAAACTTGCTTCCGCTTCGCGCCTTGGCGACCGTATCCGTCTTCATCCTCTGGATATAAAACTTGAGGTGCTCCTTATTCGTTGACGCGACCAGCTGCTCCATCGTCGCCTCCGGTCCCAACCGTCCGTCGTCTACCACTGCTGGATTCGCCTTGACCAAAAGCTCGCCTTGCTCATTCGTCTCTTCCTCGGCCAAAATCGCCAGCGATGATGATACGTTGGTGCTGTTACTGGTGCTGGTGCTGGTGCTGCTGGCGGCTGCGGGGGTTTTGTTGACCTTGTACTTTGAATATTTGTCGGGCGTGCTGTTACTTCTGCTGATGGTACTTCGCCTCCTCCTGTGGGCCTCGAATTCGTCCTCCTCTTCGTCCTCATCTGCCGCCTCAAACCTGATGCCGCTGTGGGTATTGGGTGTATTAAAAGCGACACCGGTAGGAGTTGGCGTTGGTGGTGCAGCCATGGGAACCACAGAGACAGGTGCGATGGTCTCCTTCTTCAATTCCACCATAACCGGTTCCTTCGTTGATTGTTCAGGACGCGACTGGTCTTCTTGCTGGTCCTCGCCCTCTTCTTCGTCATCATCATCGTCGTCATCCTCCTCTTCCAAGATCTCGTCCGTGTCCTCACCACTCGACGCCAGTTCCAGCAAAACCTCCTGCCAGCGGGCCTCCAATGCCTGGGCTCGCTTCAAAGCAATGGATGCTGATCGCTTGTCGCCCTTGTTCATTCGGCTCGTCGCATATGTCTTGGCCTGCTGAACATATTGCCAAAGCTCCTCTGCACTCTGGAGTTTGAGCAGTTGCTGCAGTGGTGTCGAGATCGGGAGCAGCTTCGGTTTGCTGCTCTTAGCCTTGGCCTTGGGTACCGGCGCAACTGCGACAGCGACATCGACAGGAACATCGACAGGAACATCGACATTTACATTTGCTGCAATCTTACTCTTGGCTCTGGTTTCGACCTCTGCTTCAGTCTCAGCACCAGCATCAGCCTTGGGCCTGACCTCCGTCTCAGCTCCCACTTCGGTCCTGGGGTTGACCTCCGTTTCGGCATCAATGTCAGTCTCGGGCTTGACGATAGTTTCAACTTCAGCCTCCATCTTGGTCTCGCTGTCCTCCTTCTGATCAGCTTTCTGTTCTTTATCCAGGCTGACTCTTGCAGGTTCTAGAGGCTCCTTGTTGATGCTGTTCATCCCCGGTGCAGGAGTGGAGGGCTCCATCAAATCACTCGGCAGAGGCTTCAATTGGGTGTCCAACATCAAACTATCGCTCGACCGAATCTGATCCGACTGACGAAGTGCCGACAAGTGCCGATCCTGATGATCATCCAGATCCGCCATTGAAAAGGCATTCGAAACACGGTAGAGAGAGTTTGTGTCTTTGCGCTTTGAGTTCCACCATCGCTTCTTGCCGGGCTGCTGTTGCTGCTGTTGTTGGCTGTGGTGAAGTGCAAGGGTTTGCGTAGTCGGTGCTTCGGATTCACCCGATTTGGAGGACTGGAACGAGAGTCGAGAGGAACCAGTCGAAGGATCATCCAAAAAGGTGGTGCTCATACTCAATGGCCGGCTATCCAACAGATGAGCGTTCAGATCCAGAGTGGTGCTGGTGCGAGATTTCAGGGTTTCGGATCGTCCAAGACTGAAAATACTCGATCGGTTGGCCTTGACTGATCCCATGGGTGAGTGCGACTCTTCCTTGGAAGGCTTGGGTTCCTTGACCTTCTTGGGTTTCTTGGTCTTTTCTTTCTTCATGCCCTTGTCCGAGAGGACCTTCTCGAACGACTCGAGCTGACTTACCCAAGAGTCCCAGTTTTCGAGCGCCGCCTCCTCGTTCTCCTCCATGCTATAGTCTCCAGTCTCTTCGATGGGCTTTTGAAAATAGGAGAAGATTGCGGATGAAAAAAAAGAAGGCGTGGTCGTTAGGAGTTGAAATCAGAAATCATAACAATGACCTATCCTGATCTTCATCAAGTGTAGAGTTGAGTCGTTACCATGACAAAACCAATAATTTCGCGGTGTTCTGGGACTTCGACGCGCTCCATCAGTGGTCCTTCGAGCTCTTCCTGGTACTCGTATGGGACATACTCGTCGCTGTCTCTCTTCTTGGCTTGCTTCTCTTTGGGTCGCACAGTCAAGGCCGCCGCCATTTCAGCCGCCTTACGATCCTGAGCACTGTGCGAGCTCTGCTGGGTGAGGTGACTATGAATGGACTTTTTCTCATCTTCAACAGTGGTTGTCCGAGTCAAGGACGTCCCCTCATCCTCTTCATGTTGATGCTGATCCGCATCCTTGTTCTTTTTGCTCTTGAAAATGCTGAAGTGTCGAGTCATTGAGCGCTTGGGCGCGTCGGAGGCCGTGGGTGAGTTATCCTGAGTTGCAATGGATACTCTTCCAGACTCGCCATGAACGGATCCTTCCGTCGCCTCTACCGCCTCGGCCACCGTTTCCACTGCCGCTACTGTCACTTCCGGGACCTCCGAGACCTCTGAGGCCTCTGGCGTCTCCACCACGATGTCATCGACGACCTGCTGTTTAGGTGCGACTTCCTCATCTAGGGATGGTGGCACTTCTACATGGGACTGCATCTCCGCGTTGGTCTCTGCAGAATCGACAGGCTGGACTTGTCCTTGATCATCAACGCTGACCTCTATCTGCAGCTCAGGATGAATCTGGTGTACAGCCAAAGCATCAGCGTCCTCCTGCTGCTGCTGCGGCATTTCGGGCATAGCAGCCGCTGCTAACGAGATGACGCTGTCCTTTTCCTTCAGCTTCTGCTTGCTCTTTTTGCGGCTCGAACCGCCTCCTCCTCCTCCTCCGAATAGGGCTTCGTCCATCAGTTTAGCAACGTCGTCAAACCGTTCGGGCTCCTTGGTCTTGTCCTTGTTCTTCTCCTTGTCCTTCTTCTTCTTGCCGAACCAGGTGCGTTTTGATTTCGTTTTTTCCAAGCCAGCCTCAACTTGCTGCTCATCGGCGACAACATCAGCACCTTCAGTGTTGGACTCTAAAGTCGGATCGAAAGCGGAATCGGTTGCCATGGTGCCATGAACGGCGGCCTCTTCCTCATCCTCCTCCTCATTGTTGACATTGTATGCATCTGGAAGTGGAGAGTCCTGTGCGTCTGCAGTAAACGACTCCTGTGCATCCATAAACTGCTCCTCGTACTCCGAGTACTGATCGGCATGGGGTGACAACAGCTGCTGATCGTGTTCATGGACAACGTCGTCGGGATTATCGTCTGTAAAGTTGGAGGTGTAGGCCTTCTCATCTGCTAAAGGACCCGAGTGTAGCTCCTGGGTATCATCTTGGATCGCGAGAGTGCTGGGGATGTGCTCTGAAAAGTTGACGTTGGCAGAATAGTAGCGTTCCTGGGAATAAGAGGATGCGCTATGCTTCAAGGTTTGACGACTCTTGGACGGCGCCGCTTCTTCTTTTTTCGCACTCTTTTTCGATGCTTTATCCTTGAGACGCGAGTCCTATCAAACAAGAGTGCAGGAAGTGGACGCGACTTATTAGTATCTGGTCCATGGCAACCAAAATCGATATTTTTCGTACTTTGCTTCAAAATCAAAGGGATTTCTTACTTTGCCCTCAAATACTTGGGCTCGACCCTTGTTGTCCGCAATGTAATATGGATCGACATCCTCGTCATCATCGTCGTAGTACTGGTTTTCGAAATCGTCATAATCCGCTTCGATTTCCTCCTGCGGGACACTAGCCACATACCAGTCCTGGTTCTGATGCGAGATTGTGTGATCGGCCAATGGTGGTGCGGAGGTAGGTGTTACAGCAGGGAGGGGCGATGGGAGTGACTCCGCAGGGACGACCTGGAGACTGTCTCGTTGAGGGTTGAATGCTGTGGAAGTCTCATTGTTCGAGAAGGACTTTGACTTTTTCTTGCCGAATGGCTTCCACTTTGAGGATTTGCTGGTCAGCTCCTGGGATTGCTGTTGCTCTCTGCCATCGCCCATCAGGCTATTCCTGGATTGCTGTGAGCGCTGTGCAGGACTTTGGGACATGAAAATGGGCGAAACGACAACCGGTGGCGGGCTCGGTGAATCGTGTGGGGCCGAGTTGCGGTTGTACTCACTATAAGATGAGAACCCATTGTTGTAACTGCTGTTATGATCCAAACCTCCATGTGCCGACTGTCCCAACTCAGGGGGGTGAGGTGCTGATGGCTGCGTTTTGGAGCGCTTCTTGCCAAACAGCCTGAATCCTCCCTTTTCTGGCGGATCCTGTTGCAGCTCCTCCTGCTGTTGCTGTTGTTGCTGCTGTTGCTGTTGTTGTTGTTGCTGTTGCTGTTGTCGGAGATACAATAGTCGATGTTGATGCTGCTGCTGGACCTGTTGCACCTGGTATGGATCCTGCCTTGGTTGGAGAAAGACAGGAGGTGGAGGCTGATACTGCTGCTGAAGCTGGATGGGACCGGATTGCGAGTACCGTTGCTGCTGTACAGGCGGCTGGAACGACGGTGGCTGGTATTGCTGCGGTTGGTACGGTTGGTGCTCGTCCCCGTAGGCTGTGCCGCGATTGCTGGGAACAGAGTGCCTGTAGCTGTTGCTGCTACTGCTGCTGCCGTCTTCAACATGGCCAGACCCGAATGAACTGGCGCCATGGTTGGGCGGCAATGGACTCTTGGACAGCGCTGACTCCTTCAGCTGTGCCACTCGGTCGAGATAGATGGCTTGCTGTGTGGAAGGGAATCAAGGTTCATGGGAAACGCGGGTACGGTTAGTGTGACGAATAGGAGGTCGTGCCTGAGTGTAGAAAAACAGCTGGGCAGTAGCTGAAGAGCAACGAGGGGGATCCTTTGAGGGGGGATCTTTGGAATTTTAGCACTTTTTAGCACTTACAATAGCCATCATCGACTGCTGCTTCTTGTCGCTCGAGCACATGGGGATGACACGCCCCAGGTCGTTGGCTGCCTGCGCATACAGGTTGGCGGCCAGGGCTGTCTCCTGCAGCTCATCCAGCTGCACTGCCTGCTGGGCCTTGACGAGCGCTGCATCAAAGATATTTCTCCACGCACTATCAGACCAGGTCTCCGTGTCGGATCGTTCTCGGCCGGATCGCGGTTGCCCCACAGGGCTGGCCCGAGAGGACGAAAAAGAGGCTCTGGGCGGAGCAAACGAAGACCCGCCTGGATGGGAACCAAGTCCACTGAGATTGAGCGGGCCGGAGGAGAATGAGGAGGACAGGGCGGAGGAACTGTTGCTGTGCCGGTGGCCAAAACTGCCGCTGGGATGACCCTCTGGCGGCGTAGGCGGGGGTGGACCCGAGGGCGGTGGAATGTTGGCCAGGGTGGCAGACCTCCTGTTCCTGGATGAGGCGGAGGACGAGGGTGTCATTAGGGTTGTCGGCGGTAGTCTACTTTAGACTAACGTATGCAATGGTAAGTCGTTGGATGGCGGGGGCAGAAGGGCACAGTCGGTCGGCTGTCGATGAGGAGGGATGAATGTGCAGGGGATGGCGGCGGAAGGAGGGGCTGGCCCGTGGAGACTGCAGCGCTGCAGGGTCGGAGGCGTGTGGAGTGAAGGGTGAAGGGCGAAGGAGGATGGAGAAGGGTGGAGAGGCAGCCGGGGGGGAAGAGCGAGAAGAAGAAGAGGAGAGGGGAGTGAGCGTCTGCTGGCCGTGGCCGGGGTGATGCGCCCGTCCGTGTCGCAGTGGATGATTGCACAAGGGCATCCAGCACTGCGAACAAGCGCCTGCCTGGCCTTGTTTGTTGAGCACTTGGCCTGCTCTCGCCGGCTCTCATCCTTCTGCGTCTTCTCGTCCTCTCGTCTCTTCCCTCAGCAAGTCCGTCGTGTCTCCCGAGTGTGTATTCGCGGACGACAACTTTAATTCATCGCACTCACGACTGAAGAGTACATGAACATGAACATGAACATACCTGGCAACTGGCCGACTTATGGTTGGCGCCCATAGGGAGTGCCTCATGCGGCTCGTCCTTGGTCTCGGGCTCATCCACGACTCTGCTCCGTCGCTCTGTTAGGGTTAATAGTGCCTTTCATATGCCTGTATTACCAACATGCATGAATATGAATATGCTAATGCACGCTGTCTGGCGCCCCGTCGCACAGAGCTCAATTGGCAAGTCATACTTTATCCATCAAACCAGTGGTGTATTTTTTGATCGCCCGTTCCCCATTCCTGGGCAGCAGTTGCCATACCCCTGGCCATGCTCCGACCAAGGCCGCCCAATGAGATGTCAAGGAGCTCAAGGTTATATCGACCAAACAATGCCGGCTATCAAGAGGCATATCGCAGCGCCTCTTCTAAAATCCCTAAAGGCAAAAGCATCTAGGTTGCAGATGCTTGCCTGCTGCCCTCGGATCCTACCATTCTGCACTCCTGCACTTCTCTATGTATCATTATCAGGTCGATGCAGGCTTGATCTTATAAAAAGGAATGATTGATCGCCTGAAAAGGGACTTTTGTTGGGTTGCTGCAGCAGGACAGGCATGTAACCGTCGATGCTTGTGAATGTGAATTTGCACTGCTTGTTTTCTTTTGCTGCATGTGGCTATCGCATTCTACTGTGGATTGAAGGCGTGGTAAAACTGACCTTTCTTTGATAGTTACCTCACTTCTTTTCGTGTCCCTCAACAATTCTCTTTTTCTTGAACACACTCCTCCTTCTTTTGTCTGACCCATTCTCCAGAAAAAAACCCCCTCTGAGAAGTCTCTCAACACCGTGGCCTCCACTTTAGTGACTGCAGTGCTATCTTTCTCGCGATGGGTTGGCTTTTGAAGGCAGTCGAACGAATGCATAGAGCAGGCGGATCATCCACAGACAAGAACAACGTGATCTTCATCTCGGAACAGCCAGTACTCCTCGACCAAAGATCTCTGCCAACTGTAGGCGATATCTATCCAATGTTCATGGTGCCAGAGATTCTTGAAAACATTCTTTGGTATCTGAGCATCGAGGACCTAAAAATGGTTCGCCTGGTCTCCAGACACTGGTGCACCACTAGTCGCTCACTGATACGTCTCCGTGCAACCTGGTTCGCAGACTCGTTCCATCACGACCAGCAATTCATCCTCCACGCCCTTTCTAACCTGGACTCTCTATGCTTCTCTCTGGAAAACAAAAGGCGCGGGAACTACAAGGTTTTGGTGGCATGGGAGGCTTTGAGAGATCAAGTCCAGCGAGGCGATATAGCGAACATGAAGGATCTTAATGTCCGGGGACGCATCGATCGAGCCGTCAATATGGAGCACTGGATCACACCATTGCTCCCATACATGAACTCCCTCACCACCCTCCAGCTCACCGATGCTGACCCCAGCACCTACACGATCGCAGCCATCCTCAATGGCTGTCCACAGCTACTGACACTCGACATCAAGTTCGGATCTCTCTCGTCCAAGAAAGAGGCGCAGATTCTGGAGGCTGGTCAGCGTGAATTGCGTGGTCCTTACAACCTTACATTCTTGAGGCTCTTTCATCTTTACTGCGATCAAATCTCTATCGAGGCGGTTGTCGCCCACTGTCCTTTGCTGCAAACTCTGGTATTGTTCTATCTATCAGAGCGTCCCCACCAAGAACACTCCGCCAACGATGAAGTCGATGTTGACGGTACTGTCACCGCAAACACATTCGTTCGTGTCGACCATGAACGACTCTTGGTGCACATTGCTCAGCACTGCCGTCAGCTAGTGACTTTGCAAGTGTCTGCATTTGAAGAGGAAGATTCCATGATCAACCCCTTGTCTCTCTACTCCAACCTGCGTGCCCTGGGCATCCCAGCGGGATTGTTGACCCCACAGCTAGTGTCGATCATCAATTCTTACCCTCATGCTTTGACCTCGCTTCGGATCGAGAGCGGTGGAGCAGCCGTGGACGTGAACAACAGAGAACTGTCCAGATCCTTACACAGCTACCTCTGTACAGCTCCTCAGCTACTGGAGCTCACACTGCCCTACCTACCTTTTGACTATCGACTCCTGGACCTGAGTTATGATGCGCCACTGATCTCCAGCGAGATCTGGGCTTGCCGTGAGCTGGTCTCTCTCAGCATTCGATTCGATGACAAATTCCTTCCGGCCGAGCACGCCAGCAGGACCACAGCCAAGGCTCGCTGGAGGAAGCTATACAGTTACATTGCTATGGTGTGTCCTAGGCTCAAGCATCTGACTATTGCCAGAGGGATGATAGAGTGTGGTCTCGAGAGTGGGCTTTGTATCCTCAGCGCACTAAGACGACTTCAGACGTTGGATCTTTGCGCTGGCACCATCCACCATGACCTGGATCTCAGGGAGTTGGACTGGATCAACCGATATGCCACAAGAGGCGACCACAGTCGCCCCAGCTCTTTGATACACCAGGCCAGCAAGTTTGAGCTGCCCGATATTCTTAGGGCACGATACGAGTGGCTCGGATTCAAGGACTGCAGGACCTTTGATCGAGAGAAGCTTGCTGAGCTGGGTTTAGCCTACTCCTCAGTTCCTGAGCCGCCAAGCTCCAGCAGTCAGATCGAGGACGAGGTGGTGATCGATTCCTGTCATCCACCGACGTCCTGCTTGAGCTTTCATGGTTGGAGGTCTACCAGCCGCGGCGGTGGCGGCCACAGTGGGAGGGAGAGGAGTGGCCATATCATTGGGCGTCGCAGGGACAAGGACGACCCAGGCACATATGCCCTTCCACGCGTTGTTTGGCCGCGCTTGACACATTTCTCAGTGTATCAGACCAGCAGGGTGTTGCCCTCCGCCAGCTCTATTCGAGCCTATATCAAGAGTCTGCGGCCAGAGTTGGACACTGACCAGTACAACCAATATCACACTGAGCTGTCTCTTGTGAATCATGGCAAACTAGTACTATCGTAATAAAAAAACCTCATGAACGGTGCTTTTTTTTTCACTACTATCAAGACATGCACTTAGGGAGCGTACTCTACTCTGATCCACATCAAAGATCTGCGACCTGGACATTGACTTTGCCCTGGAAAGCGCCGCTCAAGAACTTGACATACGTCTCACCCAAGGTCTCGACACCCTGCTTCAAAACCGTATCCGTGTACTTGATCTCACCCTTGGCCACCAGGGGCGTAACCTCCTCCCAGAACTTGCCCAAGTTCTCGTAGCGCTCAAAGACCAAATAGCCCTCATACCTCAACTGCTTGAACAAAATGCTGATCAGGTTCTTGGGCGCGTATGGCTCCTCGTTCTGATGGGCCGACAGAATACCCACAGCCAAGATACGACCGTGTGGGTTCAACAGATCAATCACAATCTCTGTCGTGTCATCCCCAACTAGGTCATAGTATACGTCCAGACCGGACTCGCCCACTGCCTCTGTGAGGGCTGTACGTTTGTCCTGGGTCTTGTAGTTGAAGGCAGCATCGAAACCGAGTTGATCCTTGAGGTAGGCTACCTTCTCGTCAGTGCCAGCAGATCCAATCACACGGAGACCTTTGCGCTTGGCTAGCTGACCTGCGAGCTGACCAAGAGTGCTACAAGGGTGTGCGAAAAATGTTGACACAAGTGTTTTTGATAAATTGTAAGTTATCAACTTCAGTTAGAGAGAGATAGAGAAGGAGAGAGAGAGAAAAGAGAGTAGGGCATACCCAGCAGCGCTCGAGATGTAGATCGTCTCTCCTTTCTTGAGGTCTCCGATCTGGTTCAGCGAGTCCCAGACAGTGAACCCAGGGACGCCGAGGACGCCATTGTAGGCGGCGAGGGGGATCTTGGGATCGACAATGCCGTCCAGCACGGTCACGTCGTTTAAGAACTGAGGATCGTGCACATGGGTGTAGGTCTCCCAGTGCGAGGGGGAGAAAACAAGGGCACCCACTGGGAACTTTGCATTGTTAGAGCTCTCAATCTTGCCAATGGCGAAACCGTGGACGGATGTCTCCTCTTTGCCTTCGGGATAGTCATGGCGAATGTCTATCGAACGTTGGAGGGAGCGTCAGATCAAGGGAGGCTTTGAGGAGGCAAATGGATGGCAATGGCTGGCAAGATGGCGGGTGTTGATGGCTTACAGGGATCCAAAGAAAAGATCAAGTTCTTGACCAGGATCTCGTCCTGCTTGAGAACTGGCGCATCCTCAGTGTAAGTAATGGAGCGGAAATGGCTCTTGTTAGGCGCTACACCCTCGGGGATCTTGGAAATCAGAATGCGAGTGTTGGTGATTTGCTTTGCGTTGGGAGCCATTGTGGAGCTGTTTTTTGTTGCTGTTGCTGTTGCTGTTCGGTTGAGCAGGTCGAGTGAGCTGGATATGACTTGATGTGTTGAATGAGGGATAAATGAGAGGCGTGAGATGCTTTTATATCTTCTTGTCAATAGTTGCAAAGACGGCGCCATTCGATTCCTCTGTGTTCTTTCTCTCTTTCGTGCGTCGATAGCTTAATTCTATACGTGATCACCCCGATTGTTGACGCGACACCTCAACAATCTTGGCTAACACTCATCTTTGTCTACTTGCTTGCCAAGAGTGTATACGAACGAGGACAGACAAGCCCTGGGGGAGGATTTTTTTTTGGTGCACTGCCCACTGGTGTGTTCGAGTGTGTAATAAATGTTGTTACAAATACATGCGCAGCGTAGGGCATGTAACCGTGCATCGGTCACAAAACCTAAAAGCTGCGTACCGAGGATTCGCGACTGTACGCCGTGGCCAGACGGTTACACCACGCCGCAACCTCGATCTTGCTCCGTCTTTTGTTCCGTGTCAACATTCCACGGTACCGTTCTAGATGGCATCCGATGTCATGGCCCTACCTCTCTGAGGTCAACTGATATCGATACGCCGCATCAAAAGGTCGAAGAAAATTGCAAGTTACGTGTGCACATAGACACATTGCAACACATCATCCTTGGCATACAAACAAAGACGCGTATGGTGGTTATGCAGCCATGTAAATGTTCACTTGTGCGCCTTCCTTTAAATGCCTGTTTTTTCTATGTAGTAGTCGATATTCCTCCTAGATTCCTTTTGCGCATGCAGTGAAGAACTTGCGGGGGTTACCGTTTGATGTAATGAACTTGTTGAGGAAGAGGGCTTCTGACGGAGCTATAGATAGTTCAAATGAAAAATATCAAGAGGAGGTGCTGTTAGCTCTGCATACATCCACTGTGAGATGATTTTCACTATCTCAAACAAACAGGTTACGAGATATTACCATCGTAGAAGACGTTGCCTTTCTTGTAATAGTCAAACACGCCCTTGGCCTCTTGCCTCGTGTAGTTTGGTACCTCGAACTTTGTCAATCCTTGGGTCCAGGGTGCAATCGTCTGGGAGAGGCTCTTATAGGGCGAGATTTCCTTGACACCCAGAGCGACCTCCAGAATCTCGCTCTTGTTGATCAACAGAGAGTCGCTAGTTGCTCCAATGACAGCGCCGTGATCCAGAGAGCTCTTTCCGGAAATGTAGTTCAAGAACAACTTGGGCAACTTGAGATGGTCAGGATCCAACTCCTTGCCATCCTGGCTCAGGTACTGTGTAGGGCGGTAAAAGCTGTTGATCTCATCCACTGCAATAAGTGTGGGGATACTATTGGTTATGAGTGTTGTTGAAGTAACAAAAGGTCAATTGCTGCAACAAAGCGGCCGCGGAGCATCGACAACGCATGGCATGCAATAGAGAGGGTAATGATAGACGACAAGCCTTACTCCTTCTGAGCGCCCATCTCGTTCATGAAGACCTCCAGGACATCCTGAGCAGCGAGCTGATCCTTGATACCCAACTGAAGAAGTGCCGACAGAGTCGTTCCTTTCTCAACCTCATGACGACCAACCTTGGCGTTCTCAGAGGTGACAATCTTGCTCAACGCATCTTTGTTGACGCTGTTGATCTGGCTAGCAAGAGCAGAGGCAAGCGAAGGCTGGACAAATGTGGTGGTGTTGGGGACCTTGTTGTAAGCGTAAGAGCTGTTCATCCATGTGCTGGCTGTAAGTTTCGAAAAGGGAGGAGGGTGATCCGATGTGATGATGCATTAGTTATCGATAGCCGTCATGTTCTAACAATATCCAAATCTTTTTTCCAGTCATGCCCGATGGTATTACCTTTAGGGACGTAGATGACAACCCACCCAGACGACAAACAGTGGCTGACCGTCTGCAGAAGCATGGCACTCTTTCCTGCACCGGAATCTCCGGTGAGAACGATCCTGGTATCTGCCGATGAAGTCTGCATAGCCTTATCGATAGTGTTCAAGAAGCTGACAGTCGCATCACGAACGACCAAGGCAGCGGGCTTAATCAGATCAAACTAAAACACATTGAGAAGAGCGTTCCTGTGTGAGATACTCCTTTTGCTTTCATTCCTGGTCCTGTACGAGCGTAGAGTTAAATTTGTGGCGCCATACCTGCTCGTTCACAAGGGTGGGGTAAGAGGTCTGGCTCAAAGCTGGAAGGACGTTCGTGGGGAGTCCGAGAACCTGTCCGACATGCTCCTTGGTTGCTGTCGACTATAGATCAACGTGGAAGGAATCAAAAGCTTGATCAGTGGTGCGTCTCAGGAAACGGAGGCATGAAGAACGTTCCGCCCACACTTACAGGAAGAAACTCCTCGACCTTGACGGGGGTTGGGGGCTTGTAGTACTTTTCGTTCAGGCGTGTGGCTCCTCCCGCTCCACCCTATCATGCGTATCCAGTGGATCCCATGTTAGCCGGAAGTTATTATCCTTGGCCACTGCCAACTCTGATATCGCCTTTCCATGATGATCCAGTTTGGAGAAAGTCTATTACCTCGCCCTTGTCATCGTCCTCGATCTTCTTTTTGCGGAAAGAGTTGGATTGCTGCTTGGCTTTGGGTGCAGCTACAGTTCGGGTTCAAGAACAAGTCCGTTATGCGTTAGATCGTATGTTCGGATCGACCGAGTTTGTTTTGTCGAGTGAAGTGCAGTGGTCGGATCGAACGCCTGCGAGTTTCTCTAGCGGGTACCTTTCCTGGCCTTTCCACCGGCCATGACCACTGCAGAGGCAGTGACATAGTTAGCATACTGGGCGGGGACGGCAACCCTGGCACGTGCGGCAAGGGTCTGCGAGGTCCTGGCAAGGAGTGGGGTCGAGGTGAAGATTCGGTGGGCCATCCTGCGGGTTGCAGCGCTGGTTGGCAGGCGGGAGCGGAAGTCGAGAAGGAGGGGTAAAGACAAAGAGTGTTTGTCCTTGAAGGGCTGCTTGAAGCGGGTGTCCCGAATGCGGAGTGGTGGAGCGACAGAGGGGGGAAAACAGCGAATGCGGACAACGCAGCGGAGGCTTTTCAGGACCGAGGTGGATAGGGCGTGGATGTTTACCTACTGGCGGTGACTGCTCGCCTCGTTCAAGCCCGAGCAGCGCGCGCGATTGTGTGCCCGTTGGGTGACGTAAATTGTTTGGTAGGAAAAGCGTTCCGTCCTGTAGCGAGCAGGAGTTTTTCCCGCTGTGTGCCCGTGTCTGGCTCTCAGCCCTATTGCCCTGAACAAGACAGCGACCAATCTGCATCTTCTCTTTCTCTCCACTCCATCACCTTTCCAATCCCACACCATGGCCCTTCGACTTTTGACCAAGAGCTCCTCGGGTAAACACAGCCTCATGGCGCCATCATCCTCTGCAGCATACACACACTCACACTCACACACACGCCCTGTCTCCCATCCGCTCGTCGATCGCGATCCTCACACCCTTCTGCACTTCCCCACTCACCTAATCCACGATCATGCGCCTGGAAACGGAATGAATCGGCTTTTTTGGCGATCATATCCATCTCGACACCACCCGCTCACACCCACTCCTTTAACGTCGTCACTTCACTGCTTGGACACTTTCGATCCACTCTCATTCCTACATCCTCTCGATCGCCCATCTACCGCTTTAACTCCACACTCAGTCTGCCGATCAGCCCTCCCCGCGCAATCTGTATGCGAGATCATCCAACAGCTGTTTTATCTCGCGCCCTGCTAACAGAATCTCCTCGCTGTCCTATGACTCTATCACTCAAAATAGTTGCCGCCGTGCGCCCCGTGCTCGCTGCCCAGCGCTCCACTGCCTCTGTTGCGTACGTAGCTGGTTCCTGTCAAGTAGCTCGCTGTATTACCGTGACGTTGAAGGGATCCTAACCCGTCCGTTCTTGTCTTCTTTTGTCTACTCGCAACAACAGCATCCGTCATATGGCCACCTCTGCTGAAGGTTAGCATCTCACCCCCACGCCTAGCACCAACATCTGGGATTATGGATCGCAGCTGGACTGGAACGCAATGTCCTGTTTTTTTTGGAACTCGACTCTCCTTGACCAGCAACCACGCCAGCAATTGAAAGCCACCCGATGCGTTGCGATAATTATTTTCCAACGGACAGCAGAACGTACTGGCAACTAGACACGCGCAACGCGTCCGCGAGGATCTTGCGACTCACCTGGCAATGATACGGCACCACTTGCGAAATTGACCACGTTTGACTGGGATTGCAGACTGATTGGGACTCGATACCTCGAGGAAAACCAAAACTCACCAGCAACACACCCTACCCTTGTCAACCGTTGCCTTGAACGATACTGACATGTTTTGCAATCTCTTCTTTGAAACCCCCCTCCATTGACGCATAACAGAGAAGCAGGTCACCCCCGAGAGCAAGGCCCAGAGCATCATTGACTCGCTCCCCGGCAACTCTTTGATCTCCAAGACCGGATACGTCACCGCCATTGCTGGTGCCGCCACCTACTTGATCTCCAAGGAGATCTACGTCTTCAACGAGGAGTCCTTGGTTCTCTTGGCCTTCGCCGCCACCTTCTCCGGAATCGTCAACGCTGCCCGTCAGCCCTTCAACGAGTGGGCCGATGTTCACATCAACAAGATCCGCACCGTCCTCCAGAAGGCCCGTGTTGACCACAAGGCTGCCGTCGAGGACCGCATCGACCAGGTCGGTCAGATGAAGGATGTCGTCGAGGTCACCAAGGCCCTCTACGCCCTCTCCAAGGAGACTGCCAAGCTCGAGGCTGAGGCCTTCGAGCTCAAGCAGAAGACCGCCATGTCCTCCGAGGTCAAGTCTGTCCTTGACTCCTGGGTCCGCTACGAGACCTCGGTCCGTGAGCGCGAGCAGAGCAAGTTGGCTGCCTACATGATCGAGAAGATCAAGGCCGATCTCTTGGACCCCAAGCTCCAGTCCAAGATCCTCGACGAGTCCATCAGCCAGGTCGAGAAGATCGCCTCCTCCTCCAAGGCCTAAAGCGGAGGAAAAGCTCTCTTTACTCCCCTGTTTTTTTTTCTTGTGTTGTCTTCTTATCTCTGTGTGATTTTTGAAAGGGAGCGGATGGGGGGTGAGGAAGATGATCAAGGGTTTGGCAAACAAGACGCGGCAACTAGTTGACGTTGTCTCTATAGCTCACGACCTTCATTCTTCCTTTCCTTCTAATCTCTCTCTTTTTTTCGTTGCACTCTTTCCCTCCTCCCAACTCGTATCAGGAAAAAAAAACCCGTCCTCTCCTCCCTCTCTCCCCATATTCAGTTACAAAGCCCTACATGACGACAATTAAAACAATACAAAAGTTGAATGATAGAAGGACTTTTTTTACATACTTCTATAAAAGAACCCACCCTCGATGGCTTTTTGTTTGAACTCTAGAAGACTCAGGTCTACGGTACTTTCGCGTATTGACATTATCCCTTGGAGCCTCTTGGTCGCACTTCAATCTAGGTTTCAGTCTCGTCAAAATTGTTTCTTTAATAATGAGGGTGTGGGTAACAGGCAAGGTGTCCTTTCTATCGGTTCTATTCTTTGCCAGGTGTCTCCACCACTTCGCCTTCCTCCTCACCGCCTGTCGGCACAGGTGCTGGCTCTGCCGCCATGCTCTCCGTCGCGTCGGTCGGCTCCTTGCTAGTCCTGGCCTTTTTGATCTTGTGATCAGCGTCGTTCTCAGATCCCGAGTCCTCACTCTGGGCGTCACTCTTGGATCCCCTTCCATTCTGGCGCGGTCGTTTGGATGAGGAACTGGAGGCAGGGTGATCCCGTGAACTCGTTCGCCCGCTCAAATGATGGTGGTGGTGGCTCTGATGTTGATGATTATGATGACTACTGCTGCTGCTACCGTGGTGGTGGTGTTTACTGTGGCTACCGCTGTAACCGGAGCTTCCGCGTTTGCTATAGTAGTCAGCGTCGTCCTCCAAAATTGAACCATCCTCGTCTTCACTGTCGTGGTTCTTTGCTGCCCGCTCCTATACAATATCCGTCAGAATAGGGTTCAAATAGTTAGTTGTTGAGAGGTTATCGTGAAGATCAACAGCAAATTGTCCATACTAGCAAGAATGTTACCTTCAGTCTCTCGATATAGCGGTCAAACACCTCCTTCCTCTTTTCATCGTTTTCAAGTGCGGCATACTCGGGTTCGGGCTCTGCCTTCGCCTTGACCTAGATAGTCGACAACGATGTTTCAGTTAGGCATAAAAACTCAGCAGTACCATGCCAGTGACATTTTGAAAGTTAACATCGTGGTGCCTTACATCCTCCCAACTAGACTCGACAGTCACTGGAGGGTCCAGAGCCTTGAGCATGGATCTGAACGACTCTGCCTTCTTGCGCGCCAGTTTCTCCTGTCTCCGCTTCTCTTCCTTTGCGTAATGCACAGCCTTTCCCAAAAGTTGTTCAAATATCAACTTGCGATCATCAGGGGAGATTCCCGAAGCCTTTTCTTGCTTTGATAATGCTTCCGTGAACTCTTCCAATGTTGTCTCTGGCAGGATCTCGAAATCAGCAGTCTAGAGATGCCATAATATACATTGGTCAAGTGTTAACAAACAGGAGAGCGGAAGGAAGATCTCTCTTGCTTGGAATTCTTCAGCGCTGAGCACTCTCACCTTTAGCAAGTCCTGGACCATCTTTCGATCCTGGTAAAGTCGCTCGTCAAGATCCTCAATCATGTCCCAAAACAACTCCATTGGTGTCGAGCCAGGCTGTCCCACCATATTTGAGTACCGTGGGTCGTCCTTGATCAACGGGTAGATCTGCATCCAGCAAATCTTTGCGTTCAACTCAGATTTGGTCCTCAACTCTCCAAGTAGTTCCTTGAATGCCTCCCGTCTCTTCCTCTCGGCCCTCTTCCTCAGTACACGGTCCCGCACTCGCTTTTGATCATACTCCTTCTCCAGTTGCTTGAGGTGATCCTCATAGACGATGAGCTGGTCAATCTTGGCCAGGCTCTGCACCGCCTCCGATTCCTTGTATTCCTTATGCTCCTGCAGAATTTCGCGTGCCTCTGCCCAGCGGGTCATGAAGGTAATTTCGTCAATCTTTGACAAAAGAGCCGCAAGCACCGTCATGCCAGCCTTACGTCTTTGTCGTGCATCATCCTTCTCCTTCCGTATAAGCTCGTTCACATATCCATCAAAAATTGAGTGCCGCTCTCTATCGTCCTCAAATGCCTTGAACACTGGATCCTCTGCAAAAAGCCTCGAGATAGTCGTGTATCGGCTCGCATGCGTGACCTTGTCAGGATGTTGACTCAGTAGCTCCAAAAAATCCTGCTTCTGCTTCTGCTGGCGTGCCCTCTTTTCCTCCAGCTCCACAATCCGCCTTTCATCCACATATTCCTGGAATGCAGTCTTGCGCTCTGCGGTGGTTTTGAGCGCCCGGTACATTGGGTTCGTCACGACAGCGCGCATGGTCTGCTCCCATGTCCACGTCGAGGTTACGCCCTGTGAAACAAATACCATTTTCACAGAGGATCAGTGTCGCTTCGTAGATTTGAAATGGATGAGCTAAAAGCAGCGACGACGAAAGTGAATATGGTGAGCTTACCGTATCCTTCAGTAACTTCTTGAATGCTTCTTCCGCCTGCTCCTTGGTGGCGAAGTCGGGTGTCTCGTTCACGTTGACGCTCCTCTCGCCGACTCGGATATTGTTGCTGTCAGAGGGAACAAAGGACTGTTGGAAGCGTTGTGGGCGATGTCCCTGATGTGGAGGATATGGTGGCCTTGATGACTGAGGAGGCATGAAACCAGATCCACCACCAGCAGGATCTCTGCCAAGTGGAGGCTGCTGAGGAGTTGATGAAGCCTGTCCTCCAGGAAGAACCGCTTGATGTCTCAGTGGAGAGGGCGTAGAAACTGCAGATGTGGGAGTCAGAGGTCTTGTTGGCAGAGGATATGAAGGTGCTTTTGATCCTGCTGCTGCTGCCGATGCTCCTGTCCCTGGCGCTGTGGCCGTCGAGGCAGCTGTTTTGGTCTCCAGAGCGATATTTTCCATCAAGCTCTTGTATTCATCAGGTACTGTCCACACAGTTTGCGAGGTGCTTGCGTTGTGGTAGTATTTCTTGCCTTCCGGGGTCGAGTACTCTTTCCAGGGGCACGCCTCCAGTGCACGCTATGATACCGTCCAGAAAGTATTGAGAGTACGCATGAGTGGCACGATAGGCAAAGGACATGTCGGTTATATAGATACGAGTTTCAACCTGATTTGTCAAGCAGAACGCACCTCGCCTGGAGTTTTCAGCTCATCGGGCTTTTGCCAGACGGTCTGCTTCGTGGTGGCGTGGTAGTAGTACTTGCGTCCATCCTGATGTGTGTACTCGGTCCAAGCGGATTTCGCGGCTGGTGCTGGAGCTGGTGCTGATGCCGGTGGTTGCGGTGCTGCAGTGGGCGCTAATTGTGGGTCGGCCATGAGGAGTGCTGGGCACGAGCGAAGGGAATGTTCTGCGTGGTGGGTGAGGACAAGAGACAACCCAGCAGACCCTCGATGCATTCGGCGAGAAGATCAGGCACAGCGTGGCTTAGAGGCCTTTGAGTTTTCACCTTCCACTTCCAGTGAGCTGGCTTTCCACGCTTCTCCTCTACTCAAGTGCCGAAGTCAAACGCATGCCAGTCTACAGGACACGGGACCTGACTAGCGGTGTGGTGCAGGAATGCCATGCTCAATTTGCGAGGCTCCCAAAGCATGGAAAGCCGTCCAGGAAAGGCAATGGCCAGGCTGAATGGACCATTCTTGCAGGCATTGTCATGACTATACCCACCAGCACCTCAAAACAACACGGCGTACAAAAGAGTGATCAACTGAGCGACTGCGACACTGAGGATATTGCTGATGAGGAATACTGGGACGTGGAGTGCATATCTTTGGCGTGAGTTTGAACCCATGTTGGCTTTGCAAAGTGCGTTTCATCAAACTTGAGTGAGATCCGGCAAACTTTAACACGCTCTAAATTTCGAACGAACGCACACAGGACAGGAAGCAAATGTCTTCCTCGAGGAAAACAAAGTCAAAGAGGCGATCTGCTAAACGACTGTCATGCCGAGATTCTTGCCCGTCGAGGATTCAACAGGTATGTTATGCCTGTTAGACTTCTGGATAGCCCAATATCTCTACCCTCCTACTAATCCTTGCATTGCTTAGATGGTGCTTACTGGAAATGCAAGCCAGTGTCAAAGATCCAAACAATGCACGGAGCCGATTCCGATATACTGGCGACAGCACGTCGCGATCTAATGTGGCGACCCCGCTTTTCGAGCTGCTCGATTCGCGGACTCAGTTCCATCTGTATGTCAGCCAAGCGCCTTGTATGTGAATGACCTCCTACTTTGATATGTTCAGTACTACGCAAAAACAATTCTTTGTCAAAGTGCTTAACTAATATCAAGATGTTCGTTCTAGGTGGTGACGCCACTACTGCAAGTCTCGCACTAACGCAAACCGAAGAATCAAAAGGCGCATTCTTGAATGGTCGACAATCACGCCTCGACCTTGAATCTGATGCTAATACACAGGCCATCCCACCGCCCTTGATACCAGGAAAAGACGTGGCGAATACGCAGGACCTGGGACTGGCGGGCTCAAAACGGCATCGCGAAAGCGCGGATCATGGCGACTCAGTTTTGTCAAAACTACCCCGGATAGAGAGTGCTGTCGACACCTTAACCCCCTCGCAACTGGACAATGTCACAGACGAGCATGGATGTTACCGTGTCCTCGGATTCAGACGGGGTCGTATCGACTACGACTCTGTTGGGGTTCTGCGCACGAAGCCTGGGAGATTGGATTCAGAGCCAACCATGTCCATGTCGTGCAGCGATAAGATTGCACGCTGGAACGTTCTCGGCTTATCGTCTGCACTTGTGGCGCCCTTTATTGCAGAGCCGCTGTACTTGACCTCGGTCATAGCAGGCGATCTGTTTGATGCAGAATCACTGGAACGGGCACTGTTTCAAAGGATCAGCGGGTGTAATGTTACAAATCAGGGGACAACTGCGGACGATACGATCAAAGATGCTCAGCGACGATTAGACCACCTTCACCGAGTTAACGTCCACAAAAGCAGCAAAGTTTTCGAATATAGCAAAGATGTTGTGACGGCGCGAAGCGAGCAAGAAGGCATCACCATCCCGCCTGTAGCAAGCCCATGCAGTAAGTGTCCAGTGTTCACCAACCCTGACATAACCTCTATGTACAGGAGACAGATACTAAGTGTGGAGTTTACCTCGCTCATAACTGTACACAACTGTCTAGGCACATCCTGGATCGCCACTGAACCATCGGTCACAGAAGTCCTAGTTAACGGATGCAAGGCAGGAGCATCGACCAAGAAGCAGATCCCAGCCAAAGCTAGAAGTCGACTCTGCAAAATCAGCATGTTCGAGACGAGTGTTGCTCTCTGGAAGGGTATCTCAGGAACAAAGCCAGATCTTGTCGAACGCGTGATCCGATCCGGCAGCACCACCATCTCAGAGGAAGCAGAAAGTCACCCCGTGGTGTATAAGGACTGGAAAAGGCTGTCAGAGTCATATTGTCACTCAAGGGAGCAATTGTTAAGCACTTCATTTCGCAATTGGGTCAAGTCTGATGATAGTCTGGAGATGTTTGATATGGACGGGAACAGTAACCTTGCAAGGCCGACAGGAGAATGAAAAAATACCCAATTTCGAGCATCGTGTGTGTATCAGAAATGACTTTATATGTGATGTTTGGATGGGAATGATAGCAATGAGAACAAAAGCGGACGAGGAGGGAGGTGGAGTGTAAAATGGCAGGCATGGGTTGAACAACAAAAACAAACACGACAAAACAAGAGAGAGAAAGAACCCTTCTACATAGCGTCATTAATGATCAAGAACGCATCCTTATAAACATCCAGCAGCGCCTTGCACTTGGCACGCTCTGCACAGAGACTATCGTCCTCCTGGAGAAGGTCGTTAAAAAGCTCTTCCTTATAAAGAGTTGCCACCAGACGGTTCTGCACTGCTTCGCGAGAGTGGTTGACGAGCAAGTGCATGACGGCCTTGGGGACTAGGTCTTGGATAGATTTACGGGTGATGTTGAAGTACGACGTGATCAAGGAGCCTAAGGATCATAGAAAAGACATACAAAACGAAGAGATATTAAGTATGAGTATCATGGCGTTTCGAAAGGCAATGTGTCCGGTTGAAAGCTCAAATGAACATCCAGACTTACGGATAAGCTGAGTCTCCATGTCCTCACGCTCGTTCAGATTGGAAAACTCTTCCGCCTCCGTCATATGGTCCAGCTTCTTGTCAAAGTCAAGGGGCTCGCCATCGAGGACTGTCTTGGGCATCACCATCTCCTTGGCAACATTATGCACATTGCCCGAGCGATGCGGATTGCCCTCCTGCAGAGTGGGGCGATCCATGCGCTGTTGCGGTCCGCCAAAAAAGTAGTTCAGGAACGTGTCCTTGCTGCCTGCGTTAGGTCCGTGGGCGGATGAGGTGGGTGAGGCTCCGTTCAGAGACGTCGTGGATGCATTGCTGGGATGGCTCAAATGGCTGAGTCTCTCGCGCTCGCGCTCACGATCGCCTCTCTCAGCGGCCTGGTGCACGGTCAAGTTATTCATGGCAACTGACAGCATTTTGTCGCCGTTCTCCTCCCGAGTGTTTGGAGAATCCCCGCCGTTTCCAGCGAGAACCATGTTGACGGTGCTCAATCTCCTGGTACGTTCAATGTCCTTCTTTTTCTTTTGAGAAGCTCTCTCGAGCGCAGACATGGCGCCACCTCCGCCAATAAAGTCGGGATGGTTGGTATTAATGTACGAGCGCTGGATGCTGATCAAACTCTCAACGTAATCCGAGGTGGGTCCCAAACGCTCGCGCAGAAGGTCAGAGACAACCTCGATCAACTTGGCATGGAATCTAGGGAAGCGCGCAAGATCCTGCGAGTGTACGGATGAAGGTCAATTCTTTGTTAGTGGACGCAGTCAAATGAAACGCAACCGAAGACATGGGCTGCTCTTGCCAAGTACCTTAGCGCCACAGCTATGGCAAATCTTGACTAGTTCTTCGTACGCAAGCTCAACACATCTCAAACTTGGGGGTTCGAGCAGCTTGATTTGAGGCTTAACCAGGAGATCGAATGCAATCTCAGGTACAAACAGCGAGGGTCGGGGTCCAGTGGAGTTGCGGATTGCTGTGCGAATATCCTGCACACTCAAGTTCTCACAGGGATTGACAGAGTCCAAAGCAGCACCAAAGACGTTGTTGAAGATGTAGTAGATCCTGGCTCCTCCGCAGAGTTCCTTTGTCGAGATATCGGCTGAAGTACCATCGATCGCAGCAACAAAGTCGCTGGCAAACTTTGTCAAGAGTTGCAAGATCAACGATCCCTATAGACAAAAAATGGAAATGTATGCTATTAGACCCCTATATTACAATACCATTGAGATATGTTGTCGCGCGCATACGAAACGATGCGTATTCAGTTACAAGCTTGCTTACTCGATGGGCCTTGCCTGTGAATGCGGGGTCGCCATAGGATGTCAGCTCCTGCTGAGTCTGTCCAATCATCGAGTTCAGCTTGGCCTTGATGTCGGGCAGCTTGTCACGGATGTGGTTCATCAGGATTGTGTTAAGCGTCTTTGCCAAAAAGTTGGTGCCGCAGCGGTGAGCGATAGCGCGATATGCGGGGTGGTTCTGGAAAAACTCTGTCTCACTCTTGAAGGCATCGGCCATGGGCTTATTGACCTGGATATCAGCTTGACTTCTGTTCACGACACCAATGAAGCCCAGCTTGAGAGGGTAAGCCCGTCCAGTGAGAATATCGAGCGAGTTAGTTCCCGCGTCCATGAGATCCAGCTTTGTCAACACTCCAATCGTGCGCTTGGCCTCTGGATCGACCTGGCGTGCGAGCTTCAAGCTGTCCGAGTTGGCGAGATCGACATTGGCAGGCGACACTGCAAGAATAACACTGTAGTCATGCAGGCAATGGATGTTTCACGAGAGAAAAGGGGGGTAGGGTGCCAGAACAAACAAAAACTAGTCAGTGTCGATATTCTTATCCTTCACATGCCAGTACATCCCTGCATCGCAGCTCCCAGCCAGTAGGAATGGGGGGGGGGGCATGTCCTTTTCACATTTCTCCTGCCCATTATGAACATAGCCTGTTGTTGCGCACCTGTTGGGCTTGAGAATGTAGTCGAGAATCAAGTTGCGCGTCTGCTTTTCGATATCCGTGGGCTGGTCACCTAATAAAGCACCGAGTCCGAATCGGAGACGCGAAACAAAGTGCACAGGGTCGAACACGAGGTGTTAAGAAACACGCAACCATGCATACAGACATAGGATCATCATGCACCTCTCTTGTACACATTTCTGCAGCCACAACAATACGACAACGCCGCTTTCAGGGGAAAACAGAGCAAGGATCACATACCAACAGGAATCTATGATGGATGACAACGAACGATGTAGTGCATTTTCATGTAGGCACATGAAGAAGGAGGCGATAAGAGCCGTTAGCATGATGGCCTTCATTTTGCACGGCATAGACAATCGAACAATGAACGAGACGCATATTGCCGGGTTGGGCGAACGTACCTTCGTCACTCCTGGCAGGTCCACGAGGGTGAGGTTGAGAACGTTCCTGGAGAAGATCTTAAGGTGGATAGGCGTCCTGGAGATGGCCTTATTCTGGCCCGCCACGCGCGCCGTCTCGGCCTCAATCTCCTTTCGGACCTCCTCAAAGTCAAAGAACTGCTTGTTGGGGAGGTGGAGGAACTCTGCACGGTCTGGTGCCTCGTTCAGCGAGCCGTCCGAAGAGGTCGACGAAGGCGGCAGGGATCCGCGGTGAGTGTTAACGAGCTGCAGGACGAGGGGACGGCGAGTGACAACACCATTGCCTCGGGGCAGAAAGTCCTTCTGGACGATGGTCTCCAAGACAGATGACTTTCCCGAGGACTGGGATCCGACCACGACGATCTGAGGCAGATCGATTTGGTCGCCTCCGATCGAGTTGAAGACGTCCTGGAGCTTGTTGACGAGAGGGATGAGGTCGTTCATGATGGGTGTTTCCTTCTCGAGAGATGGGGAGGGGAGCTAAGAGATTCAGACGAAAGAAGGAGGTCGGCTGCCGAATCGGTATTCCGTCAGCTAAAGAATGGGAGCGGGTGTGTGAGCGAGTGAGCGAGTGACGACAAAAGCGTTTACAATGTGCAAGACAAATGAGAGATTGAAAGAGCGTGAGCGCAGGACAAGAAGGAGGGTGCGGGAGGACAGAGAAGAGGGTTCAAGCAAGAAAACATCCAAAAAAAAAAAAGGTCCGATGATCCAAACGTCAGAAGGAAGGCCCTGCAATTCAAAATCAAAACACGCGTGGCTATGGCGCATTCCACAGGAACAAGCAACCCATGGGCCAGGAGGATTACCAAAGAGAGTGTACCACGGGAGGAGGGGCGGGGCTCACACTACACGAATATATTAAATAAAGCAGAGCGGGCGAGGCAGGTTGTCGGGGGAACCAGCAGCCAAGGGATCGAGGGAGGGAGCAAGCGCAGGGGTGGGAGAGCAGATGGAAGAGACACGATCAGCGGAGCAGCATCCTCCTGGCCTTCGCAGGTCGAATTTTCGCCTTTTCGGGTGTCATGCCCTTGGGCAAAAAAAATGCACGTGACAGAAGCAAGCGGGAGTCAGCCTGCGGGCCTGACATGAAGGGAAAATGCAATGTGTATGTGGTCTATGTATGATGGAAAGAGAGTATCTACGAGAACTTGACACTGCGCGCAAGGCCAGTCTTGATACCAGTCTTCTCTCCTCCATACGATCCCTCGAGCCGTGTGAACACACGCTTGACAGACTTGATCTTCTTCTTCGCCGCCTCGTACCTGTTTCGGTGCTTGACTCTTGGGTTGCGCTGCTCCTTCTTGCGGTGGGGTGTAAGTCCCTTGTTGGAGAGAATCTGCCACGAGATGGAGCGCTTGTCGTTGGGATCCATGCTGGTATCTTCGAACGACGTACTGTAACAACAATCGTAAAATGGAATGCAGTGCACGTTAGGAAATTGATGATTGATGCCAGCAACAGCGTGCACGTAGTAGCAAGAATGACATATACCTTTGCTCCAAGTTCTCGCTCAAGGCCTTACGAGCAGCCTTCTTGGCCGCATTGGCCTTGACCACTTCCTCGTAGTAATCCTCACCCTCAGTTTCCTGTTGAGCGCGACCTCCACGTCCTGCTTGCTCGTCACCGCTGAAGATGTCGTCGTCATTGCCTCCAACACGGCGCGCATCAGCCATGTCCTTTGCAGACCAATCAAGGTCATCCAGCTCCGTGTTCTCGGGTGCAGGTGCGCTCTTGACTGCCTGTCTCTTCATCTGCTCCTGGCGCTCCTTGAACTTCTCGCGGTATGGGATATCAGTATCACCGGATCCACGCAGAATCTTAGACCGCTTGTTGGCGTTTTGGTCAATCTTGGAGACATAGTCGCGCAGAGACTTCTTCTTCTGCACCTTGTCCTCCATGTCCACATCCAAAAGCTCGTCCAGGTCGCCATAGTCGTTATCCATCCGTGTGCGTTTCTTGTCGAGAGCTATTGACTTTGCTGATGTGCTCTTCTTGGACTTTTTGTTGTGTGACACAAAGTCCTCCTCCAAATCGACATTATACTCAAAGGCTTTGGGCTTGGACTCTGTCGACTTCTTTGCGCTTCCGTCCTTCTTGCTCTTCTTGCTCTTTTTAGCGGCCTTTGTTCTGGTGGCCTCGTCCATCAAGCGTTGCATCTCTGCCTCCTCGTCCTCCTCATCCTCGTCTTCGTCCTCAGAATCGTTGCCAGTCTCCAAAAGCTCCAAAAGGTCCTCCATGCTGTTGCTGACGGCCTTCTTCTTCTCCATCTTCTCAAGCTTGACAATCGACTTTTTCAGCTCATACAGGGCATCGATGACTGGATGACTAGTCAGATCTGCGGCGCCAGTGTCGGGTGACGTCTTCAGGGTGATATAAAACGCAATGTTGGTGAGGTAGTTGATCAGGGTCTGGTACTTGAGGCGGAGGAAGGGCATGGGTGCCTGGCTTTCGGGCAACGGCTTGGGCAACGCACTGACCAGCTGCAGCAACTCTGCAATGGCCTGCAAAATCTCTGTCTTTTCCTTGAACTCCTCCACAAGGTCGAGCAACTCGGGGCTCTGGTTCTGCAATACCTTGAGGATCTCTTGCTTGGAGAGTTTGCTGATGCCCGCCTTGGCGATCTTTTCAACAACGACTCCTCCTTGCTTAGCCTTCAGCAGGTCGATTCCTTGAAGCTCCTTCTCAAAGCCTTCTACAAGCGCGCGATCTGCGTCCTTGTCGCCCAATACACCTCTGCCAGCTGCAACACCCCAGGCAGTCTCTTCTTCCTCAGGGGCGAAATCCTCCTCGGACATCTCGGCGATACGCTTCTTCTGCAGTCTCATAGCCTCCTCCTCCTCTGCCTTGGCGGTCTCCTCGTCCGATTCGACTTCCTCCGCATTATAGTAACTGCGCTTGCTCTTTCCCCAAGAGGCTTCTATAAGAGGGATCAGAGCAAAGCAAGAGTCAAATCAGTATGGATAGCACAGTTCACCAGTCAAAAACACTCATTGGATCTTCGTAGAGGCAACTTACTGTCGAGATCCACCTCGTCATCCTCCTGAGCACCTCCAAAGCCATCACCGAGGTCGTCAAGATCGTCCTCGTCCTCGTCCTCGTCCTCATCACCCTCTAGACCGAACACCTCCTCCTCGCTGCCCTCGTCCTCATCATATTGACGGCGCTCCAGATCCTTTTCGTGATCCAGCAGAATCGATCCACGGCTATCATGGACTGAAATACGATATTTGTAAGCAATACTGACATCAGCCATATGAACCGCCTGTCTAACTAGGCCATGTGAGCCACTTACAGTCGTCCTCGGAGTCATGCTCCATGTCGTCCCATGTGTTGGCGGCCTTGACCCTACTTCCTCCACCATCGAACTTTTTCTCGACAGCTGGGCGCTTCTTAGACTGTCCTTTCCCTTTGGCCATCGTGTTGGGTGTGTGGATTGAAAAAAGGGCGGGGGTTGTAACAAGAGAATCAGACAACAACTCAGCGATGCCTTAAAGTTTTGTTTACTCTTTTTTTTTTCTTTTTTTCTTTGGAAGACCAATATGACTGCGAACGGGGAAGCCACTCCCTCCGAAAATCATCGTAGGCTCATCTCCATGGACTCGTTCAAAGCGCGTATGACAGTATTGTACTCCTCCATGACATCCTTTTGTATCTTGCGCATATTGGGTTTCTGGACTCGAGGTGAGCTATGAACAGCAACACAGCACGTAGAATCAATGAGCGTTAGGCCTTTGACGTGTACAGACCAAAGGAAGTTGCCAGTGATCCTGAATCCTACCCTTGGCTGTTCTCGGCCGCTACTCTGCTCAGGTTGCTGATAACAGTGTGCTCGATACCAAAGCGCGTGGAGGCAATTTCAAAGAAGAAGCATGTGTTTAGAGCTGCAAAGGTGCATTCACGAAGGAGAATGTATTAGACTCGATTCACATCTTTTCAACTCCCCAAACGACATGCATGCAAGATCTCACTACGCACCCCGTTTCCACTGCTGTGCAATATCGGCAGGATCTGTCTTTGGGCTCTGACGAGACTCTTCAAAGGCCTCGCGGATTTTTTGTCTGATCATGGTTCGCCCTGGGTTCGAATACATGACTGAGAGGCTGCCCACGCGCCACAGCTTGCGGTAGAGTGCTCGAGCATCTGCAGCTGTGGGCGTAAAGCCCTTTGGAAGGGGCAATGGAGGTGGCCCCAGCTTCCGTGGCAGTGTGGCAGCAACGTTTGCCGGTATCCGTGGCATGGGTATCGAGGTATCGTGGAGAGTGAGTGAGGGCGAGAGAGAGGATCCGGCATGAGAAATTCGAGGCGCAACAAAAAAAATAGCAGTCTTCAGCACCGTTTTGAACCTCGGAACAAACGTCCACTGAACCCTCCCTTTAACCTTTGCCCACTCGCCATGCTCGCACGATGGAATCAACTCATGAGACAGGGAGCTTCGGCATGCCATTCCTGCACAGGGTTGGCAGCAAGGACCACAGCACCAATTTGCAGCCTTCACAACATGAACATTGCTGCATCGAGACGGAAGTACTCTAGCTCAATCCCCACCGCTGCACACGACGCAAAACGGACAACTCGAGTCAGATTCGCGCCATCACCCACAGGATACCTGCACCTTGGTGGTCTGCGTACTGCCCTTTACAACTACCTGTTAGCACGGCAGCACGGTGGGAAGTGTATTTTGAGAATAGAGGACACAGATCAGGTACGGATATTTACCTTTTCGGCGTTCAACGTCGACCACGCAGGACCTCGATTCTAAACACGCGCGCTTTGCCACCGTTTTTTATAGGCGCGATACGTACCAGGAGCTGCCGAGAGCCTTATAAGAGCTATGGACTGGGCAGGAGTCAAATTTGACGAAGGACCCGGGATCGGCGGACCACACGAACCCTACTATCAAGTACGTCAAGCTTGCGCGCGAAAGCTGGAAGTGTATTGCGTGATCCACACGACTAATGATACTCATATCTTGCTGTCAACAGTCCCAGCGGTTAGAACTCTACAAGAAACACGCCGACACTCTCATTGACTGTGATCATGCATACAGATGCTTCTGCTCTCCAGAGCGCCTTTCCCTGGTTCGTTTAGAGGCACAAAAGGCAGGAAGGAGTGCATCTTATGATCGCAAGTGTGCCATGCTGAGCAAGCAGGAATCACAGGAGAAGGCTGACAGTGGAGAGAAATTCGTAGTGCGGATGAAGGTATGCTCAAGTGCAAACGGACTTCCATGATAGGCATAGCACCTGCACGGGGAACTCACAAGTTACACATCGCGTGGTGGCATATAGATTCCGGAAGGAAAGACTGTCATTCAGGACGAAGTTCATGGAGAGGTTGAATTTATGAACAAGGAAGTTGATGACTCTGTGCTTATGAAGAGCGATGGCTTCCCAACATACCACCTGGCCAACGTAGTTGATGATCACTTTATGGGAATCACTCATGTCATCCGCGGACAGGTACGAGCGCATGCCTCCCACTGGATGAGCGACAAAGGATTTCACGCGTCGCTGATGCTTTTCGTCCCCCTTTTGTGTTTAGGAATGGCTGCCGTCGGCCCCAAAGCATGTGCTACTGTATAAGATGCTTGGATGGGTGGCGCCTAAGTTCGCTCATGTCCCACTACTCTTGAACCCAGACAAGTCAAAGTTATCAAAGCGTTCGGGAGACGTCAATGTGGAGGACTACAGGGTACGCTTAATGTCACTCCATGGCGCTGTCGGGGTTGAAGATCGACACTTGCTGAGTATTTCCTCTCGCGAAATCTTCTAAACATTACCCTCGATCATAGGACAAGGGCTACTTCCCCGAGGCAGTAGTCAATTTTGTTGCACTTCTTGGATGGCATCCTGGTTCAACGGAGGAAATTTTCGACATGGATGAACTCACAAAGGCTGTAAGTTATCCATCGACTAAGCTCTGTATGCAATGCCTCTCGTGCATGCCAACCTAGTCTAATTGCTGTCCCTCTTCACTCGCTACAGTTTTCATTGAAAAACATCCAGCAATCAAATGCTGTAGTTCTACGCGAGAAGCTAGACTGGATCAACAAGATGCACCTTCTCCGCAGAGCAGAGACCAAGGAAGGACTGCTGAATATGGCAGCCATGGTTCGGCCCAAGATCGAGGCAGATCTGGGCAAGCTGGCTGAGGAACACTCGAACGAATATATCGCCCGGGTCATCGACACCTTGAAAGAACGCATCAAGAATGTCTATGATGTCCCTAATCTTTGCGGATACTACTTCAGGACGCCCAGCTATACATCGGATGAGTCTGTTGCCTATCGAGCCAAAGTTGGAGATGAAACACTCCGAAAAGTGTTACCGATGGCACTGGATCGACTCAACAGCGAAAAAGGAGATGCCGTCTTGGAGAAGGAAGAAGTTAAGCAGGTTCTCAAGGCTATAGCTGATGAGTACAAGCTTAAGCTGCCCGTTGTCATGAATGCTCTTCGTTACACTGTATCTGGTGTCAAGGTAAGGCTCTCACTGTTGGTCTAGAATTGATGAAGCAGCTTGCCAGTAGAAGCACCAGGCCTCTAATAGCTTGTTGACTGTTGTACGCTTAGGTTGGTGCCGGAGTGCCAGAGACATTGGCAACACTTGGCAGGAGGTGCGTGGTGGACAGGATCGAGCGCACCCTGGCTAACACAATAGGCAGCGCATCCCCTATGACTGCTAAATAGATCACACAACATCGTAAACAAACTTTTCTTTCTTTTTTTTTTTGTTCTTGCCCATCTTCATTCGACTTGCTCAATTCATCAGTCGTTGCCCCTCTCCACACCTCTTCACATCAACACAATGGACGCACTCGCAGAGGGACCTCAGGTCCAGGTCAAGTTTGTCACACAGCAGAGACAATTTGCCATCCCAGAGACTGCTATCCAGACACCTGCTCGCCTTAAGCGCTATGGCCTTTCGCAAATCATCAACCTGGTCCTCCAGAACGAAGGCGGTGAGTGCTCGTTCAACTCGGAGTCCGCCTCATTCGCACCTGCAGAAAATCAGTAGCCGGAAAGGGCAAAAGCCAAGTTTGCAAACGTGAAACTCAACTTTTTTGGCCTTCAAATCCTCGTTCATAGAAAAGCAGCGCCCCTTCGATTTCCTGATCGATGGCGAGTTCTTGAGGTCATCGCTGGCGGAATATCTGGAGGAGAAGAACATGTCGACAGAGAATGTGTTGACGATCGAATATGTCGAGTCCATGCTGCCACCAACGCCCCTGTCTTCATATGAGCACGATGACTGGGTCAGCGCTGTCCAGGCGCATCACCCCGGAGGATTTTTGACTGGATCCTACGACAACCATGTGCGTCTCTGGAACAAGCAAGCAGAGTGCACACAGATCTTGTCAGGACACAGTGGAGCCGTCAAGGCTGTTCAGTGGCTCACATCTGATGGTATGAGGCACCAATTTGACTCGCCAGAGACTCGCCAGAGGCACTCCACTCTAATATGCTGGATCGACAACCTACAGTTTACTAACGCAGCTGCCTTTTAATTGTATAGGCGACAACGGCACATTCTTGTCAGGAGGATTGGACCGGGCTATCTTGGCCTGGGAGTACAGCCAGTCAGACAACAGCCACTCGGTTCTGTACGAGTGCAGAGGACACAGTGGTGGAATTGAGAGCATTGCCCTGAACGCCACTGAGGACAAGTTTGCATCTGGATCAGCCGATGCCTCGATCAAAATATGGTCCACCACCATCCCCACCGTTAGCGACCACATTGAGGAAGTTACAGAGACACGCAAGAAGCGGAAAACTGTCAAGGAGGACAGAATTCTCAAGGTACTTTTATCTGTCAATCTCGCAACTGGCAGGAGGTTTAGCGTCGTCTTGAATATTTCGGATTTACTAAGCTGATCGCTCGTCTAGGCACCTATGGTCACTCTTTCTGCACATACTGGACCTGTTTCCGCCGTTGTCTTCAACCCTACATCAGCAGATACCCTTTACAGTGCTGGATGGGATCACTCTGTCCGTGTTTGGGATATTGAAAGCCATGTGAACGTCACGACCAAGGTAACAATGCCGGAACTTGTATTCACCTCCTCTCTCTTGCTTTACTTACCCATGTTATGGAGACGTATGCTAAAACCGGCTTCCATTGTTGTTTTGATATGACATAGAACTGCGAAAAGGTCGTGCATGCACTGGACTACTCTCAGCACTCTGGACTTTTGGCGTCTGGTCACGCCGACCCTGTGATCCGTCTTTGGGACCCACGTACCGAGGACTCATCAGTGGTGAAGCAAACATTGAGCGGACACTCGAACTGGGTGACGTCTGTGTCTTGGTCTCCTTCATCGTCGTACATGTTGGCCAGCGGATCGTATGATGGACTGATCAAGGTTTGGGATATCCGTGCCAAGGGTGCGTTGTACTCATTGTCTCATGGAAAGGGGTCCAAGAAGGTCCTGAGCATTGACTGGAATAACGACATCCTTCTCTCGGGAGGAGAGGACAACCAGATGAAGATTCACAAGGTCCAGGAAATGGGTGCCCGCGATGAAGCATAAGATTTTACGCAGCATGTCAGAGAGTTTTTGAAGCAAAGCATTATATACATTCTTGAAAACAAAGGTGCATTTTACCAACAATTGCTTCTACTGTATCTCTTGGGATACTATGGCTGAACTCCCCTATTTTTTTTCGGCCAGTTTCTCAGGGCATAGCGTTTCTCAACTGAGTTACCCCTGATGAATTAGACGTTGCGTTGAATGTCAGGCGCAAGTTTATTCTCCCCTATTTTTGTGGTCACTGCTTGGGCTTTGCCCATGCTGTCGTCGTCTCGATTTTCGGTACGCGTGCACACGCCCCTCCCCCTTCTTTAGCGTGCTGTCCTTTGTCTTCAGAAAACTATTCCCTCTCTCTGCTCTCTCCTCTCTACTCTTCACATCCCCCACCCCGTCCTCAATCGCTCTACTTTCACACTAATAGCAACGAGCCCATTTTAACCGTCTACAGAGAACACTATGTCTGAAGAAAAAGTTATATCGTAAGGCCGTTAGCCTTTTCCTCTGGAGAAAAGGAGCATAGTTGAAGAGGTACAACTCACCTAACCACTTACTGCTTCTTGCCAGCCTACAATTGACATGCAATCCTGCATACGAACCCAGGACACCAGAATCGCTTGTGCATGCGACCAAAAAACATGATGCTGTACCGCCCAGCAAGCCGGGATTTCTGAGTCGACTCAAAATGGATGCCGCTTCTAATACGGCGACTGAAGAAGAAGCCTATGTTGAGACGCTGACCGATGTCGCCCGTGATATTCAATATTATGCAGAAGGTAGTGAGCTATCAACCCTCTAGTCAGAGTGGTGAGGCGGGGGTTGCGGTCACCTCAATCCAAGCATTTTCACTTACCTCAGGAGGGCTTGTGTGTACATCTATTCTAGTCGAGATTGGATCCGATATGCAAAAAGTGCGTTTGGACTTTGACACTGGAAGCAGTGATCTTTGGATCCCAGACTCGACGTGCAAGACGAGTTGCGCCAAGTTCAACAGAGAGACTTCAACCACGTTTCAGCCCGTCAAGGGCAAGTTCCAGATCTCGTAAGGCCAAGGCGTGGCTATCAGCATCTCCGTGCCCTTTCACCTGTTTGACAAGACAAGGTGTGAAAAATCTCATGGTTCCATTTTTTGTAATCCTTTAGCTATGGTGATGGCTCAAGAGTAGAGGGCATTCTGGGCCAAGACCGTGTCAACATTGCTGGACTGGTGATCGAGAATCAGACCTTTGGACTCGCTCTGCGGCAGTCAACCTCGTTCAGCAACGATATCGTGGATGGTATTCTTGGATTGGCTTATAACACCATTAGCTGCGTCCCTGGTACGCTTACGCCGATGGATAACTTGGTCAAGCAGAATCTGATCCAATTGCCAGTATTCAGGTACAGACCAGGAGAGAGCCTTGTCAGCTGCTATGAGTATTCGGCGTGCTAACCCTGTTTTTACTTCTGATCGTGATACGGCATAGTGTATGGCTGGGAAGAAGTACAGAGGGCGGTGGAGGAGGTTTGTGCTTACTGCTGCGTTTCCGATGATCCATGATCTAGCCAAGGCATGTGCATTGTTACCTAACCTTCCCCCTTCGTCATGACTGAAATAGAGTATCGTTTTGGAGGATATGATCGCAACCGATTCGAAGGCGAGTTGACATGGGTACCAGTAACAAAGAAGCGATACTGGCAGATCAAATGCGATGGACTCTTCTTTGGCGATGTGGATCTCAATCTCAAGGGAGAGGCAATCATTGATACAGGTAAAGAGTCGGGCAGAAAAAAAAGGAGGACGAGTGGGGAGTGTGCTTGTTGGCTTACAAACTAATATATCATTCATTGCTGCACCTCTCAAGGCACCACTCTTGTGATTGTTCCTACAAAGGTCGCAAAGGCGATCCATGCCCATATCCCGGGATCGTCCTATGATAGAAACAATGGTTGGATCGTCCCCGACACCCCCGAGGTTGCGGCATTAAGTCCGATTCTGCTGGTGCTAGGAGGCGTCAAGTTTGAAATCGTTATGAAGGATATGATGAGAGAGCCAGTGGTTGGCAAGCCAGGTTACGTTTACTCGGGAATCGCTAGCACGGACTACGTTGTAAGTCATGTTCTGATGGAGGCCAGAGGATACTTTGGTCAAGGTTGAACGCGACGTGAACTAAGACAACACCTGTACGGATTATAGCGCCTATGGATCCTGGGAGATGTGTTCATCAAGCAAAACTATGTAAGTCTTGTGGTGCCTTGGATCTGAGGGTGTGATATGAGAATGAATATGAACCACCCATGGCTAACCATGCATGCGCTCTCGTGCAATAGTGTGTATTCGATGTCGGCCAGGATCGGATCGGCATGGCCCGCTGCATTCCTCCGTCCAGGGTCAAGCCTGCGGTCCTCTCGCTCATGAAAGAGGAAGAAGACGAACAAGACGTGAAGAAAGGAGCCAGCTGCTGTCTGGTCATGTAGAGTATTGGCGTCAAAATATAAATTTGGAGCAGCACGGTTTGTTGCTCTTTGATCCTCACTCCTCCCCCTGCATTTCATCTCCATGGCAGAGAGGGACCAGAGGACCATTCCATCTCACAGACTCTCTTGTCGTCCACGTTGCTCTTGTGGAGGATCCTATTACTAGCCACGCTGCTTTTGTTTATTGTCCATCCCTGGCATGTAACATTCTCGTTCGCTAGCTAGCAGGAACACCCACAAGGAGATGTGGAAGGCTGAACGCCTGTTGGGATCGAATTGCGCCATCCAAGAGACTGGTAGATCAAACCTTTACTTCTCGGTCTTTAATGACTCGGTGCCCAAGTACTGGCCTCGCCGGGACAGATGCGGATCGTACATCTCCTGTTTTCTTATCTTGAACTCATTAAGACAAAGGCTTTTTAGCCTCACCGCATGATCGAATGTTGGAGGAATTCTGGCGTCGTAAATGGAATGTGCTCGTCCCCAGACAGGATCGGCCTACAATAACAGAGTAACGGGGACAGGTTCAGCTCACTCTGTTGCTTTTTCTCTCTCGCTGGGCGATGATGATAACCGTACAAGACACCTACGACTGTTGTCACTACTTACTCGCGCGTCGCAAACAACTTCAGCTGGCGGACATGAGTGTCCCGTCCGCCAAGATGGTTAGAGATAATGGCCAGCTGCATCAGGAATACTCTTGGAGGTCGACCACTGATACAAGAAGATGGTTAAGCGAATTGTGCAAACTGAAAGCGAGCGAGCATGACAAGAGCGGATCACCCCATGTTACCTGCCAGGCGTATCCTCCAGGTTGATATTGAGCCATCCTGAAGTCTCTCCAACATCCACACAGGCAAGCTCCTTGAGGTCGTGGTGGGTGGTGCCTGCTCGGATGCTGATCCTCGAAGGAGTGTAGCTCTCATCGTTCTTGTAGTCGCTATAAAACGAGACCTGCTGCACGGCGGTCTTCTTCTCAAACTGCATGTTGACAAGGTGGGGCTGTGGACCATCGGATCTAAACAGTTCCAGATGCAATGAGAAATGTTAGCCAGAGTGTGAATTGTGTCTTGCACAAGAGGCGATTTCCTGCTCCATGAACGTACTGCCAGTAGGTGTCGAGATTGTTGTCGCGTAACAAATTCAGTCCATGGCCTGCCTTGGCTGATGAGACGGACCATGTCGCCAGTCGGCCAATCTCGATCTTGTCCTTGGTGTCGAGCGAGCCTTCAGTCATGGATCAGCTTGCCAAGTGCATGAGCAGGGCTGAATTGAGGTATACTTGTGGGACAGTTACATAAAGTTACCCAAACGGAGCAGTCAAGTTTGATTTTTTGTCCACAAGCGCGTGTCTTCTCGCGTCGCGGTCCGTGTTACTCTCTTCAGTATGACTCTCCGGGTTGCTGCTACAGGCACGAGAAACATACCAACACTCAACGGCCATAGCAACGTGGTCAAAACCATTGCGTTTACTCCGAGTGGCCAGCACCTCGCTTCCGGCAGCAGTGACAGCAGTCTGCGAATTTGGGATGTGGTCTCGGGACAGTGCCTTGCGGTTCTCACGCGCCTTTATGAGATCCGTCAGATGGACTGGAAAGACAGTTTTGAGGGCAGTCAGCTTGCGACAGGATCAGAGGACGGATCCATTCGCGCCTGGCATGTGGATTGGGACAAAACAACATGTGCCGTCCGCCTGCTCTGGAGCTCACACCATACGGGACTTGCAGTCTCTGACTGTAATATTGAAGGTGCGAGGGGGTTGAGCAGGGTCAGCATTCAGTTACTGCGGCAGCGCGGTGCAGTGGGCGAGCCAGTTCTACCCATGGATCTTCGGGGTGCTAGCAAGAAGGTGATCAAGATGCTGTCTGTGGTGTCGACAGCGAGCGGTAGATAGATGGAAGCGCAAGGCCCAGCCTCGGATCGAGTGGCTTGGGCTAGAAGAATAAGAGGTGCGCCAAAGTTCGCAAAGTGGTTTTTCAAATCCTCTCAACTTTGGTATGTGTTACTCCACGGATATCGGCAGTACTCTCGGAGCTGCATCCATCCATCCATCTATCAGTCTCCCATCGGTCCCATCTTCATCTCATGGATGCATTCCATCTTGCTGGAAGTGCCATGCCACGGAGAGCGTTTGATGCTGCTGGACAGAATTGCTGGACAGAACGAAGCTGATCACAATTTGCGAGTGCAGAGATGCAGTGCAGGATCCGAATGGAGTTCTGATCACTAAAATCAACAGCGAAAAGGCGACGACAGGACGGTAGAAGGCAGAAGTGAAGAAAAGCAGCCCAACTGACCTTCATCCTCTCTTGATGGCGCTTCACCCACTAGACCTTTAAATCCCTCGAACAATAATCAACATGTCGAAGGCAGGCAAGAAGGAACAGTACTTCCAGAAGCTCAAGTCGTACTTGGAGGAGTTCAGGTCGATCTTCATTGTCAACGTTGACAATGTCGGTTCCAACCAGATGCACGAGATCCGTAAGGCTCTCCGTGGTGATGCCAAGATCCTTATGGGCAAGAACACCATGGTCCGTCGTGCCATCCGTATTCTCCAGGTCGAGAACCCCGACTACGAGAAGCTCATGCCCTCGGTCCGCGGCAACATCGGTTTCGTCTTCACCAACTCGGACTTGAAGACCATCCGTGACAAGGTTCTCACCAACCGTGTCAAGGCCCCCGCCAAGGCTGGTGCCCTCGCCCCCATTGATGTGTTCATCCCCGCCGGTAACACCGGAATGGAGCCCGGCAAGACCTCTTTCTTCCAGGCTTTGGGTGTCCCCACCAAGATTGCCCGTGGTACCATTGAGATCATCAACGAGGTCCATTTGATCAAGGAGGGTCTCCGTGTCGGTGCTTCCGAGGCTGCTCTCTTGAACATGTTGAACATTTCTCCCTTCACCTACGGTTTGGTCGTTGTCCAGGTCTACGATCAGGGCACCGTCTTCCACCCCACTGTCCTTGACATTGAGGAGGAGTCCCTTGTTGCCCACTTCGTTGCCGGTATCAAGAACATCGCCGCCATCTCCCTCCAGATCGGTTACCCCACCGTTGCCTCGGTCCCTCACTCGATCATCAACTCCTACAAGAACTTGTTGGCCATTTCCATTGCCACCGAGTACACCTTCCCTGGAGCTGAGAAGGTAAATTGGATTGCAAAACACCTCTGCTTGTCACCCTGTTGTGTCTTTCTCTTTTTTCCTGGTTACTTTTGTCCTTTCTGTGAACCGTGTGATGAAAAACTCTTTGTATGCCCCTCAAAAGGCTATGACGAGACAATCAAACACTCTAATTTTTTCCTGATGGTTTACAAAGACTTCTTTCACTATGAAAGTTTTTTGCTTCCTTTTGAGCAAGAAGAGAGGACAAGGAGGAATACGAGACTAATTGTCTATTTTCTTTTTTTCAATTCGCATCACAGATCAAGGCCTACCTCGCCGATCCCTCCGCCTTCGCTGTTGCTGCCCCCGTTGCCGCCGCTTCCTCCTCTGCCGAGAAGGTCGTTGAGAAGGTTGAGGAGAAGGAGGAGTCCGATGATGACATGGGATTCGGTCTTTTCGATTAAATACCTGGCTCACCTGAACATGGTTTTTTCCACTTTTGCAATAAACATGTTAAGAAGGAGTTTCGAGGAAGCATCGAAAGGTGTGATTCTTGAAGTCTTTTTTGTTGGAACCGTAAAGAAAATGAAACTATCTGTGAAGTGTTGAAAAAATGACACCATTGAATCATGATGTGGATTGGTAGAAACTCAGTAGGCATAACAAAAATACCCCCCTCTCTCAGCATGATACATTTTTTTTATCCACTTTTGCCAGATTCTTCAACCATCACCGGACGTCTTCGAATCCGCCGCCGCTTGGCAGGACGCGATACCTCTTCATCCTGCTCTCGCCTCGCATGCTTGCCCAACAGCGGATCACTTTGCCAGTCCTCCACGAGGGGTACCATTGACGGGTTCGCCTGCGCAGCCTTGATCCAAGACACGAGCACCGTCAACGAATGCGAGATCCAGTTCCATCGTGCGCTTCCAAGGTACAGGATGTGCCGTGGGATAGGCGAAGATGGGACCGCCATTTCAGCGGCCGTGGCTCGGACTCTCCTCACACCTCCTCCACCTCCTCCTCCTCTTCCTCCTCTTCCTCCTCCTCGCGGTGCAGTGCCTGCGTTGTCTATGCCGCGACCAGCGGCAACGTCTTCCATCTCGTTCATATTGGCGACAGCCTTGGTTTCCATGAACCGGTGGATCCGACCTAGCATAAACTGTCCATGCTCGATCCAAGCAGGTACGTCAAAGATCCGAGCGGACGCTCTAGGGGAGAACTCGTCGGTTGGGACGAGGAAGAGGATCACGAGTTGAAGGAGCAACCTCTCACGCTGGAATCGGCGTTGATTCTGAAACTCGACTGGGTTGGGGAGCGTCAGCATATCGAGACAAAAGTGGATCAATGCAATATAGAGGCGGTGGGGTGGCAGGAGCAGGCCAGAGGTAGGGGGCTCGAGAATCACTCGATCGTTGTATTCGGGCAGGTACCGCTCGGCAGAGGACTTGTAGCAGAGGTCTTGAGCCGCGTTCAATTGAAAGTACTGGTGTGCTGGGTGGTGGTAAGGTGCGGACTGCAGGTATTCGAGAAAGGAGGCACTCTGTTCCCAAAGATACCTATCAGACAGCTCGTGCTCAATGCGCTCCAATTCCTCTGCATCACATAATGGAACCACACGGTTCTTGCTTGATGCAGGGCCAGTTGCAGAAGGGCTTTCGTGATGGGGTGGTGGTAGACATAATGGGTGGATATAGTCGCTTGAGTGAAGTCCGATGGTGCATTGAAAGAGATCTTCCAGGGTCGTGAACGTCGTGAGGACGCGAATGCGGCGACATAAAGGGCAGGAAATGTTTCCAGCTCGATCCAGATATTGTTCACATTTCCAGCAGATTCTGTGCCCACACACAGTGAGTTGCTTCATTATCGTTCCGGTCTTGAAGCAGATCGGGCAATGGTATTCCTCAGCGGTCGAGAATTCCGAGTCCGGGACAGCGGCACGGGTCGTCAAATGGTGCAACAGTGAGACGTTACGCCACTGCTCAAGCGCGCTTGGTTCAATGGTAGTCTTTAGCCAAGACCGGATCCGTTGGATAGAGGCGTTGTGTAGCAGATCACTTACTCGACGATGGACCCTTGTATTGATGGGTGAATCCTGGCCCAGGAAGATGCAGGGACTTCGGCCTTGGAGCAGTAGTCGAGGGTGTATAGCATGCTGCCTAAACGCCATCATGATAGGTGCAGTGACAGGAGCTGCAACAGCTCTCTCGGCCTCGGGCGACAAGGCAGCGCGACTGTGGTGAGAATTTGTCAGCGGCGAGGATGTCATTGACCTTTGATCTACATCTGGGACCGACCGCGACATGGGTGAGAACAAGGACGAGGAAAGACAGCTTTCCCATTCCATTGAGTCGTCATCGCCATCATCGCAAGACCCTTGAGAGCTATAGTCGGCAGCCATGTCCCTTGAGGCTAGACTTGTCTGATCTGTTGAAGCTGAGGAAGGCACGGGGCTCGGAGGCACGGATGAGGGGGCATGCTCGGGTTCGGCGTCCGCGGGATGGGCATCGAGCCAGATTTGGATGTAGTCCACACGCTGACCAGAGGCATTGCCTGGTCTTGATCCATCATGGTGGACTATGGTGGCCAGCTCTTGGCCAGGGGATTGCCACCGATCGTTGCAAGTCCAGTGCGGCTGCTTGGATGAAGTGTCCATGAAGATGGAAGGCACGTAGCCGTAGTTGGTGAACATTGGCGGGTAACTGTAGCTGGACATGGTGAAGGTGCGCACGTCAAAGAAGAGATATCTGTTTAGGAGCTGTGTCCTTGGGGGGACGATGAGAAAAGTGAGAAGTGAAAGAAAGAACTCATTGACAAGCCGAGGAGTGCAGCATGTCCTGTTCTTATCTCGATGTGCCTTGTTTCAGTCCACTGATGACACCGCATTTGACAGCAGTGGACTGGAGCATTGACACCAACAACAAATCACACCCCCAGTATCCTCGCCCTGAGCTCCTGTGCCTGGTCATCGAGTCCTGAAGAGCATGCTGCTTCATGATGCGATCCATCGCGAGACGTTCTGGGAGGGATGCTTTGTTTTTGGGTTTATTATAGCAGCGGGTTTGAATAGTGTAGCAGAGAGCGACGATCGGACAGGAGACAGAGTAGGTGGCGAAAAGTGGGTGTTCATAGATATTGTACAAATCGTTTAAGCACCACCGCTATGGGTCCGAGAGCGAAAGAAGAGGAAGGCAGAGGGCGTTAGCGTTTAAGAACAATAGCTCAGGCACTATAAAAGACCAAGGGTATATATGTATGGGAAGCACTTACACGAGGATGTTGTTGATGGGGATGTGGATCAGCTTGACAACAAAGCCAATAACGCCCATGACGAAGAAGCCCATGGAAACGGCCTGAGTGATCTGCATGAATTCTACATTAGTGCAAGTAGGGAAGGTCCAAAAGGATATTGTTTAGTAAACAAGCATCAAGTAGGCTGCTCCTAAAAGGCTCTTTCACACTGAGGTGGAGACTGAGGTGGTCGCAGCCTGCCTTCAAAGAAGACAAGTTGTTAAACAAGACTTTGCGCTCCAGAGAAAGTCAGGCTGAAGGCGAAGGATGAGCAGGGGATGCTTGTATCTGAAGCGCGTCAAAGCTGAGGGGTCGTCGTGGATAATAAATCTGATCGTGCAGGATGCCGAGTGCGGTTGCCACAATGGACACAGGAAGGGCGTCCAAGGTAATCCTGCCAGTCCAGGCTTTGACCCGTCAAAGGTCGTCGAGTCCATCGGATGACAGAGATGAAGCCAATATTCGATGGCGTTCCTTCAACAATGAGGCACAAGTGGCGGCTGCTGGTTACCTTTGCGATCTGGCTTTGTGCAGCGGTTGATGAATGCGACACCGTCCTTGATGAACTGCTTGGGGCCCTCGATGGCGGTCTGAGCGAATTCGTTATCCATGGCGGTGTATGTGGTGCGTGTGGGGAGGAAGGGCGAGAAGGGGCGGTGGAGAAGAGGCGAGGTGGGGGGTGGGAGGGAAAAAAGGATGAAGAGATGAAAGCACGCTCTGTAGTCAAGAACAGAAAAGAAGCAGAGCGAGGGCTGCTCTAAATGCGAATCGACCAATCAGATTCAGCCAAAGAATTGACACGAACCTGTTGGCACTTGTGCTCTGGGAAGGACGAAGTATCCACGACTCCAAAGCCTACCCCGCCTTGCCCAATCAAAGCGGGCCATCGCAGCCACCCGCTTTTGTTGTGGACTGCCCGACACCCTTTCGCACTGTTGCAAAGGGTTTCGTGCAGCATTCACCTTTTTGATTCCCTCTCCCTCACCCATTCCTCCCTCACCCAGAAACAGATAGCCGCCATGTCCTTCTTTATGAACAACGCCGCCAACCAGTCGGTCAACATGCAGAACATGGCCATGGCCGAGCAGGAACTGGAGATGGTCTCGGACTTGTTCAACCGGTACGGAAACACCAGCAAAGAGGGCAATCATGCAAGGATTGCACCTCCAAGCATACTATCGCCTCGCATACACCCACATCCTAACGCATACACGCTTGCACAAGGATGCCAGTAGCGCCTTGCGTCGCACCACCCTCATGGTCACGCTCGGAGACAAATGTAGTCTTATCGCTAGTGAACTAACCACCCCACCCGATTTCTCTTTTCCACCCGTTTGATGTCCTGGTCTATGTCCTTTGTCTCTTGGATCTGGATGGTCGTTCTCGCAACCTGCATGGATCGCATGACTGCTGACACCTGGCGACTACAACAACCCTGTATTATTTACGCTACCGTGGATATTCCATGGGCGGACAACATCTCTTCGACTTTGGATCGTCATGCCTTTGTCTTCGGATCGCGTTGGATACCTCTGACAATGAACAACCAAAAAACAACATAGCATTGTGTCGTCATGCCACCAAAAGTGCATCCCCAAGACATACATCGAGGGCGATCTCAACAAGGGCGAGGCTGTCTGCATTGATCGCTGCGTCGGAAAGTTCTTTGAGGTCAACAAGTCGGTCGGCACCAAGCTTCAGCAAATGTCTGGAGCCGGTCTTCCCATGTAAAATACATGGAACCCAACTTCCCCAGAAAACTAATTATCCGTCAACACTCACACTCACACACTCACACACTCACAAATACGCACAAACACATCGGAATACGAGGCAAATGCCGAAATCATACAAGTCATACAGCTGTTTTACACATGTGTAAATAAAGACGCCGGCATAGAAATTCGACTCTTTCATGGAACCTGTTATTGTGATGAACACGGTTGTCTAAGCACTTAAGGGAGCAATATCGACTCAGGACCCTAGCCTAGGTGGTGGCAGACTTGCAGTGTACTCAAGGGAAAGAGGGAGAGGCGAGACTGAAGGGTCAGCGTAGATGTGACAACAGTGTTGTGATACAAGAATGCCCACGAGAGGGACACAGACCTAGAGGCAGAAGGTCTCAAACTTGTTCGATGGGTTTAGTTCACTTTCCGATCGCCTCACCCACAGTGCGGAAACCATAGGCAACACATTCGCAGCTCATGCCCTCTCCGAGACCCAAGGTGCGCAAGGCCAGTTCCTCACAGCCAATGCGCTTATAAAACTCTCTGGCTTGCGTATTCTCGACAATCGTCCAGATGATCACGCCTCGTCTCATATGGAAGCGGTCATACCCTTCCTGAAGTGCACCCAAGATCAACTTGCGTCCGATCCCCCCACCTTGGACCCCGATCTTGACGTAGAGGGTATCAATCTCGCAGTCAAAGTCTTCCTGTGACCATCCGTCGTAGAATCGGTGGTTGTAGGCTCTCTCCCAGTTCGGAACCATGGATTGAGCCATACCAATGATCTCGGGCTGTCCAGTCGCAGCATCGATTCTCTCTGCCACCACATATGCTGCCTCTCGCTTGTCAACAGGGGCTGCAGGATTAAAAAAAAAAAAAAGAAAGGGGTATACAACGACGGATCAACGTTTGTGCTACTGCAGCAACCGTTCACATAAGAAGAAAACCTGCAGGTACAAAGGCGTTTTCGTCTTTGTTTTCCTTCCCACAATATATTATACGTACGCATCAGCTTCTTGACATGACCGGCAGTCATCTGCTCAAAGTTGAGGTTGTCGAGGAATGGTTTGGGCAGAATGTTACGGTAGTGGAAAAGGTAGTTTGAGAACTGCATTTCTGTCATCGCAGCAGCCTCTTCGACCCTGCCATGGCGGAAGATCACTTGTTGGACGGGGCCACTGGCAAGGTTGCTGGAGACCGAGGATTCGGTGGAATTGGTGGAGGAGTGGGAGCTGGCCGATCGGATCGAGGGTCTGGATGGGATATGGACGAGAACTGCTGCCTTGTGGTTGTCTGTGGAGGTAGGGACGGTCATGGTGTGTGTGGATGAACTCTGTGTGTGCGTGGAGGCAACAGGGGCGGAGGGCTATTGGATCGGGGAAATATTAAACTACTTGGCTGGTATGACAAAGAGATAAAGAGACAAAGAGGGAGAGAGCGAGGGAAGATAGAGGAAGAGAGAAAGGGAGAGAGAAAGGGAGAGAGAGCACGAGTGGTCTACAAGGCTGTGCGACATGGAGATGGATGGAAGGCCATGGAGAGTGATGGAGCCAATCGGTGCAGGTCATGCCAACAGAGTTCTTTTGAATGAGTCAAATCGGCGTTGTTGACTCGCTCGCTCTCGAAAAACGTGTCCACAATTAGAAATGATGATACACTCCGGGTCCGCAGTCGTGTTGCACTACCAGGCAGGTCTTCATGTGCAGGACAAAGTTTCTATGGTGTAAAGAGAGTTAATAAACGAACTTCCAGCACATTCCCTGCCCTAGGGTACATGTAGGGAGAAGTGGATGATCGTAGGCTGTTGTCAAGGTGAAGTGAAGAGCAGAGGGAGAAAGATTGAGGAATACTATCATTGGTTTTTATTGTTGTACAGGTATGGTATGGTGTTCTTAATGCACAAGCACCATGTCAAAGTCATGATCCAAAGGCTCGGCGCGTGCCAGCTCCAAGGCTGCGTCAGCAATCAGATCCAGAGGATCGGATGACTTGGTAGACTTGGTGGAGGGCGTTGGTGCTACGGCTGACTGGTCCTGGCTTGACTCCTCTTCATCAGACGATGACTCTGCTGCTGACGAGGAAGAGTCGCTTAGCTCAGACACCTCAGGCACCGTGGACTCGGCTTCGGGCTGGGCAGCATCCTCTGCAGTAGACTCGGAAGCAATCGCACCCCCTTCAGTGGACTCGGACATACTGGCATCCTCAGTAGAGACGACTTTGGACTCGACAGGCTCGGCAGCCTCAGCATGGGCTTCAGTGGAGACATCGGGCAAAGACTCCATATCAGAGAATGTCTCCAACTCGGCCAGCTCAGTCTCGGGCGCGGCCTCAACCTCCAATTCGGTAGCCTCTTTTGCAGGGGTGGACTCGGACTCGGACTCGGACTCGGACTCGCTGCTGGCTTTCTTGCTATTAGCCTCGCGCGCCTTGAACTCGTCTACAAGATCTAACAGTGCTTGACTCTTCTTGATCAGTTCCTTTCTACGCTTGCGAACCGAAAGATCGCCCTCGCTCTCCACAGAGTCAATCTTGAACATGGTCTTGGTCAAGTTCTCCTCGGTCAGCAGGATCTGCTTCTTGTTCTGCATGGTGCCGATCAGAATCTGGTCGAGCTCACGAGAGAGGTCGTCCAGGACAGAGTCGATCTTGTTGAGCTCAGAATGCTTCTCCTGGACCGACACCTGCTGCTCGCGCTGACGCTGCTGGCGCTGCTGCAGGATGTCGGCAGCACGAAGCTCGGGCGATGAGTGAGTGGAAGAAGCAGTCGATGCCGCGGGTTTAGATTCGGCAACAGGGGCAGGTGCGCTGGACTCGGGCTTCTTTGCATTAGACTCGGGCTTCTTTGGCTGAGAGGCTGAGACCTTGGCGGTGGCAGCAGTCTCGATCTTGCCACCAAGAGCGGCCTCGACCATGGACTTGATATCGGGGAACGTCAAGAAGTAGTTGTGGACAAGATCCTCGTCGTCTCCGCTATCCGAAGCCAGCTGTTTCTTGGCTGCGTCCTTCTCTTGCTTCCTGGCCTCAACTGCTGCGATGCGCTTCTTCTCCTCGGCCTCCTTCAACTGCTGTTGCCTCTGTTGCTCAATCTGCTTTTGCTGCTCGAGGGCCTTCTGTTGCTGTTGCTGCTGTCGCTTGCGAGGATACTCTTGGTCATTGGACTGGTGGCGCTTTAGCTGATCATGGTGTGAGAAAAAGATGGCGTTCAAAAAGTCGCTCAGAGCATCTTGCTCATCCACATGCTGGCTGTCCTCCTGCTCCTCCTCTGCCGCAGCGGCGTCCTTTGCAGCCTGAATCGCAAGCTGTCGCTGCCTCTCTAGCTTCTGCTGTTGCTGTTGCTGTTGTCTCTTCCTGGCCTCCGCAATGGCTTGCATCTTGGCTGCTTGCTTCTGGCGTTGTTGTTCTTCGAGGTGTTGCTGCTGGAGTTGCTGCAGGAAGAGATGCTCGAGGGCGGCTTGCTGACGACGACGCTCTTGCTGTTCACGTATCTGCTGCTGTTGCTTCTTGTACTGGTACTGGCGAAGGGCCTCCTGTTCAGCCTCGTACTTTGCCTGGGCGACGGCTTGAGCACGAAGACGACGCTCTTGCTCGATCAACTGCTGTTGGCGCTGTTGTTCTTGAAGAAGCTGCTGTTGGCGATGTTGGTGGCGAACAGCCTTCTGCTGGCGCTTTCGCTCGAGGGCGGCAAGGAGGAGCTGCTCTTCCTCGTCGGTGGAGTCGTCGTCTGCTTCCGAGACATCAAAGGTGACGGGGTAGGAAGGGGCGTAGCTGAAGGAAGGGAACTGCTGCTGATGTTGACGGCGAGGAGCCGCGGCGGGGGCAGCGAAAGCTGGGTGGGAGAATAGTGAATACATGGCTGTTGGATGTATGTGTTGATGCGGCAGAGTGTGAGAGGGATGAAGAATGATGTAGAGAGTCAAAGGCAAGGCTTTTTTCAGAGTGGGATGGTGGTTGTGTTCAGTGGGAAGACTGAGAAGTTGTAGCTGTTGAAAAGTGAAGATGAGAGTTGGTGGAGTCGCGTCCAAAGGTCTTTTATAGTCCGTTTGGCGTTGCTGTGCCCCCATTGCTCAGCAATATCGTCACTGGTGGAATTTGTCAGTGCTTTCCAGCGACTTCCAGCTGGAAAATTTGCATTTGTCACGGGCGGAATTTGCCAGAAGTCTCTCGCCCACTCGCTCTGATTCTCTTTGCTGCAGGACAGACCGTCTGACATTCTCGACACAGACCAGGAGAAAGCATCCACAACCTATACCCGCAGCGAACCGAAACAGCTGGAAACACACCCAAGGATCGGGATCCCCATACCCGCCTACACTGCACACCACAAAAGTACGAATGTCACCGCCACCAGCAGGCGCATTACCAACAGCAACACCCACGCCGGCCCAGTCAACAGCACAGGGGGCCGACTCGACATCAACACAGCACAGTGGCATCATGGACGTGTCCGCTACACAAACAGAGCAGACAAGGCAGGATCTGGAATTAAAGCTGCAGGAGCTGATCGAGTGTCTGCTCGAACTCAGCATTACCGTCTATGATTTCCAGAATGAGAGTGGCTCACTTGTCCATCAGAAAATGTAAAGGGAATGGCGACGAAACGTTACAACGACGGCATCGGTCACCTCCACCTTCGGGACCGCATCAGCTCACTCTTCAGCTCCTGTTGCCTTTTTATCTGTCAATAGTCAAGAGTTGATCACGCAGTTGTCGGATATTGAGGGCTTCAAGGACAAACTGGACATGATGGTACCCTGGGAGGTGTTGAGGTAAGGTTCTCGAGACGAATACCTGCCCTGTTCATTTGGAGATAATTTGAACACTTGCTGACAACAGTGCTTTTTGCATTCAGTTATATCGAGGACGGAAAGAACCCAGATCTCTTTTCAAAGACGTTTGTCGAGGCTGTCGCTGGAGAGAACCAGTTCACGAACGGAAAGATAACTGCATTGAAGGCAAGCGAACGTTTGGACGAGCTCGTCTATTGCATTTCTTTTTGAGAAAGTCGAACAAACTAACGTGAATGGTGCTAACAGTTCGATCGTTCATAACAGAGTTTCGAGGCTGCCTTGAGCCAAAACTTGGAATCGTCCTTTACAGAAGAGACGACAGCGTATACCGAGATCATCAAGGAGGTAGCAAATGGCTCAATAGATCCTGGAGTATCAGAAAGCAGCCATAGTTGAGCAAAATAAATCAACATCTGTCATCAGGATCATGCAATATATTGGGGAAGCTAATGGATCGTGGGGGGCTATGCGCTCAAGTCCTCGGAGCGACGGCCAAGGTCAACCTGCCAGACCAGATCTTGGCTTTCCTGAACGGTGGCAGATTCCTCCACCTGGCCCCACACGCCTCTTGCTCCAAAGACGATGGCAGACATGCTGGAGGCGCACGGTGTCAGACCCCTTGCACCCAGGTGTCCACTGCCATCGCTCTCGAGGAGTCTCGCCGCACCGCAGCAGCGGCCTTTCTTGCAAAACTCTGCAAACCCGAATGTGGCATGGATACTCTGACCCTGCGCGATAGGCGCTTCCTGCTTGTTGGGTGCCGGTGGTGGTGACGCTGGTGAACTAGTCGTGATAAGGCGCTCCTGGTCTGGAGATGCATCATCCTCAGAAGCGGATGACGGAGTTGCGGCGGACTGCTCATCGTACTCGTGAAGGTTGATGTCCTCACCCTCACTCTCTTCCTTACCAGTTTGTAACCGGACGCCTTCCTCCTTGTCCAAATTATTGTCCTCCTCTGAATCAATACCAGAACTGTCCTCCTCTTCTTCACTGGATTCCAAAGTCGTCGTTGATTGATCCTCTAAATCTTCGGCTTCAGAATCCTCATCTTCGACACCGCGTCGGTTCAACGCCCTCCGCGTCCGATCGTTTCCTGTATACGGCCCTTTTGCGTCATTTGCGTCTGACGAAACAGGCGTGAAATCCTTTGCCAGGCTCTCGATCAATATCGTCAGCTCCTCCACATGTATCCGGCGACTGACATCCTTTGTATAACAGTCCGCAATGGCCTTCCACGGGATGGATCGCTGCCGAAAATCCTGCTTCATATTTACAAACTCCTCGAATTCGGCCGCGCTGATCCCATGCTCATCCTCATACGACGCCTGAACCGCCTCAATGCACTCATGAGCCAGGTCACGGTCGGGCTGAACACAGGTTTCATCTTGGCAGTCCCAAGCAAAGAAGCGTTTCCCAAAGGCCATCATCCTATCCGTGAATGCCTTGCTGGACCGTGTGAACCGCGGCAGGATTGAGACGACTACGGTTCCCGGCGCCATCCAAGTAGAATATCCGAGTCCATCGCCCTGTGGTGCGACAAGAATACTCTGTTCCTTGAAAAGTTGGGCTGCCTGGGCCAGACCAATTTCTGCAGGATGATCCAAGTGGATGGTCTTAACAGCAAACCCCCTGGAAAGCAGCGACAGCTCTAACAGGTTGGCGTTAGGAATGCTGGTGTTCCCGTACCGTCCGAGAAGTGCCACCTGGATCCTAGACCGGGGTGCACTTTCGCCGTCAAGAACCGTCATGTTATGCTCAGAAACCACAGGCACATTCTCTCCAACAATTGGATGGACAATGCTGGGATCCGTGTTCTGGAACCGGATCATGGATGGCGACAACACATCCAAGGCTTTTGTCCTCAATGAGTCGATGAGATCAGAGCCGCCGACCAGATTTTCGCAATATGGACGAGTGCATCTTGACTGCAGTCCGATCACAGCTCTTGCAAAGCAAGTTGGGACAGATTTCGAGGGCGGGCTAATCTGGTAGCTTGAGTGCGGCGCCCTCTCGTCCTGATTTAAAACAATCTCCTGTCCGTGGGGGGCAAGAAGATAGGTATCCAGACCTTGATCCCGATCCTCGCGATACCTGAACTGCCTTCTCCGTCCCGTGTCTGTATTCTCCTGTCCTGTGACGCGCATGAACCAGGATGAACGCGAACCCCCATAGGTGGTCATGACGCTGCAGCGAGAGGTGTACCAAAAATAATAATAGGATTGCATGAAAGTCATATGAAGATATGATGCGCCAGTGTCGCACAAGTTCAAGCATTAGCAATCTCTCCCACATATCGATGAGGCAATCTTTAATGTACAGATCCATGGAGCTTTTTGTTCGTTACCTGTGGAGCGAAAGAAGGTTGTTTAAGGTCCAGGTCGGCCGATGGGTTGGATCCCGCCCATAGAGGAAGATAGTCTCGTCCACAAACCGATACGCCGAAACAGGGAACTGATCCAGCATCGCAGGCCGATAATAAGAGTCCGATCCAGGATCAGCGGCTACTACATTGATCAGCGGGAGCTCTTCTGCGTTCTGGCCAAGATGGACCCATGCACCTGATACAAACGTAAGAGCGTGAGCAAAGGGGGTGAGCATTCTTGCTAGAGCTCACAACAACAACAACAAAAAAAGAGGGGAGGGAATGGAGTGCGACCGGTTGCTGCAACCGCACTGGTTACTGCAGTCAAGAGTTGACCCACTTGAACTAACCTCTTTCGCCGTCAACACAGAGATTTTGAACGGTGCAAATGCTCTCTCGGTCAAATTTGGGGCCTCTTATTGACGCTGTTGTCTTTGGTGTGGACTGACAACTGAACTGTGAAACAAGAGTGGTATTTCGCCACTGTATTGTTTTGGCGGCAGTACCTCCCATGTGCTGATCAAAGCGTGCCCAGTCGTCGCTATACGATGAAGCATTCCTGAACCCGAAGGAGAAGCGGGAGTACGAGAAGAGCATGAGCCATAAGAGGCTGAAGGTAGCTATGATGCATGAGACGAACATGCGTGGAGAGAGACAGGATCTCGGGAGGAGGAAGGTGCGGGTTGCAGCAGAGCCATTGGGCCCTGGGGTGGAGAAGAATGGCAGCGAGGCGCTACCGCCGTTCCATAGCGGCATGCTTGTGTGCTGATGCGCTGTGTTGCTTAGGCGTGTCTGTGTCTGCCTTATGCGAGCGCTTGTGTTGTGTCAAAGCGGAAAAACGATTAGGAGTGGGTTGTGTCGACAGAGCAGAGGGTCTGCGAGGGATTCAGAGGAGAGTCTGAGGAGACTTGGAGAGGATCCAAAGTGATGAAGAAAGGAGTGTGGGAGGGCCACCTAGGGCAGGAGCAGGGCAAGGCTATGGGCAATGGCAATGGGGCAGAACAGAATGAATGACAGAGAGAGAGAGAAGCGAGAGGAGCAGACAGCGAATAAGAAACGAGAGGCCACGGAGAGGGGGAGACATGGCCAATGAGCACCGCTCCATTGGCCGTGGCAGCGAAGGAAGCGCCACCCAAAAAAAAGGCTGCTACTATTTCATTCATTCTCGCTTTCTTCTTGCTTTCCCATCAACCCACCCACACATCCACACTCTCCCACAGCCTCACCTCGCCTCTCTCTCTCTCTCGCCCATCCTCACCCTGACCTCTGATGGCATCCATCCAGTCCATTCCCACAAAGCCATTCGACGGCCAGCGTCCAGGCACTAGCGGCCTCCGCAAGCGCGTCAAGGTCTTCCAGCAGGAGCACTACACCCAGAACTTCATCCAGGCCACGCTCGATGCCATCCCCACGGGAGCCAAGGGCGCCACTCTCGTCGTAGGAGGAGACGGCCGCTACTTCTCGCAGGATGCCGTCCAGATGATCATCCGCATCGCTGCCGGTAACGAGGCAAGTACCGCAACGTGCCTCTCCCAATGATGTCAGCGCCACGTCAGACACTACGTCTGCTCGCCTTTAATACTGACTATTGACGCGAATGAGGAAAGGCTCCCGATATCAGACCATGGACGCGTTCTGCTTATTGCTTGACACGCTAACAGAGGCTATTTTTTTCGCCTCAAACAGGTCTCAAAACTCATCATCGGACAGAACACGATATTGTCCACGCCCGCTGCTTCGAACCTCATTCGTCTCCGCAAGGCCACTGGTAAAGAGCATGTCTGAGGGTTATTGAAACCGTGTGGGACGCATGCACAAAGAGGCGTTCGAGGAACGTCAATGCAGAAAATATTGACTTTTGCTAACTCGGTTGTTATTTTCCATGGCACATTGGCGTACATAGGTGGAATTCTCCTTACTGCTTCTCACAACCCTGGAGGCAAGTAGTGCTCATGCTCATCCGTGACTTACGCTCATCATCCTTATCTATTATTATCCCAAGTGCCGGAGATGAATTCCCTATGGATCCTTTGCATTGAGTTTTGCTTCCCACGAATGCAAATTGCTATCTTCTGCTGCTGCTATCGTGATTGCTGCTGTCCTGGGGTGGTCAATGCTACACAAGTCGTGGAACATGCAGCGGGCGCGAGGAGATAAAGAAGATACTCTTCTTATCGAAGGCCTTCCCCCACATACTCTCTTTTCAGTGATCCAACCTTAAATTATCGCATTCTTGATCCGTCGAGGCGCGGTTGGCGGGTGCTCAAAACATCGTATCAGTGTTCTAACCTTTTGTCCTGTCATCTGTTTCTCTGCACCCATACCTTGCTCCTGTAGGACCCGACAATGACTTTGGCATCAAATACAACATGAGCAATGGCGGCCCCGCTCCCGAGAGCGTCACTGAAAAGATCTACGAGATCACGCAAAAGTTGACTTCCTACAAGGAGGTTCAGCTTCATGCTGTAAGTGGACGGGCCATTTGCGCCCCAACGATTGGCGTGCTCGGAATGATTGGAATGATTGGGTGCTAGATGGTCTTTGCCAAACAAACAGCTTGATCTGACCAAGCCTGTGACACAATCTTTTCATGTCCGAACATTCCCACACCTGTCTCGATTGTGACGACACGCATAGGTGGACTTGTCGACAATTGGCACCCAACATATCGGCAACCTCGAGGTCGAGATCATCGATTCGGTGGCGGATTATGTGGTTCTGCTCAAGAACATTTTCGACTTTGACCTCATCAAGTCTTTCTTGAAGAGCAACCCTGAGTTTACGGTTCTTTTTGATGGCATGCACGGTGTCACCGGTCCCTACGGCCAGCGCATCTTCATCACCGAGCTCGGTCTTCCTCAAAAGTCAGTCATGAACTGCGTACCCCTGCCCGACTTTGGCGGTGGACACCCCGATCCCAATTTGACCTACGCCCACGAGTTGGTTGAGCGCGTCGAAAAGGAGAACATCAACTTTGGTGCTGCCTCAGACGGCGATGGAGACCGCAACATGATCATCGGCAAGGGCGCCTTCGTCACACCTTCAGACTCTGTGGCCATTATTGCTGCCCAGGCAGACGCCATTCCCTACTTCCAACGCACTGGTGTCAAAGGTCTGGCCAGAAGTATGCCCACCAGCACAGCATTGGACTTGGTTGCAAATAAGAAAGGCTACGAGTGCTTTGAGGTTCCCACAGGCTGGAAGTTCTTTGGAAATCTTATGGATGCGGGCCGCCTTTCTATCTGTGGAGAGGAGTCCTTTGGTACTGGATCCGACCACATTCGTGAGAAGGATGGCGTCTGGGCTGTTGTCGGTATGTCCCAAATAGCTCCTCGCTACTTCACGGTGTGATGCTACTGCATTTGTAGACTGTGAAGATCACTAACCAAGGCATTGAATATGCCGTTTGATAGCCTGGCTCAACATTATCGCCGCCGCCAATCAGTCCAAGCCCGCTGGCATTAACGACATCCTGTTGGCACATTACAATGAATATGGACGCAACTTCTTCTCCAGGTACGTTTATTGGCAAGAAAGAGCGCCACAGGTGTGGCGTAACCGAGTGTGAACTAGTTTGGCAAAGCATGACCGTTGACAGCATTTTGAATCGCGTCCTTTGTAGATACGATTATGAGGAGGTTGACGCGGAGGGTGCAAACAAGATGGTGGACCGCCTCCGAGCCTTGGTTTCTACAGATCGTGCCAGCCTCATTGGCAAGGATCTCGGTAATGGATTTATTGTCAAGGATGGTGATGATTTCGAGTACACTGACCCCATTGACGGCAGCATTTCAAAGAAACAGGCAAGTTTGAGGCGTGCAGTTTTTGTAATGGTATAATGATATGACATCACTTCCATGGGTGTGAACTAACTCATTCAACTTTAATGCTTGCAGGGCGTCCGCGTTATCTTTGAGGATGGCTCGCGTTTGATCATCCGCCTGTCTGGCACGGGATCTCAGGGTGCCACCGTGCGCCTGTACGTCGAGAAGTACGAGTCGGATGCCAGCAAATACCAGGATAAGACCCAGGACGCCCTTCGTCCTCTGATCGAGGTCGCACTTAACCTCAGCCAGTTGACCGAATTCACCGGACGCAAGGAGCCCACCGTCATCACCTAAGGAATAACACGTTCTACCTGTATATACATAAATGGAGGCTTGTCCCTTAAAGAGTGCTCCATCTTGACCCGAGGTGTTTGCTGCCGTAATCACGGAAATTGCTCACAAAGCTGTCTGCTCGCTTCTACTATTGACCCAGCAAGGTACGAGATACAGTACTCCAGAGATATGTGGTCTATCGTTCTCAGAACTCAGAAGCATCGAGTATATCATACTCTAAGCTATTGTTTTGGCGTGCGGTGCACATAGTGCTCGTGTGATGTCAATGGACACATGTTTGTGAGAATTTCATCGCGGAAATAAGCAACGCGTTGCGTCCGTGTTGCAATGGACAGATGGCTCAAGATTGCAGTGCCTTTCGTGACCATGCAGCATTAGTTTGACAAATTGATAAGAGGGCTGGGGCTGAGGATGTATGGTGTGGCACTAGACGAGGGCAGTGTAGGAAAAGCCGAGCCCAATGCTTCGAATCGCAGGATTTGGCACAGGTCAGGTAAGGTTGAGAGCACTTGACGATATGATCGATGGAACCTCCTCCCCGATACCCTGCATGGTCAGTTTCTGGATTCCTTTTGCCCTGTCTTACCAGGGTTGGCGGTCTGAGGGAGAGGAGGCTGTGAACATCCACTGCGTCTTCAACCCCATGTAAGGTGTGTGAGAATTCCGCGGGAGAGGGCTCTCAAAAAATATTTCAGTCCAAGTTTGGACCATTGGGTTCCTTTTCCACCCTCGGATGGATGTGTTTCGAGATCAGAAAACACTTGCTGTTGGCCAGGGAAGTGTGCTGCTGTCCTGTTTTTTTTTTTAGTGCACGATAAGTTCGCTTTTCATGCGCTTATCTTGTTAGTCAAAAGGGATACTTGCCAGGCCAACCAAGGGGACGGAGCGAGAAGCATAGAAGAGTCGTGTAGACCCATGCGTCATTCTTTCATGCGTTTTACCTGTTGTAGGTTGGTGCACCCTTCTACTCTTTCCCAAAAGGTTGTCGATGTCCATGTCATCAACGACGACGCTTGCACCCCTCCGTTGCATGAGTGAGCATTTTTTTTTTATCCCGTCAGAGTACTGAACTGGGTTGTCTGGGCCTGGCTGGAAAAGTGCTCTCAACTCATTTCACCATGACACTTGTTTGTATTTAGGCAACATCGCCATATTCGATATCAGTTTTTTTTTGGCGTCCTATTCTTCCGTTCTCTCTTTCTCTCTTTCTTTCTCTTTTTTTGTTCTCTTACCCTCCTTCCAACCACCCAACCTTCCACCAAAACCCTTCACCCAACAGGAGAACACCATCACAGCCATGTCTTACTTCAAGAGGCCGGCAGAGTACTACAGACGAACCCAGTGGACTTATCCAGGTACAGGATCCGACTCAGCCCTGACCTTTGCTCCTTCCACGCTACTCGCTTTGGTCTTGCTTCCAAAGGCGGATTTGCCTCTTTATCATTGGCATGAACTCTGCGCTAGTCCCGCTTGTTTTTTTTTTTTTTTTGCCACCCAACCGTCTTTTGCGTCTCGTGAGGCCAGCAACTGGATCTTGTACCTTTCATGTGCGCGTTGTTTTCGTCTGAGCTCCATTTTGTTCCACCTCACGCGAGCGAGCCGTAGAGCGATCGATGTGGAGAACGGAGATTTTCTTTCAAAAGCAGCAGTGGAACTGTTTTTTTTTGTCAGCACGCCCTTGTCGGCTGACGGAGTAGCAGAGACGGGAAACGTAAAAGAGGAAGCAGACGGCGAGTGAGAGATCGTGCTAAAATCGATCTTTAAGGCTGGTGAACGGAGGAAGGCAATGATTCTTCGCCTCTTACGTAGTCTATCTTTTAGTACCGCTTGTGCATACCATGGTGTACCCTCTCCCCTTGTTGCCCAAAGTAAGACCGTGCCTTCGGTTGGTGCCTGATACAGACATTAACCCGAAGCAAATCCGTCCCATTCCAACGTTACAGATACCCTCCGCGTTCGTGGATCGGTCATCCCCACGGTCCTGTCTGATGTGCTCATCATCACCACCTTCAGTGCTGCCATTATGTTCGTTGAGACCTCCGGCTTCCTTCCTGAAGGTTCATCTCTCAATGTCCCCGGAGTTATCGGTAAGTTGTCATAAGTAGAAAGTGCATAAACCAAAAAAAAGGGAGCACCTATTCAGAACACTCAACGTTTGCTTCCTTTTTCTCCTGCTTTTTCGAAAAGTCCCTGCTCTGTCTGTGGTCGTCGGTTTGATCTTGGCGTTCCGTACCAACACCGCATACGATCGTTTCTGGGAGGGTCGCAAGCTGTGGGCAAGTCTCGATGTTCAGATGCGCAACTTCTCGCGCATGATCTGGGTTGGAATGAAGGAACTGCAACATACTGGCGCTGCGTCTGCCAGCTCTAACTCCCTCACCGCCGCCGTCCCACCTCCCACCTCCAGCTTGGGTGCTCACCTCTTTGGCCGCAGCCCCTCCAAGGGCACCGGCACTCGGGATGCCTCCAAAGTCAACTCAAATGCCACTCTGTCCGAGTTCCATCATACGGATGACCATGAGAAGATCCTTGTCATCAAGCTGCTGCTGGCCTATGCTGTTGCCGTCAAGCATCATTTGCGTCAGGAGTTTGGTGTCCGTTACTTTGATCTCGAGTACCTCCTCCCCGAGGGCTTTGTTCCTTGCGCTGCAACTGACCGGGTTGAGATCAAGGTGGTTCATGACAAGGCTGTTGGAGACCGTAACCGCCTCTACAACGAGGAGCCCTGGACCCTTCGTGCCGGAAATGAGGACGGCCAGATGTCATTGCCCTTGGAGATCTCCTATGCGCTTTCGCTCTGGGTCATTGGCGAGTCGCGCGCTGGAAGAATTGAGGGCTCGTTGATTGGAAACTTGTTGGGATCCATCAACACCATGACTGACATCTTTACCAACATGGAGCGCATTGTCTTTACCCCCATTCCTCTGGCCTACAGCATTCACTTGTAAGTCCCCTCTCTTTTCATCGAGACTCAGTTTCACCTAATCCTCGTAAAAACGCAAAAGAAGACAACTAACAACCCTCCCCTTTATGTTCTCGCCTTTTCATTCTTTAGGCGTCAGGTTGTGTTCTTGTACTGCTTGGCTCTTCCTTTCACCTTCATTCAGGTCCTCGGCTGGGGTCTTGTTCCTCTGATGGCGCTTGTTTCGTTCACCTTGTTCGGTATGGAGGGTATTGGTCGTGAGATCGAGAACCCCTTCGGAAAGGATGCCAACGATTTGCATATGGATGACTACTGCAGAGATCTCAAGCGTGAGCTCGACTACCTCATCAACCTCCGCAACACCATCCCCGGTGCTCATGTTTAAAAGAAAGAAAGAAAGAAAGAAAGAAGAAGAGAACTGGATCTAGTGCTTTTGTTGAAGTCTACACTCGTGGGCTTATGAAAAGTGCAGAGTGCGGTGCAGTGATATTTTTCCATCATAAAGTATTCTAGGGTGGTTTCGTTTCGCCTTCCTTTTCTTTTGAGAACCCTTTTCTGAAATGCTTTATGGGCGTAAGGAGGCATCAATGCGCGTGTTGTTTTTTCAAGATCTTGCTCCCAATCAACAAACATTTTGAGGCCTCTCAACTGCCAAAGTAGAATAGACCTCTAGAGTAGTTGGCTGACGTTGAAGCAAACGCGAAATAACGCGTCCAGGAACACTCTGCAGGGCTGCGAGAATATGGAGAACGTCGTCAAAAACCCGCGGACGGGGATATTTTTCTCCTGGAAAGAATGAAGGGCCAGTTCGGATTTCCCCTATCGACTATCGTTCCTAAAGCTGTCGAATGTTATTTTATCAAGAGGTTGGTTGGATGCGTCTCCTAGCGAGAGCAAGGAGGTGGGAGTGATCGACGTGTGGTGGAGCATTGGTTTTTGTCCTAGCATGCATGCGTACCTGCAAAAACGCCCCGTCCCCTATAGTTTTAGTACCGATACTCCTCAAGCTCGGGTTACTGCATAAACCCGCCTTCATCAAAAAGTCGATAGCAGGAGTGAACGGAGGTGTGTGGTTTTTTACCGCCTTTGCTTTCCGCTCCGGTGAGTTCTTGTTGAGTCGTTTATAAAGGCGAAGGCCGCTGGACAAAAGAGTGCTTCCTCCAACCCCCCACTCCACCCCCCTCTCAACTGGCCTATACCAAAATAGCCAAGTCCAGTTTCACAAGCAAAGGTTCGCCATGACCTACGGTCATCGTTTGCAACAGATGCCGTCTTGATCGCGCTCATGGACTGACCAACTAATTTCACTCACAGTATAGAATACGATGCGACTTCAACTTTTTGCACTGGCTATGGTTACCATTGCTGCCACAACCCAAGCCGTTTGGATACCCACCTGCGCTGATAATCCCCAGTGCATTTGTGCAGACAATGACAGGATTTGCGCAGGAGCAGGCACCTTTACTTGTATCTATGGATGGTATGTTTACGAGGACTGTAGTCCAGGGACTTATTGCGACTACGATACCAATTCTTGTCGTTAAGATACAAAATGAGATCGGCTAGCTACGGCCTGGCTGGAATACAGTGCTAATAAATAAGAGGGTCCACTTCCCCAACGGCCTATTTCGAGGCACAGATGGCCATGTGCTTCAAAGAGTCATCCATATCTGAACAGAGCCATGTATTGGCCAGGTATCTATGGGTTCGATTCGCGAATCTTGATGGCCTTGAAGCGAAGTCGCACATACATGATGCTCCATACGCTCTCGTCCTTTGAGAACTGCAAATTGCCCTGCACCTCTTTCATGATGGCCCTCTTCTCCTCCTCGTCCCCTTCAAACGGCTTTAGGAATGCAAACCCAAAGGTATCGATCCAACCCGCAATATCTGTCGACAATTCGGTCAGTCTGGGGATCAGCTCGATCGATTCGACTCGGAAACCATTTTGTTCAAGCATCCGTCGATAAGTCTTTGTTCCTGGGAAGAACCACGGATCGTAGTCCTCAGGATTGTGGCCTCGCTTCTTGAGGGCGGCATGCAGACCCGTGCGAACCTCGGCTACGTTCATATAACCGCCCATCTCGCCTACAAAGCGGCCTTCGTTCTTCAGAGACTTGTGGACGCCCTGGATCACACGTTCAGGGTCCTGCTTCATCCAGTGCAATGCTATGTTGTTGTTTTTTTTAGGAGGTCAGGGTCAATGTGTATTTTCTCCTTTTTGCTGTCATCAAAGCAGGACAAGCAGAAGAAGAGTGAGGGGTTTACCGGCATTTGAGAAAACGGCATCAAACTGGCCATTGGCCGCCTCATGTGTAACCAATTCATGGCCATCGACGACACGAGCATCTTTACAGCCGTTCTCGATCGCAGCATCGATCATGGCCTTGCTAGAGTCGATGGCCACGACGGTCTTGCACTGCTTCTCTAGTTCGAGGGTCAAGATCCCGTCTCCACTGCCGAGATCCAAGATGTGCTCATGCGGCTGAGCATTAAGAAGCTGCAGGACGGGGGCGCCAAGGACAGGGACAAAGGAAGCGTTCTTGACGTATTTTTGGGATGACCAGTGGTCTTCATCGGTCGAGTTGTCTACGGTGTCAGAATGTGGTACTGAGGAGGGTGCTGGATCTGTGGTCATTTTGTGCGTGTATGGTCTTTTTGATTGATGAAGGAGTGAAGGAAAGAACTATGTTCTGGTTGCTGGCGTCCGTTGGTGTCCCCAGGAGATTATTTTATAGGTTTCTGGGGCTGTGCCCAGATGAGTCAAGTCTGTCAAATCTCATATCGACAATGTCCTGAGAAATGTTTACCCTTATTTGACCGCAAATACGCCCAAGCGTAATGATAGACAAGACAACGGCGTAGGCCTCAAAAGATTGCACAGACAAGCTGGTAAAAGGTGATGATGGTCATTGCTCATCGGTATACGATTGTGTGCATCGCAGTATCAAACAAGTAAATCGCGCTCTAGATGTCGGTGTCAGGGCACGAGCTTTACAGCGATTTGCAGCTACTATGCAGGAACAGGCGATGTTTTTTGCGCCCAGACGAACGAACGCCAATTGCTAATGATGGCGAGGGTGCTGGCCAACGCACGCGTTAAGGTTGTACCTTTGAAAGAAGTGAGGTGTGATCCCTATTTTCCCTCATGTGGCTCGCTGAGCTGCCCCTTCTTTCTCTATCGCCTTGCCCCCCACAACACAACGATGGTGTTTACGCACCTGTCAACACCCCCTTTAACGAAAAAGCGCCTGGCTTGACCAGAATGACCAGGAATCCGGAGAAAACATTGGTGGTCGTCGTTGTCAGGTCATGTAGCGTGTATTTTTTATTGCCGATAAACGTCTCCCTCTTGTCTTCTTCCTTGTCCTGCTGTTGATACCACACCTCTCGCTTTTCTCAGTTCGTCCTGCTCTTCACAGTTTCTCTTTCTCTCGAAGGCTTCTGCATTCATCAGCATCTCCACCACAACAAAGGACTAGCCTTCAAGAGTCATCAATGGCGGCGGCAAGGAATCGAGCGCGTGGATACTTGATTCCCCTGGTGTACACAGGATGTGTTCTTCTCGCATTTTGTCAACTGGCTCTGGCTTCACCACTCCCACAGGATCCTAGCAACGGCGTCCATCTCGGGAATCGAGCCTCTTACCCTGCTAATGATTCCTCCTTGGAGGATCCATTCTCTACGCCGGACTATCTTGGTAAAGAGGGAGTCATATACACCTGTGCCATTGAGCGACCAGACACCATGACAGTACGCTGAACACTACCAAATCTTTCACATTTCAAACGTTAGCCCCATCAAAATTCACCTGGGCCAATTGCGTCTATGGCCTCCTGTTCCTGTTCTTTGGCGCTGTTGAGGTTCTTCATGGATACAAGTACATTCGTTTCACCATGCTCGTTGCTGGATTTCTTGCCTGGGGTATGTGATCTGGATACCTTGTCAAACTTCATCCGTTGCGTGTGTCTCTCCTGTACAATATCTCATGTTTTAATCACCACACCTCACCTGTGTGCGCTCTTTTTTTTTTGTAGCCAGTGCCGCGGTCATGATCATGCTTATTGTCGACATCAGTTCCGGCAACTACCAGACCTCGGGCGTCTATTTTGCTGTGTGGTTCATTGTCGGCTTTATCGGCTCCCTGGTCTCGTTTTATTTCTGGCATATTGGCATCATCCTCACAGGCAGCTACGGCATGTTTGTGATCGTCGCCATCGTCTTTACGGCCGTCAACCTTCAGAACTATGTCCTACGCTACACGATCCTAGCCCTTTGTCTCGTCCTCGGCGGAATGTTGACCTACAAATTCGAACGCATGTCAGTCATCTTGTCCACCTCACTCGGAGGCGCGTACAGCATGATGTTTGGCCTGGATATGTTTGTCCAAACCGGCTTCCGAGCCACGTTCCATGTCATCCTATCACAATCCACAGCGCGCTTTCATCCAGTCTTGGGCACTTGGATCATGATCGGGGCTGTGCCCGTGATCGCCCTCTTGGGTATCGTTTACGAACTCTGGCGACATGAGGAACCGGTGACGGGATGGTGGTTTGGACATGGCGCGCGTCCTTTACCCCCTGTACCAGGCGAAGACGACAAGAAGCGACGATGCTGTGGATTGGTCCGATCCAGACCGCCACCCAAGACGGTTCCTGGAGCGATCATTGTCATCCCTTCCAAGAAAGAAAAGCGTCGCTGTTGCTGTGGCGGTGGAGGAAGAGAATCCTCTGCAACGACTACTAAGACGACGACAACGGCCAAGGCGACCGTGGTGGCTAGGACTTCGACATCCGCGACCAGGAAGACGACCCTAGACGCCGGTGCAGGTTCGGGCGGAAACAATGAAGGCGGTAGTAGTATTTGCTGTGCTGTATTGTGCTGCGGTCAGAAGCGGAAACGGTCGTCCAAAACGGTTGCGTTTGCCTCTGCAGGCGCGTCTGCCAGTGCAAGTGGTGGTGGTAGTGCTGGTGCGCGTGCGAGTGCGAGTGCGAGTGCTAGCGCCAGCGCCGGCGTCAGCACTGGCCAACGCCCACCATCTCGTCCTGCCTCACCCTTGCCGGTTGAAAAGGCGCACTTCGGGCCAGGCCATGAGACGATTGGTCACACTGAGCACCATAAGATAGTGATCCAGAAAAAGATTCGCGAGTATTCGATGGAGATCGACGAGCGGTGGTAGAAAAAAAGAAGGAAAATCTGCTGCGGGAGGACTAGAGGTGCGCAGTAGGAGTGTATAGTAAAGATAAACGTTTTCGGGATTCATATTGCTGAGAGAGTGAGAAAGGCTCATCCATGCTGTTGGAAAGACACTTCTTGTGTATCTTGTGAAGGGCTGTGAGGACCCCAAAGAGCGCAGCACTGGACAGCAGAGACAATTGGATAAGAACGAAGCAGGCAAAAAAAAAAAAAAAAAAGCCAGCGTGTGATTGTTCCTGTGGGAGTTGGAGATGCGATAGCGCGTAGAGCAGCGTGTGATTAACAGCGTGGGAAGTTTGGAGAGGGGGGTAGGTATAGATCAGGCTTGCCGGTGAGCGGTGAGTACATTTGCATGCAAAGCCAGAGCGAGTCCGCTGAGTGGACGCCGGTCGCTGACAAACCTTTTCTGACACGATTAGAGTTGCGGGTCGCACCTTGCTCAGGGGAAGGGTGCAATATGTACTTAAGCCTACCTGTTGACATTCGTTTTCCATTTCGCTCTCCATTCCTCATCCAGTCCTCTTGCATCAGCAGCACCTCTCATCATGACAACATCCGAACTTCCCACGCCTGCCAGCCCAGGTCCCTTTGGCCACCAGCAGCGCAAGAACTTTCTCTTCCCCGACAACTACACCCAGTTCAACCACGGCTCCTTTGGCACCTTCCCCAAGGTGGTCCAGGACGAGTGGTTTGCCGCGCACAAGCACACAGAGGTCAACCCAGGTAAGCCCTCCCCCCTTACCTACAACCTAAACACACTGTACAACACATTGCACACACTCGCCTATACACTCAACTAAATTCGCCCATCGATCTCGTTCTTGGTGTCACCCGCTAGACCGTTTCATGCGCAAGGAATTGAGAGGCTTCCTGAGCGACATTCGCTCCGGTCTTGGCGAGTTCCTCAACTGCGACAAGGACGAGCTTGCGTTGGTGCAGAACACAACCGTCGGTGTCAACACTGTCCTTCGTTCGTTGCAATTCCAGCCCGGCGACCGAATCCTTCAGCTCTCGACCGGTTATATCTCTGTTGACAAGACTGTCCAGTACCTCTGCGATACGCTCGAGGACGTCAAGCTGATTGAGGTCCCTATCACCTTCCCTATCACCGACAAGGAGATTCTTGATAAGGTCGAAGAGGCCGTCAAATCCCACCAGCAGCTCAAGGACGGATCCAGGATCAAGCTGGCCATGGTCGACTGGATCTCGAGTGTGCCCTCGATCCTCCACCCAGTCAAGGAGTTGGTTGATATGTTGCAGAGTTATGGTATCCTCGTCTTTGTGGACGGTGCCCACGCCATCGGACAGGTCCATGTCGATCTCGGAGTCCTCCAGCCCGATTTCTTCATCACCAATTGCCACAAATGGCTCTTCAGTGTCCGCGGATCAGCCGCCTTGTTTGTCGCCAAGCGTCACCAGCACCTCATCCACCCTACCGCCATCACGGGCGATTACAAGTCGGGATTTGAACACGAGTTTTCTTGGGCTGGTACTCAGGACTATTCCTCATTGCTCTCGATCGTTCCAGCCTTGAAGTTCCGTAAGCAGTACGGTGAGGACGCTATTATCTCTTATACCCATAACTTGGCAGTGGAGGGCGGTAAGGTCATGGCCAAGATCTTGGGTACGAATGGGCTCACTCCCGATGATCACCAAATCGCCAACATGGTGAATATCCGCCTGCCTATCAAGGACATCAACCACCCCAAGGCCGATGGAGTCTACCTGATGAACACCATCATGGACAAGTACAATGTCTTTACACCCGCCTACAAACATGGCGGATACCTCTGGACCCGCGTCTCGGCCCAGATTTATCTCGAGCTCTCGGACTTTGAGCGCCTGGGCCACATCTGGAAGGAGATCATTGACGAGATCAATGCCGAGTAAAAGGGAAGAAGAGATGCATGCATTATCGTTCTTCAGAGGTTCCGATCCTCGTTACTCCTGTCGCTTTTGGTCATCACAATAAAAACCACGAATACCCCCCCTCCCCCCTAACAACAATCCTCTTTCAAGTGTTTCCCTGTCCCCGCGCGATATGCATGATATTTACGACAAATATTATTGCTTTTGTTCTAAAAAAGATGCAAGGATGAAAGAAAGAATAGAAAAAAAGGAACTGAAAAGGTGAACTTTGAGCATTCATTCAGTATATCCTCTCCATGATCGTCTGCAATGACACACGCTCGTCCGCATTCGCCAGCATCATATCCTGCAGCAGATGGCTAATGGACCCTGACGGATCCAAAATCTTGCTCCGCTCAAATGGCGTGCTCGTCTCTGTCGCCACAGTCTGTTCTCCAGAGACCGCATCTCCCGTGGGAGATGGAGGATAGGGCACTCTATAGCTCGGGGACAGCCGTCCGTTGGGATTATCCCATCCTCCTACCATTCCCCAGGCTTCAGTCTCAGTCTTGAACAATGGCTGTCCACCATTCAAGATCTCATAGTACACGCATCCTAAAGACCAGGTATCCATAGTAGCCTCTGCCGGGAACGTCGTGTCACCGGCTCGCCACGCCTCCAGCAACTCGGGAGCCGTATACACTGGAGGCAATGGGTTTCCTCCGATCCGATCCATCTGTTCCTCATGCTGCTGTTGTCCCAAGAACGGATATCCCTCTGGGTGAAGGTGATTCGATGGTGGTTGAGGTACAGGTGCTGCTGATAGCTCCAGGCCCAAGTCCCCACCTCCGCCTCCAAAGGATCCAATAGATTCGCCTATAAACCGCGCACAGGTGAAATCCCACAGTTTCCAGGATGCGTCCTCTGTTGCTGGGTCGATGCCTTCCTCCAAAAAGAAACTGCCTGGCTGAATGTTCAGATGCACGACATTGTGTCGATGACACCACTCGACCGCTGCGGAGATTGACCTCAGAATCGAGCGTGCGTGCTGGGCTGTCTTGACCGGACCTACATCCGAGAGCAAACGGCTGCATCCGCCCATGGCATTCACAAATGGATATGCATTGGCCCGATTCTGGAGCGTGGGGATGCAGTAGGACTCCAGGAGCTCCATGACAAAGATGGGGCTCTTCAGGTGCTTCAGCAGTGCAGCCTCACGCTTCCAGTGCAGTTCGGTCATGTACCATTTCAATGTGGCGGTCTCGAACGTGTGCTGGTTCTCGGCATCCGTTAGAAGCATGGAACTATCTGCTGCGAGGTCCTGTGGCGCCGTGGGTGTGCTAGCACCCGAGGAGGCTTGACTTCCAAATTCCAGTCGACTCCTTCGCACCAGGACCGTGCCTGATCGAGCAACGCCCTGCGTCTGTCCTCCGTGAGCCTTGATGGATCGGGCGCTCCTGGGCGGTGAAACGACATGGTATGTTGCCAAAACCAGTCGTCCTGTGGGGCCATGAGGGCTGATCAGATGTGCGTCCTGGACCTCATACCGGATAACCTGCAGCTGGATCTTTTCCTCCACCCGCTTTCCCGTCTTGGTGTTCTGTCGCGCAAAATTCGAGGTCGTGGACCGTACCGAGATGGAGTGGGACAGTCCCTGAGGCGTGTGATGGTCATGACGATGGTGTGCCAGTGCTGCTTCCAGAGGTATGGTCTCATCTATATGTGTGTGCGAGATGTTTCGAGAATGGGTGGGCAGGTGGGATCCTGAATGACCCATGTGTTTGGATTGCGCAAGAGTGTCGCCCGGCCGTGCTCCATGTCCAAGACGCTCTAGGTCATTCTCCAGATGCGTTGGCAATTGAGGCAGGCTGCGATCCTGATGGTAAAGCCCAAGTGGCACCATTGACTCGTCTCCTGCCTTGGCCGGGAAGAGGTCCTTTTGTTTCTTTGCAAAGATGGACCGGCCTCCATTCCTTTTCTTTTGTCTACCCTTGAAGAAAAACAAGATGACAAAGGCGATCACGACTACTCCGACAATAGATCCAATGATAGCGGCGATGGGAATGTTCCGTTTACGAGGTTCCGGTTCTGGACCTGGGACAGAGGGCGGTTGGTCTCCAGGGTTACCGAGGGGCGGTGTGGCCTCTTCAAAGATATGAGCACCGGCGCCTGACGCGCTAATTTGTGTCACAGTCGACGTGCCAGCCACAAACTGATCCTGCGCAAGATTGACCGTACTCGACGACAGTAACGTTTTAGTGGTTGACGGTCCGCTGGGCGGAAAGTATGTGACGTTGATGCTGCTCTGGGGTCCCTGCTACAAGGCATAATCAGTCATGTTAGAACATTGCTTCCAGTGGAGCTCCTCAAGCACAGCGCCAGTGTCTCCAAGGTACTTTTACACGTACCTGGGCGCCAGATCCAATAAAGGCTATGCCGTCGTCTCCATTGTTCCACGGTACAAGGACTTGGGGAAGAGTCAGGGTCGTGTGGATACGTTGCGCAGCGAACACTGCTGTTGCATTGGCACTAACGTCGAACTTGACGAGATCCATGGAATTCCCGGTGTTTTGGAGCTGCATCCAGAGATAAGGAGTTGCTCCACCTGATAAAGCCATGCCCAAAATCTTGCTGGGATCAATTTTCAGCCTAGTGTGCGGATCAAAAGGAAAGTGAGCATCGGACCATTGGGAGAATTATTCTGCGAGTTGTTGCGCCTCTGAAAAAATAACAACAAGGCTGAGGACAGAAAGGCTTTGAACATACTGTGCGAACGAGGCGAGTACAGTGGCGGTGGGGGCGGCGACCTCCCATCGGATGAGGTCCCCGCTGATAGCTGACAGAATAACGGGGGCTGTTCCCGAGGCTGATTTTCCCAAGGCTGTCATGTTCGGGTTCATCACTCCTCTGGTGATCTCTGTTGGTACCTTGGTCAGATCCGCCCATTCCATGAAAGTGCTGTTGGCCGCGCTGACGGTGAGGCTACCCAAGAAAGTCTCTGCGACATAGTGTACGGTATCTGGGCTAGACTCGAAGCACTTTCCGCCGTTGAAGCCTTTTTTGGATGCGCTGGCGGCATAAACGGTAGGCTCTGCTGGGGGTTGTCCGTACTTGACAAAGGTGATGGTGTTGTCGCTGGCGAGTCCTACGATCCATGATCCACTGGTGCTTGCGCAGGAAGATGCCATGGCGAGGCTGGGGGAGGGTGCTGCCAGGACGAGGGTGGGCAGTGTCAGGAAGAAGAGCGAGGCAAGGGCTGTTGCTGCAGTTGTTGCGGTGGCCCATGAGGTGCGCCGGGCGTTGCGGGAGACCATGGCGCGGACCGTTCCGAGTCTAGGTAGCGATCAACTGATGAAGAGGGGCCGTTAGGGCATGCTGGGGGGTCCGAGAAGCAGGGTGCGAGGAGCAAAGGGGTGGAGGTGGCAGGTGTCAGGAAGGCTTACTCCTATTTGTCTTGTGCTCTTGTCCGTGGTGGCGAGAGTCTACTGCAGGAGGGGGTGGTCCGAGGCACGAGTGCAAGGGACGCAAGGGGGGGTGGTGGATGCGCGAGCCGAAGGATGGCTGTCGAGATGGGATGGCGATGAGGATGCGATGGACCGAGCGAGAGAGTTAATGAGAGTGCTTGGGAGAGTGGGTGAGAGTGATTGGACCGGGGCAAAGAGTGAGAGAGGGCGAGAGAGTGAGAGAGAGAGAGAGAGAATATAGGGAGAGGAGAGGGCGTGCAGGCAGCAGACATGCGCCGGTGTGTAAAGTAAAAGCAACGCAGTGGCTATCAGAGGGCTGTGCTCGAGTGGCTGCAAATGCCCGCCGTCGACGTCTGAAAACGGTGCAGCAGGACAGTCGGATGAATGACCCCCACCGCCCCTTGCCACACGTAGCGCAATTTTCTTTTATCGCTCCTGTCCGTCCTTGGGCAGCGTCAACACAACACCACAGGCACATCACCTCAGCCAAAGATTCATCCAGCCCCTCACTCTCTTTCTCTCCCCTCACCCTCACCCTCACCCTCACCCCACCACTGCCGTAATGTCGTTCATGGACAAATTCAAGTTTGCCGCCCAAGGTACACGCCCTCACACACAGACCTCTCTGCATCCGTGTCTCGATTCCACGCGTCATTCCCAACCATAAACATACATGCCAGTCGTCGCCCCTGGAGTCACTTTCGACCTTGAGCGGAGCGTGAGAGTCGACAGTCGAGACGGAGGACAAGAAAAAATAGAAAAGTACGGGTCGAGAGTGCAAGGAAAGAGGAGGGACGAGAGAGAGAAAGAGAGAGAGAGAAGCTGGGCCGACGGCGGAGGAGGTTTGTCATTGTAGAGAGATCTTAATTTAGAACGCCTGGCGCAAACGAACAGACACTCAGGTCGCTCAGCATCAGCTCGCTGGCACAGCCTGCCGCCTTCTTGGGACCCTGAGCGGCTATGCTTCTCTCATTCAACCCTCGCGCTCGCTCGCTCGCTCTTCGCCCAAAACTGCATATATCCTTCGCATTCCTGACCCCTACTATCCATACCGCACATACCACTCCAATCACGAACCTGTTGCTGTATCTTTGACCCATGATGGACCTGTGCGATATCACTGACACGATAACTCATTGCCATAGAGGTGGGCAAGAAAGCCACCGAGGCCGGAAAGCGCTTCCAGGAGACCGCTACCGTCGCCACGCGTCAGATGCAAGAGTCGGCCAAGAACGCCAACATCTCCTCGCCCTTGCCTGACTCCTCTGCCGCCGAGGATCTCAAGAAGGCCGCCAACCTCCTCCGCACCTTCGTCGACAAGGAGGAGAACGTGTCAGGATTCGACAACATCATCCCACCCGAAGTTCTGCGCAAAGCCAAGGGACTGGCCATCTATACCGTCGTTAAAGCCGTAGGTCGATTTTTCATTTCTCGTTCCCGAAGCGCACAAAGCGACCATTCTCACCGCCCCTCATATACCTTTCATGTTTCATCCTCAACGTCATAGGGATTCATCGTGAGTGCCCGCGGAGGCAGCGGCGTCGTGGTGGTCAGGAACCAGGATGGACAGTGGTCTGCGCCCAGCTTCATTGCCACTGGAGGTGTTGGGTTCGGAGCGCTGGTTGGAGCAGACATCACGGACATTATTTTGGTCCTCATGACCGACGAGGCTGTCGAGACCACATTCATCCAGGGAGGAAGTGTGACCCTGGGTGGAGGCCTCTCTGTCAGTGCCGGACCTGTCGGTGTTGGCGGAGAGGTCGGAGTCTCGGCCAATACCCAGGCGACCAACACCTCCCAGGTCTACTCGTACACAAAGTCCAAGGGTCTCTTTGCGGGCATGTCCCTGGACGGCACCATGCTGCTGGAGCGCAAGGAGGCCAACGCAGCTTTCTATGGCCGTGCCATCACCGCCGCCGAGATCCTCAAGACGATGCCCCAGCCTCCAGAGGCCCTGGAGCTGTACACTGTCATTGAAGCCGGACTCAACCGCGAGCTCTAGTCTATCTTTTGCACCATCTAGTCGAATCTCATACCTCAACGATTTCGTAATTTTTTTTTTCAGACTTTTGGTGCTATGGTGTGGTGAGCAATACAGTACGAGAAACAGAAAAAAAAAAAAAAAGCTGACCATAGGAAAAAGAAAAAGGAATTCTCGATCACCTCTTTCCTCGTCTTCCTTCTGCTTTCACCAGCCCTCCTTTCCCCCCATCCCTGTTCGACTTTGACCCAACCCATCCTCACCGTTCCAGCGGCGAAAGAAACAACAGCAATTACGCGGAACACGCAACGAGCGACATCCTTTTTTAGTTCAGGAATCCCGACCATGGCCACCGCTTCCTTGGGGGTTCCACAATCCCACACACACTTTCGTTTTTTCGACATCTACTCTTCCACAGTCCAATCCTATTCCAAGTCGCAAGGAGAGGAGTCCCAGCCTTTGTTCAACAACACGAAGCCAAAGAGCTTGGACGTCTATGCAGACCTGGTCATCGTCTTCAAGTACAAACAGCCAGCGAAAGGTGTGTCCAAGCCAGAATACGAGCAAAGGACACTCGACGCCTACAAGCAGGTCCTCCAGAAACTGACACGCGTGGGACTCCAGTACGAGACCAGACCCAGCGGAAGCGACACGCTCTTCATCTTTGTTCTCTGTCCATGGGCCGTCTTGAAGCGCGAGGAGACTCGAACCAGGTAAGAACGCCATAGTGATTATAGACCGTGGTTGGTCTTTGTTTTTTGCTACTAACAAGTGGGAATCGACCGTGATAGTATCCATGACTGGCTAGCAGGAGTCAGAGTGGCGGACACTGCACAGACTGAGCGGTTGTTGCAGCCTGTCAAGGCGCGGGACGACTCTCTGGACAACGTATCAGAGGCCGATCGCATCCGTCTGATTTCCGAGCTCATCACTGGGTTGCCCACCGAAGGTGGTGCGGGTATCTATCCTGGCCACGATGATTTCGTCGAGAGTCTGCTGCCATTGCACGACAAGGCATTCAACAAGGTAACTTGACTGAGTGGTTGGTCATACTGGAAAGGAGCGGAATGAACACCTTACTGTTTCAAGGACACCAAAATGTCATCGTTACACTTTCCATTCTGACGACACTCTTCTGTCTATTTATCAGTCATGGCTCAAGTCCTGGTCTACAAAGTGGATTGTGACTCCAGAGGACCTGGGCCAGATCCGGGACCACTTTGGCGAGAAGGTCGCGTACTATTTCGAGTTTCTTCAATTCTACTTTCTATGGCTTGCGGCACCCACAGGACTTGGAGTGCTGGTGCACTTTTTTGGTTCGACCTTCTCTATCTTTTACGGCGTTTGTGTCATCCTCTGGTCCATTTTGTTCACAGAGTGCTGGAAGCGCAATGAGAAGAAGTTGGCTCTTCTGTGGGGTGTCCGGCATGTGTCCAAGACCGAGATGAGAAGACCCTTCTTCAAGGGTGACAGCGAGGTCGAGGATCCCATCACGGGTGAAATGCTGCCGTTCTTCTCGCCTTGGAAGCGATGGAGACGCAAGCTGACTGGTATTCCTGTGGTTCTCGGAGGTGCCTTGGCCTTGTCGACTGTCATCACCGCGGTGTTTGCGATTGAGGTCTTCCTGACTATTTACTATGACGGATACTTGAAGGAGATTCTGGTAACGAACCCCTGTTGCCATTGGATCTTGATTGTCAGTGCTAGACAGAAAGCTCTTGCAGTTAACATGGCCATTTTATTGTATTCTAGATCTATGCGCCCATGGTCCTGTACTCACTCGCCATCCCCAATGTCGCCGCGATCTGCAAGTCTGTGTCGAAGCAACTGACCGACTATGAGAACTACGAGACGCATGCGAGCTATGAGTACCACCTGATGCAAAAGGTCTTTATCTTCAACGCGCTTACCAGCTACATGTCGATCCTCCTGACTGCCTACGTCTACATTCCCTTTGGACCAGAGGTCATCTCCACCTTCCAAAGCTACGGTCTATCATTCTCCTCTGCGACTATTGATCCTCACATGCTACAGAGCCGTCTCAAGGCGTTCATGATCACTACCCAGGCAATCAGCTTTGTGACCGAGACAATTGTCCCCTACCTGACCAGACGCGCCATGACAGGCGCCGTCAAGATTCAAAAGGAGGTGGCCGAGAAGATGAAGCATGAGCCTGCTGACCAGGGCGTAATTAAGGTCAATGCTCAGGATACTGATGAGGCAAAGCACTTTTTGAAGCGCGTGCAGAAGCAGGCGGATCTGCCCCAGTACGATGTCAACGAGGACTATGCCGAGATGGTGCTGCAGGTAAGAACCTCGAGTTTGAAAACCTTCCAATTATGATATTGTGATTCACATGTTTTGAGTACGCACAGCAATTACCCTGTATCTTTTGGTTTTACTAGTTTGGCTACGTGTCGCTGTTCAGTGTCATCTGGCCGCTGACGGGTCTGTGTGCCTTTGTCAACAACTGGGTCGAGCTGCGATCGGACGCAGCCAAGATCAGCTACAACGCGCGTCGCCCCATCCCCGCCCGTACGGACACTATTGGACCCTGGGTCGACAATCTGCAGCTTATTACTTGGTTCTCGTCCTTGACGAACGCCTCGATCTTGTACTTGTTTCACGGAACCATGGATGCGGCTGGAGGGGCTAGTGGACCGCGTTTGAGTCTGGGCATGCTGTTGCTCAGTGTGATTGTCTCTGAGCATATGTACCTGGGTCTCCGGTCACTTGTTGGGTTGGTGCTGGATAGCATTCCAACGCAAGCAGAGATCAATGTGCGCAAGCAAGAGTATGGTGTCAAGAGTAGCTGGTTATCTCGCCTGAGCGATGCCATTGGCGCGACGTCGGTCTCTGCAGGAGTGCATGTCCACGGGCTGAAGGCGAGGGCGTCCGAGGTGATGACCGCTGCAACTGATGCCTTGGATGCACAGCTCGATGATGACTTTGGAATTCAAGCTATCCGATCGAGTCTCAAGACTGTCTAAGAATAATGAGTGAAGGCTGTATGGTCTACAGTATCCATCGATCAATAAATGTGTATATTTCGATGAAGCGACCGCGACCTGAAAATGAGGGCTTGAGCCAAGGGTGAAAGTGATATTTGCTGGGCAGCCAATAAGAAGCCGACAATGCACCATAAATTCTTCAACCAGTTTGCGATCCCTTTTCACACTCTTCTCATCACCCGCACACTCGCACGCACACTCGCACGCACACACACACAGACACATAGACCGCACTCGTGCTTCTCCACCGACTCTTCCTCTCGTTCTCATCACCTATCACACCGCACCACATCACACCACACATTCAGCATCATAGTAGCAGGATGGGATCAGTTTGGCTCGCAATCATCTATATTGGAGGATGGATCCTCTCCATGAGAGTTTTTGGCTATTTCTGGAAGAACAGAAAGCTCGGTGAGTTGCATCTTGTGTCGCCCTTATCTACCATCCCTTGCCATGACTCCAGAGCGTGTTTGTTGATCCCACACGGCAGGACCAGAAAACAAAAAAAAAAAGGAAACGCGGAAACCACTTCTGACGAATGCAAGCAAGGGAGTAGAGGATAATCTCTCCAAGGAATGGGAAGCACAAAAGGCAGCCGTGTCTTCAGGTCCAGGAACAACATGACTCATCAATATTTTTCCTCTTGTTGATGATGTCTCCCCCTGCACTTCTCGTAGCCATCAACGATGCCGAGCCGTGGTTCGGTGAACACGTCTCCCGCAACCAGTACATTGCGCTTCTTCAGCAGACGGAGCCCGAGGCGACCGATACGCAGTTGACGGCTGCGCTCTTGCGTCGCGCCATGGAGGACGTGAACCGTGTGTTGGCGATGCGTGAGGATAAGCCAGTGTTGGTCAACTTGGTCAAGCAAGGAACCGTTGGTGATGATATCTTGGCCCAGTTTACGATTGCAGAGAAGGAGATCGAGGCCGAGATCATGGCAGTGATTGAGGAGGCTAACACGTTCAAGGAGAACTGGGGACAGACCATCCTTCAGACTGCCAGCGAGATGGTAAAACGAGTTTTGAACTCTGCCCATGTTTTTTTTTTTGAAAGCATACTTGCTCACCCTTTTCGTCGTATCTAACTTTTGATTGACTTTTTTGGGTGACCTTTTTTACGTAGGTTCAACATGAGAGAACAAAGAAGTTGCAGAAGGAACTGGCTGCCAGGAAAGAGGAAGAGACACGCAAGCAGGCATTCAAGGAAGAGTCCAAGGCAGTCAAGGACAAGAAGAAGGAGACCGTGACGCCCGCCAAGGCAGAGCCTGAGAAGGTTGCTGCTTAAACAACAAAGCACCATATCTATGTCCTTTTTCCATTGTTTCTTTTTGTGCTCCACTGTCACCACCGTATATCATTCTCATTTTACTGTCGTCTTCCAGTTCTCCATTTCGCAGCAAGTGTATTTTTTTTTGGTCATATAAAAAAAGAAAGAGCGCTTACCGAACGATCTGTCATTGCGGTTGCTATTGAGGAATGGCCATCTATACTCGTCCTACGATCCCGGAAATCAACGCTTACGGATCATCATGGGTAAGGTATCAAAAAATAGGGCATACTTCATTCCTGGGAGCTTGGCTGCTTGCCAGCATCCAACGCGGGTGTGGCTGTTCTAGACTGTATTGGCGTATCAGCGGGCGTGTCCAGCGACAGGGACATATCAATGGGTCCCTCGATCGATCCCGAGGCTTCGTCATCGTTGGTGATCACCGTCGCTGCAGAAGGTGCACCGGGCAACTGTCCTGCGAGTGGTTTCCTGAACTTGCCCTGCAACCATACCCTGTACATCTTGACCTTCCTCAGTCGGTTAACGATCAGCCTTCGATCGACCGCATTCTGCTCAATGGTAAATTTGGATCCAAACAGTTTCACCATCTCGTCAGAATCGAAAAAATACACGCGTGTGCCGTCGCCGCGGACGTAAAAGTTTTCTGACAGGAGGCGGTTCTTTTTGAAACGCAGCTGTGCCATGTCGTAGCGACCATAGTCTCGGAAGACGATCAGACCTCCAGGTTTGAGCAGCTAATACGGGTAAGAATTTGTAGTAGAACAGCATATTTTTTAAGCATGAGTTTCTGAAGGAAAAGCTGTCGAGAATATATCGAATGCTTTTGAGATATGTCTCTGTACCTTGTAGAGGTTATTCATGGCTTGCTCCCACCGATCAGGATGCAGAGCAGAAAGGACAAAGATCAGAACCAGGACGTCCATGGACTCGGGTTCGACCTCGGGGGGTATATCATCTGCAGCCAGATCCCAAACGAATGCCTTGCCTCTGGTTGGATCGTATTCTGGGTTGTTCTTCACCACCTCAACGGCGGTGGATGAGAAATCGCAGGCATAGACAAACAGCTTTGGGTTTTTGCTCTCGATCAACAAAGGGAACATGGTGTTCCCTGCTCCGCATCCAATCTCCATGACGTTCTTTTCTCCAGCCTATACATCCAAAGGAGTTGTTTAAAAACATTGATCCAACCTTTCAATGCCTGTTATAAGGTAGAGGGGGGAGAGGGAAAAGGAATAATAAAATAGCTTGTTTTCCCCCAAGCAAACTGTACTGTTACCTCTGCCTCAATCATATGAAAGAGTTCCGGGAACTCGATCCGGAGCCAGTGTCGATCCTTGAAGAACTTGTTCTCGTTTTTCGCGTAGAACTTGTTCCAGTTCTCGGCTGCCTCCTCATGATAGGTCGCGATGAGCTCCTCGGGGACAGGGTTCAGGTTTTGACGCGCAATCTCGTTCCGTGCGTGCTGTTCCTGCTCTTCACCCCATTCTGCGTGGTCCCTGTGCGTGTGGAGTTGGCATGAAGTATGTTTGAATCAGCATGGTCATATATGTCGAGTTCCCGTATTAGGGTGCCTGTTTTTTTTGGCTCAATGGTGGGGGTCTGTACCATGCATTCTGCTCAAAGACGGCGCTCTCATCGACAAGGATGCGGCCTCCGAATGGTGCACTGGCAGGTGCATTGACGTCCCGTGAGCTTGATTCCCGCTTCTGGTTATCCTGGTCCATGGACATGGTGAATGAGCTGGAAGGAACGTAAGCACGGTTCTGGCTGCGTCGTTGCTTCAAAAAAAAAAAGCGCCACGAAAAGTATCCACTTGACCGTCACTATTGACCGACCAGGGCCCTTTTCTTTTGCTCTATTTTCTTTTCCCACTTTGTCCTTTTCTTCACTTCCCACCCACTCCACCTTTCTCCCCAACTTCGTATCCTCCTTCCCTTCATAATGTCTGCCCCCGCACAAGACTGGACCAACGAGCAGCTCCTCTCGGACGCTGTCAGCAAGAAGGACATTGTCACCTTCCTCCACCTGAACGCCACCCACGACTTTTTGGTCGAGTTCAAACTGACCGGCAAGCTCCCTACCGTCGTCAAGAACGGTATGTATATCTCAAGAACCCTACTCTGATTAGACCATTGCACATATTGTGCTTGACTGCTGGACAAGCCAGGAAGCTATAAAAGAAAAGGTCAAGCATCGCACAAGTACTGACCCTGCAAGTTCTCTTGTGCTTTGTTCCTCATTTTAGCCAAGAAGGATTCTCTCTCGACCGCCTACAACTCGCTCTTCACCCGCAAGGCTTTCCGTGGTGCTGATGAGCCCTCGGAGGAGGAGCTCATGGCTGCCAAGAACGCCGCCCCTGTTGTGGAGAAGAAGGAGGACGCCGTTGTCGCCACTGGTCCCCCCAAGTTCACCAAGTTTGTTCTCAAGAAGGGCGAGAAGTCTGGATACCCCAGGAAGGGCAGCAACGGTAAGAAATAACGGAATTACTTTCTCGTTGTTTTAGCTTATACGTCCGTCACTAACTCTCGAGTCGATCGTTTCTTTCTCCTTCTCTCTTGCGTACTAGTTGCCGTCTTTTATACCGGATACTTTGAGGATGGAACCATCTTTGACACCAACGATAACACCAAGAAGAAGAACAACCCCCTTCGCTTCAAGATGGGCGCTGGACAGTTGATCCCTGGATGGGAGGAGGCCATGTACACCATGTCCCGCAACGAGAAGGCTAAGTTGACCATCGATGCCGAGCATGCGTACGGCAAGAAGGGTCTCCCCGATGCCAAGATCCCTATCCCTCCCAACACCCGTCTCATCTTTGACGTCGAGTTGGTCTCTTTCGATTAGAAAAAAAGCCAAAAATCCCAAAAAAAAAATATCAGCATTTTTTCACACATTTTTTTTTCTCTCTCGCTCATGCATTAGCCAGATGCGGTGACTATTGGGAAAGACAGGGGTGTGTATCGTAGACATTGAGCGGGGAAGCAATGGGGAGAAGGAAAACCAAAACTAGGGCTAGCAAGGCTCCAAGTAAAAGGATGGTGTTTGTTGATCACTTTTTTTAGTTTTTTTTTTTCTTTCGTTCGAAGAGACGATTCTAATTTTTAGCCTTCTTTGGTGCAGGAGCATCCTCGGTCGCATCCTCGCCCGACAAAGACCTCGATCGCGTCGCCCCAGCATTCGGCGATTGCTCCTTGGTGGATGATAATGATGAGGATGGCGAAGAAGTAGATGACGAAGTTGCTTGAGCAGGTGTCAAGGCTACACGCAAGTTCGATCCTGGCACGCTCTTTCCTACAGACGCTGATATCGTCGCTCCACCACCAGCAGAGCTTGTCAAAGACGGTGTAGAACTCGACGATGACAATAAGGAGGAGGAAGTTCCGTCACCAGCAGCAGTGGCTGTCGCTGTGGAGGCGGATATTGGGGACGATCCTGCCACAGTGACATTCTGCCCCTTCGCCAGCGGACTGGGTTGATGCACACGCGACAGTTCCCGTTCCCGGGGCACGGGCCAGTTAAACGCCGAACTGGGCTGAGCACTGGTGGGTGTTTGACCAAAGACAATCGGACTGAGCTCTGCCTGTGAAGCGTAAAACTCTGGGTAGAATGTGGACGGTGAAGGTAGATTCTTGGCAAACTGAGACGGGAGGGTGGATGAGATCGGTGCAGACTCTAACGGCCGCTTCTGAATCTATGGGTTGAAGAAGAAAAAGAATGAAGGTCAGGAGACGCGTTTGGAAAGCGCGGATGGAGTTTGAAAAAAAAAGCCTACAAAAAGGGGGGGATGATGACTTACGGGCGGTAGCTCACTTGATCCCTCCTCTTTGATCATGGCTCCTGCAAGGGTGTTGTTCTCTTTGGTCTCGGAGGGGATCTGGACACGAAGCCGGGGTTTCTTAATACCACTACTGGTAGGGCTGAGAACTGGGGAGGTGGCACCACCTGCTACGGCACTAGGAGGCGTTGACGCCATGATGGAAGATCCGTCTGTCATGGGCGAATTATCTCCATTCATGGGCGACTGTCCACCTTTCATAGCATTGTGATGGCTCAACACAGGTGACGAAGACTGCGAAAGCGGCTGTTGTTGTTGCTGCTGCTGCTGCTGTTGTTGCGGTTGCTGCTGCACTGGAATGGCCATAGGGTTCGTCATAGGCGCAGAGAGTGGTGGTGTGCTAGCCATAGGGAGCTGCAAGTTTTGTCCATTAGAGGATTGAGGCATCGCTCGATTTATAAGCTGCGGAGGGGCAGGCTGCTGGAACTGCGGCTGCTGAAAGGATCGATTACTCTGCTGTTGTATCTGGCCCTGTTGATGCATTGCCTCTTGAAGCATTTGCGGCTGCTGTTGATAATGGATCTGCTGTCGAGCAGGTTGTGGTGATGGGTGCTGCTGTTGCTGACCTGGCATCTGCTGCAAATGCTGGGACTGTGGCTGCTGCTGCTGCTGCTGCTGATAGTGATGCTGTTGTTGCTGATGTTGTTGCTGCTGGTAATGTTGTTGTTGTTGCATAAAGAGCTGTTGCTGTTGTTGTTGTTGTTGTTGTTGTTGTTGCTGCTGCTGCTGCTGCTGCTGCTGCTGTTGATACTGGTTTTGAGGATGCTGTGAGTAGACTTGCTGCCGAAATTGCGGGTCAAGGTGCTGCTGCTGCTGGTATGGCATCGACTCATATCCCTGCGGATGGACCACGACACTTGGGGGCATCTGGAAGGGGCTGCGGGGCAAGTGCGAGGGCAGCGAAGGCGGTGTGTGCTGCAAGGCCTGCTGGTGTGGAGGAGGAGGAGTGTGCAGATGACCCTGAACTGGTGTGTGCGATTGCGGTGTGATGGACTGGGGCTGTGGGGTCACCGAGAGTTTGCTCCTGTCATCTCCTGCGACCGACAATGCATCTTCGTCCTCCTCTTCCTCCTTGACGTCTGCTGCGTTGAGGAATTCCTTGTTGGTGTAGGTCTCGCAGGAGTCATTGTACTAAGTCCAAGGATGGCACACGTTTCCTGCTGTTAGTTCTCTGCGTCTGCTTTCTTTCCCCCCCTGGTTTCGCATCAGTTGACCCACGACGCACTTTCTCCCTATTTCTACCGCAAGGCATCTGTCCTGTACTTGAGCAGTGCGTTTTCGGTCCTTCCCATCATCACAACCCACAGCCACAGTCAGAGTGTAGGCTCGCATCTGCCAAGTAGAGAACTCTCTCGCTCCACTTTCTCTTCCTTGGCTGCCCTTCCACGATAGTGACGATGCATTTACAGTTGCAAATATTTACCTCGGTGTATCGAAGTAGAATCTGGTCGATATCATGAGACGAGTACTGGACCAGCTTGTTGTTCGAGTTGAAGATGATGAGTCCAATCTGGCAGTCGCAAAGGACACTCAGCTCCATTGCCTTCTTCATCAGTCCGAAACGCCGCTTCTGGAACGTAACCTAAACACGTTGCAAGAGTCAAGAGACGAAACCGTGGGTCAGCACGCAGCCCGTCGTTTTTTTCCCCGGCGCACCATTCATATTTTTTAGCTACCCCATTTCATTCCATAAGAAAAAATAAAGAACAACTAAATAAGCATGGACGCATGCAGAGCCAGACGAAGGAGAGTGACAGAGAAAAAGTCCAGGCAATGGCATGCACATGACTACTGGGGACCCTGAGAATCTAATCTATTTATAACAAGTGCGTGTAGAATGACGGTTGAAACCCCACGCGGTGCTCGCGGCGATAAAAAAAGAACAAAAAAAAAAAAAAAAAAAAAGGTGGCCTAAGCACAGCTGGAACGAGAAAAAGGTCCGACAGTCCATCTCCATCATGCCTTCATTGGGTCTGGGCATGTGCTGGATTCAGGGCCGTGGAGTAGCTGTCATGAGACGGGGTGAAGGGTGTACAGATGCTAGGAAATCTCCTTGTTCGTACCTGGCGGTTACGCTCGTCAGTGATTGTTTTGATTTGGATCTTTTTGCGCCCCATGGTTGGAAGCTGCTGTCTGTCGGAGGAGAGAGGACGTGTGTTGCTAAAGGGTCGAGGCTTCTGTTTTTTTGTATCTTCCTGTTGGCGAGTTGATGTTGCTGTAGATGATGGACCGAAGGGGATGGAACAGCAGGCCGAGACGAATAAGCGCTATGATAAACAGACGCCAAACTGCTCGCTGTGACTGCGTAAGCGAAGCATGAGAGGTGCGTTTTGAAGGGGACCAATTGGACTGGGAGGTTGTGCGTATGTGCGCCCAACGAGGCCTCGCCTCACCTTGCCTGCGGAGCACGGACGGCGGGCACCAGGGAGAGAAGACCAAAGCAGCAAAGAGGGCGACTCCCAACTGCCATGTGCAGCAGAAGCCCACGGATCGGCCGTGATTGAGATATATTACAGGAGGCGGTTCCCTGATGGCTCTAATTAATCAGGTTTGGGGCCTGTGGCACTTCTGTACTGTAATATGGTTGAATTGCTAGCGCTACATTGTCTATTTAGGTACTCACCGAGCGTGCAGCCCGGTATATGGTTCCCCAGGTAGTTGCATAGTGATGCTGGCCTCCCCATGTTGCTGCACGTCTTCAGAATACGGGCTGATCTCAGTCTTACCGCCACTGTCTGGGGGGCGAGGGGCAGGTAACTGCTCCTCTTGATAGCCGGCGGTAACAAAGCTGTTGTTGTGGTGGTTGGTGTGATTGTGGGTACTTGTGTCATACGAGAGTCCTTGAGTCGGACCTGCATCCTCAGTGACAAGCGATGGCATCTGGATCCCAGCACCATGCGCCTCAGCTGTCACGTTCTTTTCTGGATCCGTGGCGGCTGCCAACTGTCGCTTCCGTTCACGTTCCTGAATATGAAGCCTTGGATCGGGACCATCGCCCCATGGTCGAGTCAGATCCTTGAGCCGGCCCTTCCCCTCGATGTAGTGCTCAAAGATGTGAGTCCAGATATAAAAGTTACCGCCCGCAACATAGAACGCTACCAAGACATCGACCGTGTAGTGCGCACGGTTGGCGATGACGATGATAGCCGATCCGATACAGAGACACCAGACAAAGATCAGACATATCCAAGCGAGCCAGCGGAGACGGTGTGAGAAACGATGGTATCCATGGCTGGTCCAGACAAGAGCCGATATCACAAAGATGACGGTGTGTCCGCTGAACATGCAGTCTCCACAGCGGTGCAAGGTGAATGTTGAAAAGAATTCGCCGACGGAATGGACACAGCCAGCGCGAGGGTCAGGGAAGGAGGTAATGGCGATGGTGGTGATGCGCATCAGATTGCAGAGTGCCCAGGTAAGAAGCACCTTGCAAAGGAGGTAAAGGGGTCGGTAATGCGTGAGAACAAGGAGGACGGTCGGGACAAAGAGGATGATGTCTGCAAGATCCGTGAGCCATAGCAGTGTGATGGATGGGATGGCCTCAAAGAGCCGATCAGAGAGCTTGGGCGTGCGCGTGTTGTCGGGAGAGAGGTATGAGGCTACATTGGCCATGACATTCTGTGGAGATCCGGATGGCAAGGGAGCGAACAAAGTTACGTTACACATGAGGACAGCGACCATGGGGAGCACAATGGTCTGTGCTTTCGTACTTTCACCTGACTGAGACGTCCAGTTGCACTCACCATGAAATAGAGCGACAGACCAAAGAGGACAACGCAGAGGAGTGTCCAAAAGATACTCTGTTTGGTGAGTTTGTATCTCTGCCAGAACCAGCACTTGAGGCGCTTCATCCAAGGTCGCATGGTTTTGGGTGAGGATCCGCTGGGGAGGGGGGCGACGTGGGGTGACCGTTCGAAGAGCAGATTGGTCAAGGAAAGGGTCAAGAGAAGGGTGGGGGAGGAGCAGCAGCAGTTACTGCAGAGATAGAAAACTACGGGGGACAAAGGAATGCGCGCAATGTGGAGATTGGAGAGGAGAGAGGAGTGAATGACGAAGACTTCAAGGGAGGACCAAAAATATACTATGAAAAAAAAGAGGTTCAGGTTGGGACCGCCCTGACAATGCGATGTCGCCAGCCAGAACTGGAATCCAGTATCCAGTTGCTAACCGCAATCGTTGTGTTGTTCTGGCGCCGGATCTGCACAATGGACGAAGACTGACTATTTTCGATCCTAAGGAGGGGTTTGCAGGTCGCGGTGTGCCGGATGCTCATGCTTGCTGTCGCAGGCTGCGTTGTTGCTGAATAGATCATGGTGACGGCATCCGAGCTAGTGTGCTTCGTCATTCGGTGGCACCGTCAGCGGTGATCTTGAGCTCTCGGACCACTGCAGTTACGGCCAACTCAGTCGTGGCTCTTCTCTGTCTTTGCTAGTCTCTCTCTCTCTGTCTCTCTGTCTCTCTGTCTCTCTGTCTCTCTTTCGCTCGCTCGCCCGCCCGCTGGACGATGTGTGTCTGCGTTCCTGCTCCGACCACACGTGTGCGCACCATGGGTCAATGAGCAGCCAGGACAGCCAGAGCCGTGCAGGTGATTGGCTGCCAAGTCCGACCGACCAGACCGAGCTTAATCGCATGTCTACACAGTTGAGCAGACTGCTTCTGTGTCCAACAGTCGCATCCGCCTTGTCTGTCCTGAGCGTCTGATTCACTCCTCTCACCATCCCTCTTGCCATCCCTCCTGCCATCCCTCCTGCCATCCCCTGCGCATACTCTGCCTCATGGCACTCGAGCCCTGCTCCATCCCCTGCATCCCCTAGGCACACGCCCATTGCCCCATTGCGCGCTAGCGTTGTTCATTCTCTCGCCTCTCTCTCTCTCTCGCCTCTCTCTCCCTCTCTCTGCCAAGCTTAACCACTTGACCCCCGCGACCTAAAGACAACCACCACCACCACCACCACCACCCTTGCACCTTCTGACTGCAAACGCAGCCCTTAGTGCGATATTGCGCTGCTATCGCCGCTTAATCTTTTGGCCTTGTACTCCGCGATCGTTCGACTCCACCCGCCCCTGACTGCAGCCCCTTCTTTTACATGCCATACATGTCATTGGCAAGTTCCTGCTCACACGACCGACTTTCCTTTTTCACTCCCCCATAACAACACACAAGCACTTAACAGGCGCATCCGCTACAGAGAGACAGAGCACACGGCACAGCGCTAGAGACAGCGAGCGTGACAGTGCAGCGAACGAAGAACGAGCAGACGACGACGACCTCGAAGGCACTCCATCTTCCAGGCCAGGCTGCCCTTGGGTACCCACCAGGAGTCAGCTCAGACCCTCCTCGTCCTTGTAAATAGACTTTTTTCCTCTGCCCCTGCGTCCTCTTCTTCAACCTTCCATCTTTTTTTTTATTGTTGTTTTTGTTGTCTTGTATCTTATCTCCATTGTCCTGTACTTCTGTACGCTCCGCTTCAAGATCTCTCCTCTCTGCACTCCCTTTCCCTTCGCTTCTCGTCCTCTCATTTTGACAACCTAACGCCTCTCAGCCATGAAGTTTGCAAAGTACCTGCAGGATGAGGTGGTGCCAGAGTGGAGAAAGGCATATATCAACTACAAGCAAGGGAAAAAGTATCTCAAGGCGATTGAGCGTGCTCTTGACGACCTCGAGGCAGCAGGTCCGTTGGATCCTGCCGCCATCCCCATCGAACTTCTCGAGGCAGTCGAGCACGAACAAGGCGCCGACCCATCGCCTCACCCGCATGTACACTATTATCCTCAGCAGCCCAATCTCCCTCAACAACCTCCTTCTCGGCCACTGCCTCAGTCCCTCCACCAAAAGGATCCCAGCTCAGAATCCGATACTGCTGCAAGGACAACCACTCCCATCATCTCCAGGAAACGAGGACACGGCAGGAACTACTCGGCCATCATTATACCACCCCTCTCTTCAAGCTCTGTCAATTCTCAGCCAAACACAAACACCACGTCCCTGCAAGGGACGACGCTGGTGGATGACGATCGGTCAAGAGCCGGAGGATCATTTATCAATGACGCCGAGACTGTGCAGTCGGGAAGCAGAGGCCCGCTGCAAACCCCCACCAAGTCTGGATCCACAGGGTCGTCAGCGTACCAGTTTGGCCAGGCGGCTCGAACACAGAGCTCGCAGATCCTGAAGAGTCTCTCCCGGCGTTTCACCATCGTTGGGTCCTCCGAGTTCCCTGCCAGGTCGCGGTCTATTCAAGGTACGACGCATGCATGAGCCTGCATGGCAAAGTTTGCTCGTGTGATCGTCAGGAGCACACAGAAGGAAAAAACAATCGTCATGTTGCGCTAATTTTCAAGATGCGACCTCCTTTATTTTATTCTCCTAGTTGACGATGGCCCGATTGACCGTATCCTCGACCAACTGCTGCCCGAGGAACGCGATTTCTTTCAATTCCTGGATGGTCAGCTCGACATGGTCAACACTTTCTACAAGGGTATGTGCAAGACATATAACGCCCTATTGCCGCACAAAGCCGACGCCAATCTACAAGATGTGTGCGGTACCATATATCTCTTCTTCCTCACATTCTCCACCTTCCTCTTGATCCTCTGTAGAGAAGGAACTGGAAGCAGTAACCAAACTCAAGGTTATAAAGCAACAGCTCTTTGTAGCGAACGAATGGAAGCGGCGCCACGATGAAAAGATGGTAAGCAGGCCCCATTCCGATCAAGAAATCCGTCAGACTGGCAGTAATAAGCCCGACTCATCTCATCAACACCATTGACCACTTCTTTTTTTTCTCTTTTGCATGCGACTAGGCTAAGGCGGAAGCCGAGCGGGGGTGGTACATTGCAGAGTGGTCTCGGGTTAGGAAGGGCCTGGACAACTTGATGAGAGCGGACAGCGCTGTCACTGAGGACGTCACCATTGGACCGACTAGGAAGCCATACCAGCTCCCTGCTCTACACACAGCATTCACGACCTCTTCGGCTACTGGAAGCCTACCAGATCCCGAGCAGGGTCTTCGACAGCGGGATCCTCGCGGTGCAGATAGCCTCTCGGACCTGAATAACGGAAAGGGGGGCTTCGATACGATGGTTATTCAGGACGAGCTGGTGCTGCAGGACGCGGAGAGCCGTCGACAGCATCTGAACCACAAAGTCGCAAGGACCAGAATCAAAGCCGCGCTGTACGAGTTTTATCGAAGTTTGGAGATGGTCAAAAATTACAAGGTCTTGAACCACACAGGTTTCGCAAAGATCTTGAAGAAGTTTGACAAGACGGCTGGATGGAAGGCTTCCAAACCATATTTGAATCAGCGGTTAAAGCCTGCATACTTTATGACCTCGACCGTTGTGCAGGACCTGATCAAGGAGACTGAGGATGTCTTTATCGACGCATTCGAGAAGGGCCATCGTCGACGAGGCATGGCCAAGCTCAGAATACCCGACTTAAAAAATCATGTAAGGCACCATCCTGGTCATGTATCCTTCGCGCAATTGATTATTTTATAACCTAAACTGTTATTTTCTTTTATCAGACACACCATCTTACGTCGACAAGGATTGGTCTATACATGGGTCTGGCTGCGCCTCTACTCGTTCAGGCTCTACAGGCCGCGTTTTCAGACGAAACACCTGCAGAGATCCCATATTGGGATGGTCTCTTGCTTGTGTACGGGGGCTTATTCTTAACGATCCTCTTTGCGTGCCTTTTTGGCATCAACATGTACGTCTGGGCAAAGTCGAGGATCAACTACAAGTTCATTTTCGAATTTGATCCCCGCGACAACTTGGACTTTCACGAGTACTTTGAGGTGAGTGGCCAGCAACCTTTCACTCTGCGTCCGCTTTTGATCGGCACTTCAGAATACTAAAATGATGATCACATTTTACATGGGCCTTCTTTTTTGGGCTTTAGCTCCCCATCTTCATGATGCTACTCTTGACTTTGGCGGTGTACCTGGACTTTGGTTCCAAATTGACAGCCCATGTTGCCACTGCGTATTGGCCCCTGATTCTGATGGCTATCACGGCCGTGATTTTATTCTGCCCACTTCCCATCGCTCACTTCACGGCTCGAAGATGGTTTCTTTCGAGTATTGGTCGCATCATTGCCAGTGGATACTACCGGGTCGAGTTCAGAGACTTCTTCTTGGCGGATGAAATGAACTCGCTGTCCTATTCAATTGAGCAGTTTGAATTCGCAATGTGCGCATATTCGCAGCAGTGGTCGGATCTTGGTAAGAATGGGGGGGTTGCTTTTTCTCTCGATCCATGAATTTTTTTTGGACACGTTCATGGCATTGACGCTTTGATCGTAAATTGCTGCCTTTTCATAGGAAGCACCTGTTCCACGAGTCATATGTGGATCACACCTTTCGTCACAGGATTGCCAGCTTGGTTCCGATTCTTGCAGTGTCTCCGCCGTTACCGCGACACGCTAGAGTGGTTTCCACACTTGTTGAACGCGGGAAAATACTCTGCCAGTCTTCTCAATCTATTTGTGTACTTCTCCTTCCGGCACTATGGAGGTTCGCAACTTAAGGCGGCGTGGATTGCTGTCTCTCTGTTCACAAGTACCTACACGTTCGCATGGGACATCTACATGGACTGGGGGCTCTTCCGCTTTGGAAGTCTTAAAGGTGGCGCCCAAGAACATCCTTTCTTGCGACAGGAGCTGGTCTATTCGAGGACATGGGTGTACTACATGGCGATCGTTTTCGATTTCGTGGGGCGCTTCTCGTGGTTGGCGAGACTGATACCTATGAACGTGAATGTGTCCTTGCTATCGTTCAGTCTGGCGTTTATCGAGGTGCTCCGGTAAGACATTTATGTCGTATTAACATGTGTCAAGTTGTTTTTGATCTCTTAAGGCAGGCCACTGATCGCAAAGAACTTGAATTGCACACTTTATTAGACGCTGGCAGTGGAACTTTTTCCGCTTGGAAAATGAACACTTGAACAATTGTGGTCAGTTCCGCGCCATCAAGGATATTCCTCTCCCATTCCATATACGCGTTGAAGGCGAGTCGGATGAGGAGGAAGAAGAAGAAGACCAGGATGAGTATAGGTCTGAAGGCGAGGATGAGTCTCATTCAAAGAAGGGCGACCTGGATACAGCGGGTTCTGACCGCAGAGTATCCCATGCTTATCAGTCTATTCATTCGGGTCGTCGTTCGGGTATGGTGCGCTCCAAGAGCTCGCAAAGTAGCTTTGCAGAGTTCATCGATGATGGCCATGCGCACGGACTGTCCAACCTTGGTGGACCGGCGACGGGAGATCGCCATACCAGCACAAGTCGCGGTTCACTGCACTCGGCCGTATCTCCTCGAAATAACTCTTACCCATACCCAGGCACTCGCCAGGGCGATGAATCACCTGCAGCACTGTCCAGGACATCGCTCGGTAAAAGCGTGCACAGCCATATGGAGCAGCCGATCCATCCGTTTGTGCTAGCAAGGAGCAACTCGTTTGTTGAAGCTGCTGTGGCCGAAGCTGGATTTAAGGACTCGGTGCGTGAAGGTATAGAACAGGATGTGAACAGAAACAAGTTCTACGACCGCCGCGACTTTGATTCCAAGATGATCGACACGGATAGCTCACTGTGGTCAACCAGACCAAGTGCTCCAAGGGCGAGATCAGGAACAGGGTCCGGCTCACTGCATGGGTTGCAAAATTTGAGTTCAGGGGGCGCTGGTGGTCCCGATGCCAGTAGTGGACGCGTGGCGGAGATGGATAGAAGATCAAGAAGCCAGGGAGTTCAGCGGAGGAAGATGAGTATTGGGACACGGATGCGACAAAGCATTTTTGGCACATCCAAGAGAGGTGATTCTGACGACGACGAGGACGACGACGAGGAAGGTCTAGACTACCCGCAATCTTAAATTTATGAGCGATAGAAATAAACCAAGTATGCAAGCCTAGTTGCCGAACGAAGGCAAACCGACCTTTGATGCGCCCGCCCGTGCCTTCTTTTTGCTGTAAACATACGGCTACCTACCACTACTGCTACTGCTGATTCTAAACAAACAAAAAAAAACTTGCAAGAATGCGACATCTGTCGCCGAGGCTCGTCCATTTTATCGCCCTCGTCTTCCCTCCACGGTTTGACAGGTTCTACAAGGGTATTAGGAGTCCAATGAGAAGACATACCAACGACAGAGCCAGCATATGTGTCTTTGTGATGGGGTGGATCATCACTCGAAAGTGGTCCGTGATCCGCACAACGTGTTCTTCAGACAGGCCCATCAGCATCAAGAAACGCCCACCCGAGTCGGTGAATGACGATCCATGATCCAGAAGAGAGCTTGGCTCTTCTATAATAGCCGAAGGCATCATGACTGGATCTTGAAGCTGATGATGAGGAAGATGATGCTGCTGTACCAGGAACTGGGAGCCACTAGCCGTTGACGAGACTGAGTTGCGCTTGGAGGACAAGGCACTAGTGGAGGCGGCCGTCAGGCTCGGGCTTTGTGGGTAGTAGTCAAGTGAGCGTCTGGAGGACGTGAACAGGGTCGGGTACGAGCCTGGCGAGGATGTGGCTGAAGAGCAGGTGGAGGAGCTGCTGGAGAGTCTCCGGCCTACGCCGCCGATCGAGATGGTGGGCCTTGTCGCCTCCATGTACTGCCAGCGTTCAAAGACCTGCTGCTGGCGCGGTCGTTCTCGACTGAGGTCAATGGCTGAGAAGGGAGGAGTATAGGAAGAGGACCGTGATCGATGAGATGAAGCGACCGAAGACGAAGACAGTGTTCCTGCATCGTCCTCAGGATCGCCCAGCGAGAGCGCAGAAGGAGAAGAGCATGGGATGTAATGCTCTACGAAGCGCTTGTGGTCGAAAGTCTTCCACTAATAAAGTTGGCCGGTGCCAGAACAGGGCACCGGTTGCTTGTTAAAATGAGAAAGAGTTTTTTCTCAAACCATATTGAAAGAAGGAGGGGTTCACACTGTTGCTCCTTACGGTACTGGTGTTGAGGTTTGACACCTCTTCATCAATCAGCGCAACCGTCTGTAAGAGAAATCTGTCTTGAGGACTTATCCAGCTCTCACTTCGAACTGAAGTTTGGGCGAGATAGAGAAGAAGCCGGGAGCGTCTGTTTAGCAATGTGCAACGGACCGACTGGGGCATCCAACCGTTGGGGTAAACTGTTGCAAAGGTGGGGGAGGTAGTATACCAAAGATCTTGATGGACTCTCCAGGCGCTAGCGCACCAAGCACAGGCTTGACCGAGTACTTTAAAGGGGCGTTGGTCTTGAACTTGAATCCAATGGGACCAGCGGACAGGTTCTTGAGTCGTAGCTTGGCTATTTGGCCCGGCGGAGCTCGTGAGGCTGTGAAAAGGGTTGTTTTTTTAGCGTCTTTGTGGGTTTTGGTAGGACGCGAATGAAGAGAGGCGTAGACAGCCAATCACAATGCTGGGACGTGCCCTGGTGTTCAAGTTCCTGGCTGCCATGCAAGATTCCGGATTCACCGTTGTCTTCAATCATATCGGCCCTTTTCGTTCTTTACCTTCTCGTTACTGATTTGATGAATGCCAGTTCACTAAGCGTCCCGTCCCTCATACCTTAGTGGACAGCATCACCACCAATCTGTTTTTGTCTGAAGGATGAACGTGTCCTCAAGGTTTGTGTAGATTCTCACTTCCCTCGCTCAGTTACGGAGACGTTTGCCATGTGCTACTCTCTTGCAAACCGCCTCATGACGCACAATGTGGAAGAGAGACTGATGTTCGCACGTTTGTTTCATGCCTGAACTCCTACTGGGAACCAACCAACTGTGCCACGCCATGCCACAAAATACCAGTAACAACCCGATACCCTTTTTTTTTTTTGGCGCACAAGCACAAACTTGCAGTCCACACATGCTACTGCATCAGCGCACGCTCCTTGTTGTCTTTTCGTGGTTCGGTGGTATGGAGGAATGGGTCACCCCGATGACATATCAGCTGAATCGGGAGAATATCAATGCCTCTTCCTTCTCACTTCCTTTTCCTCCCACTTCGTCTTTTTGCTCCTGTAACGACTCTGACGGAGACGTTCACAATTCGACTCATAGTAGAGACCACCATGACGAGGAGTACGCATATTGTTCGCACTTACCATAGAAATGAAATTGCTGAGGTGCTATTTGAAGAAGTGACAGATCGGCAGGAGAGTGTGAGGTGGACATGATATCTGCGCGCGCTTTCGAATGTTGAAGCAGTTGAGAAGAGTGAGGAGAGTGGGGAGGGTGCCAGTAGGGGCGGATAGAGATGGGCGAAAACAAAGTGAAGGGGTCAAAGAGAGGCTGCAAGAGTGATGACAGAAAGCAAGGATGGACGTTTCAACGTATCGGGAGGAGAAACCAGCCTTTTTATAACAGATCGTCGCTCGCCCCTCTGCGGCAAAGCAGCAGGAAGCAAAAAGGACAAAAATATAGCGAGATGCAGCCGTCAATGCATGATCGGAATGGGAGACAGCTTCGTCCAGGCAACGTGCGTGCGCAGAGGAACGCGAGAGGAGTACTCAGAACTGGGGTTTGGCCATTCAGCGACCACAGCCTGTGCGAGCCAGTTCCCTCCTCATATGCGAATCTCGCGGGCAGTCCCCTTGTTTGTTTTTGCTATATTTTTCACACTTTCCTTTTTTTTTTTTCTTCTTTACCCCTCTTCATCATAATCACCTTGCTCTTGCACTTCCCACCAGGAAGCAAGTTAAACGATTGAAGAGAGACACAATAAGCCTGCACTCTATCCCCTCCCACCGCTCTAGCTCTCGCTCTTACTACAGACCGCCTCCTCCCCCTCTTTTTCCTTCTTGGAACCAGAAGATCCGAACGTGCCCATAGCTGTTGCTTGCCTTGCTTTCCAATAGTCCTTTCATCGCCATCCTTGCACAATACCCTCGTTTCTATCCTTTTTTTGTTCTTGTCTCCTCAACGTCTATTCAAAAACTTTACTCTCTACTTGTTTCGGCAAGAAGGAGAGTTTTTTTGTTTTCGAAAAGGACACTGAGGCTGGTGAACGAAAAAAGGTTATATGACTTGGGAGGAGTGTGAGGACAGTGTGCTGGAGGATGGGGAAGCACTTGCAAACATACTTTTGGACACTTTGTTCGAAATCTTTTGCGGAGGGAGTGTGGGGGATGATTTGAAACGGAATGCGAGCCAAGAGCCGGGAATGGGAAAGGAGCCTGGCATACCCTCGCTGCAGATCGCCCTGGATTCGGGACTCTGGTGACTTTTAACCATGGCACCGGACCAGCCCATGACCTTTTGGCGATTTGAAGTGAGCGGTACATTTCGCTCTCTTATCATACTCTTAACATAAAACAAAACAAAACAAAACAATATTCTCGTGCAGATCAGTGATGGAAAGGTTGGATCTGATGCAGATCAGTTGACACACTGGAGAGGATGGGATAGATCTACCGCAATCAGATCAGTGCTGATCTCTGTGTAAAATTTTGTTCGTCTTGGATCATCAGATCTCCTGAAAAGGTGTTCACAAATGAGTGTTGCTGTTCATCCTCAGACAGAGTCTTGGGAGTTTTATTCTAGTAGTCCGCTGTCTCTGGTGCCCATAGTTTGAAAGTCCTGTCGAAGCCGCTGGAGCCGATGAAGCGACCGTTACTGGATATGTCAACGCCTGTCACTTTACCAGTGTGCCCTACAAGACTCTTTTGCAGTTTCCAGTCGTCCGCACTCCAGATCTTGATCGTGCCATCGAAACTGCAGCTGGTCAAGTACAGTCCACTCTTGCTGGGCCGCGGCTGCTCTCCATCCACATGCATGCGCGCCTCAGGATCATTTTCGGTGAGCGAGCCCGAAAAGAATTTGATATCCGAGACGAGGTTCGTGTGTGCAGGGATGGAGTGGATAGACCGCAGCGTACGGAGGTCCCAGATTCGGATAGAGTTATCGGCACTTCCGGTAGCAATCTGGTAGCCATTTGGTGCAAAGTCGATGCCAAGAATATCGGAGACATGGCCCTCCATCGTTAATGCCGATCGCCCTGTCCTGAGATCCCAGACGCGTCCTACAGCATCGAGACCTCCTGTGGCTGCCAAAGATCCATCGCATTGAAATCCAATGGCATACACCTCACGCGAATGTCCGCGCTGCGTCAGAACCTCTGTGCCCGCCTCAATATCCCATAGTCTCCATGTACCGTCATATCCAGCGCTGCCTAGGAAGCGTCCCGTAGGATGAAATCCAATGCGTGCTACCCTAGCTTCATGGCCCTTCAAGGACCGAATCGGTGTATCACTAAACAATTAGCGAGAAATGTCAGTTATTTAGTACGGTGCGCTCTGTCACTCATCCTTCGATCGGTAATAAGCAACTTTCCATTTGTCGGTAGGCGTACCTTTCCAGCGACCATAAGTTCACAATGCCATCTCCTCCTCCGGAGGCCAGATTGACTGCGGCGCGGTCCTGTGTGATATGCGCTCTTGGGTGCCATTTGATTCCTCCAATTTTGTCAGTGTGGCCTATAAAGTCCATAAAACGGCGGTAAATACAGGAATCCAGGACTTTTTGAACGTGGTACCATGGTTGACGTGCAGCGCTATAATCCTACCTCGTAATGTGTGAACCAGCTTCGAGTCGGGCACGCTCCAGATCTTGCAAAGTCCTCCAAAGGATCCTGTTGCTAAATAATTGCTGTCAGGCGAGAAACTGCACTGAGATAAGGGCCTATCGTCTCCGATCTGCGACGCGTAGTTTGCATATGACTAAAACAACAGTAAACCTCATTAATACGTGTACATACTTGACATCAGACAACCTTTTCAGCATCAGGTAATTACCTTTAGTTTCTCGAATTCCTCAGATCGCATCGACTTGAATACTGCCACCGAAATCTTGTTTTCCTCGCGCTGCCTTGCCACTCTCTCAGCAGCTCTAGTGAAGGCGAGATTGAAGCGAGATATGCAATGGCACATAGTCAATATGGTGTGTAACACAAAACACTTGTGTAGAAACGTAGAAAGGAGAGTGGGCTTCCGGTTTGTTTTTTACCTTGGTAAGGAATAATGGGCGATATCCCTCCGAGCTTTTAGGAGACTGTCCGTTCCAGGAGTGTATACTTCTTCTTCCTCATCGTCCGATCCGCTCTCGTCATCCTCGCCTCCCGACTCCATTTTTTCATCGCCTCCTTCGATGATTGAATCCTTTGCCATAAGTTCTCTCAAACGCGAACGCCGATCCATATTCTAGACACCGAAAGATATAAGGAAACAAAAAAACCCCCCCCGAAGGCTAGCGTCAGAAACCAAGTTCTTCATCAGAAAAATGCAGGCCGCATCCTTGAGCGTCTTTACAAGGTACTTACATCTTCACCGAAGAAGCAGACCGGTTCGCCGAGTTCCCGAAGCTTTTCCCGCACTTTTTTGTCGTCAGTCGGTACTGCAACAGTTCTGGCTCTTTTTCTCCGCTCAAACATCTCGAGCACTTCTTGGTGCTGATCTCTTGCCCGTTTTGACGAGTCGCTGTGTTCATAGTCGTTGTCCACCTCTATTAGCACGACGAGAGCAAAAAGCAATACAAGAGAGCGAAATTGCGATTAACTTCCAGACACGGGCGTCAAAGGCGACAGACATCATAAACTCGGTATAAGTAATAGATAAAGTAAAGCGCCCTCTTCCGCGTACTCAAGTCGTCCAGTGTTGTTCCATGCGACTGTGTGACTGGACTCGCAGTGGCAGCCGCAGTTGCAGCCGCTTGGCGGTTCTTGGCCTCGACTGTCTCCAGTGATCCAAAGTGGATGCGACCTCCTGCTGGCTTTCCATTAGCGCCTTCCATGAGTCTCGTTTGAGTATGAATGTAAAGGTGGATGTGAATGGATGCAGGCGATGTCTGTCTGGACTTTGAAGACCCATTTTGGTGTGGCTTGTTTGTCAATTTTCAAGAGCGGGCTTTGCAGCTGGAAAATCACGAAAGCTCAAAGGTGGGGGTTGAACGTAGATGTCGCGTCGGCTAAGGAGAGCCGGCTGGCCTCATGTATGGTTCATAATCCTAGAATGGAGAAGAGTGGAGCGCGCTAAAGGGCATGGGCCATATGGTAATAGGGACCAAAAAACGCGTGATGCTTTTATTGTTCTCCCCTTTCACACCTGAGTGTCTAGATCTGTGAGATGGACACTTTGAGATATCCGAGAGATCGGACGGTAACTTTGAACGGGAGGGTGCCCTTCTCGCGCTGTTCTCCCGAACCATTGAACTAAAGAAGGAGAGTACTCTACTCAGTCTGGACGGTTTCACTTGACAGCGGTTACCCGTCAGATAAAAACAAACCGTATCACTACCCAAATTGTGGAGGCAAATGCCAGGCACTGAGGCAACTCCTTACCACGGGTTGATGCACTTGTGTTAGTTGGTATACGCCTGCAAGCAATGCGTGCTTTGATTGGTGTTGGGGAGACAAGCGTCGACAGGCGCTATATGAATGTTGTGAGCCATCAGTTGTGCGTGTAGGCTTGGACTCTGCGGACAGAGGCGGAAAGCCATCTGTCTCCGCAATGATGTCTTGTTCCCGGCGTGACAGGGGGCGCCCAGTCTTTGCTGCCACGATGAAACTTGTGGCCCATTCGTATCCAAACGACCCGAGGTTTTCGCGGCAACCACGGGCCGCCACCTGCTCTAGAGGTAGGGTACTTGGTACGCGAAGGAGACCAGCTGGTGGCTTTCATCATGGCGCGGTTGATTTTCAATCTCGGGAAGCAGTGAGCCGAGAGAGAGGTCCGACCGGGTCTCCAGTGAAGCGAGCGCCCGCCAAAGAGTCAGCCGAGGCAGAAGGCGTCGGAGAGACCAGTCCGAGGTGCAAGAGCCTCTGCTTATGTGCTCAGCTCAGTTTGGGAGGACGTGCACTAGGAGAGTACACAGGAGCAAGGGGGTCTTGCAAGCTAACAGACTGGAGGAATAGAGGAATAGTACTCCGAGCGTCGTAAAAGAAAGGTTTATTACATAAAGTGTCTTCGTTACTCTTCTTCACCCACTTTTGCTTCTGCGATCCCCGCCTTCTTCAAACATTCCACCCATCACTCTCATTCTTCATTTCTCATTCCTTATTCCTTGTGCATCCCTCTCACACTCACGACTTCACTTTCCCCTCCTGCCTATTTCTATCAGCGCTACCGTGTCTGAGTACCTGGAACTCATACCCTACCTCTGTCTATCGTCTCAAGACTCATGGCGACCCAAGCCCCCAAGCCCAAGCTCAACGAGGAGCAGATCAAAGTCGTCTACTCCATTCTCGACACGTTTGTCCCTGAACTTGAGGGGAAGGAGCTCGAGGACTTTGTGCGTGAAAACTCAAACGGGACCAACGATGAGGCTCTACGAGCGTTTGGAAAGGCCGGCGTTATCAACCAACATGTGGCCGAGTTAGTGATCGAAAAACTGCACTCGCTGCCCACCGAAAAGATCGAGGAGCTGGGCACAGTCTTCAAGGTTCTCAACACAAAGTAAGGCTGGGGCCAAAGTGGACGTTGAGGGTACTGGGATGATTTGGATTGCAATTGGGCTGTGTGAAAAAACCCCCTGCTTTTTGCTCACTATCCTCTGTTTCTCAATGTACAGGATCGGAACACTGGCTCTGGGAGGTACCTATGGCGAGTTTCCTTCACTCTCCCGCGAGCAGCGTACCAAGATTGTCCTGTCCTGGTCCGGCAGCATGATCACCAAGCTCCGCATTTTGTCTCGGGCGATGTTTGCCCTGGCAGCTATAAGCTTCTACACGCAGCCACTTGAAGTCGTCCATAATGCACTCAGATACCCTGGGCCAGATCCTCAAATGCATTCTGAGAGGTTTTCAGCCAAGACCTTTCCTGTCTACGATTTTATCGAGGTGCCTCCCCAAGGTCTTGAGCTCTCGGTTGACGTGGTCATTGTCGGATCTGGTGCTGGAGGCGGTGTCATGGCAGCAGAGCTCTCCAAGGCCGGCAAGCGTGTTTTGGTAATTGAAAAGGGCCACCATTATGCACAGAGTGAGCTCACTCTCGTGCAGTCGGATGGACTGAGCAAGCTGTACGAAAGTGGTATGTCCGTTGTTCTGTTCACTTTGATCCTGGGTCTCTGTGCTCATATTTCTCCATTCTACTTTGAGAGACGCATGCCTTTTTTTTCTTGACTGCACAATCCACCGTGCTCCCAGGCGTTCATGCGTTCACATGCAGGCGCTAACTTTGCAGCTTTAATTTGTACTTTTCCCCTCTCGATTCCGCCGCATCCAGGCGCCTCCTTGGCTTCGACCGACGGAGCGGTAACCATCCTCGCCGGTTCCACCTGGGGCGGTGGAACGACCGTCAACTGGTGCGCTTCACTCCAGGTAAGGGTCATTCACACTTTTGCATAAGGTTTGCAGGTTTGCAGATGCTTTGTCTGCGTTGCTCACCCACACTCTCTGAACGTTTTGTATGGTGTACAGCTCCCTTACTTTGTCCGGGAGGAATGGGCTAAACAAGGCCTTCCCTACTTCACCTCTCCCGGCTATCAAAAATCACTGGATGCTATTGTCGAGCGCCTTGGCATCTCGGACAAGTTCCTGAAGCACAACACTGCAAACCGTCTGTTGCTGGAAGGATGCCATAGACTTGGATACCCAACAAAGGACATCCCTCAAAACACTGGACACCAGGAGCATTCCTGTGGATGGTGCGGGTTTGGATGTCGTTTTGGCGAGAAGCAAGGCACCATGATGACCTTCTTACAGGATGCCAAGGATTTTGGCGCACAGTTTATGCAAGACACCTTTGTGGAGCGTATTCTTATCCAACAGGGCAAGGCGATCGGAGTTGTCGGCACTCAGAACGGACGAAAAGTCACAGTCAAGGCGAATAAGGTTGTCGTTTCGGCTGGATCAATCCATAGCCCAGCACTGCTGCAGCGCAGTGGACTCAAGAACAAGAACATTGGCAAAAATCTCTTTCTTCATCCCGTCTCGTACGTCTTTGGAAAGTTTGAGAAGGAGGTCAATTGCTATGAGGGATCCATCATGACAGCTGTAAGTTGTTTCGCCTAGCTGACCGGCTGCGGGAGTACTGTTGAAAGAAAAAAAATGGTTACTAATTATTTATATCCATGATGGTTGTGACAACTTGAAGCTCTCGACCGTCGCTGAGAATACGGATGGTCAAGGCTATGGATCCAAGATCGAAGTGCCATCGCACCACCCAGGACTCAACTCCATCAACACCAAGTGGCTGAGCGCCGCAGATCACAAACGCCGCATGTTAGACATGAACCATATCATGCCCTTGATCGTACTCTCCCGCGACCGCGATGGCGGTTCTGTCGAACTGGGACCCGATGGAATGCCTCGCATCAATTATGTGGTGTCCAAGCATGATACCCTGTCACTGGAGGAAGGTGTGGACCGTTCCTTGCGCATCCTTGTGGCTGCTGGAGCAAAGTCGGTTTGGACCGCCCAGGGCGCTGTTCCGGATTTCCATGTCAACCCCACTCTCGGATACAACGACCCAGCATTTGAAACTTACTTGGCAAAGGTGAAGCGTGCGAGCATTCGGCCCGGATCTACGGTCATCGGTAGTGCCCACCAAATGGGCACATGGTATGTGCTATCTTTTTTTCCTGAACACTTTGACCTAAAAAGCATGTCTTTTCGCGCGTCCCGGTTCACCATGACTTATTGACGTGTTCTCTTTCACTGTCCTCATGTACAGCCGGATGGGAAGCAGCCCCAAGACTTCTGTGATCAAGCCCACTGGCGAGACCTGGGAAATCAAGGATCTCTTCGTAGCCGACGCATCCTCGTTCCCAACGGCTAGTGGTGTCAACCCAATGCTGACCACGTACTCGATGGCTCATTCCATTGCCCAATTTTTGCTAAGTGGAGAGCTCACCTCCAAGCTTTAAAGTGTTTCCTTTGCAGGCGAATAAATATACAGGTTTACGTAATTTTGTTCGTGGTGAATTTGGTGTATTAAGTTGTTATCCGTCGATCATGCCCACAATCTCCTCGGTCTCCTCCTCCTCCTGAGGCTCCTCCTCCTTCTCGACGCCATCCAATTCTTCGCCATCATCCCGATATTCGTCCGCAAAGCTGAGATCGGGCAAAAGATCCTCTTCGTCCTCGGGCTGTTTCTTAAGTAAGGTGGCCGCGTTTACCTCTGGGAAGTCATGATTCGTAACTTGAGAGTATTCTTTCAGATCTAGTGACCATGTAGGGATCAGGTCAGGGAAAAATCCAACACCATGATCCGATCGTATTATGAAAGAAAAAGAAGAGAGTGCCACGTGTATCCGAACATGTTCACTTTACCCATTCCGGCTCTTCGGTTCAGTGCCTCCTCAACCCGCTGGTGATTTATCCGGTCCTCGCGCTTGAACTTGTTTCGAACGCCGATGCGACTCTTACCCGGAAAGAGTCGAAATATGATCCCGAAATCCGTACCCCATTGCGATATTGCCTAGACAGTAAAGTAAAGCGAAACGCGCACATCTTGCTAGTATCAAAAGTGCACAATGACCGTGACTTTTTCCGGTCCAGCCATTGTTAACGAATGGTGATTCCAATGTCACAACGCATACCTCATAGAATCTGTCCGTATCCTCTTCACTCCATTTTTCAGATTTTGGTTTTGTCGAGTACGAGGAGCTGTTGACAAACTTGGTAAGGGTTGACTCCTCGACATATTCCATAGGGCCTTGATCCTCGACAGCATCAACAACGGCGTGGTCGACCACAAGGGAATCCTGGTCCAGCTCAATGTGGCCGTCAACAACGCGCACCTGCGGAGCGAGCCTACAATAAGTATCAACGAACACGCGTTAGAAATAGGTACAATAAGATCAAGCCAACATTCACTCTCGCGAGTGAAGCATCCAACTGAGGTTGAGTTCCTTTGTCCTTGATCCTTACGTCTTGTTCATAAGCTGTGGAGGCGCACTGGGTTCGCGTTTAGCCTCAGCTTCCTTTTCATCTTGCTTGATGGCAACTTGCTCCTCGTACTCTTCTGCGAGCTCATCGACCTCATCCTCTGCTGGTCCTGGTGTCTGTGAAATCTCTCTATCGCCATGCACTTTACCACCGTTGGCACGTAGCAGAGCCCGGTCTTTCCTCCTCTGCCTCTTTAGTTTCCGTTTCTCCTCCTCCAGTTTCAAAAGTTCAAAGTAGATTTTGGATCTTCGTCCTGTGCCCATGTCCTTCGTGAATTCGTGCATATAGGTGTCCGAGTAATCCGGCACCTCGTCATCTCCATCCTCAGTCAAATCTTCTCCTTCTTCCATGTGGCTGCTCTCCCGCGTCCTATTCCGGATAACTTGCTTTCCTTTGGATCGTTTTCGGGATGAGGTCGAACTCTCTGGGGTTTCTTCCTCGTCTTCGTCATCTCGCTCAGTGTGGGTTCTAGCCGTGGGGACAGATATGATGGATGCCCCCTTGGCTGGTTTGGAGCTCCCAACAACGATGGGTTTCCCTGCGGTCGCCGATGCCGAATGTGACTCTTCAACATCGCGTTTATCGGACGTTGTGGGGAAGGAGATGGCGGTCCCCTGTTGAGTCGGCTTGTCTTTTTGAAGTTTCGTGGGGCTGAAAGGTGGGGATTTGGGCGTGGAAACAGGTCTAGTAAACGTTGAGGGCGGAGACATGGGTGCTGCTGCTGGTGTCGATACAGCTGACAACCTTCTTGACGGCAGGTCTTTTTCGGCTGTGCTGCTGGCGCCTGCTGGAGTTGAGGCAGCGGCGCCGCTGGGTCCAGCATCCGACTCTAGCAATGACGCTCCAAAGGATCCTGCATCACTCCCACTATGCGAAGGTGTTGGAGCCGGGGTTCCATCCTCTGATTGTACGGTTTTGCTGCGATTGGGACGAGCCTTGAGCTTTGGAGCGAATCGTGTCTGGCCCTTGTCTATGTATGCCAGAGTGAGAGTTTAGTGATCTGTCTGCAGGTTCATTCTGTCCTTCCCTTTGGCATGTCTGCGCCATGTACCGTACCGATACGAGTGCTGATCCCGGACATGTGCCTTGGGTGTTGGACTAGGGTGCAGGAATGAAGTGGAGGGATAAGTTTTATTTCAGAGCGGATGTGTGTGTGGTGTGTGCTGCTGCTGAGCCAACCTTGCAGCCTTGGTCGCCAAAGAAAATAAATGTGGGTGGCTTGTCGGCGTTTCACCACCGCAAGCTCAAAGGTCTTGAACGCGTCCAACTATGAGCATGCTAAAGGGGTGCTGTCAGCTCGTGTCCTGCAGGTGGCAGTGCAGTCATGGCACCCAGCTCTTGGGAATTACCTTCATTGGCTATTTGCCGCATAGAGACGTTGCCAGCTTCCAACGAGCAGTTCCTGCCTTTACCGCCTCTGCTTGATTCTCCGTGGCGCTTACGACCATTGGACCTCCTATGCCAGTTTCGATTGCCTGTGCGCGCGACAGTTGAAGCTGGCTGCAAATTTTGATCGATGACCAGCTCTTCTGTTACTGCAGCTTGTTAGTTGATGCGCTCATGCAGATCTGATGTTGACATCCTGTGACACCGTCAAACCAAAAGTCGATTACCATTTTTCCTGGGCGACAAGAGGGTTACCCCCGTCTTATCGGTCTGCGCATGGACCTCAAATTTCCTTGAGCTTCTGGGCTCGTCTTGAAGCCGCTCAGTCATCGCCCCCTGTCCTTGTCCTTGGCCTTGTCCTTGTCCATGTCCTTGTCGCGGTGTTTGTTGCTTGCTTCCGGACCTGTGCTTCATCCTGCGGCCATTTCTGCCCTTGTTGCGAATTTGCGTTGGCTCCGTGTCACCGACGTCCAACTCATGGGCTTTGTGTTCCACAGCTCCAGACCGTTCGGTCATTTGTTTGGCCCTCGACTCGGGCACCCTTTTGGCTACATCCTCGCCACACTGTGCAGCCGACAGGAGAGTCAGTTTTCGACCATTTGTCGTCTCTGACGTGGGATCAGTTTCCTCGAGCCTCACTCCCACAGCATGACCGCTCGGTGCATCATGCTTGGGCTGCCGAGATGGTCCGTGGCGCCGTCTTGTTGAGGATGGCTTGCTTTGTTCGGAGGGTTTGCTTTTCTCAGAGGGCGGAGAGGGTTGACTTTTGGCTTTCTTTGACTGTCTTGACCTGGACCTGGGTGTTTTTGCGGCGGTATTACTATCCATGATTCCCTCGTCCTTACTCGCTTCCAAGGGCTCGAACGCCTCAACGCTCAAGAGGCTGTCAAGATACTCCTGAACAAGGTCGCGGGAACACTCAAGTTCCTGGTGGAGGCGTGCGAGTCGTGTGAGATTGGCATGGCTCAGCATTATGTAAGGGGAGTGGGCGGTGGAAGGGGTTGAGAATGGCGTAGTTATGGATGTGCATGGGTGAGTGAGATTCAGTTCGTGGGCGATGAGAATAGACAGAAAGAAAGCCAGCATGGCCCGCGCGTGTCGTTAAAGTTCTGTAGTGGGCCAGTCACGTCAACCAGCTTTCAACCAATATTTGCGTGGTTGCATGTTTGCATTCTGATCAGCAACCATTCAGCTCCCAACGAACGACAGCTCCCGCCATGCTCCCCACACCTGACCTCTCGCATCTGAAGAAAAAAGACTATGAGCATATCTATGAGCCGGCTGGTACAGTCCTGAACAACCCTGTACATTGTCCGTGATTGTAGGACCTCGCTCGCCATGCTAAATCGCCTTTGTGTCAAAGAGGATACTTTTCTGTTCTTAGATGCGTTTGAGGACGAGGTGCCTTTCCTGAAGGAGCTAAAACCAACCATATCACTAGAAATAGGGTAAGCTACCATATAATGGAGACTGTAGCCACCGATGAGCTTTGTCTCGCTTACTGGAGTTTAACTCGGAAGGCAACGCATTTCGCAACCATAGTTCTGGATCCGGCTGCGTGACAGCGTTCGTGGGCAAGATTCTCGGAGAGTCGAGTTGCTGTAGGTGGACAGTAATATCATGGACCTAGGACCCGCTCATCTCCGCATGACTAACTTGTGGCTGCAGTGAAATATTGCACAGATATCAATCCTAGAGCTGCAAGGGCAACTCTGGGAACAGCAAGGCAGAATCAGGTAGGAAGAGCGGCCACCTTGAATGACCAGTCGCGAAAAGGGCGTGGTGGCGATATGAATTACCAACTCTTAACCTTTCTCTCATAGCTCTCAGTAGATGTGATCGAAACGCATTTGGTTGACGCCCTTTTACCTAGACTGGAGGGTCAAATCGACCTGCTTTATTTCAATCCGCCATACGTTCTGACTCCTTCAGAAGAGGTGGGGTCGCATTCAGTGGAGGCCGCATGGGCAGGAGGCATTGATGGGCGCGAGGTCATCGATGAGGTCTTACCATATGTCAAGGTACGCTGTCGGCATATTATCCACCAGTGACTTGCCGCGACCCTGAACTCGTTCTCACAACGTCAGCTTCGTTAACCGTTATTAGCGCCTACTTTCAGCCAAGGGAGCTTTTTACATGGTCGTCGTTAACGAGAACAAACCCGACGACATTAGAGAGATTATGAAGCAGGATGGTTTCGATTCAAGTGTAGGTGCTTGCGGCTGTTAGTAGATAATATCAATGAATGTTTGCGGAGGTATCTATCTCACACGTTTGTTTTCCTCCACATCTGGATGGAATATAGGTTGTGAAGACGCGTCTTGCAGGACGGGAAAAGTTGTTTATCCTGAAGTTTACGAGAGTATAAACTGTTATTTGTAAAATGTAGCCACGCACAACCTCACTCCCGCACCACTCTAGAGATGACATTGGAGATAAAGATATAGAAGCGAGCGGTTTTCATGTTCTGACAGGAAGATGAAGCGGTTTTCCTGAGCGGTACGGCAGGAAAAGAAGCAAAGCCACCCAATTTTTTTCCTCCAGCTCCAGACAACAACCCAAGACGTTCGTTCTCCTCTCCATCCACAAAGTCCCTCCTTCTCCATTCAATACCATGGGTAATGCTTGCGCGAGGCACTGGCTGCTGGCCCTCTCCTCTCTCTAGCGTTGGTCTACACACGATTGTGAAAGACATCCCGTAACCGTTGCTAACTACTTGAAGTGTTCTCCTAATGGACACATGGCACAATGCAAATAGAGCCTTCACATCATTCGCAGGGCGAGCCTCTCTCAGGACGGGCATCTGAGCTGGCCGACTCGTTCTTTTCAGAGCTCACCGAAACGCTCGCTAGCCCTATGGGCGGCGGCCTGAAAAGTAAGTTTGACGGTTCTAATCTGATTCATCTTTTGTTATTATTCTGCGTTGCTTAATGACTACATCCTGACTCGAATGTAATGCTATAATGCCTACAGGAGAATATGAAGGGCGCGAGGGATCATCGGATCGCCGAAGCAGTCGCCACAGAGCAGAGGGTGGGGAATACAGGGACAGGGAAAGAGAGCGTGACAGGGACAAGGAGAGACACCGCTCGTCAAGCTCCCGACATGAGCGTGGAGACCGAGAGCGCAGTGAGAGAAGCGACCGTGACAGGCACCGCAGTGAGCGTGAGAGGGGTGAGCGTGGAGAACGCAGTCGGGAGGATCGCGACCGCACTGATCGGGATAAACGCAGCGAGCGAGACCGGGGCGATCGTGACCGTGAGCGCGACCGCGTTGGTGAAAGAGATCGTAGGGATCGTGATTACGATCGCTATGAGAGGGATCGTCGTGGCCGCGATCGTAGCCATGAGAGGCGCCCAGCCTCAGGGCGTGATGATCGACACCGCGATAGCAGATATGGCAGGAGATCTAGCAGGAGCAGGAGCCCACCTCGCGACATGTCACCCCTGCTTGATGAGCACAACATCTTGCCCATCAATAAGAGGGTGCGTAAACTCAAGAACTGGGATGTTCCTCCACCAGGGTATGAAGACAAGACGGTCCAGGAAGTCAAGGCATTGGGTACGAAATGATTTACCGTCAAGGCTATGGAAAGCTTTTGGGCTTGATTCATAAATATTCATCTTGCTCCTTTCTACTTCTTTCTACGATTATTAGGCATCTTCCCACCACCTGGACAACCCGCTGTCCTCCGATCAGAAATTCTGCAAGGAATGGATCCAGAGCGTGCTGCTCAGTTGGTTCACGAGCTGCCGCCCCGCCCTCTTCGAATGAATTACCCTCCTATGGGTGGACCTGGTGGAATGAACGGTCCCTATGGTAACATGGGCATGGGCTTCCGCAACAGTGGACCAGGAGGCGCCAACGGAATTGATCATACAATGGGAAGGCAGCAGAGGAGACTGTACTGTGGTAACCTCCCGATGGGTATCAATGAGGTTAGTTTCACAATGCCCACTCTGCCATCCAAAGCTTTTACCTTGCTTGTTTTTCACTAACACTTACATAACATGCTGCATTTCTAGGATTCCTTGGCAGACTTTTTCAATCAGACAATGATGGGCATGAACCTCACAACAGGGGCGGGAGCTCCTGTAGTATCGGTGCATATCAATTACGACAAGAACTATGCATTCGTTGAGGTAATGCTTGAAATATCTGTTTTGTGAGTTCCACAGCCATATTGAGTTACTTCAACAGCGACTAAAATCCTCTTCCTACATCAAAATTAGTTCCGTACCCCTGAGGAGGCAACGGCAGCAATGGCATTCGATGGCATCTCTTTCCAGGGCCAAACGCTGAAGATCCGTCGTCCTAAAGACTACCAGCCACCTGAGGGAGCGAGCAACGAGATGCCTCAAATTCACGTGCCGGGAGCCATCTCAACGAATGTGCCGGATAGCGAGAACAAGATCTTCATAGGAGGCCTTCCGCTTTACTTGAATGATGACCAAGTTATTGAATTGCTGACGGCTTTTGGCGAGCTCAAAGCCTTCAATTTGGTCAAGGAGAGCAATGGAGGAACCTCAAAGGTATGCATTGTTTGTCTCCATGCTAGTACTTGCTCGGCTATTGCTTTGCACCATTGACAAATTGATATTAACCTGCTCTCCTATGCATATATGGTTAACAGGGATTCGCCTTCTGCGAGTATCTTGATCCTAATCTCACGGACATTGCTTGCCAAGGCCTTAATAACATGATGCTCGGCGAGAAAAAGCTAGTGGTCCAGCGAGCCAGTGTCGGCTCATCTAGAAACCAAAACCCTGCAGGAGGCGCCAATTCGATTGCATTGCATCCAAATCTCATGCTTCCTGGTAGTGGACCCTCCGAGGTCGTGCCGACCAATGTGCTTCAACTTCTCAATATGGTCAGCCCTGAAGAACTTGAGGATGCTCAGGAGTATGAAGGTAATGAGACTGTTGTGCGACGACACTTAACGCTGTGAGCGGTAATGCTATGATGAACACCATACTGATTTTTGTGTCCAAAAAAACCGTAGATATTTTGGAGGATATTCGGGAGGAGTGTTCCAAGTTTGGTCAAGTGGCGGATGTCAAGATTCCTCGGCCAGTGCCTGGCCAGGCTGTTCCGGGTGTTGGCAAGATTTTTGTACTGTACAATACGCCAGAAGAAGCAACAGTGGCTCTTCGGGCCTTGTCTGGTCGAAAGTTTGCCGATCGTACAGTGCTAACTTCGTTCTACGATGTGGACAGGTTTGCAGCTGACGAGTTCTAATAGACCAAAGAGTAGTCATTGGTATCGCTCACTCGGTGAAAGGAAAACAAAACACACATTATGTATTATCAAGTTCTTGCGCGTAAACTACTTCGGATAGAAATCGATATCCGCTGCTCTACAACGGCTACATACGGTTGCGATGAGTTCAGGTCTCTGAAGTGACTAATCGTTCTGTGTCGTGGGAAGAGTACCTGCAGGTACTACTTACTGCACGAGCGTTGCAGCTGACGGGATGGAACACAGTTATATTTTCATTCTTGTGCTGGCGGCCCTTCGCTCATCATCACCATGTATACAATGAATACCCATTCCCATCCTGGAAAATAAATATAAAAAAAAAGCTCACTTGTATCCGAGCAGATGGCTGATGAGCATTTTCAGTCTCCCTTCTATCGACCAAATGAGCACCAGCCGCACACCATTGCCAAATAGGCGTGTCCACTTGCGCCCCATGCTGAAAAGGCGCTCCCCTTTGGTCGACCACCCATACCACCCTCTCCCGGTTTGCTCTTTCTGCCCCTTTTGCCTTGAGTCTGTGTTGCGGAACAACCAGCAGGGAACCTTGGTGTGTATTTCTGACTTGTCCTCGTTCAAGCTGGCGTGTCCTCCCACTCCTCCCCGTTTCGTCGTCTCTCTTGCAGCACACAAAATTACACAATTCTTTTTTTATCGGGTACCGGTTCTGCAACCCTAGAGCCAAGGGATGCTTATAGCCTCGAAAACTACACAACCCAGGCACACACTCTAGCTGGAGCTGGCACTGGTGAGTAGGAGCCGATTCAGCGCCTCGAGGTGTGATGAGTATTACTACTCCAGTGTGTGCCTTGAGTCCCTGACCTCAGGCACAGAACCGCACAAACCTTTTCTGGTCTGTTGTTTGAAGATTATCCCCCTCTTCTCGTCTCTAGTACTCCCTCTTCCTCTCACTCTCTCTCTTTCTCTCGCTCTCTCTCTTACAGATACGCACTCGTACACATACACATACACATACACATACACACACGCCTCTCTCCTCCTCCTCTCCTCCTCTTCTCCTCCTCGTTCCCACTCCTTGTGGGCGCTTTTCGCCTTTCCTGTGTGTGTGTTTCTTGAATGTGCATTTCCCAAGTCTACCTGTCCACTCCGCTCCCACGTTTTTCTTTCTTTTCTATTCTTTTCTTTTTATTGCCTGTCCCTTTCGGGTCGCATGTTAACCTTCTTTCAAATCACCACCATTCTTTCCATCTCTGTCTAATTGTCGTCTGTCTTTACCCATCCACCTGTATTCTCTGTCTGTCTCTTCCTCCACCGCCTCCCGACTCTCGATCCTTTGCCTCTGTATTCCGAACCACACTCTCCTGGATCCAAATTCCATACATCACCCACAAAAGCATATACTCTAGTCCGTCTAAAGTGCTGCAGGACGTTAATTCAAGCCAGGATTGATTGAACCTGGCTCCTCGTCGACAACTTGCCCTCTGACGATGAGCGATACCCACTCCATTATGCCCCATCAACAACCAGAGGATCCCGCACATCTACACCAACTGCAACAACAACCTCAGCAACAACCCCAGCACCAGCAACACAGATCGTCCAGAGACATGGCGTCAGAAAACTTCCCTCAGCAGACGAATCCCACGCGCCTGAAGAGCCAGCCTATTCAAACCGCACCAGCACCCGAGCTGGCGCCTGCAGTGCAGAAATGCGGCAAATGCGATCTTCAGATGAAAGGTTCATTTGTACGCGCCTTGGGAAGTACATATCATCTGGAATGCTTCAAGTGCATGGTACGGTGAACGATCTTTCATGTCCCATCTGAAACTTGTAGTTCAATGTTACTTTGCTCTTTTTCTCTCGCTATGAAAGCAGTTTGCTGATGTCGATGTTGATGGCGATTGCACGTTTCGTTCCCATCTTATCACCACAGGACTGTGAGCAGATTGTCGCATCCAAGTTTTTCCCCATCGCCGAGCCCGATGGGAAGCAGTATCCACTCTGTGAGCGCGACTATTTCCGGCGACTCAACCTTGTGTGCCAGTCCTGTGGAGGAGCACTTCGCGGCTCGTATATTACGGCCCTCGACTACAAATATCATATTGAGCATTTTACATGCTCAGTCTGCCCAACGGTCTTTGGTCCTCAGGATTCATATTATGAGCACGATGGCCAGGTCTACTGCCATTACCATTACTCGCTGTGCTATGCGGTCAAGTGTGCAGGTTGTCGAACTGCGATCTTGAAGCAGTTTGTCGAGATCAATCGCAATAGTCAAGACGAGCACTGGCACCCAGAATGCTACATGATTCACAAGGTTTGTTCCCTGCCTGTTCAAGAATATGCTTTGAACCCACTTTGCGCTCTCCTTTGCTACCTTGTTGGCTGCAGCTGATCTACCATGATCTTCTGCGACGGTGAGGGACGACTGGCAACTGTATTACTTTCTCTGCACTTCATTTGCCTTCTTATATGGATCGCCTTCCTCATGACAACATAAATTTTTGTTATAGTTCTGGAACGTAAAACTTTCCTTTACTCCCCAAAACGAGGAGCAAGAGCAGGCTAAGATCGAGGCTGGTTCGCATGCAGGAACAGAGTCAGGGCTAGGATCAGGGTCAGGGTCAGCATCACGGCCAGATTCACAGTCAGGACCGGAGTCAAGCGACAATGAGAAAGGAGTTCAAGATTCAAATCCAGATGATCTACAGCTTCTCTCACCTCAGGAGAACGCAGATCCATCTGCGGAACTCAAAACACCTGCAGAACTCAAGCAAGCACAACAACAGATGGAGGAGAAGGTGTATCAAATCTGGACAGTGCTTTCAGCTTTCGAAGAATCGTCCGCTGGGTGTATTTCTGAAATGTTGCTACATGTTTCGAACGGCGCCTACTATGACGGAGTTCAGATGGCCGGCAAGTTTATTCTCCACGTCGACATCCTTTTCAGTGCAATTGATGATCTGGAGGCCCAGATGAGGGAAGTGGGCGATCAGAGTGGTAAGGCATTACATCCTCTATTACTAAGTGCTGCACTGTTAATTTAATACTTACTGACACAATTGTAATTGCCTTATAGACATGATGCATGGTCGAGAGGCAAAGATGCTGTGCAAAAAAATTGTCAACTTCTTCTCCTTACTTTCCCATACCCAGGAGAGTGGGGTTCGCCGACTGGGCATGACCCAGGAGTTGCTCTCGCTCGTGACTGGACTGGCCCACTATCTCAAGATCCTGATACGTATCGCTCTCACTTGTGCGCTGAAATTGGTACGACTTTCAATAACTGTTATGGCAATGATGGCAAATGTCATTCGTTTATTTCCCCTCTGTTTGTGCGTGATCTAACGCATGCTTTTTTCTACCTCTCTCATACATTTTCTCATTCATAACTACCCTGGTGGACCACTATCAACAATGCGCGATCTGGACTGCAATGGACGATGTTCAAATGTTCTTGACAACAACAATTGTTAATGATGACGATTGCACTGCATCAGGAGAGGCAATACAACTCAACCTCAGTCATCACACGCTTTTTGAATAAGCTGATGGAGCTAGCCAACAAAGACAAATATCTGAATGATTTGCATGGGAAGCAAATCATGGCTGCTGAGGTGACCTCGGACCTGTGTCTTGCTTGCAGGGTCACCATCGAGGACGAGTGCTTCACTTACAATCACCACCATCGTTGGCACCCAAAGTGCCTAATCTGTTCAGGATGCGCCAAACCCCAAGCACCTGTGTACTATGACGCTGTTTTCGATGCAGACCGCGGGACGGTGCTTTGTCAGCAGTGCAAGACTCCCGAAGCACAGGCCGGCTTCTCGCATGTGACCAAGTTGGAGCAATATACCTTTTTGTTACGCGTCGCTCTCATCCGACTAGAAAACCTGCTGCACCTCAAGGGTAAGGCTCCCAACTGCTCACTGAGAATTCGATAGACTGAGCCGCTTACGCCACCTATCGCCTTTTAACTGACTTGTTTTAAACAACGTCTATGTAGGTGATGAGCAAGGCGATATGGACCCCCGTTTGCGACAGCTGGCCACTTCCCCATCATCCAGTCCGCTCTCACCGCCAGGGCTAATGAGGAAGGACTCGCGGTCGAAATCCTATTCCTCGGACGACAATCGCCACTACGAACCCATCCACCTCGGTGACATTAAGCGAGTCAAGTCAACCCACCTCGACCGTAAACTGTCCAACTCTGCAAGGATCCCTAGGCGCAGGACTGTCATCGAGCGTCAGCGGAAGCAGACGCAATTGTCTACCTCAAGTGAAGGGGTAGGCTCATCCTCCGTGAGTGGACAGTTCAATGGCGAACAAGGAAATGGAACGACAGATGCAGAGCCGGCAACGCTGATGGAAATCGAAATTATTGATGAAAAGCCAGCATTGGATGAACTGCTTCTAAATGACGAAGATGATGTGGATGGACCTAGTCCGGATGCTCCGGCCACACTCTCAGATCTGACAGAAAGATTGCGGATCAGCACTGCGGCCAGCAACAGCCGCGGTAACGGATCGCCGACATCCTCGATTCGATTGCGGTCAGGAACTGGCCATACCTCACTGCCAGGATCCTCGCATAGCCTTTCAGGCTCGGGCGCGGTCTTGCGTCATCCCAAGAGGCAATACCTGAACGAGCTCTCGGCACTAGAGCTATTTATTGTGAAGCATCTGGCTGTGTTGATGCTGGCGCCGATCGTATCAGATTACTTCACGTTAGAGGAGTTATTGGATTTGATTGGACAGCGCAAGCAAACGCTATGGGGCCGTTTCGTCAAAGGGCTCAAGACGGATAAGAAGAAACCCAAAGGTAACGGCAGCGTGCGGTTGCTGCTTTGAAGTAACCAGCATGTGTCCAGTGTCGCTAATATATTACGCGCTTATTATTTTCCATGATGCTAGTCGAAGGCACGTTTGGAGTTCCGCTCGAGCTCCTCGTGGAAAGGAATGGTGTGGACTCGGCGTTGGGTGCAGGACCAGGTCGAATTCGGATCCCCAGTTTTGTGGATGACAGTATATCTGCGATGCGCAACATGGACATGTCTGTAGAGGGGGTTTTCCGAAAGAACGGCAACATTAGGCGTCTCAAGGAACTCAGCGAAGCCATTGACAAGGACCCATCTGCTGTCAACCTAAGTGACGACAACCCGGTCCAAGTGGCGGCCTTGCTGAAGAAGTTTTTGCGTGACTTGCCCGATCCACTCTTGACGTTCAAACTCCATCGTCTGTTTGTTGTTTCCCAAAGTAAGTATTCAGCGTGTGTTCGGGATAAAACATGTTATAGAATCTAGCGCTCACACTGCTTGTACCGTTCTGCCTCTCTAATAGAAGTGGAAGAGGAATCGGTTCGAAAGACCATTTTACACCTTACATGTTGTCTACTACCGAAACCAAACCGCGACAGCATGGAGGCCATTTGCCTGTTCCTGCGCTGGGTCGCGTCATTCTCCCACGTGGACGAGGAAACTGGAAGCAAAATGGATTTGCACAATTTGGCGACGGTGATCACGCCCAATGTCCTGTATTCGAAATCCAAGGATCCAACCAAGGACGAATCCTTTTTAGCAATTGAGGCTGTCATGGGCCTGCTAGAATATCAGGACGACTTTTGTGTTGTTCCTATGGATCTCTCGTCCATCCTGAGCGATCAGGACTTGGTGGAATCGTCTACTGATCTCTCATCCAAGGATATCTTGAAGCGGTGTGAGAACTTGGTCAAGTCAAAGGTCAAGAAATCACACTCATTAGGAGATCTTTATGCGGAACCAGGCAGTAATAGCAACGGGAATAGTAACACAGAAGGTGCAGGAGACATCGTAGGGAGCGGGAGCGTGAACGGGAAGCATGTGGAGCAACATCATCCGCAGCACCAGCACCAGCACCAGCACCAACACCAGCACCAGCACCAGTACAACCACCACGCCCATTACCACCACCAAAATAACCAACAGCACTCTTCTCAGAATATCAACCAGTCTTCTACAAGCGCTATTCGAATCCCTGAACGTCCACGGCCCTACCAACACTCGCATTCGTCGCACGCTGTGACAATGAGCGCTAATAGCTCGAAGGACCGGGGTTCGACACCTATGTCTTTATAGATAGATAGTGGCCCGCCTTGGAAATAAAAAAAAAAAATCAGAAACAAAAGAAAACCCGCTGTGCTGCAACGCGTGTTTTTTCAGGGACACGCCGAACGCTACGCCTGCGCCTGGCTTGACTGAGCACCCTCGCGGCAGAAAATGATATTCGTCACGTGTGTCAATCCAAAGCGGAATAAACTCATATGGGATCATTGATCCCCATCACTTTCTCATCAGCATCTCAACTTCAACGCTCCTACTCCTGAATTAAGAACACCGCCATGTTTGAAGACGTGGGTAATTGGCTCCTTGCCATCGCGGCCGAGATGCCATTCGAAACAGATTGGGACTCATCCTTGCAGGGTTCCTGGTAATCGACGGCACCGATTCTCGACAAAGCTTTTTGTCTCGTCCTCATAGTCTCGGATCGGTGTATTATCCAGCTCCACACCTAGATACTCAATCACTCACACCTTCACGCTTGCCCTCCTTGCCTCCCTATTTTCCACAGGTATCTCTCGCCCCGCCGCCACGCCGTCGAGTTCTTTATCTACAATGCACTGTTCGTCCTCACATACCGCTATTTTTATAGCCGAGCTCTTTACCCTGGGTAATTGAACCTATGCTACTTTGTACAAAGAACCACAATGCACGCAAGGGAGATGAGGGTACAAGAGAAGACCTGTGTTCAGGAGGTTTTTTTTCCTCGATCGAGCTTTACAGCAGTTCAATCGTCCCCCTAGCCCCTAGATCTCAGATGGCCGATCGCAGATATCGCCTACAGCTGCCTCTCAATGCTCATTGCTGGCTGTGTCTTCTGAGCTCAAAAGCTGATCCCGCTCTTATATCTTTTCGTTGTTCTCTTGTTCAATCGGGGAATGCTCGACAGATCGCCCATCTCAAAGCTCTTTGATTCGTATGTAGCTCCGGCTAAGAAGTCCAAGATTGAGATCTCGGTCATGGCGACCCTGACAGTCTCGCTCCTGATTACCGTGTACCAGAAATGGGCTCGCGGAGGTCTGATCTACCTGTTGCAGCCCTGCCACATGTCAGCGATGCTTCTGATCATCATCCTGGCTGGTCCCAAGGACAAGAAGTGGCCTCACGTCCTGCTGAACATTTACTTCCACATCATGTGGGGAACGTAGGTCTTTTGGCCCGAGTTGTCAGCCCCATTTGGACAACGTCGATTGGCTGCATCGCTCGTGTTTGCTACTGTGTATGTGTGTATGGAATGCGCGAAAGATTCTGACAAACCACATTTTGTGTTTTTCACCACTCGTGTTCCCTCACATGGCTTTTAGCATGTTGGCTTTGCTCTCCCCAGATTTACGCGACTATGATCTCTTCTTTGAGATCGAGAACTTCTTTATCGGTGAGGAATACTTGTCTCAATTCGTAAAGCGGTTGCTGGCGAACTATGCAATTGGGAAGAAGAAAAATGTTAACCTTAAATATCTTGCTTGCATTCCTTGGCTTTTCGATTCGTCAGAACACTACTTGCTCCTGCTGACGCCAGTGTACATGATCTGGTCGAATCGCTATGTGATTTGGCCGGCCTCTATGGATGTCGCGCTCATGTCATTCTCGCTCTTTGCGCTCTATCACTCGGCGATCTTGAGCACCATTGCTCTGCTGAGGGGACAGAACTTGAACTACTTACTGATGCCTCCACCAGGTAAAGCCCTTTCTTTTTTTTACTTGCCATCGCCTGCGGTACTTCTTAGCGTCTGGTATCGCCCTTTCCGCATTGTCTTCTAACTGCAATTATTTTTTCTTTCCCCTTGAAAATAGGTCCATTGCAATTGTTTGGCAAGTGGTATCGCCCTGTAATGTATGCCACATGTGTATGCTTTACCATGACGCGTTACTTTTTGATCGAGGTGGTGATTCAATTGCTGCCTCGTCGTAACATCGTTCCTGCCAAGCAGGAAAGTCTTGTCGAAGGAAAGATCAAGCGCAAAGTTCTTTAAATTATTTAGATATTGATTTATCTCATCCATACACATGCAAAAAAAAACATATCATTGTTGTGAATATATCGCAGCGCATTCACCAAGCGTCATGGATTATTGTCATTGTAAGGTTAGCAGAGTGAACATCACTGTGTCCATGCAGGAAAGGCTGATAAAATGGTGCCTGAATATAAATCCTGCACCAGCACCTGCGCCATTCTAGGTAACACTGCATACCGTGGCTGCATATCTTTTGATATTACGAAAACTGCTGGCGAAACTTTTTTTAATTGTCGTACATGATACAGCAGGATATTACAAGTTGGGACTGAAAGAAAAAAGGTCTATAGGAAAGAAAGATTCGTATCATGAAGCGACATCGTTAAGGCTTCGCGTATTGTTTCCCCTCACTGCCTCCACTGATTCTGAGAATACAAATGCGTCTGCGTCGAGTCCCGACCTCCCACCACAGCAGCAGCGCCCGTACCAGGGCTGGGAGACATGGACACCCGGATCACGCCATCGTCCTCCCGTCGCCCTTGGATACTGCCATTGCCCGTCAGTCGGATCACGCTCATCTTCTTCTTCATCACTCTCTTGGACCGCATCGACCGGTCGCTTCCCGTGCCGGTTCCCGTACCCGTGCAAGTTCCTCCATCGTCCGAGGGCCCCAAGTCAAATGCAACCGTACTTCGTTGAGGCGGCTGCTGTTGCTGCTGTGCAGATCGGATGGCTTTGGAGGCGCTGTTGGCGATCTTAAGAGGTGCAACATTCGGCTGTTGCTGCTGCTGCCGAGGGTGTTGCTGTACCATGGAAGAGGAACTCATTACACCACTGGAACCACTGGTGAATCCAGTCTGCTTGTGAACCTTCATCTCCTCCCACTCCTTTTGGTGCTCTCTTTCTGCAGTCGCCAGGAGGGCTTCGAAATCCATGGCCTTGAGATCAGCAGGCGTTGTTGGGGAAAACTCATCGTCCGGGTTATATTCTTGCGCTCCAGGCGGGCCAGTTTCGATTCCAGAGAATGAAGGGTATTGATAGTGTTGAGGACGGCCTCCTGACAACGTCTGAGCAGAGTACCCAGAGCTTGCCGACATGGTTGAACCTGAACTAAAGTTCTTGTAATGGCTGGGCACCAGTGTATCGCCCGACATTTGGTGTTGGTGTAATGGGTATTGTGTCGAAGAGGAGGAGGAGGACTGTTGCTGATGATGGCGGCTGGAGGTTCCACGGCTGTCGGTTCCTGATGCAGGAGTCATGACGCTTGGTGACTGAGTCATGAAGCCTGGATGAGGCGTACGAGAAGAGTTGGCTAGGGCTGTGGACGATGACATCCCGGTTCCGCGAGTCGGCTTTAAGGGCTTAGTATCCAGTGCTGGAACAGCGGGTCGAGTAGAGTGTGAGTACATGTCCCTTGGCTCCCAGGAGACGACCTCCTCCATTGACATGCGTGCCCTTGATGCTTTTGTAGGCGAGGAAGGCGCATGTCTGGTGTCAGTGTTGATGGAAAGTACACTTCGACCAGTTCTTGGTGTGGTATTTGGTGAAACTGCTCCAGTCCGTCGTGGTGAGCGGGGATTCTCCCGTTCATTCTCATCTCGCTGCTCAACATTAAAAGACGAATCCGACAGCGGCCGTGAAACCCTTGCATTATTACTGCTACTGCTGTTCGCCCCTCTTCCTCCACTGCTGCTTCTGTTGAGGTCTCTCGTCCTGATCATTAGAGTGGGTAGTTCTGTGATAGTGTCCGAGTCGCCATCAACACTCGACATCTTGCGTCTCGCAGACACATCCGCAGTAGAGCTGGGTTCCCTTGTCCTGACTTTGAGGTGTTCGGCTCCAGACCTGGGCGCTGACGACAATTTTGGAGAATGAATTTGAATATCGTCCATAGACACGTCTGCATCTCCAGTGTAGCCGCTAATAGCATCTCCGTCAGAGTCGAAGCCCTTGAACTCCTGGTCGGTATCGAGTTCCATCATGATATTGGACGAAACCGTCAACCTTGGCTTGCGTGCCTTGAAGTTAAACAAGCCGGGAACAACAGAGTTGTTCATCACTTCGTGTGCATGGTGCATGTCTGCGAATTCCAATGTGAAGCTTGTGAAAGTATGCGTGATATTCGTGGTCGAGGCGTTGTCCGTTTCGAAGAATTCAGCGGGTCTGGTGGGCACTGGTGGGATGTCGCTGTTGCTGATATTCGACCGCGCCGTAGCGACGCTACTCTTCCGACGGCGTCGCATCGCCATCTCCAATGTCTCCCGGCGCAAACCCGGTCCTCTGGGCTTGGAGACTGTGGTGGCCAAGAGCGCAGGGTGGGTCGACGTGGTGAGGGATAAGGCACGCACTGTGCGCACACTCCCTGATCTGGTGAGCCGTCCTGCCTCCGCGCCAGATTGTTGATTTGAGGTAGACTGGTCGCGTTCGACTCCGAAAGGGGATAGCGCGGATGACCTGTTCGAGTTGGTAAGCACTTGTGATGAGGCAGTGCGAGCACCAGCGGTTCCTTTGCCAAGGTGTAGTGATCGCATGAGGGAGCGGCGCCAATCGGTCGCCTGATGCCCAGCCTTCTTGCCCGAAGAAGTAGCACCTGCACACTCCGTGGAAGACTGTGGCCGCTTCTTGTTATTGTTGATTACGGGACTGATTTCTTGGGTCACTACTATGACCGAGTCCGCGACATCCTTGTCCTCAGTTTTACTGTTCTGCAGGTGTGCCTTGGTAGCCTCCTGCCGCTGCTGCGACAGTAAGAATCGTTTCACAGCATCCGCGCTTGCTCTCATTGATATTGGACGCTTTTCAGAGGTCGTAGTGTCTGCTGAGAGGTTTGCAGCTAATGCTCGCTCCATTTTCTTCCGCTTTTTCAGCGGCAACTCCGCGAACTGGGTGTAGTCCTCATAGTCTGCCGGAAGAATTATGTCGAGAGAATGATCGGAATCCAGTTCCTCGACCTTGAGCGCTTTCAGTTGCTGGTCCAGAGTTGTTGAATCGTGCGTAGAGTGGCACGGGGAAGTCAAGTTCATGGTTAATGGCTTAGTCGATTGGGGTTGTTCCGAGGCCTCCTTGGTGGCAGAAGTCTCTGCACTCCATGGCACTTGCAGCCGAGATCCCTGCCTGGACTCTGGTCGAATACGAGGAATTGTCCATGCGATCTTCGAATCTCGGTTGCTCGTATCGTCCACGGTGTTGCCAGCTTTCAGATCATTGGTGTTTTGCGACTGACGCTGCGAGTCGGACGGCTCTTTCATCCCCTCACGGAGATTAGATGATGACCGCATCGAGGCAAGTTTGTTGTTGACCTTATTCTTGAACTTGACGCGCAGCGACGAGGTCCCAGAGGGCGCAGACGGTACCAGCTCATCTCCGACAGATTCTGTCGTTTCAGTGCGCTTTACGAGGGGAGTGAGTGTGACGGCCGCATCCTCGAATGGACATGCTTCAGTATCATCAAAAGTGATTGGGGGGATGAGGTAGGAAGCGCGTCTGTCCGTGACCGAAGAGGCAGGAGCATCGAGAGTGTCGATCGCTGGTGGGGGTGCGCTGGACCTGAAAATTAACAAAGAAACCTTCTTCGGGTTAGGGTAACACAAAGACGGCAGAAATGAACAAGAACACCCAACAACGACTTTTTGGGGAGCATGCGCCCACCACGCATTTCCTCCATACCCCGGGTTTCCCACTTTGGGGGGTAATCATACACGTTACCTTTTCTGCTGAAGGTGCTTGCTCTTGAACTTGCCCAGAGCCTTCAGAAAACTGGACCTTGCCGAAGAAGGCAGGGCATTGGCTGGCAGGGTATCATCCCCTTGTTCTATTGACATCCGTGAGGCCGGCGACATTGGTCGGGAAAGTTTTGGCGAAGACGGAGAGTCTTTAAAACTGCTACGGTCAGAGGAAGACGACATGGTGCTATGCTGATGCATTCGTGGTGTCAATGCTGTGGGGCCTGGTCCAGCAGAAGACACGGTGGATGAATGCCGAGAAGTTGAAGATAATGCTGTAGAAAAAGCAGACAGAGGTTGCAATCCGGACGCTGCAGTATGGATACCTGGTCCTCTCCCTGTACCACCTCCTCCACCTCTTCCACCTCCTGCAGCTGCAGCAGCGATAGCTGCTGGTCTTCCTCCAGATTTCCGCCGCTCAACCTTGCAGTCTATATTCCAGTCACCGAAAATTGCGTCCGAGGTTGTGGCGACAAACTGCTTGGATGGCCGTCGATTGTGGTGGTGCTGGCGATGATGTGATGTGGATCTCGAGAGCTTGGATGGTCTAACCTTGGGTATAGAGGTTACTCGGCGAAGCGCACCGTGTTCCTGTAGGTCTGGAGTTGATGTCCATGTGTCTGCTTCAGTTGGTATAGAGGGTATAGGAATGTAGCTGGACGCGAGCGAGTCTGAGGTTGACCGGGGGTGAGAGGGAGCGGGGTTCAACATCCAGACGGACGGCGTTCTTATATGAGAAGTGCTGGCGAGGCGAGTGGGCGTGTTTGTGGCGATGTGCTTGTGTTGTGGGTCGATGAGAGGTGTAGGGATTGGCTGCTGAAGGTCAGAAGAAACGGAATCGGAAGAGTAGATTGCATAAGTGCCCTGTGTTTATGCGCATACAATAGAAACCTGTTTTTTTTTGGTTGCGTGGTATGATCTCGTGTTCAACGCACCAGGACCTTGAATCCGTGTCTGATGAGAGCCAGTTGTGAGAGGAGAGATCGAGAAGAATCGGGAGGGACGAGGATGACGAGGATGCCTGGAATGAGGAGAAGGAAGATGATGAGCTCGGATGGTCGTTGCTCTGGCTAATATTATTGTTATTGTTGGCTGCTCACACAACCGAGATACATGTATGAAATAAGGAAAAAAGGTGTTAGGGTCAGCGCTCCTTAGTCTGCTAGTGACTTTGGTGTTGCTCGTCGCAGCATTTCCTCTTCTCGTCAGGACGTCGAGTCCCTGGACGAAGAATTGGTAATATAGCGCACCTATATCAAGAATAAGGAGAGCCAAGGGGATGTGCAGGAGACAGGAGAGAGATAGAAATAGCTTTGTGGGATCGCATAATTGCGATGTACATGTGTGCAAGGATGCATCCACCATGCACTCTACACCATGCGCGAACTCAGGTTCAAATAGCAAGAGTGCAACAAGAATAGGCTAGAAAAGGTCTTCCCTTTCTTGAGTCAGCATCAAAAAACCACTACACGGATCCATAACGGAATACACGGTGTTCTGCGGCGATAAAGCGTCGAGGGCGGTTTTTCATTCATTCTGCAGGCTGCACTTTAGCAAAGCCCATTTGGTAACACGTCCATGGCCGGAATACCCCGTCCCCGTTCCAACGGTTTTTTTCTCTGCAAGGAGGGACGTGCTCGGTTGGCAGCAAGGCAGGAGAGGGGCCATTCAGATTCAGGAACAGGCACAGGAACAGGAAACTGGAAACATGATGTTGCATATGTCCACGAGGAATGCGCTAGCCTCAATGAAGTACTCCATAGCGTACGATGATCCTCTCACTGTCGAGTAACAACCGAGGCTGAAGAAAACAGGGTCGAGGGCAGGACACACTCTCTCTAGTCCTATTTACAAGAGGCCGAATCTCTCTCTATCTCGCATCATGTCCCAGGCACAGAGGTCGTACCTTGCCACTTGCTGCGAGTAGTGTGTTGTGTCTCTGTTGACTATGTTGTTCCTTTCGAGTGTGGAAAAAAGTTGGAGTCTTTTGCGGGTAGCGGGTGGGGAGTCGTTAGGTGAAGAATATGGCACTTCAATTCCAAGTCCAGTGCTACTCCACGGGGAACAGAGTCTGCGTGAAGGCTGGCCACGAAGCAAAGAACAGGAGGGAGAAAGAGAGCGAGACGAAAGGAAAAAATCAACCAGGAAAAGTGGATATAGCAGCAGGGGAGAAGACAAGCCAGCGATAGCGTTCAGATGCTCTCTAAATGAGAAAGTGAAGAAAAGTGAAGAGCAGCGACATATCAAGGTTGTATTTATATTGCCGAGGTTCTACCGTTGAGCCAGACCTCTACACCGCTCAGGATACGGAGAGAGGCGCCATGGGTACCGGCTTTCGTTGCTGGAGTCTATTAAAAGCCTACACTGCCGGTCGCTGCCCAAGCAGGCATTTGACAAGCAGCTCTGCCCCAACAAGTACCAGGTCGTCTCAAGTGTACTTTGCGATGCATGCCACCATCGTAAAGCTCTCGCTGGTCGCCGCGCAAATTATTTCTGAGCTGCTAGGCTACTGATCTGGACCGATCACACTGTGATGAGCACCACATGCAGACTACTAACTACCAGCTACAAAAACTACCAGCTTATCTAGTCCAGCGTTGAAGAGTATCTTCACGCGGCAACCATCCAAACTATCTCCTCGTCCAGTCATGTGGAGTATGACTCCTCGGAAAGTGGACAAGAGACTCGCTGTAGGGTCAATTGGGTAAGAGAGAATTGGGCGCGAGTTCTCGTCACAGGAATAGCTGCGCGGAACGGGCTCGACGGTTACAATGAGCATTCTTTGACAAATGACCGAAAATAACCTCTCCAAACGTGGGACAACCATCGAAACTGAATCGCCCAACAACCGACGAGGAGATACCATTTAGCTCTGGCATTATGTATTATCCTATACCTGCTAGGAACTTTCGACTAGTAAACGTCGTGTCGACACGCGAGCTGGCAAGTGCTTGCAGAATGATGTCCTACAGCCCTGGGACACTCAGGGTTTCTCGATGGCTGGCTGTGCCAGACACTCAGTAAGGACTCTGTGGTGTGGTATTTCTGCAGTATTATGTGTAATTTAATAACGCACAAATCTAAAAGCAAAGCGCTGGCTCACTGTCCCATTGATCCTGAGACCCCTAGCACCTGCATGGGCCATAGGAACCATTTAGCACCTCTCATTGGCCGATCAGGGGTAGTTCTTGAGGATGCATGTCGGCAGTTCTTGCGGATGCATGTCAACTAATGCCGAAGTGCTTATAATGCGATACTACTGGTACGGTGGACTTGTCCAGAGCGAGCTCGATCGACCGAGCCGCTTGTATTGCATTTATAACTAGATACAAGAATCGGTAAGATTCCCCATGGCAAAGGTCCCTGGCTTTGCCGATCGGATTGACTCTGCAGCTCAGATTGCGAAGATGAGCAAACCAAGAAAAGAGTGCCGAGCATGATGCAGCACATTCCTAGGGCTGGAGAAAAGAGAATGAATTATCAGGCGCCAAAAAATGCACTAGCAAACTCGCCTCCCCAAGCTGGGGTTATATGGGCTATATCAGAGAAGTACAGCGTTTCGGCTCTCAATGGCTACCTGGCGCCTTGGGTAGTAGTGCCAGGCACTCAGTGCGATCCGCAAGGACTCTCTGGTGCGCTACATGGTGTTTATACAGCATTATATGTAGTTTTGCACAGCTCGCAAACCTAAAATACAGCGTTGGCCCGCTGAGCCTGAGTTCCCAGGCCGTATGGCGCTACTCATTGGCCGATCAGAGCCGGTTCTTGGAGATGCCCGTCGACTAGTGCCGAAATGCTTATAATGTGATACTACCAGTACGATGGGCTTGTCCAGAGCGAGCTCGATCGACCGAGCAGCTTGTAATGCAATTATAAACACTTCAAGAATCTGCGAGATTCGCCATTGCAATGGTCTCTGGCATTTGTGAACGGGTCGATTGTTAAACGCGAACGGGCCGATTCCGCAACTCAGATTGCGAAAATGAGCAAACCAAGAAACAAACGTCTGGTGTGATGTAGCACACTCCCAGGGATCGAGAAAAGTGGAGGGAGTGATCAGGCGCCAATCTTGCATTAGCAAAGTTGCCTTCCAAAGGTGAGGTCAGACTCATTATCAGAGAGAGACAATCTTGGGGCTCTCAATGGTTACCCGGTGCTCTGGATAGCAGTGCCAGGCACTCAGTGCAATGCGTGAGGACTCTCTGGAGCGCGTTGCATGGTGTTTATACAGCATTATATGTGGTGTGCACAGCTCGCAAACCTAAAATACAGCACTGGCTCGCTGAGCCTGAGGTCCCAGGCACCAGCATATGAGCCATAGGAACCGTATGACGCCTCTCATTGGCCGATCAGGGGCAGTTCTTGGAGATGCCCGTCGACTAGTGTCGAAATGCTTATAATGTGATACTACCAGTACGATGGGCTTGTCCAGAGCGAGCTCGATCGACCGAGCTGCTTGAATTGCATTTATAAACAGATTCAAGAATCTGCAAGATTGGCCATCGCAAAAGTCCCAGGTTGGCTTTTGTGAACGGCTCGATTCGGCAACGCAGATTGCGAAGATAAGTAAACCAAGAAAAGAGTGCGGGGCGTGATGCAACACACTCCCAGGGCTCAAGAAATAGGGATGGATTGATCAGGCGCCCAAAACTGTATTAACAAGTCGTCTTCCAAAGCTGTGGTCAGATGCTATTAGAGAGCCCCGGAAGCCGCAATGACTCTCTATGGTTACCGGGTGTCCTGGGCAGCAGTGCCAGGCACTCGGTACGATCCGCAAGGACTCTCTGGTGCGCTACATGGTGTTTATACAGCATTATATGTAGTTTTGCACAGCTCGCAAACCTAAAATACAGCACTGGCCCGCTGAGCCTGAGTTCCCAGGCACCAGCATATGAGCCATAGGAATCGTATGACGCTTCTCATTGGCCGATTAGGGGCAGTTCTTGGAGATGCCCGTCGACTAGTGCCGAAATGCTTATAATGCGATACTACCGGTACGATGGGCTTGTCCAGAGCGAACTCGATCGACCGAGCTACTTGTAAAGCAATTATAACCAATTTCAAGAATCTGCGAGATTCGCCATTGCAATGGTCCCTGGCATTTGCGAACGGGTCGATTGTTAAGCGCGAACGGGCCGATTCCGCAACTCAGATTGCGAAAATGAGCAAACCAAGAAACGAACGTCTAGTGCGATGTAGTACACTCGCAGGGTTCGAGAAAAGTGGAGGGAGTGATCAGGCGCCAATCTAGCATTAGCAAAGTTGCCTTCCAAAGCTTAGGTCAAACGCTCATTATCAGAGAGACACAGCCTTGGGGCTCTCAATGGTTACCCGGTGCTATGGGTAGCAGTGCCAGGCACCCAGTGCGATGCGTCAGGACTCTCTAGTGTGCTCCGCATGGTGTTTATACAGCATTATATGTGGTGTGCACAGCTCGCAAACCTAAAATACAGCACCGGCTCGCTGAGCCTCAGTTCCCAGGCACCAGCATATGGGCCATAGGAACCGTATGACGCTTCTTATTGGTCGATCAGGGGCAGTTCTTGGAGATGCTCGTCGACTAGTGTCGAAATGCTTATAACGCGATACTAACGGTACGGCGGGGTTGTCCAGAGCTCGATCGACCAAGCAGTTTGTAATGCAAATATAACCAGATGCAAGAATCGGCAAGATTCGCCAAGGTCCCTTGCTTTGCGGAACGGGTTGATTCCGCAGCTCAGATTGTGAAAATGTGCAAACCAAGAAAAGAGTGCCGGACGTGATGCAGAACACTCCCAGGACTCGAGAAAGTGAATGGAAGGGTCAGACGCCAAAACCCTGTATTAGCCAAGTCTCCTTCCAGGGTAAGATAAGCGCTCTCAGAGAGTGAAAGTCCTGGGAGCTGCAATGACTACCCGGCGCCCTGAGAAGTAGTGATAGGCACTCAGTACGATGCGTGAGGACTTTCTGGTGCGCGGCATGTTGATTATACAGCATTATATGTAGTGCGCACAGCTCGCAAACCTAAAATACAGCACTGGCCCGCTGAGCCTGAGATCTCAGGCACCAGCATATGGGCCATAGGAACCGTATGACGCCTCTCATTGGCCGATCAGGGGCAGTTCTTGGAGATGCCCGTCGACTAGTGCCGAAATGCTTATAATGCGATATTACCGGTACGATGGGCTTGTCCAGAGCGAGCTCGATCGACCGAGCTACTTGTAAAGCAATTATAACCAATTTCAAGATTCTGCGAGATTCGCCATTGCAATGGTCCCTGGCATTTGCGAACGGGTCGATTGTTAAACGCGAACGGGACGATTCCGCAACTCAGATTGCGAAAATGAGCAAACCAAGAAACGAACGTCTAGTGCGATGCAGTACACTCGCAGGGTTCGAGAAATATGGAGGGAGTGATCTGGCGCCAAACACTGCATTAGCAAAGTCGCCTTCCAAAGCTGACGTCAGACGCTCATTATCAGAGAGACACAGCCTTGGGGCTCTCAATGGCTACCCGGTGCTATGGGTAGCAGTGCCAGGCACCCAGTGTGATGCGTGAGGACTCACTAGTGCGCGGCTATGGTGTTTATACAGCATTATATGTAGTTTGCACAGCTCGCAAACCTAAAATACAGCATTGGCCCGCTGAACCTGATATCCAAGGCACCTGCATATGAGCCATAGGAACCATATGGCGCCTCTCATTGGCCGATCAGGGGCAGTTCTTGCGGATGCATGTCGACTATTGCTGAAGTGCTTATAATACGATGCTACTGGTACGGTGGGTTTGTCCAGAGCGAGCTCGATCGACCGAGCCGCTTGTATTGCATTTATAACTAGATACAAGAATCGGTAAGATTCCCCATGGTAAAGGTCCCTGGCTTTGCCGATCGGATTGACTCTGCAGCTCAGATTGCGAAGATGAGCAAACCAAGAAAAGAGTGCCGAGCATGATGCAGCACATTCCTAGGGCTTAAGAAAAGAGGATGAATTATCAGGCGCCAAAAAACGCACCAGCAAACTCGCCTCCCCAAGCTGCGGTCATATGGGCTATATCAGAGAAGTACAGCGTTTCGGCTCTCAATGGCTACCTGGTGCCTTGGGTAGCAGTGCTAGGCACTTAGTGCGATCCGCAAGGACTCTCTGGTGCGCTGCATGGTGTTTATATAGCATTATATGTCTCGCAAACCTAAACTACAGCACTGGCCCCCTGTGCCTGAGATCCCAGGCACCCGTATATGGACCATAGGAACCGTATGGCGCTACTCATTGGCCGATCAGAGCCGGTTCTTGCAGATAGTCGACTAGTACCGAACTACTTATAATGCGATGCCAGTTCTTACAGATGCTATGGTGGGCTTGGGCTTGTGCAATTCAATTATTACCAAGCGCCATCGTATATTTTTCGCTGTGCTTCTATTTTTTTTTTCTTAATCACTCCTCGTATTACCACATAAGTGATCTTCACAGTTGACATCCGTCTCCATTCACCATCAACTCCACAGCAATGCCACTGCTCAAGTCATACCTAGAGAAGGAGCTGTCTCTACGGGACAGGGCATTGCTGAATGAGATTGTCACCCTTGGGGTCAGGACTGGTTAGTACATGCCGTCTCCATGTCACTTGCTCATTTCACTGCACGAGAACATCAGCTCGGAGTATTGACCGTCTCTCTTTTGTATCAACGACTGTAGATGCAAACTTGCTTCTGGACCCAAACGCAGTCGTGGCAAAAACGAACGGTCGTGTTACCAAAGCTGTAAGGCCACAGGTGCACCGTCCTGACTCGATGCCGATGGAGGGGCTTCCTTGCCTGGATACTTAACATGTCTCCACGTCTTTGTTATTACAGATCATCGATGGCCTCCTTGACCGAGTCATGCTCCCTACCATGCGGGCTTCTATTTCAGGTCCCATGCGTGCATCAGACATACATATGGAAAGCGCGCCTGTGCGACATTATGTATCCTCAGGGTGGAAAAGGTAGGCGTGTGCTTTTCATTGGATTCTGTCACAGTCCTGTCGGTCCCTGTCGGTGCAGGACTACCCTTTCTGATTATATCGCCTGCCTGCCTACCTCATACACTAGGATCGACCAACTGCTAGGCAGTCAAGGCTGGTCGTCTGGGGAAGTGAGCGAAATATGTGGCCCCGCTGGCGCAGGAAAGACCCATATGTGCTTAAACGCTGTTGCCACCATGCTGGTGACTGACCCGAACTCCCAAGCAATCTGGGTTGATACCCTTGACGGTGAATTTTCCGCTCAGCGGATCTCAGCCATCATACAAGTGCAGCTCGCCAGGACAGCTACTGTAGGGAGGAGATCAACCGAGGGAGCAGGGGAGTCCTCAATAGAGGTTTGTGTGCATAAGGTCCTTGCATGTTCTGTAACACACCGTGGGTGCAGTTATTTCAGACCTAACACATATCAATTCGTCGTTGCGGTGCTTACAGAACCAGCTGATGGCCATTATCTCAAGGATACAGGTCTACGCTTGCCGCGATGTCTATGATTTACTTACAGCTTTTGAATCGATACGGCACAGCCTGAAGGCGTCTGAGACTGCATCAAACTTGACGGCAAGGGTCCTTGTCATTGACTCTTTGTCAACAGTGCTAACAGAAGTCCTTAGGGGCACGGATGGAGCAGGTATGAGTTGGAGCGCTGGTTATATCTTAATAGTGAAAACTGATGTCGAAGCAGCGTTGAGGATCTAATGGCGTTCCATAGTGTTAGGTCATGCAACCATGATGCACACTTCCCGGGAACTTCGACAACTCGCATCCGACTTCAACCTTGCCACACTGGTAGGCCTTTGATCACTGGTCAACAGAGCAAGAAGGGCGCGTTTCAATGATACACGGAGGTAACCATGACTATTGCCCACGAGCACGATAGGTTACCACATTATCGGTCCAGCTCTCGTATCCTGAAGAGCAGTCGCCATCGATATTGATGACTAGCACCAGCAAGCCGTGTCTTGGAACAAGCTGGAAATTCGCCACTGATCTGCAGGTGTTTCTGACGAGACTGAACCCACGGTCGGGAGAGAGAGATGAAAGCGACACAAAAGCAGATGAGCTGTCTGATGGCGAAACGTTAGCACCGGGGGCTGCTGCACAGGGCGGCGTGCCCGGCAGGCTTGTGGAGTTGCTGAGATCCAAGAGGCTGGTAAGCGCAATCGCTTTTTTTGTTGTTGCGCGAAGCGGATCCAAGTCAACAGGGAAAGAGACGCTGACCCTCATTTTTCCCACGATGTCTGTAGAAAACGGGCGAGTGGTGTGTATTCCACCTCAGCGACTGAGATCCACCCCAAGCCTCTGGCGCTGGCAGCACTACATGTAGCAGTGGTCCAGGTTCACTGGTGCGCAAACTCAAAGCTCGAGTGTTAGGTGTTTGCGCTCTGTTCTTCCGTTATCCCTTGCTGTAGTTCCCCACCGATTTACCTTATAATTTGTTGTTACTTTGTACGCCTTCGGTCCCTTTGTTCACTTGTCCACCCATCTGTTGATCCGCGAGCCGAGCATCTGACCAGTCTGATGCTCAAGTCACTCCCCGCCCGAGCACGATTGAGCAATCTCTCCCTGGCCACAACACATTCTTTCCCATTCGCCCTTCCTGCGACTGCTCGGCGCCTCTTCACGCCCCACACTCCCCTGCACACTCCCCTGCACACTCCTCTGCACACTCCTCATCGCCACCGGCACCTGAGTTCACTTGCAATTGTCTCATCTCTACCGCCGCCCACAGCCAACGCCTCCAAGCAGTTTACACGCTTCAACACCACTGGTATGCTTCTTCTGGTCTCCGTCACCTTGAAGCAGTTGTGGGGGGGGGGGGGGGGGGGGTTGGAAACACACTTTTGTCCGTTTCCTTATAACTCCGACTGACCTTGTCCTTGACCTTGTCCTCTCGCTCCACTTTCCAAGCGGCCATGACGACGGAGCAACTACAGCAGTTGAGGGACTCATCCTCGCTTATCATCGCCGCGCCAATCTCAAAGTCAAAGGTCCAGCCAGGAAAAGCTAACTACAAAATCCTTCTTTTGAAACGTAACCGCATCGGCACCTCTGCCAGCGCCCACGTCTTCCCAGGTGTGATATCTCAGAGAGAAACAATGCCTCAAGTTCCTCGCACACTGCCTGCTCTGTCAATCGCTAACCCAGGAAACCCCTCTCTTCTTGTCTATCGCTGCTGCAGGCGGAAACGTGGACAAGGCAGACCATGATCCACGATGGGCCACGTTACTCAACTACCAACTCAAGGGTCCCAAAGCTCCCCCACTTCACAATGCCATTTGTGCGATTCGAGAGGCGTTTGAAGAATCTGGAGTTTTAGTTTGCGAACCTCCAACAGAGCTCTCCAACGACGAGATCCGTCTCTGGCGCGATAAAGTCCACAACAGTGCACAAGAGTTCTATAACCTTTGTATATCCCATCATCTCAAGCCATCCGTCGATCGTCTGTGCCATTTCTCGTCCTGGATCACCCCGCCCGTCGAGCCCAAGCGGTTCCATACACAGTTTTACCTGACAGTCCTGCCTTGGTCCCGAGAATCGTTTTCGGACTCGCGTGTCTTTGCGGATGGGAAGGAGACAACACAACTGGATTGGTTCACGCCCGAGGAGGCCATTGAAGCCTATCGTCAGAACAAGATCCAGATGTTCTTGCCGCCTCAGTTTGTGTCTTTGGCCCACCTGTTGCCGGTTCTCAAACATGAGGATCTGGTGCAACACTTTAACGAGCGCGAAGTAGTCCACACGATGCCCGAGTTTGTGCTTGAGTCCCAGGACGAGGACGGAATTCATCTGCAGGGGCTTTTGCCTGGAGATGAGGAGCACTCGCTCCATATGAAGGAAGGACATAAGCATCGGATTCATATCACGAAGAACAAAAAGGGCATGAAGCTGCGATCATACGTGCAGGGTCCCATAGAAATCCAAGCGCGTCTCTAGTTTCCTTTTTTTTGCCCTCTAAGGCATGAAATACAAACCTGCCTCTATATTGTTTTATTTAACACCGCTCAAACACCTTGTACAGATCCTTGACCTGAGCGACTTGAACGACCATCCCTGATCGCTCGATAAGCGTTTTCGGTGGGACAAAGTGTCTTTTGAATGCTGGAAAGATCAGCCTCGAAACCATATGTTGGAACTGAGCGTCATAGATTTCCTGTGGCGATTTTTCGTCGTTGTCCATGTTTTGATCTTCAGCATCCGCATCCTTGGACCAGGGATCCTCAACCCTCTCTGGCTGAGTGCTGTAGAAGATCGCCAATTCCCTGGCCAACGTCTGGAAGCATGCCTTTTCTCCCGTCCAATCGATCTGGATGAAGCAAGCGGAAAAAAGGGAGGCACAGTTAAATCCTCCAATTCCATAGACGATCTATGCGGACCAAACTAAAAGTCTGTACAACTCAAGCCAGGCTTACCTCGGATCCAAGCCGCCAAAGAAAGTCTGGCAGCTTGTCAAGATTGGGGATATATCCCTTGATCATCAAAGGAAGAGCAGTCAGCTGGCCGTTATCCGTGATGCATACTGAAAAGTACTCTCGTAGCATCTCCCTTCTGTTGACGAGCTGTTTTGTTACCGTCTGCCAACAGTTGATAAAAGGAAAAGCACGTTATTAGCGCCTGTTCCAAGCAAAGGAGATCAAGGCGTTCAACAGGCAACATCCTCGTATCACTGACGACAAACCTCAGCAATCTCCTCCTTGGTCTTCAATTCCGCGGGCCACTCGCTCTTCTCCATGAGCTCCTGCTCATCATCCAAAGCCATTATAACCATCTCCTTGATTGACACTGGTGATGAAAGACGAATGAATCCAAAGTTCGAAAAGTCGCGCAAGCCGATCTGATAAAAGAGTTCCTCGCTGACGGCTTCGTAGTTGACCAGGTATAAAGCGAGCTCATTTTGAATCAGCCCACGCTGATTGTCGAGGATTCCAACAAATGTATGGTTGGCAAAAATGGGTGTCAAAATGGGATGACCCTGATTGCGGATCTCCTCCCGCAACTGCAGTACACTCGTCAACTTGACCTCCACGCGCGATGCCTTTGATTTGTTGGCTGAGAGGGAAGACCCGGCCCGTGACGTCGATCCATGGAATGAGCTGGAGAGCTTTTTTTGAGTCTGTGATCCAGAGGATCTGCCTTGCTTTCCGAGGGGATTGCTTTTGAACTGCCCAATCTTGGATAAGAGAGATCCTGGCTCGCCCATAGTAGGTAGCGAGATTTCCTCGTCGTCCTCGTCCGTACAACTGCCTTCATGGCTAGCAGCGTCTCGATCACCGAGTACTTCCATATCCTGATCGCCATCGGCTTCGATTCCCTCCATATGCTCAATGTCAACCTTGACACGCTTATGCGCCGAGGAACTTGATATTGAATACGGCGAGGAAGGTACAAAGAACGAATCTAACGTCTGGGCTCGACTGTCGGTGCGGACTTGATTGTACTCATATACCTTCGGGGCTAACGACACAAGCGAATGCAGTTAGTCCATTTGTTTATGTCCCATATCTTGATCTCGGATCAAATGGGAAGAGATTGTTTACCATTCTTTTTTGAGGATGCTGCTTCCTCAGTCCGGCTTTTTGCGCTCACTTGTGGCAACAGGGTCTGTGTCAAAAAGTTTCTGGAGACGTTGGCATCGCCAAGTCTGTCCTGGATCGCATCACAGATCTTGGCAATAACCTCTTCCTCGTTCATGAAATGAACCTATATAATTCCAGATTCATACGTCGGGATCGCGTTAGAATCGCCTTTTGATCTCTTGAATCAGGTTCATTGTGCGGCTCCGGCAATTTGTTACCTCGCGTTTGGTCGGATGTACGTTGACGTCCACGTTTCTCGGGTCCATTTCGAGCGACAGGTATACCCATGGATGAGAGTTCTTGGGGAGATAGGTGGCGTAGACGGATTCAATAGCCTTTCGGATCGCAGGAGAATCAACAGACCGGTCTAGTACAGAAGAATCAGTATCCTTCAGGTGAGAATCTGCATGAGAAGAACAACCTTGTTGCACAACATCGGCGAGGGCTGAAAAACACTTACGATTAATGAAAAGTAGAAAGGCAAACTTCTTGACACTATAGTTTGCATTGGAAATCCACCCTTTGACTTTCAAAGGGTAGATTGGATAGCTTTGCTCTAGCGACAGCAGCTCATTGGCCACTGCAGAGCCATATATCTGTCGAATGTTGTCAACCACGGTTGCCGAGGTCGTTGTATGGACGTCAGGAGTATTTGAGCCCACCTATGTTGCAAACGTCGCGTTTAGAGTGCAATTCGTTTCATGGTCCAATGGATACATGTCAGCATCGGAAATATAGCTGGGACTAACCTTCCGGCATGTGAAGCTCACTCCTACATTGTGGATGGCGTAGCGGTTAACAATGTCCAGTATCCTGTTATACTCCTCTGCTGCATTTTTGAGTGCTTTCCGCCTTGTAGGGACGTTGTAGAACAAATCCTCGGCCTAGTTCGTAGTCCTATCGATTAGCGTGGGACTTTGAATGCAGGTCATACCATATACCGTGCCACAAACTATTCATTCGGCTAGTCCCTGCTGGCATACCGATATTTGGGTGCCATTGTTTCCAGCACATGGCTTTGGCTCAGCAGCGGCTCCGGGCTTTGCAGGTATGATTACTCCATCAGAGTAGGACGCTCTAGGAGGTGCGGAGAATGGATCTGTTAGAAAGAAGGCCCATTGCGCTACGCGACGCACGAAGCTCACCCAGTTCATAAAATACTCACTTGTAGGCGCAGTTCGAGTCCTTGGTTTTGGTGGTGATGGTGACATGGGCTACGTGACTGATACTGGCCAGAGCCTCTCCTCGAAATCCATATGTCGACATGGAGGAAAGGTCGTCGAACGTGCGCAGCTTACTGGTCGTGAATCTCTCGCACACGATGCCCATATCGTCTACCTATGTCGGGAGCAAGCAACGTTCGCGTCAGACAGTCACAGTGGAAATGAAATGGTGGCGTTTTAAGCTGGCACAACGGTATTGAGCGGGATACCTTGATGCCATGACCATTGTCCTGGATCTGGAGCAGCTTTAATCCACCGTCCTTTACAGAGACGGAGATGGATGTCGAATGTGCATCCAGAGAGTTTTCGATAAGCTCCTTGAGTGCGTTGGCAGGGCGATGGATAATCTGGTTGTGCAGCAGAAAGGGGTGATCCGATGCATGGACGGTTAGTTCATGAAACGAGGGCTGCAGAGCCTAATTGCAGAGCGGTGCCACGTGAACAGAGGAATGAAGGGCCATGCACCTCTCCAGCGGCAATCCTGTTGACAACGGCCTCGTCCAGCCGCCTGATGGTGGGCACAGAGGGGTCTGAGGCCATGGGCGCGTGATGTGTGTGGTGAGGGGTGAGGAGGAGAGGAGAGAGAAAAGGACGGGTCACGCAGAAGAAACAAAAGGGAAAAACGCCCAGTGGCGACTCTCTTTGACTCCACACGGCGAATTCCCTCGAATGGCTCAGCCGGGCCACACTCCATGTATTTTTTCTCGCCCACGCCCTTTGCTGCTGCACCATTACTCTCTTCTTGCAAACTCTTTTGTTCCAGCACCCACAACCGGCTCCTGCATCTGCTCCAAACACCTACAGCACACACCTACAACACAGCCGTCTCTCGCGCCCTTCACTTACACACACGCTTCACGGCGCGGTTGACGACCTCCCTCACATCCAAAACCACCACCATACCACCCTACTTCTATACATGCATGTGTCAACGCCCGTTCCGCATGTAATCCAGAGCTCGACGTGGGATTGCGGACTGGCTTGTGTCTGCGCCATAGCACAGGCACAAGGCTGCAATCTCTCTCTAGCCGAGGTGACGCTCCTCATGGGTTCAAGTAAGTGCATTGCGGCGCCTTCCTGGACTCGATGACTTCACTCATTCCTCACCAGACACTGGCCCGTGCATACACTTCTTCTGTCGCTCTGTCCTTCAGCTTCTCGCTTCTTGACCTTTTCTTTTCTGACCCACTTCTTTATTTGCACTGATCCATCCACTGCATCACCCACTAGTTGAATCCGTCTGGACGATTGATTTAGCATATCTTCTCAGGAAACTCTCCGACGATCAGGCCAGCCTTCCTAAATTGTACTTCTCGAAGAGGCCGCCACTTTTGATACCCAACCTTTCCCCGGGTCGAGAAGAAGGTTGGGACTTCACATACTACACTAGCACCATCGGCGCAGACGCGGCCCATTCCAAAGAAAAGTTTTACCGCAAGGTATTTATTCGCCTACCCCATACCTGCCACCCCCCACCTTGGATAGTTGCCCTTGCTGTGCCGGATGATTCCTGTCCCGATAATTTCTTTTCTGACACCCTGGGCTTTTTCATTCGCATGTGCGATTGCGTGGCCAATAGTCATTTGACGACGATCAAAAGCGGGTGAACGCTCTTTTCAAGAATGCAGACGCCGCTAATATCCGAGTGATCGAATTGTAAGTAGTTTTGCTGAACAGGTGCCCAAGACCATGGTACATCGCTCGTATGAAGAAATTAGTGTGACCAAGAAAAAAGGAGACCCGATTTTGTGGTCGTGCGCAGAATCTCATTTTTTGGGCGTGCGAGCCGAGTGTTTGGAGCGGCAGTATCACGACTTGACCCTAACTCACCACTTTGTGATACTCTATTTGCACGATACTGTAGGAAGCTTCCGTTGGACGACTTCAAGCGATTTCTCTACTCCCGGAAATATGCAGTCATTACCCTCGTCAACCAGCTATCACTCAAATGTCCCCAGTGTATAGTATGTTGGACCGTCCAAGCAGGCATGGTCGAATCGTGGTATGGCTATGCATTCAGCTAACTCTCCTCACCAATGGCTCAAATATAGGAAAAGACAGCGTTCTGCAACTGCAATTCTGGCGTGCTGGGCTCTTTTGTTCAAAGGATGAAAGGCTACCGATACCTAGGTGCGTCAAATGGCTAATGGGCTACATAGTAGGCGACATTCATGATCTGCATGCTTATTGATTGTGTTTTCGATATACTGTAGGGCACTTTATTACCTTGGTGGCCTACGATCCTGATGAAGACGTATTCTATTATCGAGGTAAATACCATGCTTGTAACGCGGAAAACGGCTGATGAGCTAGGGCTTACATATCTTCCTTCCTCGAATTGTCGACTAGATCCGGCAGTAAGCGACGATGTGTGCAGCATATCTGCAACGGATCTGGAGCGCGCAAGGGACTCGAATGGCACAGACCACGACTGGTAAGACAAATGTCTAGAGATATTGTATGCACCTGCGCAGTGGATGAGTCAGGTTTGCTAACATATATATCCCCCTGTTATTGGATTCTCCAGCGTTGTGGTGAATATCGCATAGTGCCGATGCCCCATTGCCCAACACCTTCTCTCGATGCAGGGACACGAGGAGTGAATGTATATACCGTAGTCTTTTTATGTCTATGACAAGATACCATCTGCCATGCTGCCCAACGAAGTGATCGTTGTGCCGCCGGCGGAAAAAAAAATGGCAGTCCGCTCCCCCCTTAAGAAAACAAACAAGGACTTCACCACCACTGGCATACTATAAATATTCGATCAAGAACTCGCTCGCTTTTTTTTTTTTCTTCTTGTTGGCTTTGTTTGGGGTTTTGCTTCTTCTCTTTTCTGGCTTGGGAAACTCTTCACCCTTCACCTTCTCACCACCACCACCACTCCCTTTCCCCTTTCTTCCCACCCAGAAAGAAGCATACACAATGGCCGAGTCCACAGTCCAGGTCCACGAGATGTTCGACACCATCCTCATTCTTGACTTTGGTTCGCAGTACTCGCACTTGATCACCCGTCGCATTCGTGAGTTCGGCGTCTACTGCGAGCTCTTGCCTTGCACCCAGAAGATCTCCGAATTGTCCTGGAAGCCCACTGGTAATGAATCCACTGTTTTTTTTTTGCTTTCACTCGCCCCCCCTCTAGGCTTGTAGCTCCTAGTTCCTGCAAGGCACTCCCGCTCACCGAAAAAAACTTTATCCTGTCTGATAGGTATCATTCTCTCTGGAAGCCCTTACTCTGTCTATGACCATGATGCCCCCCGTGTTGATCCCGGCGTCTTTGAGCTCGGTGTCCCCGTCCTCGGAATCTGCTACGGTCTCCAGGTAATAAAGGGAGCAAGGCAGCCAAGGCTACTGGAACGCAAAAATGGCATAGTAGCAAAACACTCTTGGACGGATGACCCTAACATACTTCTGTCTCGTAACAATAGGAAATGACCAACTACTTTGGCGGAAAGGTCGATCCCTGCGACCACCGTGAGTATGGTCCCGCTACCTTGACCATCTTGCCCGCCGGTGCTGCTGATGCCATGTCGTCGATGCTCTTTGAGGAACTCACCAACGAGTCTCAGGTCTGGATGTCCCACGGTGACCAGGTCACGGCCATCCCCGAGGGATTCCGCGTCATTGCCACCACCAACACGGCTCCCTTTGCCGCCATGCGCCACAACGAAAAGTCCTTGTTCGGTATCCAGTTCCACCCCGAGGTCACTCACTCTGTTGATGGAAAGCAGATCCTCAAGAACTTTGTCCTCAAGATCTGCAAGGCTTCCCAGAACTGGACCATGCAAGAGTTCATTGGAAAGGAGATTGACCGCATCCGCAAGATTGTTGGAGAGAAGGGTCAGGTCATTGGTGCCGTCAGTGGAGGTGTTGACTCGTCTGTCGCTGCCAAGTTGATGCACATGGCCATTGGAGATCGCTTCCACGGAATCTTGGTCGATAACGGTGTCATGCGTCACAACGAGTGTGCCCAGGCCAAGAAGATGTTGGTCGACAAGATGGGCATCAACCTCAAGATTGCCGATGCCTCGGACCGCTTCTTGGCCAACTTGGCCGGCAAGACCGACCCCGAGCAGAAGCGCAAGATCATTGGTAACACCTTCATTGATGTCTTTGAGGAGGAGGCCAAGGCCATCGACGAGGCCTGCGCTGCCTCGGGTGGACAGCCCGTTGAGTTCTTGCTCCAGGGAACCTTGTACCCCGATGTCATTGAGTCCATTTCCTTCAAGGGACCCAGTGCCACCATCAAGACTCACCACAACGTCGGTGGTCTCAAGGAGAACATGAAGTTGAAGTTGATCGAGCCCCTCAGGGAGCTCTTCAAGGACGAGGTCCGTGAGCTCGGAAGGCTCTTGGGTATGGATGACGAGCTCGTCTGGCGTCACCCTTTCCCCGGTCCCGGTATTGCCATCCGTATTCTTGGCGAGGTCACCAAGGAGCAGGTTGCCATTGCCCGCAAGGCCGATTATATCTACATTGAGGAGATCAAGAAGGCTGGCCTTTACCGCCAGATTGCCCAGGCCTACGCCGCGTTGTTGCCCGTCAAGGCTGTCGGTGTCAAGGGAGACAAGCGCACCTACGAGCAGATGATTTGCTTGCGTGCTGTCGAGACCTCGGACTTTATGACTGCCGATTGGTTCCCCTTCCCATACGATGTCCTCAAGAGGATCTCGTCCCGTATCTGTAATGAGGTCGAGGGCGTCAACCGTGTTGTCTACGACGTCTCCTCCAAGCCCCCAGCAACCATTGAGCTCGAGTAAAAAACTCTTGCACACTCTTGTTAATATATAAGCATCAGCATTTTTCTTAGAATAAAAAGATATCTCACCAAAAAAAAAAAAAAAATGCTCAGCGAAGAGGAGTGATAGAACGTCCGTCCTCCTGGTCTCCTAGAAAGTCCAATGCTGGACAGTAATCGTGCCCTTGCGTCTACTTTCTCTTTCTTGAATTCCTTCGTAGCCCTCTCACTCGCACATCATGGTTTAACTCAAATCACACCTAACCAACAAGTGACCTCCTGATCCTATGAACGCGTTTCCATTGTGCTGTGTGTGTGTTTTTGGTTCAATCCCATTTATCGTGCCCTCTGAACATGGACAAATATGTGAACTGCGAAGGGGGTTGTGTATTTATTCCTCGAAACGGCTTTCCTGATTAGCACCGCGTGGTTTTTTACGCCTCCATGTCTTCCCAGTCGCCACCCGAAAGCGCTTGTGCCTTCATAGCAGCCTCCATTTCCTGAACCTGCTCCTCTGTCTGGGCTGGTGGCTGCTCTTCCTCCATTGGGTTGTCCCTATCAGAGCAAAAAGGAGGAGGAGGAGGATGCACGAAACAAGAAGCATTTTAGTTTTCCACAGTCTATGCAATCCTTTCACATACCAAGAAATCTGCATAAAAAGCAACAACTGCCTAGAAAAAAAAAGGCGGTTTCAAACATGAAGGAACGGTACCAGTTGATAGGGAACCGAGTGACTCTAGGCTTCTCAGCGAGGATAGAGCGATACAGCTTTTCGTAAGCAATCTCCTCTGGTGGGTTCTCTCTCAGCGCCTCTTCCAGGTAATCGTTGTTGACATAGTATCCGATCCTGACAAATTCCTTGTCCTGATACGAGCAAGTGATCAGGATCACGGTCACGCCTACAATATCGTTATGAGGAATCAACTCTGGCTTGGGTGCTTCGGCCTACAAAAGATGGAGAGGAGAAAAAAAAGGGAGTTTGTTCAGATTAGGAGTCGCGAAACCACGAATGAGCAAACGAAAAACGAATTCAAAAGAAAAGCGCGACTTCAAAAGTGTGGAGTGTGTGGTGGTGTGTCTGTTGATGGAAAGTGTAATGTACCATAAAGACAAACTTGTTGATGCCGACAGGGACGGGCCCGACCATGATAGATTCTAGGACTTGGTCATGTGCATTGCTGTTGGCGGAGCCTACATAGATGATCTTCCATTCAAGATCTACTCCATCCGATTGCAGGAACAGCGAAACGAGGTTAGATTCTGCATCAACTCCTTTCCCGTGGCAAACATAGGCTATAACTGAGTAATGGACACAACAGGCCGAGTGTTCCGCCGCAGAGCCACAGATGGATGATGAACAATTTACCGGCGGCAAGAGGGGCGATGCACTCGAATGTGATTTCAAACTGGTATGGGTTGGCAAAGTGAGTGGGGTTGTCCAGCACGTTGACCTGTGTGATGCTGACGATACTCATGTTCGAGAAGAGGTGGGATGTGGGTAGACGCGTGCACGGGTGATGGGCAAGTAGCAGGAACAAGTAGCAGGAATGGAGGATGAAGGGAACGAGCGGGTCAAGGAAGGAGGCAAAGCGTGCGGCGATGGGGAAGAGAGAGAAAAGGAGCAAAAAAAAAAAAAAGGCGAGGAAAAAGGAAAACAACAAAAATGGTGGCGACAACTGGCCGAGCCAAATCGACGCGAAGCACACACAAATACGATTGGTCGCGCAGGACGCGTCTTTGGTTTAATCACTTCTTGGACAACTTCATCCACTTTGGCAACCCCCCGCTGCTGCTGCCGCCGATGTTGTTGCCTGGCTTGTCCGTGCTCATCCGTGCACTCAACCGCCGATCTTCCTTGGTCAGCATAGGCATCGTCCCAGCCCGACCAAGCGTCTGGCCGCCCCCACCTATCGAAGCTTCGGTTTCGGTCTTGGCAGCGTCTTCAGCTTGTCCTGGAAGAGGGAGGTCCTGCATCTTCATCATGTGCTCGCCATTGAGGAACGGTGGCATCAGATTCAACTTGCTGTCTTTCCAGGAAAAGTACACTATACTCTGCGGTGCAAGTCCAGCCTGGTACAGAGACTGCTTATCATCCGAGAGAACCTTCTTGGGCGGCGTTGTGTCTGCGATGACGAGAGAAATAGAATGTACACCGTATCGTGGAAAAGAGTGAGTTTCGGATGATGAAAAACACATACATAGAACACCCGTCCGAGATCGCAAAGATATCGCTCCACAAACACACTTACATAGTTCAAATGCTTCGCCTTGACCTACACACGCGCTTCTGACCCACTTTCGAAGATCACCCACAGTCTCTTGACTCTTGAACGTGGCCTGGAGCTGAACTCTGTCAGGGAAGCGCACGCGAATGATAGTCTTTGGATAGCGACGCTCCCTGGCCTTTTCTTCCTCCGCCCTGGTTGCTGCAGTTTTGAACCCACGCTTCTCCTCTTCCTCACGCTTTGCCTTCTGACTATGCATCAGCTTCATCACATCCTGCGAACTCAATGTATAAAAGTCATCCGGAAGATCAACTATAAACAAAAAAAATAGAGAACTTGTCAAAAACCATAGTCTGTATCAATATTCGTAAAACTCTAGTTTTGGAAGGTTAGCTTACTTTGGTTCGAAAGCGGCATGTCGGTGTCTGAAGGAGGCCTGAACACCTTGACCTGGCGATCGAAGGGCTCCTCTGGCGCTGAGATAGTCACGGACCTTGAACTGACCGAGGGCGATCCAGGTTGACGAGGTGAACCGTCTTCCTCGACTTTGCTTTTATAGACAGAGTTATGTCGACTGCCAGTGGGCGTGCTTGGCAACACTCCTGCACGCTGTTCCTTTTCAATTTCCTGCGCAATTAGCGAATGATAATCCATTGAACCTCCTCGCTGCTGAACCTGTCGCAGCTGCTGGCTGACTCGGTGAGCAATCTGTCGAACAACATCGTCCTGGCTTGCAGTCGCCGCAAAAGGTGATTCCGATCGTGGAGTATGAGAAGAGTCGAAGTCCATCTCGCTGTCGGGCTCCTCTGTGAAAGCGCCCGGCGGCAAGCTGCGTACAAATCGCTCGCGATCAGAGCTGTCCGAAGCTTTGGAGAGTCGCTTGACGCGATCAGTAAGGGCGGCCTGGGTTTGCTGTTCGCGGAGCTGACGGATTTCCTGATTGGCCTCAATCATGGCCGAATTCATATCCTGAACAGGCGTCTGACGCTGGATGTCTGCACTGGCTCCTGGGGAAGGGGCGACTAGGTGACCCCGGCGATCTGCATTTTCGATACTTCCGCCGCGCGATGTCATGTCCGGTAATGGTTCCTGAGCGTTGTCTGATTCGATAACTACGTTAGATGGTGAGCCTCCATGATAGGCGTCCGTGTTGTTTGTAAAATCCATACCACTCTTATCGGCTGCAGTTTTGTCGGTTGTGAACTGTCGCTTAGGCGATGCCGGGTTTGATGTGGTGGATTTGCGGACTGGAGATACTGGCGCTGCCATCACCTCAGGTGCTGGTGCCGACACTGGCGCAGTCAGAGAAGATTCAGCTGGGGATGTCTCGTTGTTGGCAGCTGCTGATTGAGCATAGCTGCGCTCAATATCTTCCATGAATTCCTCGATTCCTGCATCGGTGTATCTCATCAAAACGCGGAACACCGCATTTCCTTTGTGCAAACCTGCGAGCTGCAATGAGATGGTCTTGAGCGTCTGGATCGAGACATACTACACAATGTGAACGAAGATTTGAAAAGTCAGCCAATGCATCCTCTCTACGGCTTACCGCCTTTCATCTCCTTTCAAGGCTCATGTGAGCAGACCATACCTCTCTTTCTAAAAGAATGACTACCGGGAGCAGGTAGACCTCGGAGGCGGGCTTCATGGACTTTCTGATCCTTTGAAGCGAAAATATGTTCTTGGAGGCTGTTGATTGAGGTACCGCGGTGCGACGGGTCAAGTTGAGAGATCTGCAGGTGGTGTGGCATATTAGGACGGATTCCGAGGGTTATACCGAATGGGAAGGTTGTGCGGAAGATGAGGTTCCGCGACAAAGAGCGGGACGTGAAATCGCGAGGGACAGGGACAATGAGTTTGTTAGATACCATGCGATGCACATGTCTTGGGCTGAGGGAACTGCAGACCCTGGTCTGTATTGCCACGTCCTTCCTTTCGTCTCCTGCAAATCCCGCAGAGAGTGCTCGACTCTAAACGCGGCATTCAATATCCGCCAAACACCAATAGAGATATGTCATCTTACCCGTTCGACGCCTTTTCAAAGCCCAGCAGCACGTCCCATAGTGAGGTGGAGACAGAGAACGATTGGATCACTCTTCCGCCGTCTTCCAACTGAAGAGCAAGGTCCACGTGAGTAGGCGCTAATAGCCAGAAAAGTCAGTTTGTGTGAGAAAAGACCGTGCTGCCTCTGCAACTGGTGCATGAATTGCTGGGAAAGTGACAAGAGAAAAAGTGAGAGCCCTTGCCAGACTCCACAAGAACGGGAGCAATGGCAGGGAACAGGTTCGGGCGATAGGGGGTGAGACAGCGTCCGCAAAGAAGCGAAACCTACCCTTCTTATCCTTTGGCATCCTGGCTAGCTCAAGCTTCGCCCCTGGGGCTATGTTGGCATATCGAATAGAAAGAGACAGATCCAAGAAGTTCTTTCCGCTCCTGGAGAAGAAAAGGTGTGGAGTGGAGTGATTTGGTAAGATAAGGATCGTTTAGTCAGCGCGAGGCAACGGACTGGATGAGTGCGGCACAATACGCCAAAATGAAAGCGGGAGGCAAAGTTGTATTCAAACAGAATGGACCCTTCCCATACTTTAGTCCGTAGCTCTCTGGCTCAGGGTAGCTCTGCTTCTCGCAGACGGTGTTGACGACCTGGCGGAGGATCATGTTGGGGGTGGTTTTGACCAGCTGCTTCTTGCCACCGCCCAGGTTCACGGTGAGATTGGAGGCCATGGCACAGTCGGTGAATGTGTGAGTGTGTGAGTGTGTGAGTGTGCTTGCGTGTGTGTGAACGTTGGAGTGCTGAATGGGGAAGGAGAGAGCGAGAGAGAGAGGGAGGGGGAGCAGTGGGGCAATGGGAGGAAGGAGGAGCGACGGAAAGGACAAGGAACGAATGGAATTGAATGGAATGGAGTGAAGGCTGAGAAGGGGGCGCTTCAATTCATCGAAACGGGCCAATGATTTGTCTGTACGCGTATTTTCTTTCTTTTTACAAGTGTATGCAGTGGCCCAACTCAAATCTTTAAGAGGCATGCAGCAGACCTCCATAATGTGAAGAAATTTCTAGCGAGCCTGCAGAAACTACATGCAAAAATCATAAGAGAAATTTATACGGCCCGCTCTTATGTTATAGATGAGATATTTGAGTGAAGCCAGTATTGTTATGCAGTATTGTTTAACCTCATCCCTGTCTCTCTCTCTCCTCCGCCTTCTGCGCCCATTTGCATGTCTATCATCCATTCGTTGTGCACGCACATCCATGGCACATGGCACCACAGCCTACGCAAACTCAAAAACACCGCGGGAAACAAGAAAGGACACCCCTGCAGGTTCAGGAACACAGGTTTGTTGGCTTGCGTGCAAACGAATATGGTATTCATACTCCTACCATTCTACTTGCCTTTCTTGCCCTTCTTCTTGTTCTTCTTTTTCGTCTTCTTCTTGTCCGCCTCGCTCCCGCCGTCTGTCGCCACCGCGGCCAACGATGCGGCTGAAGTCAACGTCGAGTTACTCTCGTCCTCATCCTCGACTTCAGCACTGACTCCAGAGCTCTCTGTCTGGATGCTTAACGTGGGACTAGGCTCCTCGATGGATACATCGCTCTCCTTATGGTTTTTGGTTATCAGGGTGTTGACATCGACGCTTCGTTTCCCGTTGTCGGGTCCAATCACACTATTCGCGTTATTGTGAGTCGACTCTACGGTCGAGGTAACCGAAATAGGCGTGTCCTCGTTCCTGTCCTCCGCTGGGGGCTCTGCATCCTCGTCTGGTCCTGCAACATTTTTTTGCAGCACGGCTGCGCTATGCAATAGGTTGCCTGTGCTACCCCAAGGGTTGTCGCCATGATCATCCGCAATGTCTTCATACCCAGAAAGAACAGCTGCACTGGTCGGCTGGGTTCTACGCATTGTTTCTTCCCCTTCATCCTCGACCGAATGCTGCGCAAATCCTGAACGCTCGCGCTCGTGCTCGAAGTACATGGCCGACGCGATAGGAAAGTCAATCTGGCTCTCACCATCAGAATCCTGATGAATCCGATGAGAACGCGGCACAAAATCATGTGTGGAACAGTCGCTGTCCTCCACAGCCTCAAAGTCCTTTGGATCGTGCTGCTGCTCTAAACCGTTATCCTCCTCCTCAGCCTTCTCCTCCTGCTCTTGGAGCCGTGTCTCTTCTGCTCCCTTAACCATATGGCGACTCAAGAGCTCTTTCTCTACCTGACCAGGAATCCAAACAGGTGCTTGAGCCTGATGCAGGGTGCTGTCGGCGAGTTCGTCTCTGGAACTATCTCCAATGTCCTCATCGCGCGCCACCATAGGGTTGCCATCCAACTCGAGTTCTTCTCGCGCCCTGCTGTCGGCCGATAGTGATGGATCCCGACCGATAGTGCTTGACGCGGTCGAATTCAAATCCACGTTCTGGAAAAACTCGTCCTCTATTTTGCCCGTGTTGAAGTCTAAGAGCACGACAGGGGCATGCGCGGACAACGGCGTTGGGCTCAAAATATCCACATTGGTGTGCTCATTTCTTGTTTTCCTTGCGGGAGAGGTCGGAGACGAGGTCCGGGGCTCAGGATGGATGGCCAAATCCGAGGTTTGGATCGAGGCTGGAAGAGGTGGAAGTTTTTTCATCGTTGGTTCATCTTTGATGGACAATACGGGGGCAGTTTGCAGACTCTTCTGAGAGTGTCTTCTCGCCGATTGATCATGTGCGTGTCCATCCAGCGTCCGCAAGAGCTCCTCGATCTCAAGCGTCTTTTGCTCAAACTGCTTCCTATGTGTTTCTCTCTATTCCAGTCCGTGAAGATGAACGGTTAGCTACGTGCGGTGAAGTGGCGCGAAAAAGCCTTCCAATGGCTGCTTACCAACACATTCAAGAACGGGATGCCAAAACTCTCGTGAACTTCTTTGAGTCCGAGACCGGTCTTCATGCTGGTCTCAAGGTGCCTAACCAAGTTGGCGGGTGCACACGGTAACCCAGCGCGAGCGCTGTTGTGCTCTTTCATTAATGCCTCCACGCGGTCGCTTGCCATCACAGGCCGGGGAGAACTGTCATCTGAGAAATTGCTCTGTGCGAACAGGAAAATCATGGTGATGAGTCAGCGGGCTATGGAAACGAGATGAACCGCTGTGAACAGACAAGAAGGCGTACCAGAATCAAGACCGGAATGTTGGTTGGGGTGTCGGCAAGGGCTTTGGCGGCGTAGTCGAAGGTCCATGGCTTCGAAACATCGTAGACTAGAATTACGCCGTTTGTATTCCGATACACATCAATTGTTGAGGCGTCCAATGCAAAGGCGGCATGCGGGGCCGAGTCGACATCGGGGATAGGCTTGGCTTTGGTGGGGGAAGTAGCTGGCGGCGAGCAAGGTTATAAAAAGATTGAGTGAAACATGTAATGTGTAGAGCACCAAGCTGATGAACGACAGTTGAAACAGAGAGGGCTACTTACGAGTGTTGTAGTCGATCTTGAGTGCACTGTTACTCGACGACTTTAAGTCTCCGGCCTGAATACCCTTGTCGACCACGTCCCAGACTTCGACCTTGATGATATCCTTGGTGGCTAAATGGTGGTGGGTCCGGAGAGTGGGATCAGTCCTCGTTGCATCCATAAACTCAAATGACGTTATCTGAAAATAGACAACCCTCGCCTCATAAAAATACGATCCTTTGATTCTTACGGGCGTACTGCCAAGGGATATTGGTAACCTGGATCTGTGCTGTTGTCCGGTAGTCGTGCTCGCTTCGGAAGGGGTGTCCCTGCAGTCGCTCAACTATTCACAAGTCAAGTAAAAACATATCGATCAGACGCGAGGATCGCGGCTGGTCTGTGCCCCTGTTGTTCGTGTTGTTGACGACAAAGTTTGAGCTGTTGTCCTCACGCCATCCACTCTCGCCACTTACAGACCGATGTCTTGCCTGTCCTGATGTCTCCACGGATAACGATCTTCACTGTAGCGTTCAAAGAGGATAAGAAAGACGATATTAGTCCCCTGCATGGATCGCGAGTGGCAACTGGCGTACTTCGTTCAGCCTTTTGGCTGTTTGGCGTGGCAGGGTAGGCGACGATGGATAACGTGTGGCAGGTGCATACTGTTGAGTGGGATGCCCTTGTTGAAGGAAGCATGGATGGGCTTGACTTTTGTGGATACGCCATGGTCCAGCGGCTCGTGGGTCTGTGAGGGACCATTCTGGTGTGAGTTGTTGAATGGCCACAGCTTTTGAAACTACCGTCGACAGCGGAGCGAAAAAGAGAGAATGAAGGGTTGTCAGGACCACGTCTCTGTGACAATGGCAGCGTTGGGGTTTCCTGGCAACTGTCATGATGCATGGGAAGGATTACCATGGCGAAGGCGGAATGTGGGAACGTAAGAGAGGAAGGAGCGACAAGAAAAGGGAACTGGAATGACGTGCAGTAGTGCAGTGGACAGGGGCGCAGGACTGGGGCGGGAGCGCAAATTCATTCCCCCTTGCACTTGTTCGGCATTGCAAGAAAACACAACTGCACGCTGCAGGCTGGCATTCCGCAAGTGCAATCTATTCCACAGGTGCAATAATCCATTCTCCAAGTGCAATCCAATTGCACCATTTTTTTGTGTTATGCTATTGCGCAACTCGTGGCCCCCTCTTCTCCATTCGCTGTCCACCCATCGCCTCCTCGGTGTCGTTACTTTCTCTCCTCTCTCTCTCTCTCTCTCCTTCTCTCAGCCTCTCCTTCATTCACAACAGCACACTCCTCCATAGCTGTTCAACACAATGCGCGCCTACCTTTACGATAACCTCGACACCGACTGCAGAGAGCCTCATGAGCTCATCCCCTCGGTCCCAGTTTCCGCCGAGGAGCTGGCTGCCTCTGGTGTCCTCTACTGGCGTCTCGAGGACGAGAACTTTGAGTCGCAAATTGACAAGATTTGCGAGGAGCGCAACTACAAGAACCGAGACCAGGTACAGGAACGCACTTCGTCTGTATTTTTTTTTTCGGAAAATGCAATATGTCTCTTACGCTCAATACCTCCGCTCCCTTGCCACTGTTGCTGCTGCTTATAGATCACCGTCTCCAAGGAGGGTCTCGGAGCTGTATTTGATGAGAAGATCAAGACCTTCTTTGCGGAGCACTTGCACGAGGACGAGGAGATTCGTGCTATTCTCGACGGCACTGGCTACTTTGACATCCGAGGTAACATAGTAGTACTGGATAAACTTGAAGGACTTGAAGGACAACATCCTTTTGAGGGCCATGGATGGCTGCTGATCTATTCCGCGGCGGGTAAATTATCTATTTCCTGCATTCTTAGATCGCCAGGATCGCTGGGTGAGAATCAAGGTCGAGGCTGGCGACTTGATTGTGCTAGTAAGTGGCCGCGCTGGCATCGAACGCTGTGAGAGAGAAAGAAGGCTAAATTCCGTGTTTTCCGAAATGCACATCCAAACTTACACCCATGCACCGATATACCGATATCACCATTTTGAAATGCGATGGCACTGTAGCCTGCTGGAATCTACCATCGCTTCACTCTTGATACCAACAATTACCTGAAAGCCATGCGTCTCTTCAAGGAGGACCCTGTCTGGACACCTCTGAACCGTAAGTCGCCGTGGCTCATGCTTTGTCCGCGTTATGAATGATGCTCGGGCATGATGTCGCATGTTGTAACTGTACTGAATTCCTTGGCTGCAACTGCTAGGTCCCTGCGACGAGAACTCTTACCGCAAGCAGTATCTGCAGTCTGTCTCGGCCAACTAAGAGAGGATAACTAAGCGACGAAATAAATTTTGGGCTTTGCCTTGTCGACTCTCTGTTCGTTCCATTCCACTCGTTCATCTCTTCGCCTTCTTCTCCACCACGCTCCATTTCCACGGTCTATCCCATCCAGTCCCCGTCAAGCACCGCAGCTCGACAACCCGCGGACAGGAACCGCAGCCCCTCCGAGAGATGGACGCGCGACAGATGGCACTCGAGAAAGTGCCGCATGCCATCCACATTCAGTTCTCATTCCCACCCTACCCAGGCGCAGACCTCAAGACCATCCACGTCGACCTGCCTGAGGGTGCACTGCTTCTAGATGCCATCAGACAGACTCGCAACGAGCACAATGTCCCCGTCTACCTAGAACATTCCCTGCTCTCCACAGCCCAGAGTCTGATTCAGTCCACGCGTAGAGCCAAAGTCATCGCGGCCACAAGGCAAGTCAACGAGCGCGTGTTCTCCAAGACCCTTGCGATCACCGATGCCACGGAGAATTCTCCAGCCGGCGCCAAGACAGAAACGCGGACAGATAAAGTAGGGACAGAGTCAGATGAGGATGCGGATTCAATCCGGGAACCACCAACACAAGAGCCGTCGGTTGTGCAGGAACTGGAGGAGCTACAGAAAGCCATGATCGACAACTACAGGACACACACCAGCCAGTTTTACACCCAGCCCGAAGAGGTGAGTGGAGGAGTGCCTGAGGCTCGTGCTTCAATCCTGTCTTGAACGTTGCTGGAAACTAATGCGCTTCATGCGAACTGCGTGCCTCTCTTCGACCCTGTAGAATATGTTCCCAGAGGCATACCACACTCTCGTACATTCGCCCATACCCCACCTATTTGATGCAATCTTGGATCTGGAACGTGAGTATGCAGGCGAAGTTGACGCGCTTTTGAGTGCACGGGATGCAGAGATCGAAGGCATTCAGACAAGGTGAGAAATCTTGTCTAGCTACTGCGTCGCGGAAACCCTATCAAGACATGCTTATCAATTCAGGAAAAAACTTGCCTAGGCACAACATTGCCCTTGCTGGTGAAACACCCCAGCGTGGCCTGACCCATCTAATGACACGTCATATCGAGGTACGTTCTCTCAAAAAGGTGTTGTCGATCGACATTAATTGCCATGCAGTTTTTTCTAAACAACTGCACGATCGTATCGCATGGTCATAGAGCATGGAAGTCGCACAGGCGACATGGAACAGTCAACTGGATGACCTGCAAGCGGCCCAGCGGTCAAAATATCAAGAGTTCATTTTGGAGCTGTACGCGATCTACAAGCGGCGTCAGCTAAATCCATCCCTTTCAGACTCACGATCGACCCAGGGACTCTCGAACAGTGCAATGCAGCTGGATGGCAAGGATATGGTAGCAGAAGTCATGCGGACTATTGGAGCTAGACGATCTAATGTAGAAGAGACACCGTCTGTTCAGAAACACCGGGCCTCGGCTCATCTTGACAACAAAAACCTGCCTGAGATACCACAGGTCACACTAGCACCTGTTCAGCCACCAGCCTCAGAGCCTGGCTCCACCCAGGAATCTCTAGAATCCAGCACTTCCGTCTCGGTCCAAGAGAACAGTAACCCATCCCCACTACCACCGCCCAAGAAAACTGATCCAGAGCTCGACCAAATGATCAAATCGATTCTTGAGATGGGTTTTGATATGGAGCAAGCCAAGGGCGCCCTCTTGATCGCCAACCGTAACATGGTAAGTGGCTCTACTCCGATAGAATATGTGTCGTTGTTTTTGTGCTACTTGAAGTATATCCTAACGACCGGGCTTATATGTGTAGGATCACGCCATTAACTTGCTATTAGAGCAGCCAGACAGCATCCCAAGGCTGGTTGCTGCAAAGCAAAAAGTGGATGCCATGAAAGAGAATGCCAGGAGACAAAACCGAGCCCAGTCTTCCCCTCAGCAAGTACCGCCATCTCTCATTAGTTCTCCAAGTAGCAACTCCATCCAATCTCAGTCGTCGTCAAGTCAGGACATAAGGGCGCTTTCGGCGAGCAGGCCATTGGATAGATCCCACTCTGTCTCTTCACCTAGACCTATGATGGGAAGTCCTAACCAAGGCCCAGTAGGAAATCCAAACCAAAAGGCTTGGTCACCCCTGCCATTTTTCCAGCAGCAGAAGAACGCCCTGTTAACAAACAACACTAACCCATCCGTGAAGAAGATTGGCGGCTGGCTTAACAGAGCCATCGAAAACCTAGGTCTGGATGATGATATGGAGTAAGGCTTGGAACACGGTCGCTTTTTACGCTAGGCTTTCGGAAACCGTTTCCAATTGCAGTGCATGAAGACTAACTATTTCGTATTTTTCTCCGACAAACAGCAATGGTCCAGGGGCGCCTTCTAGAAACAGTGCCAGCTCAGCAAACAACTCTCCCATGCTACCTCCGCAACCGGCCTCGAATCTCGCAGAATCATTCACTGTCGTTCTTGGCAGCAGCCATTCCAAAGTGACCCACAACCTTCGACTGATGGTCTCTGATCCAGCTGAAGTGTTTCCCAGCAACCGAAACAAATCGGAACGCGATGCAGCTATCCAAGCACAGACAGCCTCTTCGCTCTATGGACAGAACCTGACGGGTCTTGTGCAACTCGTGAATATTCGGGACTGGGCCGAATACAAAGGTGGCCAAGTATGCCATCAAGGTAAGAAACCACTCTCGAACGTGAAAGAAATCTACGATTGTTTGCGAACCAATACGAACTCTGAAGTCCGAGTGACATCTAATGAATGTATTTGTAAAATGGTACAGAGTTCTTCAAGGCGTGCCAGACTAGTACGGAGCTCCACTTTGACAGCATCGAGAAGCAACTCGAAGCCATCGAGGACGATATCCCTTTGGACGGATCAACACTGCGTGAGGGAGACTTTATCCTTACCAGGCACTCCAACCTGCCCATGATCCACGTTGTTTTCCACCTCTTTTACGGCCAGTCGGTCTCCCCAGACGATAGGTCACTACCGGCGCTGTTCAGTCAATCGAGCGATTTTTCACCAAAGCCCGATTTCCTCGCAGGACTGAGGAACATCATCATGACCGCACATCGATACGAGATCACAATGCTCTCGTTGCCGTTCCTGATGATGCCACAGTCGTTCGAGAACCAAATGATGATGATGGACACCTCATCGCAATCGCGACATATCCGCCACGGCTCTCAGCAGAGTCATTATAGATCGTCTTCCCTGTCTGCAGTCCCGAGCGCCAACAGCAACATCAATGGACAAGGATCCATTGGCTCCTCTGCAGCTTCATCTCCCTCTGCCTCTTCCATGGCGTCATTTTCTACTTCTGCGTCCCCGCTTTCGATGATGGCCAACAATAACAACAACAACAACAACAACAACGGCAATGGCAACGGTAGCGGCAGCGCTGCTGGGAATATGTACTATATCTCGGATCAAACACGGCGGGATCTACAGCGTCGTGCAGATTCATTGCTGAGACACCTCAAAGCCTTCCTCGTCGAGAACGCACGCCAGGTCAAGCAGGTGGGCAATCAAGGCAGCGAGGCAGAGAAATTTCGGGCCTCTCAGGGCGGGGATGTGAAGGTAGTACAGTTTCTACTGCCCAAGGGCACCAGCGATGAGATGTTTCGGTCCTTCAGACTCTTGCTCACAAGCATCTTTGGAGGAGCATAAAAACACAGACATTCCAAGATATGTAAACCATGACGAAGTGATCTGAGAGTAGTCTTTCTTTTCTCTTTTATTGAGACCATGCGTTTTTCCTGGTACAAACTGCCTATGCGATAATTTCCACATAGTTGGCTACGATGTGGGACGAGAGGGAAGGTTAGAACACTCTCTTTGAAGGTCAAAAACATGGTTCCCCGTGCTTCCTTCTCCACAGTCAACCGCAAGCGTTTGATCTTACCTGGGAAGAGCCCGACAGCGCCTCCCTCTGTTTTACCGCTCCACCAGTCTTCGGTCACAAACTATCGGGTTGACATGGTCGAGAAGTGGAACAAGTTAGCGCACTGGCATCTCTCAAGGAGCCTGCGTTTACGGATCGGGTGGCAGTGACAAAAAAAAACACGCTTCTTCTTACCTCAATCTCAGCGATGGTCTCGCCTTCAGCAAACGAGATCTCATTGGGCTCTCCAGCCTGATAATCATACAGCGCCACTGCAGAGGGCTTCTTGGCATGACCAGCATCAGGCGCTGCACCGTGAGCATCGACATGATCCTCAGCAGCGTGAGCATGCGCCTGCACGTCGTGAGAGTCGACATGACCATGGTCATCCTGATGGTGATAGGCAGTTGCTTCTGCGGGGGCACCGTCACCGTTCAAACCAGCGTGCTGCTGCTCGTGCGCATGTTCAATGACTTCAACATAATTAGCAGGGAAAAGGCCTGAGCGAGCGCCATCCTCGCTCTCGCCGCTCCACCAGCCAACATCCAGCTCGGTCACGTTACGGATGATCTCGCCCTCATACAGCGTCATCTCGTTTTCTTCAGACTTGTCGTATGAGTACAGGACGATGGCCGAGACAGATCCAGCGGCACTGAGTTCAGGGTGCTCAGTCGAGGCCAGCAGGGCATCTGCACCAAGCGCAACGGATTGAGCAGTCGCAGCACTGACCTCTTCTTGCAGTCGTCTCTCTTGCTCCTCTGCCTCTGCCTCCTGTCGTTGCCTCTCCTCTTCTTCATGCAGGTGCAGCTGTCTCCGCTGCTCTTCCTCCTGTCGCTCCTGCTCTTGCTGGATCAATCTCCTCTGCTCTTCCTCCTCTCGTCGCTGAGCATCGACATCATCCTGCCTCCTGCGTGCATCCTCTTCTTGCCGCTGCTGGCGCTGCTGCTCCTCCTGCTCCTGCTGTCTGCGTTCCTCTGCCTCCCTGGCTTCTCTGGCTTCTCTGGCTTCACGCTCCCGCTTCTGTTGCTGCTGCTTCAGATCATCCTCTCTCTGAGTCGCCTGCTCACGGGCACTGCTCTGTTCCCTGGCTTTGAACATCTCTCGTGCCGATCGGGCCGCATCCTCAGCCTCTGCCCTCTCGCGTTCTTCCTTCTCGCGGGCAAGACGCTCCTCCCGGACCCGGTTGGATCCTTGACTCTGAGACGGCTGTTGCTCTTGCTCCCCTTGCTCACGCTCACGCTCCCTTTCCTTTTCTTCTTGTAGGCGACGCTCCTCGGCCATCTTTTGCGCAGTCGACTGGCCGCTTCCTCCTCCTCGAGACTGTCTCTCTCGGGCTTCGCTGGCCTCGATCTCCCTCTTGATACGTTCTCGCTCCTCTTTTTCACGCGCCTCACGCTCCAAGCGCATCTGATGCGCCTTGTTGACCACGGGCTCAGGAGTAGAATTAGCGTACGAGAGTAATGACGCTGGAGGAGCCACCTTGTTGAACCCTGATCCGGTCGAGGCCGTGTACGAAGAACCACCTCCAGATGTTTTCCACGATCGCTCTGCTACTGCGGGCTTTGAAGATGGGGGCGAGTCTGCTCCCGAGTTTGAGGGCGAGGACGAAGGTGGGGGCCAAACACGGCCCTCCAGCTTCGAGGGTGTCGTTGGTGGGGCAAAGGCGGCTGTTGCGGAGGAGTTCAATGGTTTGCTGCCACCAATGTTGTACTATTTCGAAGAAAAAAAAGAATGGAATCGAGCATATGTGAGCATTGGAAGGGAAAGGGTAAAGACCACTGCATGCCATGTATTCTATGCCATGACGATGTTGTGCAGCTGGAGAAAAATAAGAGGCATCGCTCCCCTTGTTTCTTCTTTTTTTTTACCTTTGGAGCTGGCTCTGGCTTGGTGGGATTACGCTGGAGAGCGGCGATATCGGGGATCTGTGTCTTTTTGTAGGCAGACTGCAATGGAGTGATGCGCTCGGGCTGGTGTGTCTCGTTGTGGATCGAGTACTTTGAGCCGGAGCCTTCATTGAGTCGCTTCATGATCTGTGCTGGAGTGACATCCGCCTCACAGCGGGCATTGATCTGCAAGTGATACCCCTAGAGAAAGAGAGACACAACCGTGTTAGTATCATGTCTTCTTTACTCTTGTTTGCGAGCCTCTTGTCGACAACACCTATTTATTTTTTTTTTTTTTTTGGTTCACTTTGCTTCCTCGATCTCATTCATACCTTGAGGAAGAGTGACACATCTGCCAAATGTGAGTTGAAGAGTCCCTTCTTGGATTCTGGCACGCCGTCGCCGCACTATTCGGAAAAAGCGAGGAAGGAGAGTTTTTCGTTTCTGTTAGTTTCAGCATCAAACCCCACATTTCCAATTTTGTTATCCGTGCCACACAACCTGCAACAGCCCTTTTGAACATTATCGACTCGTCATGGTCGATTCTTTGCCAAGAACCAAAGTAAACGAAATGGAAGGGAGTGTGTGTGTGTGGCCAAGACAACGTAAAACGTACAAACGACGAGCAGAAAATCACCACAGCCCTCCTATTCCCTCCCCATCGCAGGATGTCGCCCTATCCCACTACATGGCCCCAAAAACGACACAAAAACACAAAAAAAAAAGAGTGAACAGCAATGACCGAGGATCCACAGCCGTAAAAACGTTACCCATGCCACCAGGACAAACTTGTTCAACTTGGAGTTGGGGTCGAGGACCCTCGCAAACGCGTACTGCACTTTGCCATCCATGAATTCTTCCTGGAGCTCTTCAAGTCCTCCGTTGCCCTGTCCGAGCACCTTGAGATCGTTGGTGCCCTTGTCGTATCCAAAGAGCGCCCAGTTGTCGCCGTTATTGGGGTCCGATGGGCGTAGGATGGACTCGTACGCAGCCCTGAGGTCGTGGCCGTGTGCTGTAAAGTTGACTTGGAGACTCATTCTGGAGGGTGACAGGTGTGCGGTATGAGGGTACGTATGGGTGTGAATGCGACAGTGCTAGGGTCGGAGTGTGGGGCTATGGCGAATGTGAAGCGGCAAAGACGAGAGAGTGGTGTAGGAATGCAGGTGATGGAGAATGGGTCAATGGGAGTGGAGTTGAGAAGAGAAACGAATCGAGTCGAGAGCCAGTCAAGAAGACCCTTTATGTCTTCAGCCGACAGGCATGACATGACGTGCCGTGACCTTCTTTCGCCCCCTTTGCTTTGCCGCCAAACGCGCTCGGTGCTCCCTCTCAGCCTCCACGTGTGAGTGTGTCTGCGTATCTGCGCTTTATGTCTACTAGAATGATATAGGATGCATATGGAGACGATGGGTGAAGGGGCGGGTGCCGGGTATGGGCGGGCAAGGAGAAATTACGCTGGTAAAGCTCAGCAAAGCTAAAGGACGGGGAATGGGTGCGTGGATACTAAGGCATGTCGTTGACTCGAGAAGAAAAATAATAAAGATGCGAGATGGTGGTCATAAAGACTGGGTACAGTAGAAAAGGTATAGGCGCGTGCTGCGCGGAATTAGTTAGGCCGAAGGTCCGACAAGGTTCTCGATCGACATCACACTGGCTGTGCCCTGGCCATACACAGCCCTATCGCCACCCTCCACACAGCCATCGCGCAGTACGTCGTCGTCGCCTTCGTCGTCATCGTCATCGTCATTGTCGCCAAGATCCTCCTGGAGCTCGTCCTCGTCCAAGTCATCCTCCTCGTCCTCCTCGTCTTTCTCAGCCGAACCTACAGACTCTACATCTGCTACCATCGAGCCTTCATCGTCAGCATATGCGTCTCTTGTCGACTCGCGGTACTCAATGTGTCCGTGGAAATGTGCCTTCTCCTCGTCCTCGTGCTCACGGCTAAACTCGCGCTTCACAGACTCGCCACAGCCATCGCGGTCGAGGCCATGGTGGCGGTGGTGATGCTCATGACGCCGGTCTGAAAACATTGGCTCGGGCTTGAGATGGCTAACAGAGCACACCAAGGTCTCCTGTGACGAATAAGAGTCCGAGGAGGATGAGGAGTCGGACCGCATCAGCGCCTTGGACCCAGGAGATGCAGATGAGTGAGAGGTGGACTCTTGAAGACGTGCCATCGAGCTTGAGAATGACATTCGTCTGTAGCTGCTCGGCCCACAATAGTAGGACTCTCGAGACACATCCATGTTATCATGGGCGAACAATGGTGATTCTGGAGATGCGGTCGACATAGGAGAGAAGCTGTTAAGGGACGGTGTAGAAGTGTGATGGGGTGTGCCGGAAATCGGGACACTGTCGTGCGCACGAACATGGCTGTCTATGGGCGCCAGGATTGGGGCATTGGGCCCATAGGAAGGCATGGGCTGTTGCTCTGAGGCTCTCACAAATGACGCAATGCTTGGCAGGGTCATTGCTGATGCAGAGCCAGAGCTTGGACTGAGAACGCCGTTGACTCCGCACGGACGAGGTGGCGTTGCTGAGGTTGATACGCTCCATGACGAAAGTATGCTTTTACGACGGCCAACGTCAGGGGTCTTTGGAGGTGAAGGTAGGATCAAGCTATGGGACGGAAACGATGCAGAGACGGGTGCGCCAGCCACTGAGGAACCTTTGCTCGCCGGCATACGCGTTGTCGGTACATGAGTGGGTAAGGAATGTCGGCGTTCGTACGGCATAAAGCGAGACATGGCGTTTGGCATTGGATGGTTGTAGATCGGCATTCCGGGGCCAAGTGAGGGTGACTGCGGCGATGAGGACGCTAAGGGACCCTTGTAGCCTGGAAGAGGAAACTGGCTGGACGGCCGGAGCTGCTGGTCGTGGTAGCGAGGGTGCGCAGAATGCATCATGGAAGGCATGCTCAGGCGCCTCTTCTTCCGCTGCATAGTGGTATTGAAGTGGTTCTTGATGGCATTGTCTGGGCGTCCGGGCATGTGCTTCGCCATCTCTGCCCACTTGGAACCCAATTGACTGTAGAGCTCCAGGATGCGCATGTCTTCTTCATGAGTAAAAGGCGATTTGTTGACTACGGAGCAACGATCAAGGAGAGCCTTAGCATGGTGCAAATGACTCCAACCGCCGTTTACTTTCGCTTGTTTTTATCGATTTCACACTTACTTAGAGGGTCCAGGTGGTTATGCCATCTCTCTCGACACTGCTTGCCGGTGCGTGTGCCAATCCTGGATGCAATGAACACCCATTTCTCTGGGCCATACTCGTTGACCAGATCACGGAGTTTTCGATCCTCCTGTGCATTACATGACATTGCACTTTTAGCAAATATGAAGGGGTGGTGGCTGACGAAACATGTTTTACATGCGGCGGTGTCTTCTTACCTCATCAGTCCATGGGCCCTTCACTTGACGAGGCCTGATAATGGACAGCGCTCGCCAGCGATGCATGCACTCGTTCCGATCTCTTGAGCCGTCAGGGAAGGCATAGTCAGCAACGGATTTCCAGGATTTGGTGCCGTACGTGCTGACCGCGTCGCTCAAAAGCTGGTCCTAGATTATAAAGTTTATTACGCGTGAGAGGGTGTCGTATGAAAAGTGCAATGTTTGCTCCGTGGACCCAAAGTTTCTACTTGCACCCAGCCAACGCAGCCTATCCTCTGCTACTAGTGGCATAAAGCAGTGTAGATCAGCAGTGGAAGGAAAAAGTCGCCATACCTCGTGTCGTTGCCAAGGTCCATCGCTGTAACTTGTGGGAGGATGTGAGTACTGAGGCAGATGGTGCTCTTGCCGATGCTGCATATGCGGCAAGGTCGGGGAGTACGTGAAGGGTGCGAGAGTATGGCTATTGGTGCGGATCGACGACATCGGGGCTGCAGAGCTTATCGAGGAAGGGTTGGGTGGTGTAAATGTCATTCGTTCCATCGAGTGCTCGACCGAGTGGTGGTGGTGGTGGGTGTTGAGAGGGGGGAGCGCAGCGTGTGTCTTCATTACGCTGGTATTCTGATCAAGGCTGTTCACGACGAAAGGCCAGGAACAGGCGAGGAACAATGGAATGGGTTGTTTATTAAGCAGGGAAGGACAAGGGAATAACGAAGGTCAGGCTGGGAGAAGAGCGGAAGAGGGCGAACGAGGTTAAAAACGAGAAGGCGATGAGAAAGAGGAATCAGCGGGGGACGTTAGAGCGTATTGTTGGACAGCGGTGTGGACAGTGGGTTCGTGGACGGGCAGAAGACAAAACGAACGAGTGGATGGGCAAGACACAAGGTATTTAAAGCCAAAGCCAAAGCCGCATCACAGACGCAGAGACAAGATGGACAAGCCAGCGACGTATTCTGTTGCGGTTGGTCGTTCAAATGCTTTTCCTTTCTCTTTTTAGTCCATTCCGTTGATGAAAATGTTTGCAGGGTCGTAAGATTGGATGGGAAGACACCAAAGCAATGGAAAGCCCTTGCATGCGTGGAAGAGCTGAGGAGCAAGAGGCAAGGGTAGTGCAGGACGCGAAAATAGGAAAGGAGGGGACAGATATGGGTATCACTGACTGAGTGGGAAGAGAAAAAAGGCGAGGCCACACACACACACAGGCAGAGAGAGAGAGAGAGAGAGAGAGAGAGAGACAGAGAGAGAGAGTACGGAGAGGGATCGGAGGGAAGAGAAAGGTCTATCCGCATGGCTTCTTTGCCCACTTGAGTGGAACGACCCTGTTAATTCCTGGGAAAGAATGGAATAGCACCATCTTTTGCGTTTCTTCATGGGCAATGATAGAGTTGTCTAACCAAACTACACACCCCACCAATGATAGCGGAAACAGCCACGCTTGTAAGTTCTGTCCTTTGGCCCACAGCTCCTTCTATCCCCCGCTCATCTGAGAGCAAGAACTGCTGTCGGCGAGAGAGGATAAAAGGGAACAAACTGAACAAAGGAGACGGGTCTGCATCCTGCGGAAGATACATGTGCACCAGAGAACAAAAAAAAGGGCTCAGTAGTTGGTCTTTGCATCCACAGAGGCGTAGAACTAAAGTAAGATGAGGAGAAGGAGGTTCAAGGAGACTGAAGAAGAGTAGGCGTGATAAGGAGGCTGATCACAACCCGTGGAGAGGAGTTAGTTCCTCCATGGAATGATAGGATGCGTTTTCTCAATCCTCACTAATTCAAGCGCAAGAACATTCATTCTATGGCATTGCATTATTGTTTTGCGGAGAGAGGATCCATTCAGGAGTCACCATGGTTCAAAAAAAAACGAGGGTCAGTACAGGAGAGGTACTAAGGAGTTGAACGAAACTCGATTCGACAGCATTCCAAACGCGTTTACCTTGGTAATGGAGCTGACGCCGCTGGCTCTTGGCCAAGTAAGCTGGAAAAGATGTTGCGCGTTACTATCCTTTCGCTAGCTGCACAACGAACGTGTTGTGATATAGATGCAAGTCGTTCATATACCATCTGCAGCGCACCAAAGGGGAGTGGTGTGCTCGTGGAGAAATAACGAGGGCAGTCATCGTTCGACTAGAGAAAAAAGGAGTTTCGGCGTTCTCCCACCCATCATACAGCTCATGAAGGATTCTGGCGGTGCTGCTCCTTTAAGAAAGGGGGTTTCTCATGGAAAGGAGGCTCTGACGCGCAGATCGAAAGGAGATGCGGCAGATGTCTGCAAGGTGCTTCACAATGGTTCGCGGAAATGACGATATTTGTGATTGCTGTGTTGAGAGTGAGATACAGGATTGTTTACACAGTAGCGATCGACTGCGATCATCGGAAAGGGCGTGCTTCTCCCTCTCCACGTGGAGCTAGCTACCCTGGCCTTCGTTGCTGCAGTCTACGAAGAGCTCTTTCCAGGCTGCTACAGTGTGTTTATTACCCCACATGTGAATGTGGCCACAGTTGGTTCTTTCATATGCAAAAGTATGATTCGGACCCCACAGCGCACACTCCTCACCTGGCTCTCATCCGTGCTCCAGCTGACCCAATAGGTGCCCTGGCCGTTGATTGTAATATCAAATGATGTATAATTTCTTTGAAGAGCAGACGAGCAGGGCAGAGATGGCAACTTTTCCCTCCATGCAGCAAAGCTTG